>CM033471.1:95204583-96404583 GCA_019447015.1 Hymenochirus boettgeri | reverse complement strand
TGATTTCTGTAACTCCCTTTGCAAAACCAGCACAATTTAACAATTATTATTGGGGTGATTGGTCGTTTATTTTTTTGTCTTTTTAACAATTATTGGAATTTACTGCCACCTTGTGGTTAATATTGATTATTGCCCTTTAGTGTTTTGACAGAAGTAAAACATTAATGCCAACACGCCAAATATGAATCACTTTTACTGTGATTTCTAAAATCCAACAAAACATTTAAATTGTTCTGGGAAAGTGATATAACATAGCCTGACTAAACTATTAAAAGAAGTACCAAAATACATAAGGACATCATTAAAGCTCCTGATCACCCCATTGTTGCAGGTATTAAATCTTTTTTTTGTCCCCAGCAAAGTGGGTGGATAAAGTGTTGGTGCCACTGATTAAGGTTACACTCTCATATGTGAGAGATAGTATGGATGCACTTGACAAATTGAAAAATTTTACATTTGAGGAGACTGGGAATCTCATATTGGTCACTTTTGATGTGGCTAGCTTGTACACATCCATTTCCCATGAGGATGTGCTGAGAGCCACCCGTTGGGTATTTGAGAGGTTTGGTACAGTCCCAAGTGGACAATTGGAGTTTGTGATGGAACTTCTGTAGATTATTCTAACCCAGAACTACTATGTATTTCAGGAGACCTTCTATTTACAGTTGCGTGGGACCATGATGGGGTCCAATGCTGCCCCTGCCTATGCTAATGACTTTATGGCTTGGCTTAGTGACAAGCACATCTATTGACTGGATTTCGTCGGCGAACATTGTGTGGCGTGGTGAAGACATATCCATGATGGGCTCGTCCTGTCGTGGGGTGGCATTGATACCCTCTCATGGTTCCACACAGAGACATTCCTAAATTCATTTTTTGGACATTCTTATCTCCAGGAGAGAAGATTCAGATAAATGTTTGGTACACTATCCAATGGTGTCTTTACGTGCTCTACCTTCCTCCACTCCGTACCCAGCAGTTAGGATTCACCAAACTTGTAAGATAGGAAGGGAGCACAATGCAGTTTCAGAGTCTGCAACAATCTTTTATTAATTGCAACATGTTTCAGACCCCTTGTTTCAATTAATAAAAGATTGTTGCAGACACTGAAACTGCATTGTGCTCCCTTCAAGGTCGGCTCCCCACTCAATTGTATCAACTGACTGATCGTAATCAACTGTTAAAGAAGATTAAAAATAACTAAATAAATCAAAGTTTAAGTACTTGCTTCAACATCCTTCTCGGCAAGGAAGATTCCACAAAGTGGCTTTTCCTTATTAGCTCATTTTAGGTTCTGTTTGTTCCCCAAATATGAAGCTGACATTTTCCCTTGCCTGCCAGTACTTTTACCTTGATTATGTTTTCAGCACTTGTGTGATTTCCACTCCCACCACTTAACCCCTATGATGTAGGAATATATTAAATCATCAATATTCAAAT
Source organism: Hymenochirus boettgeri (assembly GCA_019447015.1). Taxonomy (NCBI): domain Eukaryota; kingdom Metazoa; phylum Chordata; class Amphibia; order Anura; family Pipidae; genus Hymenochirus; species Hymenochirus boettgeri. The sequence goes on along the minus strand of CM033471.1, from coordinate 96,403,143 downwards.
TGCAGAAGTACCTGGGTGGTGGAGAGATTCACTAATTAACACTTTCCTAGTTGTGTTGTAGGTCTGCGAATCTAGGGTGTCTGGATCTGAAATAATATATGTCTCATCCACTAGATAAAAACTGCACATACTACTCTAAAACATACAACACCTATTCTAGATTAGATACATACGTAGTAGATAAATGGTTATTGCAAAACATATCTAACAATAAAATCACGAATATATTTATCATGAATATATTTAGCATCAGATCATGCACCAGTATATCTGTTGTATTCAATTAGATCAACTGGACTTGAAGTTTAGTTCTTGAAGACGTTTCGCTAGTCATCCGATTTGGACAGTACTACTCCAAATTAAACAAAAAAAAATAATCTCACATTATGGAGATTAAATCCATTTGCACTTACAAACAACAATACTAAAGATTTGTTGAAAAACAAATAACTGAATACTTCGACATAAATGGCAACAAACTAACCTCTCCATTTAACATATGGAACATGCACAAAGCTTGTATGAGAGGAATACTAATTAAGATATCTGCATACCAAAAAAAGAAATGAACAGAGACTGAACTTACTCCATTAAATACAAGAATTAGAAAACAAACATAAAACCAACCCTAATCAAAAAAATATACCAACTCCTGAATCAAGCCAAAACCCAACTATATCAATATAACCTATATCTATATGATAAATGACTTAGAAAAACAAAGGCTTCATACTATGCACAAACCCCCAAAGCCAGCAAAGTTTTAACCAACAACCAAAAACAAACAAATCTAATTCAAGATTTCATATATTATCAACAACAAAAAAGAAAAATTAACAAACCCTCAAAGAATAGCACTCATTTGCATCATATTACGAATCCTTATACAACCTGAAAGATAAAAACGATACACAAAATCCAAATAAAATCGACATCAATGCCTTTCTAAATTCACTAAACCTACCCAAACTAATATCCTCCCAACTTAATTCCATTAACAAACGCATACAAAAATCGGAAATCTTAAAAGCCATTTTAACACTACCATCCAATAAAGCCCTAGGATACGATGGATACACCACAGAATACTATAAAACATTTTATAACATACTCAACCATCTCCACACTATTTTCATTATAGCAGTAGACCATGGTGACTTCCCCAAAGAGATGTTACAAGCATTGATTGTACCCATTCTAAAACCAAACAAAGACCCATCCCTAACTACAAACTACAAACCATTTCTTTCCATATTTACCACACTTGATATCAGCAGATCAAGTTGGATTTATAAAAAACAGACAACCATATGATAATACAAGATGTTTTATTAACATCTTCAACTGGTCAAAAACTCATAATAGACCAACCCTAATACTAACATTAGACGCTGAGAAAGCTTTTGATCGGATTTCATGAAAGAAGCCCTACAAATGTATATCCTGAATGGTTGGATATTGAGAGCTATCCTAATATTATACTCTAACCACACAGCAAAAATATACATCTCCAGAAAGATATATAAAACATTTGACATTACCAATGGTACATGTCAAGGCTATCCGCTATTGCGCTTAATATTTAATTTAACAATTGAACCCCTGGCAGAACACATCCACAAAGATAATAACATAAAAGGAATAAATATAGGACACCACATACATAAAATAAGTCTCTATGGAGATGACATAATACTTGCAATCACACAACCCATAACCACCTCATTTACAAACAATACTAGAAACATTTGGAACTCTCTCTTATTACAAAATAAACAACATCTATAGCACTAGAGACCTAGATGCACTAGAGACAAATATGGTTACTCCTTGACATATAATACCATAGATTTTCTAGGGATCAAACTGCATTCCAACCTAGAAAAAATTTATCATATCAATTTTGAAATATTACTAGATAAATTTGCTTCAGATCTTCAAAAATGGAATACAAAATATTTATCCTGGCTTAATAAAGTAGCTATCATCAAAATGTTTATGTAACCACAATTACTATAAAAATGTACCCATTCCAATTCCTGAATTCCAAAATCTATAGTTTAATTACTTCCTTTATTTGGAATAATAAAAAGCCTAGGATAAAAATGTTAACCCTCAGAACGAGACAAGCAGGGTGCATAGCTTTACCAAAAATGAAAGATTATTATATTGCCTCTATGATAGAACAATTAAGATTCTAGTGGATGCCAAATCCCTTACAAAAACCGTGGCTAAAAATTGAACTATACTCTTACAAGAATATCCCACTTATTAACATCATGGTATCTATTACTTTTGATGGGAAACCACCCTCAAAATCATTGATAACCTGTACGACATCAATAAAAATTTGGAAACAACTAATTAAAATGCATAACTTTTTACCAGATATATTCTACCAACTACCTCTACAATATCTTGAACTGTGTATACCGAATATCAACCTCAAGACATGGACAGACCATAACATACACTATATTTACGACATATTTCAAGAAGAAAAAATAATCTTGTTTGATAATCTAAAAACAAAATTTTTACTTAGTGAAAAAGAAATCTTGAAATACTAAGCTTTCTTAAAGCTAAAAAAAACAAGCAGCAACCAAAAGTAGAGTACAGGACTATGCTTGTGAAGGTTCTCATTCATCCAGGTCATGGTATATCTGTTGTATTCAATTAGATCAACTGGACTTGAAATGTAGTTCTTGAAGACGTTTCGCTAGTCATCCGACTGGCTTTCTCAATTCAGAATGACTTGTACAAGAATCTGTGGCAATTATGTACCCTGGAAAATCCCAATTAGCATATCACAGCCAGGTGTTAAGGGTGTGATTAGATAGTGGCTAAGAGGTGTTATAGGAACGCCCAGAGTAAGGTGTTAAAACAGCATTGTACATGGCAGACAGTTGGTGTCGAACCCCCCCACCTCTATTTAGGCTTGGTTTCTTTATTTTCACATAAATGGCCTCCTTAACACCTCTCTTGAACCAGTCACGTTCCTTCGCCAGTATGTTAACATTACAATCTTCAAAGGTATGTCCTTTATCCTTAAGATGCAGATATACGGCTGAGTCCTGACCCGAGGAATTGGCTCTTCTGTGCTGGGCCATACGTTGATGCAGTTGCTGTTTGGTCTCCCCCACATACAAATCAGAGCATTCTTCACTGCACTGCACTGCATATATGATGTCGCTTTTCTTGTGTTTAGGTATTGGGTCTTTCGGATGTACCAATTGCTGCCTCAGTGTGTTGTTCGGTTTAAAGCAGACAGGGATACGATGTTTTTTGAAAATTCTTCTTAATTTCTCGGAGACCCCTGCTACATATGGGATGACCATGTTACCCACCATACTCACTTCTACAATGGTATAAGGTTGAATATTTCTTAAACAACTTACTTAACTTACTTACTTACTAAGTAACCCAACACTAGCTCTTCTAAACATTGGTCTCAACACCCATACTGGAAATCATATGTGCATTATGTATCATGCCTTTACTATAATGAAACTCCTTATAGTAAAATACTGGTTGTCAAAAAAATCCCAACAATAAAAGAACTACAAAATCATCTAACAAACAATATGTTATATGGAAAAACATTCGCCTGCTCACAAGGAACTAACAAAAACACATAAAGAGATTAAAAATATCAATGTAAATTGGAAACTTCCAGGGATTAATGGCTATCCACCAGGATCAAAATATTTATACTATATATAGAAAATAAGGAAACTGATGGTGTGAACAAGATCAATATACCTCTAATTCGATATCTACTTGTATATGTACTTGCTTTTCCTAAGAATTAACACTGTTATATTGCATGTTGAAATATTTAATTATCACCCTTGACATACATATTCCACAAAAGTTGTAATTATAATATATAATTAAAATCAATAAAAATGTAATGATTAAAAAAAAAAAAAGAAATAATGTACTGTATGTCTCACTTATGGCTTCCACTCTACCGAATCCGATACATAAACAATAAATTGCAGGCGAAAATACAAAGACACAGGTCTGTAGCTATGAATATTGCAAGTTTATTGCAAAACATGCATGCTACATGTTTCAGACCCACTCAAGCACTTGAGGAAGGAAAAGTCGGTCAGAAACATGTAGCACAAATTTTTTTGCAATTAACCTGCACTATTCAGTTTCAGACCTCTGTCTTTGTATGTTTCACTTGCAATGTATTGTTTAAGTGTTTTTGTTACTGTACGACCGTGGCAGTAGTATACCACGAGGTAGTAAAATGGCTTAATGGTTGTAGACTTACGTTTGCTATTGTACATTTAAAAGATTTCCGAAAGTGATCATAAATTAACGTTTGCCATAATGATCACTAGCTCTCACTAGGTCTCTAGCTCTCTCTGTCAGCTGCAGCAATATTAGTGGAAAAATGTAGCTTCTTAAAGGGGAATGTTGGAGGGTAGGAAGAGTGTTTTTATAGAAACCACATGGTGCAGAATTGTAGGGGGAGGATAGTGGAATGAACCTGATCTTAGCACAGCTCTGTGCAATGCATTTCTCATCAGTATACTTTATTAAAGGGAATGTTGGAGTGTAGGAAAAGTGTGTTTTTAATTCAGCTGTCTGTATAAAAGCAACAAACTGAGAAAAGAGCTAAGCTAAGAAATGCATTACACAGAGAAATGCATTGCACAGAGCTGCGCTAAGATCAGGGTTATAATATTATCCTCTACCTGCAGCCTGCACCATGTTGTTTCTATAAGTGTACATATTAACAGGAATTATTGGAGGTAATTACAAAATTAATGCAGCAAGAGGGCTGCCTGTGGGAAGGGTTCCTTCCTTTGCCTTTAAGACCTGAACACATATACAGGCCTATGTATTAAAAGGTCTTATCATTAAAAATGGTGCACATTTTGCCTCAACCAATCAGATTTTAGCTTTCAAATGGTATATAACATCTGATTGGTTGGGGCAAAATAAGCACCATTTTTAACGATAAGAACTTTCATTATATAGGCCTGATAATATCTACACATTAAAAGGTTGTTAGTATTTTCTTTAGATGCATGATGCAGGCTGCATTGATTTAAATGTAGCCATACAGTTAGTATTTAATGCAATGGTACTTAGCACTGCAATATGTAGATTTAATACGTGTTTGGGTCTTAAAGGCAAAGGTGGCCTTTGTCTCTACATTACTTTCAAAACTAATTCCAGGCTCCAACATACCCCTTTAAAATGCATTGCACAGAGCTGTGCTAAGACTATGTCCACGTCACTATGCTACACCTCCAGCTCTGAGCTGTTTTGTTTTTATAAGCGTACCTTGTAAAGTCATCAGTACAATTCTACTGGGGTTGCCAACTTTCCCTTTAAGACTTAAACTCTTAGGGCTAGCTCACATTAGCGTGTTTTTGATTGTGGTTTGCGATCCGATTGTGCTAGTGGGAGTACGGGCATGTAATAGCCTATGGGACCCGCCTCACTACATGCGATGCCCTTCCATGTGCTATTGGAGTGCATGCGATCACAATTTTTAGCCTTTATTGTATGCTCTCTGCTAGGGTCCAATTGAGGAAGCACAACACCCATGCACAGAAGCGCGTACGATCGTGCATTATTGCAAAAGTGCATCCTCCCTTGCGCTTAAGTGGGGCCGCAGTATCAGGAAATTGACCTGCTGCAAAGCTGTGTTCCATTGCATTAAAAACATGCTGTATGGCTAAACTGAAATCAATGCAGCTTGCATTACACTTCTAAGGGCTAGGCCACACTAGCATGTTATTTAGGCGAATGCGATTTTGCAATTGTATTGAAATTAAGGAAACACACCAAAATCTTGCGATTTGGGGTGTGTTGCGACTCGCGCATGCGTCAGCAATTTAGTAACGCATGTGGCCCAATTTTTGTGCAATCACATGCGTTTTCATAATGAAAATGGACAAATTGCAAGTGCAAATGTGTGCAAATCGTGTGCGATTCAGGTGCGTTGCAGTGTGGCTGTGCCCTAAATGTACATTGCAGCAACACACAGACTAATATAAATGGTGTGCAGAATATAAATGATTGCAGAAATAAACACATACAAATATACAGTCTCTTGCAGAAATGCTCACAAATATAAAGCGTTAACAAGCTTCCTAAATACATATGAAAAGGGTTAACACCTTCTACCACTTTGAGCAGGAAAATCAGCTAATAATATTCACTGCTATCTCTGATGATTGGCTGGGAGACACTGGCAGGTGGGGACTCTGAGTTTAACTGTTATATGCAGCTTAGCATGCTTCGCATGTGCAGAAGGAGTTTTGGGTCCAGGACCACCAGGAAGAGGCAACATTTGAAGGCAGCAGTGACATCATAGATTGCCAGTATCCTGAAATGTTCTATAAATGATTTCTACACTAAGAGGCTGAATTCAGAGGTGAGAGACAAATGGTTTTACTAAGTGACAGTTATAGAGTCTGGAGCTGGTAGATAGACTGGTTGATGATGCTACAGTTAAAAATGTACAGATGGATGCTATGTGTCTAAAAATTTAAAAAATGGGGCTACCCCAGGTCCATTGTAGAGGGTGATAGAGAGAGAGAGTAACTCAAGGAGGTGAGCGTGCCTGGGAGAGATGTAGAAGAGAAAATAGACTTACGTACATAACTAATTTTGATCCATGTAGCCAACAAGTTGTTAAGATGATACAGCGACATTGGCCCATATTAACAAAGACATGTCCTGAATTTGATAACCTGCCTCTGGTCTTATATAGATGGGGTAAAATGATTGGTTCATATATAAATACTAAACGAGGTTGTAAAATGGGGATCAGATACAGAATTACTACCCAAAAGATCAACACAAATCATCCATACAGTTAAAACATGTACATCTCCCTGTGCCTAAACACTTCGTGGACATGGGACATGGAGCTGATTAGTTCAGGTTTACTATTCTTCAACCTGTTGCACTCAGCCCTAAAAAAGGGGGGGAGACCCACAATTGGTTTTCAAACAGAGAGAGGTTTGGTGGATCCACAGATTGGGTTCACTGGCACCTAAGGGGTTAAACCATGAATACAATTTATATGTGTATTTATAATTAAGCGTATTGTGCTTTCCGAGTCTACCACAGGGGGACACTGCTGATTGCTTCTTTTTGATCCAAATGTTACTGATTTTATGGTTTGTATCTTTACAGCTTTGCACACTTATAAAAGTCCATTGCTAAATGCTGTTGCCCTTTTTAAAGCCCTCCAGATCATTATCCAGTGTTATCAGCCCTCCAGTTGATTACCCATATTGTCCGCCCTCCAGATCATTAGCAAGTGTAATCAGCTCTCTAGTCTTAAAAATGGGCATAACTTAAAGTGTGTGTGACCACAGCAAAGTGGGTGTGGCCAAACATTTTGTGAAGCTTACAAAGGAACATATTTCTCACTTCCCTTTTAGTGTTGTATCCAATGGTGTGCTTAATTATTGATAGCAATATTAGCGAATCAAAACATTTTCTAAGTGTTAGTAGGAAGTAAGTAGGAAGTTGCAAGACTTATATGTCACTTCCTTTGTAAAACATGTGACAGTGTCTCACCTCACCCCACCCCACCCCTCTCAATAGAAACAAAGGACAGCTGCTGTTTGCTGAACAGTAAGAGATATCTATATATCAGGGATAGGCAACCAGTAGATCTCCAGATGTTTTGGAAACTACAACTCCCAGAATTCCCTAACTACAGAGTGCTTGTAGAGGAATGCTGGGAGTTGTAGCTTTCAAACATCTGGAGATCTACTGGTTGATTATCCCTGCTCTATATGATAGGGGGACTGAAAGGAAAACATCTCCATGCCCACTTCTCTGAGACAATGAAGTGAGTTTATTAATCGTTTATTACATTATTTAAGCAATAGACCATGAACATGTGTCCTGAACTGATATATGTAATAAGACTGAAACATGACAGGATAGTCTGGGTTCTTTATAGGACCTCACATTTACCAATAGAGATCCCTCTGTAACACATTTACCAATAGTGATCCCTCTGTAACACATTTACCAATAGTGATCCCTCTGTAACACATTTACCAATAGTAATCCCTCTCTAACACATTTACCAATAGTGATCCCTCTGTCACATATTGACCAATAGTGATCCCTCTCTAACACATTTACCAATATTGATCCCTCTCTAACAGAATCCCTGGTAACAGCTGTGAGGGCTAGGCCACAGTAGCGTGCTCTTGTGCGTTTGCGCATGTGTTTTCGCTAAAATGGAAAAATGCAAAAATTCTTGCGATTTTCGATGCAAATGCGATTGCGCTTCCGTTTGCGTTTTGGTAATGCATGCGGTCACCATTTTTGGTGCGTTAATGCATATGTTTCCGTAATGGAAAACGGCAAAATTGCATGCGCAAAACGCACAAGAATCAAGCACAGATTGATAACTTTAATTATAGAATGATCCAATGGATCTGCTATTGATCTATTATCGGTTTGACATTTAAGGGGGAAGATTGATTTAAGATCTGCACAACAGTTGTATTTCACTGTTGTGTTTCTACTATAACACTCTATACAATGTTACAATAAATAGATCAAGAATAGAGTTGGACCGGATCGTAGATCTGAACCGAGTCTCGCAACGGATTTCCAAGATTCACGGATTTTGCAGAATTTTTCGAGATGCGTTTGAAATTTTTAAAAAAATTATACAGTAACTTACTGTAAATAGTTTTGGGACCTGGAAAATGGTTTTGGGAAAAGACAATTAGATTCTTTCTGAAATAATCTGATTGTAGCCAATTCTGATTAGAAAAGAATCCGATTGGTTAGTATACCAATCAGATTATTTCTAAAAGAATCTGATTGTAACTAATTCTGATTGGTTACAATTAGATTCTTCCAGAAAACATACCAATCAAATTCTTTCTGAAAGAATCTGACTGTAACCAATTCTAATTGGTTACAAACAGCTTTTTTTTTTTTTTCTTTTTTTAGAAAGAATCTTATTGGTATAACCAATCAGATTATTTTCCAATTAGAATGGGTTACATCAAATTCTTCCAGAAAGAATACAATAAGATTATTTCTAAAAGTTTGATTGTACCAATTCTGATTGATACAATCAGATTCTTTCAGGAAGTATCTGATTGCTATACTAACCAATCAGATTCTTTTCCAATCAGAATTGGTTTTCAATCAGCTTATTTCAGAAAGAGTCTAATTGGTTAGTATATCAATCAGATTATTTCTAAAAGAATCTGATTGTAACCAATTCTGATTAGTTACAATCAGATTCTTCCAGAAAGCGTAGCAATAAGATTATTTCTGAAAGTATCTGATTGTAACCAATTCTGATTGGATACAATCAGATTCTTTCAGAAAGAATACTAACCAACCAAAGTATCCTAACCATTCAGATTATTTTCTAAACAGAATTTGTTACATTCAGATTCTTTCAGAAAGATTCTGATTTGTTAGTTACCAATCAATTCTTTTCCAATTAATAATAGCTAGGTACACACAATACAGATTTCTGAAAGATGACAGACAGGATCTACAAGATGTGTTCTTTTTGTGATAGATGACCTGTGTTGAGACATCCTTTGTTTGATCTTTTGGATTGTCTCTCCAATGTACAATAGTTTACAGGGACAGTATAATAAATAGACACAGTAATCTGTGTCACAGGTGTAATGACTTTTAATTTCATATACCCGATGGGTTGCAGGGTGAATGAAAGACTGAGTCTTGTCTACAAATGGACATTGTACAAAATTAGGTGTGCCCAAAAACATGGGTTTCCCATAGACTTTTTAAATACAGCTTTAACCAATGAATATCCTGCGCATGCCTGCCATTACATCTACTCAGGCACATTAAGTACTTACTGTGGACAAACTTGCATGTACCAGTCCTTGTAGGCAAACTAGTATGTACCAGTAGCTGTGGCAAATATATGTACCAGTCACTGTGGGCACGCTTGTAATAGTCATTGTGGGCAAACTTGTATGTATCAGTCACTGTGGGTAAACTTTACCAGTCACTGAGCAAACATATGTACCAGTCACCCTGGTAAAACATTTACATACCAATCACTTTGGGAAAACTTGTATATACCTGGGAAAAGGGGCATTTTATATTTACACGTCTGTGTGGGCTTGGCATGAGGGCATCTTATATTTACCAGGCTGTATGGGCTGGGTATGAGGGCATCTTATATTTACCAGCCTGGGCATCATGTCATCTTATATTTACCAGTCTATGTGGACTGGGCATGAGGGCATCTTATATTTACAAGGCTGGACATGAGAGCATCTTATATTTGCAAGTCTATTTGGGCACATATTATATTTACATGTCTATGTTGGCTTTGCATCGTATAATAACAAGTCTCTGTGGGGATATATTTATGTTTACAAATCTGTGTGGGCACGTCTTATATTTACCAGTCTGTGTTATGGGCACTTCTATTTACCATACTATGTTGTGTGCCCTCCAGTTTACCAGCCATTGCAAAGTTAGCCCTCCATTTCACCAGCCAGCATAATGTTGTTCCTCCAGTTTACCAGTCAGTGTTAAATCATCCATTCAGTCCACCATCAAGTTTTAAGGCAGCCTCCCAGTTCACCTGCCAATGTTAGTCAGCCCACCATAGGTATGGCTTCAAATATTTGTTTTAGGAATGCCCTTGCCCAGAAGTCTCAGTTCCTAATTTGCATATGTGAGGGGGAGCTCTGTAGCCTTAAACTTTCCCTGTCCCATTTCATAGTGATGCCTGTACATAGGCACTTCACATTGCAAAACCAGAGGCCTTAGCTGCACTCAGGGTTATATATAGAGGGCTTCTACATCCATTGTGGCTAGAATTGCTCTGTCAGGTATATGATCAATGCCTGCCAAATTATTTAAGAGTTGTGTAGTATCCTGAATATAACTAGATGTATTTTGTACCGGAGATTTCAGTATACTTTCAAACCAACCAGAGATGTTTTCTGCAATACCAGAGATAATGGGTCTGCCTGGATTCCCTTCTTTGTGGACTTTGGGGAGCATATAAAAGCATCCTACTCTTGGGTCTTCATGTATTAGAGGTAGCACATTGTCTCTGATTTTGGAAGGCAAATTATTGAACCGGGTTTTTAGTAAAATGCTTTTATATGCACCTCAAAGTCAATAAAGAAACCTCTGGCACAAAATAATCTAGTTATATTCAGGATACTACAAACCTCTTAAATCAACTGGTGGCCATTGATCATACACCTGACGGAACCATTCCAACTACAATGGATGTAGAAGCTCTCTGTACCAACATTCCCTATGATGATGGTACTTCAGCTTGTCCAGATTATCTACAGAAACTGGACATACCTGCACTACCAATTAACAAACTAATGGAATTTATACTTACCCACAATTACTCTTTCAATCATGATTTATACCTTCGACAAAGGAGTGGTAATACGAACAAGATTTGTGCTGCAATATGCAAATTTGTTTATGGCAAATTTAGAAGAAAACTTCCTTTCAACATGCTCCATCAAACCCATGAAATACTTTCGCTATATAGATGATATCCTGATCATCTGGACTGCAAGTAAAGAAAACCTACTGCATTTTCACAAAAGATACAATGATTTCCACCCTACCCCACTAAACATTAACCATTAAAATTAACCATTCCCCAACTGAAATAAACCTTCTGTACACCACAATACAGATTAAAGGTAACACATTACAAATATCCATCTATCGCAAGCCTTCAGTCAGACCCACATACCTCAGTAATAACAGTTTTCACCATAAACACATGAAGGGTATAAGATATAACAGGATATCCTCTGATTCTACGGATATAAATATGCACCTGGAACAGCTTTAAAAGGACTTTACAAAACAGGTATACAGTCAGTCAACTACAGAAACACAAGTATCCCCAGAACCAACCTGCTACAATACCAACATATCCAAAATGAGGATCATATCCCACTGGTTGTAACATACCACCCCCAAAAGGAAATACAGCCAAGAAACTCCAACCCATTTTACAAAAGGATAACAGACTACAAGAAATAATTAAATGTGGTATTTCTGATTTTATGTTCTAGGTGCCCCTCAGGACTATATGTAGGAGAGACAGGACAGATGATCTCACATTGATTCACAATTAATAACAATAAAAGAGATGTCCCTGTGAGTACCCATTTCTGCAGCCAAGGACACAGCCAGAAAGACCTAAAAGTTGCGGTACTCATGGTAAATTTTAGAATCCAAAAGGAGAGGTCAGAATGGGATTTGGAACTCTGGACTCAACAAAGATCTAAACTTTATGTGTCACTATGTTTCTCATCTAAATGTCATGTAGAATTAATCATACCAAATTCCTCAAAACCATCCAAACCCATAAATATCTAATTCATACCAGACCCTCCATTGACACTTAAGGTGAAGTGTGTCTGACCATTTGTTTAACATTTGCTAATTATTTTATTACCTATTGTGATCATTGAATGTGTATTTACTGTTTTATTCACGACAGTCATTGCCAGGCATGGGGGCAAAAGATAAAATCTGTGTGCCAGTAAAGTCTGTGTTCTAGTATGTATAAAATAGTGTGCTTCACAAGATTCATTAATGTATCATGCCTGACAAAGAAGTGCTTTGAAAGCCTGCAATTTCAAAAATTTAGTTAGCCAATAAAAGGTATTATTTTATATCCAAGATGTCTATACTTTCATCAATGGTTAACATTGGACAACAAACAGGTTGTCAAAAAAGTTTTTTTTTTCCAACAGCTGTGAATATTAATAATGCGAATATGTTTTCAAATTTTTCTGTACAGTAAAAATTATTAATGTATTAAGTTCATTGGCTAATATGCTCAATGGCAAATAAATATTTCTAATCTAATTTAATTTTCTACTACTATTGTGTAAAGCTAAAATTCAGCAGCAAACTGGTATAAGAACCAGCTAAGCTATGCTTACAAGCTTAACAATGTCTGGCAGGATGTAGCTGTAAACCATAATTCTCACTATTTCTTTTAATGATTGTGTCAATCTCATAGATATATTTAATAGATAATCAAAAATAAAACCTTAATGAAATGTGCAAGTATAAATTATTACACAAGAGGGCAATGTTGGTCAATTTTAGACCAATCATACTACGCCAACAAAATACCCCTTTAATGGTCATATTCACCTTTCTGTGTCCCTGTGAACAGTAAATAGCTACACTAGAATTGATCCAGCTATTTAAAGCATTTAACTGTATATCTGGTTGACCTGAATATAATTCAGAAAGTTTTAAAGTGTCTTTTAGGCCAGTTTTCTGTTGTCATAGTATTATAAGGCCATAATTACTTACGGAGTCCTCTTTAATTTACAAATGTTTTTAACACACTTTTACCATATTAACACATAAATACTGTATGTTTGCTGTTGGCTGAAAATCAGGAAACATGAATATACTACCATGGTTAATGGTCTTGTTGAGAACAGGAAGACATAAAGGGCAATTTATGTAAAGTGTGACTAAATTTTGGCTATCTGAGCACTCTGGGTAAACCATGATCTGGATTAACCTGTTTGAGTGAATTTAAGCTATATATCAGCTTTTAGACAATGATAAATTAAATTCTGTGCAGGGGCTGTGTGTTTGACTGTTGTAAAACCCACACAGCTAACTCTGTTCCCTTCTTAAAGTGCCTCTAACATAGTAACATAGTAATGGGAGATGCTAGGGAGAACACTAAGCGCTCTAGTTCAACGTGGGCACCTTAGTTCTTTGCCTAGGTGGCCTATGCCCAGAAACAGCCCTGAACAGTGGTCTAAATAAAAATGGTCTAAGCTCTTTTAAGATTTGAGGATGTATTTTATTCATATTAACTTACCACACCCTCTGTCAGCCAGAGTGAATATTCCTCATTTATCCACTTTTATATTATTTTAGTCCCTGCTATAAGGACTAGGATTTTCTATTGTGTACACAGAAAAAAACTGTTTAGCACATTAGCCTTTTCATCATCCTATATAACCATCTCAGCCCCATTATTTAATGGTTCCACATTTTCAGTCTTCATCTTTTAACCATTGATTTACTGTACCTAAAAAACATTTAGGTTGATCTTGCTTTGTTCAGCTATCTGTATTTCATTTTCAATTTTAGCTTTCTTGCATTCCTTATTACAGCTTTAATACTTCATGTAGGTGTGTTCTGTTCACTCTGATTTCAAAATGTTTAAAGCAAATTTCTTTCTTTCCATTTCCCTTTTTACCTGTGCATTAAGCCATTAGGAGTGGATCTAAATTTTTTAATTTTTTTATTTGCCCGTTACTGACAGGGGCATAACTACAATGCTTAATTTTAATAATTTAAAACAGTATTGAATGCAGAACTGAAATCCAAAATTAGCAATCTAACGTATGAATTGGGATTGTCCAGTTGAGCCAAACTATTATGTAATTTGGTTTTGATAGCATCTTTACTACATACGCACAATCATCTGTTCAAAAGCAGCTGATCATGGGCCACTTGGGGAGGGGATTGAGGATCCACTAAGCTCCAGGTGTCCCCTGAGGGTCCTGATGTTACTCCACTGGTTAACTATAATGATTTTTTTTTATTGATATGTCCTATACTTCTTAAAATATCTATTGTGAAACATCTTATATTTCAGCTGTCCATCAAGTGCCTTATTATCATAAACTCTTTTGCTATGTGCAGTGTTGCTGTAACTGGAATAGTGTTAGTTGTTGTGTGCGAATTGCAGGATGTGTAATTAACTTTCCCAAAGCTGGCTCATAGTGAACATGGAGCATGTTCATTCCAAAGAAAGTCAGGTCAGATGGAAGTAGTAGTCGGTTATGAGAGGTAGGGGGTATACTGAGCCTGGGTACTGGATTGAAGACATGCAATGACACACACATCTAAGAGTTAGTGCTGTTCAAATGTATTTAATTATAGATTAAGATGAGGCAAAGTACATTTTTCGATATACATACTCTTTAACACTTTGTCGGGCATGGATAATGGATATAAAGAACCCTTGGACAGAGCCCACAAAGAGATTGAAGGGGAACTGTGGTCCGCGGGGGGGGCTTAATCAGAGGGCGTGGCTCCACGGGTGGGCATTTTGAACTTGACATTACTGAGGTAATAAAATATTTTGTCCAAAAGATTTGTAATCCCTGCTACCACATCAAGGTAGACTCTTTCAGCAGAGACCTAACTAACCTAACTAGCCTAACCTAACAAACTCTAGCTAAAGCTAAGCTAACCATATGAAATGCCTTTTTACAACATCTAACATTTAATCAAGAGAAATATAAAAAAATTAAATCTGAAGCAAAGTATGTTTGGTTGAGCAATCTAGGTTCAATCGGTAAGCCATTTAGTTCAATCTTTTGGTCAAAAGCTTTCAATACTAAAAACATAACACTATTCTACTATATAACATTTCAACACACACATTCAAAACAACGGGTTAAATATCTATTCAAAATGAAATCTTATCTGGTGCCGTCTTCTCTTCTCTTCAGCAAGGAGGCAGCAAGGAGTTTAACTGTTTTGAGGTACAGTAAATCTGAGCCACTACCATTGCCACTGTAAATTATCTTCTTTCATACACACCAGTAAATGGCTAACCTCAACATCAGCAGATTCACATGGACACAAGGACTTCAGACTGCTCAGCTCCCAGACACCCCCTAAAAAATATAAAAACTGCTCAAATAAATATCCTGATAGGGCCGGTGAGGGGGGTCCCGGCTTGAGCTGTGGGACCCCTTAAGCCCCAAAAGGCCCTTCTCAGGGCCCTCAATGGAGGGTTCCTCCACCCCTCACAGCAGGCCCTTCCCCTCAATGCAGGGCAGGGTGCTTGGAGGGGCTGCTGGGGAGGGGGTGCGTGGCGGGTAGTCACGACCACCTGCTGCGGCCCCTTCCCAGCAGCCCCTCTTAGCCTCCTGTTCCATATGTTTGCCGCGAGCATGGATGGGGTTGGGAGGGGCTGCTGGGAAGGGGCAGCGGCAGGTGGTCGGGGTGGGTGGTAGCCACCGGTGCGGGGGGCAAGGGCAGGGTGGGTGTATGCCCCGCCGCGCCCCTTCGCATTGGCGACCACCCGTGGTGAGGTGGGCGTGCCTACTGGGGCAGGTGCGACCACCTGCCGCGATCCAGGGGGGAATCTCAAGGTGGCAAAGTAATATGGCCGAGATAAGTGGTGCGTAACAGTTACCGGCCGCTTTATAAATAGAAGCGGCGGTAACTGTTCAGATAGCTGCGAAAAGATAACGCTTCGTTAACTTTTTGCGGCCGTTCCCCGCCCATTTATAAATCGCAGAAACCGTGATTTTTGCGAAAATGGTGGGAGTAACGGCCGCGAAAAGTTAATGAACCATTATAAATATGTCCCTAAGTGTATGTATGTGGAGAATAAATGCAAAGTCTTACCTTAATTGCAGAGGTGATCCAGCCTTTATTCGCTACATTAGCTCATGACTTGGTGCACCTGAGAAATGGGGAAAACCCCAAAATTTTGTGCACTGCAAGTCACAATAAAGGAGTTATATCACAAGTGTGCATCCCCTGTACTTTGTTCTTGACATATGGATCCCACTGCCAGTGGTTAAGCAGGTGGTTAAGCAGGGGAGGCAGCACCAATGTAGATTAACAGAAGGTGTGCGGGGAGAAAATATGCAAATATACAGTATCCTAGCTGTTGCTTTCAATCAGTAGCCTAGGGATCACCATAGCAACCATTTTTACCTTGCATCAGTTTGAATTAAAGGGCAAACAGGGGCCGGACTGGCACCCATGTCTGTGATTGGCTGAGAGGCAGAGATGGAAGGTAAGGATTTTTTAAAAAACACACAGTGAGGCCAGTGGTGGGTTAACTTTTAGTTTTTGGATATGCCCTTTAAGCTGTGTGTGGACTCGTGTGAGGAGGAAGCAAAACCAAAAGTTCAGGAGACAGTCAGCTAGACTTAGTTATTGTGCAGAGCTAATGTTTGACTTTGGCTGGCACTGAAGCAACTATGGAAGTGTGTGTGAGTGACTGTGAGTCTGGACGTGCAGGTATGTCTAAGTGTATGTGTGTCTGTGGGAGAGAGTGATGACGTGCCAGTATATCCAAGTGTGTGTGTCTGTGCAAGAGAGTGTAGACATGCCTGTATGTCCGAGAGTTCCCTGGTGGGTCCCTGTCTGACAAAGGTAGAAACACCGTGTATAGCAATGTAAGGTAGTAGTAAAAAAAAAAAGTTGTGGTTTGGGGGGCCCCTCCGAAATGTTGCTATTTCTAGCTATGCCCTTGCTTTCAATCTGCCAGAATCTCCCAAAAATTGATTTGAATCTGCCACAGTCTCACAGATTATACCATCAGCATCAGGATCACTTCATTAGGGAGAATTATGAAGTGATCCTGATCTTAGCACAGCTCTGTGCAATGCATTTCTTTATAGTGTACCTATCTGAAAATAAATAAAATATTCATTATCTGAAAGTAAATGAAACTTTGAGCAGATCAATCTGCCTCCACATTATTTGTAATTACCCAATTAAGCACTGACAGCTACAATGAGTTACAACAAGTCTTTATTACATGGCGAAATTAAGGTCCGTACACAAGTGCAATTGTGGGTCCCGACCCGCAACGCTTTACGTTTTGGATGACTATCACCAAGTGTATGGGCTGAAACGGGCCCGACCGAGTGCCCATACACTTATCAGTGTAACGGCCGTCATACACCATCATCAGGCGTTCACACGTGTACGAAGCTTAAGAATGAAAAAGTGAATCTACTTTTTACGAATAGATAGAATATATTATGGAATATATATAAAATTTTCTATACAATCACACACATTATGGATATATATACTTTAAAATGTATACCTGGCGACAGTCCCAAGAAGTCCAGCGGCGTCCCACAGAAGACTCTCCCCAGAAGTCCAGCGGTGTCCCACAGAAGACAGTCCCAAGAAGTCCAGCGGGATATCACAGAAGAGGGTCCCCAGAAGTCCAGCAGCATCCCACAGAAGACTGTTCCCAGAAGTCCAGCGGCGTCCCACAGAAGACGGTCCCCAGAAGTCCAGCGGTGTCCCACAGAAGATGGTCCCCAGAAGTCCAGCGGCATCCTACAGAAGACGGTCCCCAGAAGTCCAGCGGCATCCCACAGAAGACGGTCCCCAGAAGTCCAGCGGCGTCCCACAGAAGATGGTCCCCAGAAGTCCAGCGGTGTCCCACAGAAGACGGTCCCCAGAAGTCCAGCAGCATCCCGCAGAAGATGGTCCCCAGAAGTCCAGCAGCGTCCCACAGAAGACTGTCCCCAGAAGTCCAGCGGCGTCCCACAGAAGACGGTCCCCAGAAGTCCAGCGGCGTCCCACAGAAGATGGTCCCAGAAGTCCAGCGGCGTTTCATGGAAGATGGCCTTCACTCACAGGCCCAGTTGCCCCCACTCAACTAGCCCCCACTCAGGCCCAGCAGCCCCTAAACACCCCCCTCAGGCCTACCCAAGAACAGCCCCCAATCAGGCCCAGCAGCCCCCACTCAGGCCCTACCCAAGAACAGCCCCCACTCAGGCCCTACCCAAGGCGTGCAGTGAAGGATCCTGTGTGCTGATTGGATATATGCCGCACATATGCCAAGGCAGTGGATACTTTTCAAAATCCACTCCCTTGGTTTTTTGGACCGCAAAACATAGTTGGTCACATCATCACCGTTCACCGGGTCTGGACCTGATCCTCTGTCTGCCGGGGCCTCTGCTAGTCCTAGGCTGCGCATGCTTACAAGTAACACAAGCTCCCAGCAGTGAGTGTGAGCCTCAGCCTCTCAAAATACAGGATCATCGGATGTGGTGCTCACCCGGCGTCACGCCGGTAAGATAGTTTTTTTTAAATTACTAAAATGCCGCTCTTGAGCCACATTCATGGAACAAAGTGACGCTCTGCAACTTTGTCTCAATGTGGCTCATTAGCGAGATGGCTCTGTATGTGTCTTATGGAGGCAGCCATTGGTCACCAGATAATCTGAACTGCCTCCTGGGTTTAGGGTTGGAGCATGCTCACTGCTGTCTTTACTGCTGAGAAATTCTAATTAACATACCAGAATGCAAAATCAACATTATAATTACCCAGAAGTCTCTTTTCCCCTAATTTGCACAATGAGCAAGGGAGTTGTAGAGAAACTCTCCCGCTTGACTCTCTGTAAATCTTATTTTTCAAAGTCCAGAATGCGCAGAAGCTGTATGTTTACACATGAATACCAAAAATAAATATAGGCAGTGGTATGCAATATATTTGACTGTTTTGTTAAAATAAAAATAATAATAATAATATTACTATGTTAGAAGGTGTTGGACCAGAAAAAAAAAACCAGGTAGGCTCAGTGAGCTACCTTCAGCCCTGATGAACCTTAGATCTTCATTATTTGGTGATTAAGTATTAAAACAAAAAATCTTTATATCTTAAATTTTCTTAATTACTGAGCCAGAAATATGATTTTGTTTTTTCTAGTCAAATACCTTCTAACATAGTTCTAACATATTATTTATTTATTTTTTAACCAAAACAATCAAATATATTGCATACAGTACCACTGCCTATATTTATTTTTGGCATTCATGTGTAAACATATATCTTTTATGCGTTCTGGGCTTTGAAAAATTAGTTTTCCCCATAACTCCCTTGCTCATTTTGCAAATAAGGGGAAAAGAGACTTCTGAGGAATAATAATATTGATTTTGCATTTCTGGTATGTTAATTAGAATTTCTTAGCAGTAAAGACAGCAGTGAGTATGCTCCAACCCTAATCCAAGGCGGAGGTCAGATGATCTGGTGATCAATGGCTGCCTCCATAAGACACATACAAAATGGAGGACCACAGTTCCAAGCAGATTCATAGATAATCATAGATAACAAAGTATAATAAAATAATTATGCAGAAGAATAAGTCAGTTAAACAAAGATAAAATAAGGTGAATTTTTATTTTGATGCTGACAGGAATTTAATTCACCATTAAGGTTTTCTGTTTATTTAACAGTGCTCTATATTCAAGGAGCTTTAGTCTGAATATTCTTTCAACGTATTGGCCACCAAGTGCGTGAGACGAGCAGTCCAACTATGTCCTATAAAGACAGTAGTCAAGAAGATAAGCAAAATGTTTTTTTTCCCTTGGAGAGGGGAGGGAGAACAAGCATCAGGATGCCTCCCTAAACAATAATGATAACAATGACAGGAGCCACCACACACGTTATTGCCCAAATTGGTCATACTGTACTTTGCCTGATTTAGCTGGAAAATATCTAATTTGTGTACAAAGCATTAGACTGGCTTTTTAAACAATAGAAAGTCAGGCAAATGCAGGCAGGGTTTTTAAGTATTGTGCTGCTGAGCTTGCGGGTATACTGTATTTTGTGGTCATTTTAATAGATCATTAGAAACAGGATTAATTCCAGTTTTGTTTAAAACATCGAACATTGTCCCACTTTCTTAAAACTATGTAATCTACAGAATGAAATGAGTTCTGTCCGATTGCACTTACGTCTCTCATTTCCAAGTGTTTTGAGCGATTGGAGCTAGATTTTTTAAAAACTAGTATTACTTCAAGCCTTGATCCCTATCAGTTTGCAAACAAGGCAAACTGATCTACAGATGATGTCATCAAAACCAAATTACATAGCAGTTTGGCTCACCTGGACAATCCCAATTCCTACGTTAGATTACAATTTTTGGATTTCAGTTCCGCATTCAATGCTGTTTTACTGCATAAACTAATATTCAAATTATTAAAATTAGGCACTGTTCCAGTATTATGTAGATGGATTTTAGGTTTTCTGTTAAATAGACCTCAGTATGTAAATTAGAACAACTGTGTTTCATCAACTAAGATAAACTTGGGGTCCCTCAGGAATGTGTCCTAAGCCCTTTTTTATATTGTCTTTTTACTTATGACTGTAAACCAACTCATTTGTTAAACTATATCATCAAATATGTGGATGATACCACAGTTGTAGGGATGATTGGTAACATTAATTAATGCAACTATAGGGATGAAGTTAGGAAATTAGTTGATTGCAGAGAACAAATTATTGGTAAACTCTGCAAAAACAAAGGAATTAATTATTGATAATCGCAGGGCCAATTAACCAGAGTCCTCTATGCCCCTTGACGTAAGGGGTTTTCAAATTGAACAAGTGATTTTAAATATTTGGGGTCTACATTAGCTCGGACCCAACCCGGAGTCTTAATGTATCCAAAATTGTCAAGAAGACTCATCAGCGTCTCTATTTGCTTAGAAAGTTGAAAGTTGAGGGGTTATCAACACCTGCCTTATCATTGTTTTATAGAGCAATGGTTGAAAGTCTCCTATGTATTAATTTTTTAGTTTTGGTACAGCAATTGCACTGTGAGTGACAAGCAAGCTCTACAGAGAGTAATTAGGCTGGCAGAGAGGATCATTGGCATCAAACTCAGTTTTATGAACGAGCTGTACAATAAAGATTGCTAAAAAAGACTAAAAGCATCATTGCTAATTTAGCACATCCCAGTTATTTTCATTTTAAATTATTACCATCAGGTAAACGATATCAAAATTTACTCTGTAGAACAAGAATATTTTTTTTAGCAGTTTTTATCCAAATTCTGTTAATTTTTTAAACTTACAAACAAATATTACTTATTAGCAGTTTTATTATATTTGTTATATTATTATGATATGTTTAACTTTTTTGGTATATTGTATTTTATACCTACATGCTGTATTAATCCGAATTGTATTTTCATTGACAGCAATTTGTAGCACAGTGATAATAAAGGAATCTGAATGTGAATATCCTTTTTTGTAGTTCTGCAGGCAAACTTAAGAAAATACCAAGAACATGAGATAAGAAAAGGGTTTGCATTAAAGGTTCAGATGGCAGGGGCCTAAATCCATATATCATTCTAACACACCAATAAAATAAAACCCTTCATTTATCATTGCAGTTGAATATAGAAATAATGGCAAAGAATATAGGTCCCTATTGCCAAATCTCAGAGCTTTCTATTAGAAAATCCTTAGTGAAGTAGATTTCCCCAACAAAAATCAAAACAAACATGTTATCCCACCTAGCAACAACGGTTCTCTCTACATTAGTAAAACTGTCAGTTCCAATAGAAAAATAAATCTTTACGAAAATCGTAATACAGAACAGATAAGTGTAATGCAGAGGCTGAATTTCTATACAATAGCAGAAGAAAGAAAAATGAATGGATCAAATTCAGGGGTGTTTCTAGATCATTTTTCAACTGAAACAAATAGTTAAAGCCACCCTCTGGGCCCTATTTATAAAAGATCATTATCGTTATCGAAAAAATAACGATTGCTATCGTAAAATAATGACCGGTATTTTCCGATAACGACCGTTATTTTCCGATAACGACCAGTACTTTCCGATAACAACCGGTGTTTTACGATATCGGAAATTACTGGTCGTTATCGGAAAATACCGATCGTTATCGGAAAATAATGGTCGTTATCGGAAAATTACGGTAGTTATTTTACGATAGCGATCGTTATTTTTTCGATAACGATTTTTTATAAATAGGGCCCTCTGTTTCTTACTGCAGCGCACTAAGTGGGTGTGGCTTGTTGGGTGGGCATGACTTGTGGAGGTGGGTGTGGTGGGCTAACTTAACACTATCTGGTAGACTGAAGGGCTGACTTAACACTGACTGGGGAACTGGAGGGCCAACATAACACTGGCTGCTGAACTGGTAAATATAAGTGCCTACATCACAGATTGGTAAATATAATATTTCCACACACACTTGTAAATATAAGATGTGCCCAGTGCCCCGACATACTGGTAAATATAAGTGCCCACAACATAAATTGGTAAATGTAAGAAGCCCACACAAATTGGTAAATATAAAAGCAGTAGAAACTGCTTATATGTAAGTAAGAGTAGCTTCTTGTGTCTTCGCCGCATAGTTCAGATAAAAAAAAAACAACCGTCATCATTCTATTGTATGACAGGGGTGGGCCATGAGCAAAGTTTCACTATAAAATAAATAAAAATATATTTTAAATTCTGAAGGAAATCCCCATGATGAGAAGATATGGTAGGGAAACAAGTTAATATCAATAAATAAAGCCCCAGAACCAGATATAAAACATCCTCTGATCTTAAGAGAGCTTGAGTTTTAGCTAGACAACTGTTTCTCATCTTTTCAGATTAACTTTTGTCTGGTAATGTGCTGCTGGATTAAAAAAAAACCCAATGTAATACCACTATTCAAAAAAGATAGTCGTTCCCAGCCTGGTAACTATAGACCTGTAAGCCTTAATGGTTAGTGGTTAGGAAGGTGGTTGGGAAGGTGCTAGAAACTTTGTTACGGAATCTTATCCTTGACTTTGTCTCCAGAACTGATGTTATTAGTAGTAGTCAGCATGGATTTATGAGAAATAGATTGTGCAAGACAAATTTACTTGGTTTTTATAAACAAGGAAGTAAGATTTTAGATTCAGGCATAGCAGTAGATACAGAATACATCCAATACAATTGGATTTTGCTAAATTTTTTGATACTGTGCCACATAAGCGACTAATCTTTAAACTGAGGACTGTTGGCCTAGAAAAAAACATTTGTTCATGGATAGAGAACTGGTTATTGGATTGCAAACAGAGAGTGGTGGTCAATGGAGCTACATCTATGTGGGCTAAAGTTCTAAGTGGAGTGCCTCAGAGTTCTGTACTGGGGCAATTTCTTTTTAATCTGTTTATAAATGACTTAGAAGTGGGCATTGAGAGCAACGTCTTTGCTGATGACACTAAACTATGCAGAGCTTTGGAAACTGAGCTTTGGAAACTGTGGAAACAAATGAGCTTTGGAAATTTGGAAACAAATGATGTGCAATTGCTGCAAGCAGACCTAGATAGATTATCAAAATGGGCAGCAGAATGGCAGATAATATTCAATGTTGATAAATGTAAGGTGATGTATTTGGGGTTTAACAATCCTGGTTCCACCTACACTATAAATAACTGTGTTAAATGAATCTCTAATGGAAAAAGATTTGGGGGTTCTGGTAGATAACAGCCTTGATTTTGATGGACACTTCCAGAAATGGGATTAGTGTGTCTGAAAAAAAAGGGAATTTAAATGGTGGTGTGTGCCAAATTGGCCTTCTATACCATAGTCTCAAATTCACAAGGTGAACCACCCCAAATTACCAGAATATTGTCTACATACCTAAAGAATTTGAGAAATGATTTGTAACTGGTATAAAAACATTTTTTTTCTCGATCACAGACATAAATATATTTGCAAATGATGGGGCTACTGAAGACCCCATACTTGTGCTTTGTTTCTGCCAGTGGAAAGTCTGATTCTAAAATAGTTTCATTTCAATATTAATGTAAGACAATCAATTAAAATAATTTTGTATTGAAAAGAAACTATTTTCTCAAATTTTTAGTTGATTGTATTACATTGGTATTTTATTAGTGTCCCAGTTTAAAGGGCATCTATTCTGAAAAAAAAAATTTTAATTGAAAAAAATACTGGAAACTATAATTCTTCCCAGCTATTACTGTACCCTTTTTTGTTGTTGATCTGTCTCCTATTTCTTCAGATATCCAATCTGAACCAAAATACATTTCAGATGTCAATCAATTGCATAACATAAACCATTTTGCCGTGAGTAGTTTTGACAGTTGGTTTGTAGGAAATTCCCTTTCCCGGTGCTGCCTCTTAGTGATTACTGAGCATGCTTACCCTCATAAAAAACTCTGGTCACATTGAAGGGGGAGTGGTTAAAAGAGGGAGAAGGGATACTGAACATAGAGCAAAACATATACTGGATTGAAGGCATGCAGTAACACACACCTCAAGATAAGTGTTACTTCCCCTTTTATTTAAAGATTAAGGTGAGGAAAAGTCAGTACAGTTGCCCTTAAATGAGGATAGTTGGGGGTAATGTATGTAATATTGGAAGGTATTAAATGTGATACTGGAAGATATTTTTCACCAAGGTTCACAGGTATTAGTGATGCTTTCAATCCTACTTATAAACATTCAGGGAGATTCAATAAATGTTCTTATCGTTTAAAATGGTGCTAAATTTGCCCCAGCCAATCAGATCTTATTTAGCATTTGAAAGCTAACCTCTTATTGGTTGGGGCAAAATTAGCACCATTTTAAACGATAAGAACTTTTATTGAATAACCCAGATTGTGCCCCATCCTCCCCTATGAAATATTCCACTTACATCCTTCATTTATTTTATCTAGATATACTGTACCAGCTTAACATAAAGACATATCAATTGACATTGGTGTACCTTTGCATGTGTTAAACTAAGTTTCTAACTATATTCTGGATAATCTGGCTAATGTTTAATAATTAGTTTGTATATTGCATTTAAGGAGTGCATTAAATATACCTCCCAACAATGGGACCAGGAAGTTCTGGGACATTGTGACAGACAGGTAGAATAATTGCCCTTTAAGAGTTCATTGTGGCAGGAAAAAGAAAAACAAACTTGCTGACTTCCAAAAATACTTTAGTAAACTTAAGGAACGTAAGAATCGTAAAAAGTCACCTATGTATTAAAAATGAAACTGCTCTAAAATGTAAACTAATGTGGTGATAGTATTAAAAGCAGCACTCACAAGTACTGTACCAACATCTTTATAATACATAGCATATCAGGACATGACTTTAAAAAAAAGCTTATTTCTAGTCTGACCATTGAAAAGAAATAAACTAAAACATCTGCTCACTGACTTTGGCTTGTGATATAACAGAACCAAATTCTTAAACAGGATTATTTTTAGAAGCATGTGAATGATTATGGCCAAGGCATATTTAAAGCAGCTTTCTGTCTGCCAGCACTCTGTCAAGATAATATGCCAACAGTACTGGGAATTACAGCTATAGGAAGTCGACAACGTGGGTGGAATAACAACTCTTAAAATTTCTGATTAATTGGATAAATTACTTATTCATAAATGTGAAAAGAAGAACTACACTCTAAAACACATTAGAATGCTGATTAAAAATGTTTTACCAGGTTGCTTTTCTAAGTGAATTCTATGCATAGATCAATGCTTTGAAAGCCTATTTACAGCTAACAATCCTATTACTTCTTAAGCCCACTCCCATACCTTAACCAGCGATTGCTGACATGATCAGTGTATTTTAACCAATTATTCACTTCTTTTCCACCTGTGCTTAGGGGTGAAAATGTATTTCATAACACTGGATAATAATTTAGGGTGTAATTAGCTTCTAGATCTCCTTTTTACTGTCCCTTACCTTTCTCCTTACTAGCCTGTTTGATGGCTAACATTCACAATCCATTAAATCTTTATTACTTGTTACTGGTCTGTAGAACCAATCACTATTCCTAGTTAGAAATACGTTCTCTTGTTTTGCTTTATTTTGCACATCCTTGTGTGCAAAGGATACCAATACCAGTAAAGGTTTGCTTTTTTTAACAGATAGACATACAAATCAATTTAAGCCTGGATATTTACAACTTATATACCATATGTGGTGCAGTTTTGGAATCCCATATACAAAAGGGACATCTTGGAAATTGAGGCAGTTCAGAGAAGGGCAACTAAATTAATAAGGGGAATGGAGGGTCTTGAATATACAGGCAGATTAGACAAGTTAGGGCTGTTTACATTGGAGAAGCGACGTTTGCGTGGGGACATGATAACCTTATACAAATATATTAATGGGCCATACAATAAACTCTCTGGTGCATTGTTTACTAATAGGTCATATCAGAGGACTCGTGGGCATCCTTTAAGATTGGAAGAAAAGAAGTTTCATCTTCAGGTTAGGAAAGGTTTCTTTACAGTGAGAACGGTATAACTGTGGAACTGTCTTCCAGCAGATGTGGTAATGGCAAGTTCATTATAGCTTTAAAAAAAGGCCTGGATAAGTTTCTAAAACTAAAAAATATTAAGAATTACTGGTATAATGCATATAGATCTGGTTGATCCAGGGATACTTTCCGATTGCCGTTATTTTCCCCCCCTTTTTAGCTGGGTTTTTTTGCCTTCCTCTGGATCAACTGTTAGGAAGGGGAAAAAAAAAAAAAAATAAATAAATAAATAAAAAAAGAAAGAGGGTGAATAGGTTGGACTTGATGGACGTATGTCTTTATTCAACCTTAATTACTATGTTACTATGTTACTATATGTAAGATGAATAACCCAAGCATAATTAGAAACTTGAATCTTTGTTATATCTGTTGTATTCAATTAGATCAACTTGACCTTGAAATGCAGTTCTTGAGACGTTTCGCTAGTCATCCGACTGGCTTTCTCAATTCAGAATGACTTGTACAAGAATCTGTGGCAATTATGTACAATGCTGTTTAACACCTTACTCTGGGCGTTCCTATAACACCTCTTAGCCCTATCCAATCACACCCTTAACACTGCTGTGATATGCTAATTGGGATTTTCCAGGGTACATAATTGCCACAGATTCTTGTACAAGTCATTCTGAATTGAGAAGCCAGTCGGATGACTAGCGAAACGTCTTCAAGAACTACATTCAATCAGTTTATCATAATTTAATACAACAGATATACCATGACCTGGATGAATGAGAACCTTCACAAGCTTGAATCTTTGTTGTACAAGGACTTTACTTTTGCATGACTTTGGTTAAACCATATCCACCAGTAGTAGAATTCAAATATGCTAAAATCCCTTAAACTCTGTATTTTGGTGTGTATTTGTAGTAGAGATTTCAGCACATGACACATAGTATACTTCTAATAACTAAAGAGTTTGGTGCATGTTAATGTGTTCCAGCTTCATTTTATAAATACCAAGTGATACTGCAGCATGCTAGATGTCATACACAAGTATACCGCCTAGGGATTTACCTAACTCCTTAATAAATAAACTATCATAGTTTAGATGGGCCATCCCTTTAATAACTGATATATAAAAAAAACATCAATCTAGTTCAGCTTTTTACCCTACATATGATGCCTGTCGAACAGATGATCAAAAGGAACGACAAAAAAAAGGACATCAATCCTTTCTGGGAACAAATAGCTATCAGAATCACCCATGAATCATCATCAAGAGCTTTATATATTACTATATCAATAGTATAGTATAGTATTTGAGGTTGAATAAAGAAAAACATCCATCTAGTCCAACCTATATAGGAATGCCTACTTTACCTGCCTAACAGTTAATCCAAAGGAAGGCAAAAACAGTATGAAGGGTAAAATAATAATCCTTCCGTGGATCAACTCCAACTTTATGCATCAATACCAGTAACATGCAACATTCTATCGGAGAGATTCAATAAGTGAGATCCGCATTACTTACCTTAGCCCGATCCCGCGATACAATAACTGACGTAAACGGGATTACGTCAGTTATTGCATCGCGGGATCGGGCTAAGGTAAGGAGCGTGAACTTAACGTTCCACAGCCTTTACCGTTAAGTTACGCGCTACGAGGTAGCGCAAAACTTAACGGCAGGGGTTTTGGATCGTTAGCACAGTGCTATTTCCAAAAACATTCAGAAATGGCGCTGTGCTCTAAATTCCGTCTAAAACCCACGTTAACCCGATTTTTTTCGGGTTAACGTGGGTTTTAGACGGAAAAGGGGCATATTGAATCTCCCCCTATGTTTTTAGACACTCATCCAGCTCTTTAAAAAAAAATTCAATGAACCTGCAATCACAACGTCCATAGATTTACCCTTTTGAACTTAATGTCTAAACTTCTTTTCTTCCAGCCTTAAGGGACATCTGCGTGTCCTCTGACATGTTCCATTGGTGAACAATGACTCAGACAGATTATTGTATGGCCCATTAATGTATTTATATTAGGTATTTATGGGCCCTATTTATAAAAAATCGTTATCGTTATCGTAAAATACAGATCGTTATCGTAAAATAACGACCGGGGTTTACCGATAACGACCGTTATTTACCGAGAACGGTCGTATTTACCGATAACGACCGTTACGGTAAATAACGGTCGGTATCGGTAAATAACGACCGTTATCGGTAAATAACGGTCGTTATCGGTAAATAACGGTCATATCGGTAAAAACCCCGTGTTATTTTACGATAACGATCGGTATTTTACGATAACGATACCGATCTTTTATAAATAGGGCCCTATATTCCAATGCAAGCCCCTTTTTTAATTGAATAATACTTACGTTTTTTTAAATATCCAATGAACCTGTCAGTACCAATACCCTTTATGCTGCTTATCTGCTTATCCAACAACAGTATTTTAATAAAATATTGCTGTACCTATTTTATAGTTTGGTTATTTCTTTTAATGATTTAATACTACCATACCTTACCTCTACCTTATCTCTCACTCGCAGCCTGAAAAGGCTGTTTCCACAGAGTTTTTTGGGGGTAGGTGGGGTTTTAGAGTGGCCCACAGCACCTGTGAGCGGGTGGGGCTTAGGCACCTGTGAGTGGACGGGCCACAACTCCCATGGGTGGACAGGGCCATGACACCCATGAGTGGATGGGGCCACGGCATCCGTGAGTGGGCGGGGTCACATTGGGCTGTATGGGAATGGGCCAAGGGGGGCCTGCAACTGGAGGGACCATGGGGTTCAGGGAGGACCGGGGGCTGCAAAGGGGAGGAGACACAGGGCAGATTGACTGACAGGTTTCAGAGCAGGAAGCAGGAAGTGCAGGGGACCTGGTGATGCTGCTGCCATATCACACACAAAAATGTAAATATCTTCAAAACTATGTAAAATAAACAATGAAAATAAATTGCAAAAATTCTCAGGAGAGCAATTCCTATCAATTTGCCTAAAGTCATTTTTGGACCACAGTTCCCCTCAAACAAGTATATTTTTATCTTTGAATGAGATAGGTTAAATAATTCACTTTAAATGGCTTGTCCACCCCCCAAACTAAAATTTTCCCCACTGCTGGCCTCACTGTGTAGTGTTAAACATCCTTAACTTTCTCCTCTGCTCCATATGGTTGCCCTGCAGTGCCTGCTGAAATCCCGGAAACTGAAGAATAGGAGCCTCTTTGTGTGTAATCAGGTATCTATCTCTTCCTTCTCCTCCTAAGCTGTGTCCATACCATGCAATATTTCATCTCGATCAGCCAATAGTTCAGTGTATCGGTCGATCGGGCGGAAATAATCACATGGGTTTTCAGCTGTAACCAACTTGAAATGGACAAGTCCGAAAACCACAGCTGATTGTGTGTCCCTCTATGGACCACACACTCAGTTGCAGCAAACTGTGTCAGAAGTGCCGATCGCACCATGTGTACCATTCTTTAAAGGGCATGTCCACCCCCAAAACTCAAATTTAACCCCATACTGGCCCCACTCTGTAGTGTACACAAATTCTTACCTTACATCCCAGCTCCTTATGGTTGCCATGCTGTGCGCCCCCAAAGCCAGGAAAATTGTAGTGTAGAACTCCCAGTGACTCATCCTGCGCTTGTCTCTTGCCTCAACCTCGACAAGTTGAGGCATGCGCAGGAGAGTCCTCCCCCCCCTCCTCTCTCTCTCCCTCCTCTTTCCTCCCATTTTCTTCTCCCTCCCCTATTCTAAATTCCCACTATATATTATATATATTGATCCCCCAGCCCCAACCACCGACAGATTTCATAGAAAGTGCCCCGAAGTTACTTACCTTCCCTCTATCCCCTTGTTCTGAGCAGCCGGCAGCCGCGTCCCTGATTGGCTGCTTCTCAGCCAATCAGGGATGCGGCTGCCGGTCCCGCCCCCTGCTTGCATTTCCGTGCAAGCAGAGGGCCTGGAGACTGCCGCGGAGGATAGAGGGAAGGTAAGTACATATCGGGGCACTTTCTAAGAATTTTATTACGGCGGTTGGGGCTGGGGGATCAATATGTATAAAATATGAAAAGTTGAAAAAAAGGTCTGGACATGCCTTTAAAGGACTCTGGCATTCGCTATGGAGCTCTCTCCCCCTCCATCCCTCTCTCCCTCCCTCCCTCTGGATCCCTCGATATTGCCATCATGCTTTTAAAATAAAAAATAATACACACACTGTAGGGCCACCCCAACCCTAAGCAATATATTGAAATCTTTAAAATCGTGGAAGAAATGTACTTACACATGTTGATTCCCTTGGCTCCCAGAAGAAACAGAAGAGACAGAATCAGAGGGAACAAAGGTGGGTAAGTACATTTCTGGCCTGATTTTAAAGATTTCAATATAGCAGTGTGTGCATTTTTTGATTTGCGGTTGGAGACACCATTTAAGTATTTTTGACAAGTGGCGCAAATAAAAAAGGTGGTTTCAGATTCCTTTATAAAAAAATAAAGAATCCTTGTGTTCCTTAAGCTACAGGAATGCATTTGTGATCATGCATTAATTTAAGTAAAAAAAAGTTAGGGCTAAATAAATGCCTTCAGCCTGACGTTTAAAATGAGCACGGGTTCACAGGTTTCTTTAGGTAAACAAGTTATATTACTGAAAAGGTTAAAAAATATAACTTTCTGTGTTTAGCAGCTTGCATTCCCTGTGTTAATCGTCAATTTTTTTTTACAGTAGGGACTTTGTATCTTTCCCAGCAGTAAGTCTTGGTGAGCATGCTCAGAACTTCTTGGGTACAGGAAGGATGCAGGTAATATTCTATAAGCTACTGGAAGCAGGAAGTGTTAATCTTTTCACCAATATTAGTTTTCACAGACTGCATTTAAAGATGTTATTCGGGGGTCATTTTTAGCTAGCTATACACGAGTAGATGTTCTGATTGGTTTGCCGTTTGGAAATCTGATCAAATTGAACTATCCATGTGAGCATCAGGGTTGTCCAGCTTAAATGAAAAAAATTCCATCTGCTGTTATCAATGGAGATGGGATCCGGGTTCGACTTGGACCCGGATCCGACACGGAATACCTCGGTTCCAAAATCCGAATGTTCCGTCCAGACAGATCATTTGGATTTCAGAACTTCGGAGCACTTTTTCGATTTTTATCGAACGTTCAAGCTATTTTCAAGAATTTTTGAAAACAGCTTGAACATTCGATGATCCTCGAAAATACAGTTGAAAACACGAAAATAGTTTCCGATCGTATTTTTGAGGATTATCGAACGTTCAAGCTATTTTGAAAATTCTCGAAAATTCTCGAAAATAGCACGAATGTTCAATAAAAAACATGCTCCGAAGTCTCGAATTTACGTTCCGTTTTTCGGATTTTTGGATCTTTTGGATTTTCCCTAAAACGGAACGAAACCCAGCAGTTTCGCCCATCTCTAGTTATCAACTCCATCTACTGCTAGTAGAGGAAAACAATAACATTGATATGTGTGTGGCACATACAACTATCTCTTCCTATACAGACTATAAGAATCATATTATTGCAGTGCATTGCTTTGTGTCCACACAAAATTCATGATGGATTTCCATGGAATCTGCTGTAAATTTACAATATTTTTCGCATGTGCATGAGACTAAACGCACAGTGAGAAATGTTGGATACATGAAATGGATTTAGCTAAAACTTCTTATCTGAAAATATGGGCTGGTTGAAGAGTTTGCGAATCCACCCTACTATTCACTAGTGGTTTTGCAGTAAAACCAGTTCCTGGTCCACACAAAAAAACTCTGGTTTTATCTCACCATCTGTAGGAGAGAAGCTTTAAAGGAGTAGTTGGTATTGGTAAAGTTGGTAAAAATGTTGGCTATATAACGAGCACATTTCACATTTTGCAAGCAGTTTTTCCATCAGGCCCTTTCCTGAAGAACTTGCATTCTAGGTTTCCTAAAACACAACCTATTAGTGTGTCTTAATCACAGTGGGTATAATGGAGTACCAAGAGGAAGCCCATGCAAGAAGGGAGGGACCAAACAAACTCCTTACAAATGCAGCTAAGGTTGCCTTAGTAATTTTTACATGAAGAGCTAGGCCACATTAGGCTGCTTTAACAATCACTTTTTTTGATTTGATCGTGTGTTAAGAAGTGCACACTACTGTGGCCCAAGTAAATTGGTGTTTAGAGTGCTCACGGCCTTATTTAGCATCATAATTGTGATCTGAAAAATATTCCCCTATAAATCTGAATTATGACCACCCAAGACTTAACAAAAACACATAACACTAAGTTGCAAAATGTTGCGGTTACTTTTCTGTGCAAAAAAAAAGAGGTAAATAAAATCTGTTAAACAATAGTCAGACTGTAATCCCTATACTTAGTAAGACCCATTTTTTGTCTGGTTTGCTTAATACATTAGGGAAAAGAGCCATATGTTCCTAATCTTTTTAACTTGAAATCTTCCTTTTTAATTTTTGGTAATAGAATCAGAACCATGGTGAAGTTGCTGCTTGAACACACATTATTTAGAAAACCTTGACCCGAAAAAAAAATTTCAAGTGGATCTTTCAGCTAACTGATGTTGAGGAAAAACAGATCTTCATCCAATTTGTAAGAAGTCTTGAGATTAAACAATGCCATTTGGCTTCTGAAGTGTCCTAAGGTGCTTAGCTCAACAGTGACCACTAAAGACTTTTCACCTCATTTCTGGACAGCTTCTGTCCTCTTGTGATATCATTTTGTCTGATAGGAAACAGAAATCTGTCACCATGTTTGCTTGAGCAAGAACAGATGCATCTAGTAAATACTGAATAAGGCTTCAAACCTAGATTAGGATACATAGTGGAAAAACATATGCCTTAAAGACCACAGTAGTGTGAAATGATACATACAATGCAATAACTGATCATTTTAAAAACATGGAAAATAGCATTATTATGCTTCTGCATATTGTCTATGTAAATATATGCCTGCTAGTATACTTTTTCACAGCTATTTGTTTCAATGACTATTAAATTGTCTGCAAACACAGCTGTCAAGGTTACAAACATGCATAGAAATTTATATATAGAGCCAATA
Source organism: Hymenochirus boettgeri (assembly GCA_019447015.1). Lineage (NCBI taxonomy): Eukaryota > Metazoa > Chordata > Amphibia > Anura > Pipidae > Hymenochirus > Hymenochirus boettgeri. The sequence goes on along the minus strand of CM033471.1, from coordinate 96,369,290 downwards.
CCTTTGAGAATCCCAGACATGGGGCCTATTTATTATAAAGACAGTAAACTGCATTGGGGTTAGAGGAATCAATAACCTTGATGAAAATGTTACAACTCAAGGGGCAAAACTGCCTTGGAGTGACTCATGAAAGAGATCCAGTTACTGCAAAGCATTACATCATAGAAATAAGACAAGAGGATGGAATTATAAAAACCAATGGAATATCATTGTTTGGTATTTTAAACAGTTAAATGTGACACAGGATATTGAGAATGAACTACAGACCTGCTGCTTAATCTAAAGTCTAGACTGATATGAAATCTAACAACTGAAAACCCTGGTCTGTCAACAGCTGAATTGCATGCAGGGGTAAATAGAGTGAATAAAAACATAACATTGGATTATGTTTCTTGTGTCCTTGTACTCAAGCTCACACACAGTTATAACTTTATAGGGCTCAACTGGTCAATGCAGGTAAATCTAAACTAGGGACGGGCTTTATTTTAAATTAGAAATTAAATCTATCATTCCAACTGCTACCTACCTTTTGTAATTACAAGCCCCAACCTTAAGACGAAAGATCTCATTGCCTGCACACTATAACAGTTCTACTGATGCCCCTATTTTTCTTATCTCACATAGGAAAAAACGAAGGAGAGCTACCTAGTCAGTAAAAAATAAATAAAAATAAAGTGTCAACATAAATCTCATACAGTATTTTAACTTTCCACCACGGTCACTGGAAACCAACAGGTCAGACAGTACTACAAAAAATAAAACTTGCCCTTCACCTCTTGAACTGGAATCTCCACCAATTGGTGGTGGTATGTTGACAGGGTCAAATATATACATGGGGCCTACTGGATCCAGGGGCACAAAGGTATTGCGACCTTACTATCTGGGGAATATTTCTAAGGCTGCAAGTGAATTTTTTTTCCAACATGGATATCCCCAGCTTATCTAGTTCTAGTTCCTATTGCTGAGCCTCACCCATTCACCAATTATTTTTTTGCCCTTTACTAAACTATTTTCAGTTCTGTAACAGGATTCAAAAACTGCACAGTATATTTGTTATTAAAGGTTGTTTTTTAGTAGAAATGGAAGCATTTGCATTCATTGTGATCATCACCTAATTTAGTTTTAATAGAACTAGAAATAACCATCCCTCGTTTATCTTCTTGTTTATAAGCCGAACACCATCCTCATAAATGAGAACATTGCTTTGTAAAATTAAAGGGTTGGACCCTTTATTCTGAAAATCATTTCAATGGGTAAAATATACCAAATAAACTAAAGGACCTAAAAAGTTTCTACGAGGGTGGCAGCTCAATGCAACAGAGACAGTAAATTAGCTTTTCCCACAGTCCTTTCAATTAGTTACAATGAAAGATGGCTACACCCTGCTGTTACGCTATAAGTCAAAATATCCCTGTGAACCTCATATCTTTGCAGTGCATCATATTACATCTGTAATAAAGTAGGACATGAATGTGATGATCCCTTGGTCTCACTACCTTAATATCCCAGTCCTCTGGGAACTGTGGGAAAGGGATATCTCTGTCTATAAATACCTTAATAGGGCCAGCTTAATAGACCAGTAAAGTGTTTAATTAACTTTTCTATATAACAAGAACAGGTCAAGACCTTTAATCTTAAATATATTATTGTGGCTGAGCCTGTAAGGTCATTCTATGTAGTGTGATAGGGCTAGAAATGAACCTCCTGTTCTATTTTCAGTCAAAGTAAATGTGGTGCGTAAATATGTCTACATTAGACCTATGCAAAGTAAGGCCTGGGGGTCATATGCGGCCCTTTGGCTGCCACTAACTGGCCCCTCAATACTAGACCTGTCTTAGCAGGGGGTACCTGCAGGGGCAAGAATGGAAGTCGGGCCCCTGACCCCCTTCCCCTATCTAACTTCCCTTCCATGGTCAACTTTTTTAAACAGCTGATCGCACGTATAAGTGACACATCCTACCACCCACCCGCCCCCCCCCCCCCCCGCGCAGGGGCGGTAGTTATGCCACTGTTTCTGAGGCTGGATAACTGATTTATTTTTATTATGTTTATTTTATTAAAAATGACCAGATCAATTAATTAATTGAGTTTGATTGAATGGATCTAAGTTATAACACACCAATTAAAAATCGGTTAAAACAATCCAATGAAACAGGAATATTAATTTATCCATTTTTTTTAAAAAAATTGCGGTTTTGCAATCTCAATAATGAGAATTGAGTTGAACCTATTGGTCCGGCCCTTCGCCACAATTCAAGTTTCTCATGTGGCCCCCTGGGAAATTTAATTTCCCCCCCTTGGTCTACATATTAGGGCCCTCAACATGTTCAGCATGTCCCATAAAGTTATAAAAAGTTATAGAAACTTTAATTTAATGCTAAGAAGCTGTCTGCTAAATTGTAAATTTACAATTACTGATACTCTAAAAGAATTTTTTTAGGAAATGAATACATTCCTAATTTAATATGCAACTCAAAGAAGAATAACATGTTTACACCCATTCATTTCCAAGATCGTGTTCCCAAGGTTATCTTTCAGTATTTTTCTATCAGTTCCATCAGAATGCGGGTGTCTGTGTGTGGTCTATTGCCTCTCCTAGTGTGACTCACAAACTATTTAATTTCCTTCCACCTCTAGGACAGATATATTTATTGCAATGTGTGAACCCCCCTAGGATATTTCTCATTTGTCCTTCACCTCCTTTACAGTAGATTCATATACATGCAAACTTAAATATCAGATCTTTCCTCCCAGCTTGTGTGTCCCAGTGTCATCAGCTTATAAATCCCTTTGAATTAAGGGGGAGACAAAGTAGAAAAGGTTAATGGATAACTTGAAATGCCTTTTAAATCAGAACTGTTTTGCATTATACAAGAAAGAAAACTTTTTTACAATCAGAAAAGTTTATTTTTATTCACACGGGGCAAATATCTCAGCATCAATAGTCCTACAGTTCTCTGTCAAGGTAATACTGTGCAATCTCCTAAATGAGTGAAAAACTCTCTTTATTGCACCGCCCTGTTGTTGTTTAATACATACAGTATATATCTTCCATTTGTCAACTATAACATAATTTAATCATATATTATACACACCAGCATTCTTATTTATTTCAACCCATGTCTGGCAATTCTATTAAGTCCGTAATTAGAAAAACATACACATACTCATTTAGAAATTTTTATGTGAACATTTAAAGTTGGGGATGGGGAGTAAGGCAAAGTCTTTATGGGGTCTGTTTTATATGCAGTAGAATGTTAGAAAGCCAGGCCTGAGTACTGTGCCATAATGGCAGAATATAAAAACTGGGCTACCCTATTTGTCCAACACCATTTCAATGTTTTTGCCAGTTTGTTCTTTCAAAAACCTTCACTGTTCATAGAGACTTAGGAAATAATGTTTTTTGTGGTTTTGTGGTTGTTTGCAATAAGTTACAAATGTGTACCAAATAAGTGTTTTGTTAGTCTTGTTAGCCTTGTAAAAACTCCAAACTGCTTGTGGTTTAAACATTGAAACCATTGGGAGCTGATTATATGACAATTGTTTTGACACACATTTTGATATACTATATATATATATAAAGAAAACAAGTTGGTACTTATTGGTAATATCTTTCCCTAGTTTTTGATTTAAAAGATAAGTGCACTGTAAAATCAAGTTATGATTTTGGAAGCTTTAAAAATACTGTTGCCATCTTTTTTTCCCTATGCCCCTCCAGAGCCTACCCTTGCTGACATCTTGTTACTGGTGTGCTGAATGTTAAGCTCCGCCCATCTGAGATTTCCTCTGCTTTCTCGTGTTTGAGTTCCGTGCACACTCACATGCACGGAGCTCACAGGCATTACTGTTTGAGGCTCAGGCAGGAGAGTGCACAGAGCTCACAGGCATTACTGTTTGAGGCTCAAGCTGCAGAAAGCAGAGGAAACGACCGTTATTTTCCAATAACGCCCGTTATTTTCCGATAACGACTGGTATTTTCCGATATCGGGCGTTATTGGAAAATAACGGTCGTTATTGGAAAATAACGGTCGTTATTTTACGATAGTGATCGTTATTTTTTCGATAACGATCTTTTATAAATAGGGCCCAAGATGTCAGCAACTTTCAAGGCACAAAAGTAGGCTCTGGAGGGGCATAGGGGGGAAAAAAATTGGCAACGGTACTTTTTTTTTTTATTATAAGTTTTTTTATTGTGACAATTCAAATACAAAACAAAAATAAAAGAAGATGGAAGAGAAGTTTCAGATTCAAAAATTATAAGCAACAGTATTTTTAAAGCTGCAGCATCCAATTAAACATAACTTGATTTTACAGTGCAATTATCCTTTAAAGGGCACCTCCACCCCCAAATTAAAAAGTTGCTGTAGTGTAGGGGACCCATCAACCCTAAACACTAGGGTTTTATCTAAAAAAAAGGACAGTAATAGATTTACCCACCTTCGTTCCCTCAGCCTCTGCACGCTACTTCTGGGAACAGAAAAGCAGTAGGGGCTGGACCAGCAGCTGCATCTGTGATTGGCTGAGAGTCAGCAAATCACTGACATGGCTGCCAGTTAGTAGAGGGAGCTGAGGGAACGAGATAAGGTAAGTCTATTCCTGTCCTTTCTTGTACAGTAAAAACCCTAGCATTTGGGGTGAGAAGGTGTCTCCTACACTACAGCAAAGTGTATATGTTTCTAAAAGATACATGCAGCATGGAGAGATCCGGAGGGGAGGAAGGGAAAGCTCCCCTGCGTATGCCAGAGTCCTCAAAGAGGATAAGGAAGTATCAGGCAACAGATGACATACAGACAGCAGGCACTACAGGACAACCATGAGAAAAGTAAGGATTGCTTAATACTACACAGTGGGGCCAGCAGTGGGGCAAATTCAGGTTTTGGAGGTGACATGCCCTTTAAGTTTTCTGCATTCTAACTGTTTAATCATGTATGTAAAACATACTGTATATATATATATATATATATATATATATATATATATATATACAAACAGAAAAGATAATCAATGCACATTCCTAGGTCCCACACAATTTCTCATAGTTGTGCACTGGATCCATACAACAGGCTTCCCCCCAGCCCTTTGGCTTTTTAAAATGAGGGAAGAGGCCATCCAGTGCTTTATATTAAAGGCATAGGACCTCCCATAAAAGGGGCTGTTGGGGGTGCTATTACCACATGGAGGCTGACCAGGCCTCCCAAATAAAACATACAATACAAGGATTGTGGAAGCACTCAATTAGGCTAATTTACAACTACATTTAGTGGAAGTGCTACTGATCTGGTCAAACATTTATAAAAACAGAAAAGATAATCAATGCACATTCCCAGGCCCCACACAACATCATATCATCTGCACACTGGCATACTGTATAAACAAAGGGGTTTTAGTATACATTACTGTGATCACATTGTATACATTTTTGACCAGATCAGTAGCACTTCCGCTAAATGTAGTTGTAAATTAGCCTATTGGAGTGCTTCCACAATCCTTGTATTGTATATATATATATATATTATATATACATAGGTAAGTATGTAGATTCAACGCACTCTCAGGATTTCTTCATCAAAAACCATTTATTTAATACATCATGTGTAGGCCTACACAGTGAGATGTATTAATAAATGGTTTTTGATGAAGAAATCCTGAGAGTGCGTTGAATCTACATACTTACTATGTGAATATTTGATCCATACAACCAGCACCCAGGTGTGATATCAGAGGGTGGTGGAGAGAGTGCCTGTGACTATTCATTATACATATATTATATATATATATAATATATATATATACTCTATAATATATACTATATATTCTATATATATATATATACCAATATTGTAAATATATATATATTTTTATATTATATATATATATTGATCTATACCATCATTCAACTTCATTGATTGTGGACTCATTTTCATATTGTTTTTATGATATATCTATATAATATTAAAGGGCATGTCCACCCCTAAAATCGTTTTTAATATTATGCTCCCCCATGTCCCCCGCCCAACCGCATGTTTCGTTTTTTCAAAAAGCTCCCAAACTCTTACTTACCTCCCCTCGATCCTCGCCGCACTGCCGGCCCTCTGCTTGCGAGAATGCAAGCAGAGGGGCGGGACACGGCAGTGCGTCTGTGATTGGCTGAGCGCAGCCAATCACGGACGCGGCTGCCGTCATTCAGTGCAGCGGAGGGAAAGCGGAGAGGTAAGTAAGAGTGGGAGCTTTTGAAAAAAAACATGCGGTTGGGGCTGGGTACATGGGGGAGCGAATATTAAGGGGATTAATGCTAGGGGGAAGGATAGTAGAACGGGAGGGAGAGGGAGGAGAGGGAGGGGGAGGAGGGGGGAGAGGGCTGCAGTGCGCATGGCAAATATCTACTGGGGCTAGATAGCAGGCAGAGACCTGCTATCCTCCTGGTGGTTAGTTTTGAGCCTTTGGGGGGAGGTTACAGGAGAACCCTATGGAGCTGGGATGTGAGGTAAGGATTAAACTACACTACATGGTGGGGCCAGTAGTTGGGGGGATTATAATTTTGGGGGTGGACATGCCCTTTAAGTGTTTTTTTATTTCTTTGGGTATATATATAACTGCATTTAACGCTATAAATGCATGCATGGTATATGTTTTTATATATAATGTTCCACAGAATGATGACATAAGATCATTAGGAATATTTATCCCAGGATCTGATCTATGTTTTGACTGGTCAATTACTTAATCTGTATATGTGTTTATAATTAATGTATTAAGATATTCAATCTCCTCGGATCGTGCAACTCTGGTCCTAGAATTATTTATATTTAAAGGGGAACTATGGTTCAAAAATGACTTTAGGTAATTTGACAGGAATTACTTTTCTTAGTATTTTTGCAATTTACTGTAATTATTTTATTTACATAGTTTTGAAGATATTTACCTTTTTGTGTATGATATAATAGCAGCATCACCAGATCCCCTGCACTTCCTGCTCTGGAACAGCCCTGAGTCTCCCTGTCAGTTATTGTGCAGTGTCAGTCCATTTCTCGCAGTTTGCTTTGATTCCCATATAATAAAATATAGTTACACACTCCTCCAACTCTCCTTCATTCCCTGCTAGTCTCTCCCCGCTTTCCTTTTTATTTTTATCAAATTCACATTAATATGAAGAGAGGCATCATTTTAATCACCCATTTCTGTGCTACATATAAAAAAATGTGTATTTTTCCTTTAAAGAAAACGTAAGGTGTCTGGCCTCTCTGCAATCTGAAAATAGTGTGTTTTAATGCCGTTTCTGGGTCTTTCTAATTGTAAACATTGTCAGAAAATCAGTATGAATCTCAGAGTCACATTGAATATCCAGAATAGAAGCTTGCAAAGTTTGAGCTTGGTTTCACTTTATCCTAGTGTATGTATCTTTCTGTCTAATATAGTTCTTCTTTCCTTCCACATGACTCACAGGGCTTACACCACATGTGCCAAGGAAAAAGTGCAGTGACAGGCAGATCATTATTACAAAGCACAATGAACTCTACTTAAAGTAAGACTGTTGAGATACAATACTTAGGACAATAAATGCAGTATAAAATGTCTTTCATAGGGCTGAACTGAACAAATCCATGTATTTTAAGATGAATAGAGAGATTAAATAATGTTAAATAAAATTTGTGTATTTAAGGGCACTGCACCATTTCTAAATCTGTTTGGAAATAACGCAGTGCACCCGATACAATTCCCTGTTTGTTACCTTGTAGCGCAAAATGTAACATGGGACTGTATGGGGCATTAAAGCTGTGCAAATCCCTGCTTCCTACCTTTCCGTGATCCTGCAATTCAATACCGGATGTAATCATGTTTATATCTGGTATTGCATCGCGGGACTGCGGAAAGGAAGTTTTGAAGTGTATTATTTTACACCGTTTAATGCCCCCTTTAGGAGGGGGAGAAAATGGGGATTTAAGACTGCACCAGATTTTCTAATACACATTTAAAACAAGGACATATTTTATTCCTTTTAAGCAATTCAGATTTCAGATACAACCCAGATATGGTTACTTAGTGGGGTGCATATTTATATCTATCTTTTTTGTTCGATAATTAATGCCGAACATCGCAGCGAAAATAGCGCCGTTTGGGGCTTCTTTTCGCCTTATTTATAAAAAAACGAAAAAAACACACTTCGCGTCTGAAAAAGGTGAACGGAGCGCGATAAAGAGCGAAAACTTAACGCATCTAAGATGACTGCATTGCGAAAACCATTCGAAATGCGAAAAGGCCACTATAACAATCTAAACCCAAAAATGTCCACCTCACATTTACAAAAATTACCCAGTCCTTATTATCCAATCCATTATAAATTCTAATTTGGAATACAATTCCTTTCCACCGTACATTCGCCTTCCTCATGCGCGGGTCTGTTTCTAATGCGCGTGTCGTTTCCAAGGCATTCCCCATTATAATCGCGTTCGCCTTTCTTAATGCCCACGATCTCTTTCAAGACAGATTCACCATTATACCACATCGCCTTTCTAATGTGCGTGTCGCCTTCTAAGGCGCGATCGCTTTTCCAGCATATGCACCATTATAATGCGCGGGTCGCCTTTATAATGCACGTCGCCTTTCAATTCGCATTCACCTTTCTAATGCACATTCACCTTCTATGCACATCACCTTCTAATGTGCGTTCGCTTTCTAATGACATCACTTTCTACATGTGCCAAGCGTCCTTTTCTAATATGCGTTCGCTTTCTAATGCACATTCACCTTTTTAATGCCAGCAATCGCCTTTTATTGCTATGTGCGTTCGCTTCTAATTGCACATTCCACTTTTCTAATGCGCAGTGTGTCTTTCTAATGCGCGTTGTGCTTCTAATGCACATTCACCTTTCTACATGCCAGATCCCCTTTCTAATGTGCGTTCGCTTTCTAATGCACATTCACCTTTCTTATGTGCAGTCCCTTTCTAATGTGCGTTGCGCTTTTCTAATGCACATTCACCTTTCTAATGTGCAGTCACCTTCTATGCGCTTTGCTTTCTATGCACATTCACACTTTCAATGCACATCTCACTTTCTATGTGCAGTCACCTTTCTAATGCGAGTTTGCTTTCTAATGCACATTCGCCTTTCTAATGTGCAGTCACCTTTCTAATGTGCGTTCGCTTTCTAATGCACATTCACTTTTCTAATGCAAGGTCGCCTTTCTAATGCGCGTTTAATTTCAATGCATATTCACTTTTCTAATACGCGTTTGCCTTCGTAATATGCATTCGTATTAACGCGCTTCCATCAGCTAATTAGGAAAATTCTACTAATCACCATTATAATGCTCGGTCTCCTTTTAATGCACGTTACGCTTTCTAATTCGCATTCCACCTTACTAATGCCTCAACAACTTTCTAATCGCACATTCCACCTTTCTAATGTGCTCGTTCGCTTCTAATGCACATCTCCCCTTTTTTTTAATGCGCAAATCGCCTTTCAAAAAAAAGCAGAATAGTCGTTCGCTGTTCTAATGCACATTCACTTTCTAATGCGCAGTCCTGTCTTTCTAATGCGCGTTTGCTTTCTAATGCACATTCACCTTTCTATGCGTCAGTCCCTTTCTTGTGCGTTCGCTTTCTAATCACATTCACCTTTCTATGTGCGTCATCCTTTCTAAATGTGCGTTCTCGATTTCTAAGTGCACATTCACCTTTCTAATGCACATGTCCCACCCTTCTTGTTGTCAGATGATCATAACACCTTTCTACATGGCGTTTGCTTTCTAATAGCACATTCACCTTTCTAATAATGCCCATTCACCTTTCTAATGTCAGTCAACCGTTCATATAGCGAAGTTTGCTTCTAAATCGCACATTCGCCATTTCTAATGTGCAGTCCCTTTCTCAATGTGCGTAAAATCAGCCTTACTAATTGCACATTCTTCACGTTTTGCTAGATGGGCAGGCGAGTGTGGCGGCCTTGGTGGCTATATTTGGGGGGTCGTGGTTTGTAACATATTTCTAATGATATCACTTATTACTACATACGCGTATTGCCTTCGATAATAAAATGCACTTCGTATATACCGCGCTTATCATCCATCCGCTCATTAGGCAAATTAGCTGATCGCACCACATCTAACAAAAAATAAGCACGGACCAAACATCTCCTTTAATAATGCAACGTTGCCGCCTTTTCACATTCAGCTTAACCTCTTCACTCACATATCACCTTTCTAATGCACAATCACCTTTCTAATCGTGCGTTCGCTTTCGGAATCGGACACATCATCTTTCTCATTTCGGGGCAGTGTGTAGGGGGGTCACGGCACTTTCTAATGTGACGTTCGCTATCTAATGCACATATCACACACTTTTTAATCGCGCAAAAAATCAGCCTTTCATATGTGCGTATCAGCATTTCTAATGCACAATTCACTTTCCGAAATGCAGTCAGAATCCGTCTTTCCTAATAGCGGCTCTTATGCTTTCTATTCACATTACACCTTTCTAATGCACGCAGAATCGCCTTTCTACTGATGCGTAATCGACCTTCTATAATTGCACCTTCACCTTTCCTTATGTATGCAGTCCCACTATTCTAATATCGTTCGACTATTCTAATGCACATTCACCTTTCATGTGCAGAAAAATCACCATTTCTATGACCGTTATGCTTCTAATAGCACCGTCCCACACTTTCTAATGAGCACATTCACACACATTTCTAATGGGCAGTCAAAACCCTTTACTAATGCAGAGAATTTGCTGGCGAATGTCACATTCGCCTTTATCTAATCAACATGTATCAGAGCTCATAACACCTATTCCTAACTGATAGCAGTTCAGTCTTTCTAAAATAGCACATATCACTTTTCTAATCGCAGAAGGTCGGCACTTTCTAAATGGCGCGTTTTAATTCTAATGCCAGTATTCATTTTCTAAATACGCAAACGTTTGCCACCTTCGTAAATATTCTAACTCGTATTAACGCGCGCATCCAAATCATCGCTATTAAGCAAAAAGAAGTTATTCTACCATTTTTTTTTTCTCTTCATTCTCCAAGTCCAATGTGGTTTTATTTCAAATATAGTATCAATTACATTGAACAGCTTACTAGCCGGTAACTATGATTGTGTGTCTTTTTTTCACTTCTTGTGCTCCAAACTATTTAAACCAGCTTATCATTGTGAGTAGGCAAACGCGTATTCAAAAGGCGAACGCGTATTCAAAAAGCGAACGCGCATTCCAAAGGCGATTAGCAAGATGGCGTATTCAAAAAGCGAACGCGCATTCCAAAGGCGATTAGCAAGATGAAAGCGCATTCAAAAGGCAAACGCGTATTCAAAAGGGTAACGCGTATTCAAAAGGCGAACGCGCATTCCAAAGGCGATCGCTGATTAGCAAGATGAAAGCACATTCAAAAGGCAAACGCGTATTCAAAAGGCGAACGCACATTCCAAAGGCGAACGCACATTCCAAAGGCAATCACAGATTAGCAAGACGAAAGCGCAGGACGCACATTCCAAAGGCAATCACAGATTAGCAAGACGAAAGCGCAGGATGAACAGACAGAATGAGTTGTTTAAAGGGTGAAGCCACACCAGCGTGTTTTTCGCATCCGCGTTTTGCGCCCGCAAAATTTTTGCTAAAATGGAAATTGCGGGAACGCAAAACTTGCTGCATTTTGCTAATGCATGTGTTCACCATTTTTGGTTGTAATTATTCTGATGTGGCACAAAAGCTCATACTCCAGGACTCGGTGCATACGCCAAACATCTAGCGGTGCCTCAAGGAGCAGAATTAGCAATAACACCAAAAATGGGGTCAAAGCCAACCCCTAAAAAAAGGCCCCATTCAAAAAGGCACACTGCACTTACTAAACGAGTCAAAAATATACAAAATACGTTTATTGGTGATCAATTGACACAATCCCTTATCTCAACAACAGTACAATTCATATGCAATATCTAACAATAATGAATACCCTTTTACCTAACCCTATTTATACACATCAATATATCTCAGTCCTTTCTAAAGGACTAACATTTGCCCCTACTTGTACACTTGATAAATTTATGTGCATAAAGGATCTCCATATATTTGCACGCAAATTGTGAAATTTATGTGCATAAAGGATCTCCATATATTTGCACGCAAATTGTGTTTAAAGAAAATATTTTCTAAAAAGGAGAATCCTGTCTTATCCTCAGATCGTGATATTAGAGCATTAGCTGACCTTCAAGCGTTAGCGGATGGTGAACAAGATGTAGATAAGAATAGGGAGTATAGAGGGGGTTTTTCTCAATTGAAGAATAAGTCCAAATGGTATCCTTCTATAAGAGGTTTTCCTAATATTGAGATGTTTGTCAATTTGGTATCTCAAGACATAGAGGCCCTACCAGAGATTCCAGTATACAATTCGAATCTATCCAGGGCAGAATTTAAAGCTCTGCGGTGGCTGGAGAATAGAGATGACCTTGTGATCAGGGTAGCGGATAAGGGTGGCAACATTGTCGTAATGACTAAATTGCAATACAAGTTGGAGGCAATCAGACAACTTGGGGATCGACATCAATACGAAGTGTTAGCCACCAATCCGTTACCTGGAGTACAAAAGACTGCACAACATTCCAGGCCCCACAAACTCATCATCATTGCACATGGCCTACTGTATAAACAAAGGGTTTTAGTATACTTACTGTGATCACCATGGTATACATTTTGACCAAGATCAGTAGCACTTCCGCTAAATGTGGTAAATTAGCCTAATTGGGATGGAGTGCTTCCACAATCCTTGTATTGTGTATATTCTATAGCTATATATATATGTATCTATATATATATATATATATATATATATATATATATATACAATAGTGTAAAATATATATATATATATATATATATATTTAAAATATATATAGCATATTATAATATATATTGATCTATAAACCATCATCCACTTCATTGATCTGTGGGACTCCAGTATTCATTATTGTTTTATGATATGATCTATGTATAATATTTAAGCGTTTTTTATTGGGTATAATATAAACTGCATTTAAACGCTATAAATGCATGCATGGTAGAGTTTTTATATATAAGGTTCCACAGAATGAGACATAAGATCATTAGGAATATTTCTCCAGGAGCTGATCTATTTGATGGTCAATACTTAATCTGTTATGTGTTTATAATAATTTATTAAGATATTCAATTCTCGGATCGTGCAATCTGGTCCTAGAATTATGTATATTTAAAGGGAAAATATGGTTCAAAAATGACTTTAGGTAACTGACAGTCTTGGAATTACTTTCTTAGTATTTTGCAATGTAATGTAATTATGTTATTTACATAGTTTTTTGAAGATATTTACCTTGTTGTGTAGATATTAATAGCAGCATCACCAGATCCTGCAATTCCTGCTCTGGAACAGCCCTGAGTTATCCCTGTAAGTTATTGTGCAGGCGTCAGTCCATTTATCGACAGTTTGCTTTGATTCCATATAAAAAATATAGTACACACTCCTCCAACTCTCATCATTCCCTGCTTGTCTCTCACGCTTTCTTTTTAGTTTTATCAAAATTCAATGAATTAGAAGAGAGGCATCATTTTAATCACCCATCTGTGCTACATATAAAAAATGTTATTTTTCCTTTTTAAAGAAAACGTTAAGGTGTCTGGCCCTCTGACAATCTGAAAATAGTGTGTTTTAATGCGTTCTGGGTCTTCTAATAATTGTAAACATTGTCAGAAAATCAGTTATGAATCTCAGAGCGTCACATTGAATATCCGAATAGAAGCTTGCCAAAGTTTGTAGCTTGGTTCACTTTATCCTAGTGGATGTATCTTTCTGTCTATCTGTTCTTCTTCCTTCCACATGACTCACAGGGCTTACACCCCAGTGCCAAGGAAAAAGTGCAGTGACAGCAGATCATTATTACAAAGCCCAATGAACTCTACTTAAAGAAAGTAGGACTGTTGAGAGACAATACTTTGGACAATAAATGCAGTTATTTAAAATGTCTATAGGGCTGAATGAACAAATCCAGATTTTAAGAGACTAGAGAGATTAAATACTGTTTGTTGAAATAAAATTTTTGTATTTAAGGGAACTGCACCATTTTTCTAAAACTGTTTGGAAATAACGCAGTGCACCCGATTACAATTCCCTTGTTTGTTACCTTGTAGAGAAAAGTAACATGGGAATGTATGGGGCATTAAAGCTGTGCAAATCACTGCTTCCTACCCTTTCGTGATCCTGCAATTCCAGATGCCGGATGTAATTCATGTTTATATTGGGATGCATCGCGGGACTGCGGGAACGGAAGGAAGTTTTTGAAGTGTATATTTTACACCGTTTTATGCCCCCTTTGGAGGGGGAGAAATGGCGGATTTAAGGATCTGCACCAGATTTTTTAATACACATGTTAAAACAAGGACATATTTATCCTTTTCCGCAAATTCAGATTTCAGATACAACCCAGATATGGTACTAAGGGGCATAATTTATAAAAAGCTGACTTTTTCGCAATAAGTAACGCCGAACTCGACAGCGAAATAGCGCCATTGGGGCTTTGTTGCTCTCTATTTATTAAAAAAAACGAAAAAACACACTGTCGGTCTGAAAAAGGTGAACGGAGCGCGATTCAAGAGCAGAAAATTAACGCATCTAAGATGACGCATTGCGAAAAACCATTCGAAATGCGAAAAATGGCAACTATAACCAATCTAACCAAAAATGTCCACTCACATTCCAAATACGTAACCCATGTCTTATTTATCCATCCATTTAAAATTCTAATTTGGAATAAATTCCCTTTCCACCGGACATTCGGCATTCCTCATGCCGCGGTCGCTTTTCTAATGCGCGTCGCGTTCCAAGGCATATTCCCATTATAATGCTGCGTTCGCCTTCTAATGCCCGACGCTTTCCAAGACCTATTCACCAGTATAATGCACAATCGCATTTTAATGTGCGTTCGCACTTTCTAATGCGCGATCGCTTTTCCAAGGCATATTCACCATTATAATGCGCGGTGTCGCCTTGATAATGCAAGCGTTCGCCTTTCTCATTCGCATCACCTTTCTAATGCACATCACCTTTCTAATGCACAATCACCATTTCTATGTTGGCGTTCGCTTTCTAATGGACATTCCAACTTTTTCATGCGCTGTTCGCCCTTGATAATGTGCGTTCGCTTTTCTAATGCACATTCACCTTTCGTAATGCGCAGTCGACTTTCTATGTGCGGGCGCTTTATAATGAACATTTCACTTTCTAATGCGCAGGCGCCTTCTCATGCGGAGTTTGCTTTCTAAGGCAACATTCACCTTTTAATGCGCAGTTAGCTTTCGAATGTGCGGTCGCTTTTCAATGGCCACATTCAACTTTCAAGCACATTCACCGTTCTTGTGCAGTCACCTTATAATGTGGCGTTCGCTTTCTAATGCAGATTTCACCTTTCTAATGCACATTTCACATTTCTAATTGTGCAGTCACCTTCTAATTGCGCGTTGCGTTCTCAGAATTCACCTTCTAATACACATTCACCTTTCTAATGTGCAGTACCTTCTAAGCGCGTTGCCTTTCTAATGCCCATTCACTTTCTAATGGCAGTCACCTTTCTAATGTGCGTTTCGCTATAATGCAAATTCACTTTTGAATGCAAGGTCGCCTTCTAATGCGCGTTTAATTTCTCTGCATATGCACTTTTCTAATACGCGTTTGCCTTCGTAATAGGCATTCGTATTAACCGGCTTTCATAAGCTAATAGGCAAAAGAGTTTTCTTACAATTTTTTTTTCTCTTCATTCTGCCAAGTCCAATGTGGTTTTATTTCAAATATAGTATCAATTAAATTGAACAGATTACTAGCCGGTAACTATGATTGTTGGTTCTTTTTTCACTTCTTGTGACTCCACAAACTATTTAAACAGCTTATCATTGGAGGAGGCAAAGCGTATTCAAAAGGGCGAACGCGTATTCAAAAAGCGAACGCGCATCCAAAGGCGATAGCAAGATGAAAGCGCAGTCAAAAGCAAACGCGTATCAAAAGGGTAACGCGTATTCAAAAGCGACGCGCATTCCAAGGGCGATCGCTGATACGACAAGATGAAAGCACATTCAAAAGGCAACACGCGTCGTATTCACAAAGGCGAACGCACATTTCAAAGGCGAAACGCCACATTCCAAAGGCAATCACAGATTAGCAAGACGAAAGCGCAGATGAACAGAAAGAATGAGTTGTTTTTAAGGGTGAAGCCACAACCAGCGTGGTTTTTCGCATCCCCGCGTTTGCGCCCGCAAAATTTTTGCTAAAATGGAAATTGCGTGGGTGGGAAGCAAAACTTGCTGCATTTGCTAATGCATGTGTTCACCATTTTTGGTTGAGTATTATGATGTGGCACCAAAGCTCATACTACAGGAATCGGTGCATACTGCCAAACATCTAGCGGTGCTGCACGGAGCAGAATTAGCATAACAACCAAAAATGGGGTCAAAGCCAACCCCTAAAAAAGAAGGGCCCCATTCAGAAAAAGGCCACGAATCTTGCCAATACTAAACGAGTCAAAAAATATCCAAAAATACCGTTATTGGTGATCAATTGAACACAATCCCGTATTCTCAACAACAGACAATTCATCTTGCAAATCTAACAATAATGAATACCCTTTTACCTAACCCTATTTTTATACACATCAATATATCTAAAAAGAGGGGCTGGTGCGTCCCCAACACCACGTTAACAACCCGGTCTTCCAAGGAGTACTGACATCTAGTACAGTGGGACAGCGAGTGAACTTATACTCCAATCCAAATAACAAATATCACGTTATTAGTCCCAATCCAAATTACACAGGGCCTGTTGCTGTCAAAAAACCGACGTACGTGAGGAAGCCAGGACCATAGCGGGACGGACACACTCTTCACCCGGTTCTCGATCCTTTGTACTCAATCTCCGATTCCTTTCTTCCCTTCCGGACTTGTGTTCCTATTCCTCGGGTCAAGGATGTACTTCCTCCTCGACGCACGGCAGCTTCACCGTATTCCAAAAGAAGCTGGATCAGTTAAAGGGAAAAAGATTTGAAGCATCAACACCACGCTTAGGAAAAGAATTGATGGGATCAGATAGAGATAAAAAGAGGGAAAACAGAAAAAAATTTAAGCGACAGTGAAAAAGAACTTAGAAATGGAAGAGGCTGTCTAGTTGGTATAAAATTGAAGTAGGAAAATGAGTTCAGATGGAGAGAAAAAAAAAAACGTTAGGACATAGAAAAGTCCCTTTGGGGGAAAAAAACAAGGAGAGGCCAAATAGAACTAGAAGGAAAAGAACTTCTCCCTCGGACCGCAGAGAGAGAGCTATGTGTGAGGAAATCGACATCCAAATTTTGAGCCATAAAGATATACTACAGGTGATTATTTAAGGGGGGAAATTTGAAACTGAAGTAGTAATATCAGTCCTTTCTAAAGGACAAACATTTGCCCCTATTGTACACTGATAAATTAGTGCATAAAGGATCTCCATATATTGCACGCAAATTGTTGTTTAAGAAATATTTTCTAAAAAGGAGAATCCTGTCTTATCTCAGATCGCTGGGACATTAGAGCATTGCTGACTTCACGCGTTAGCGGATGGGGAACAAGATGCAGATAAGAATAGGGAGTATAGAGGGGGGTTTTCTCAATTGAAGAATAAGTCCAAATGGTATCCTCTAAAGAGTTTCCTAATATTGAGGATTGTGTGTCAATTTTATATCAAGACCTAGAGGCCTACCAGAGATTCCAGTATACCATTGAATCTATCCAGGGCAGAATTAAAGCTCTGCGTTGGCTGGAGACTAGAGATATGACCTTGTGATGTGATCAGGGTAGCGGATAAGGGTGGAAACATGTAGTAATGACTAATTGCAAATTACAAGTTGGAGGCAATCAGACAACTTGGGGATCGACATCAATACGAAGTGTTAGCCACCAATCCGTTACCTGGAGTACAAAAGACCTTGAAAAAGATATTGGACAATGGGAAGGATAACAATGTCATAAGCTCAAAGGAATATAATTTTCTTTGGATTACATCCCCTAGGTTACCCACCTTTTATCACATTCCCAAAGTGCACAAAAAACAAAAATTTCCCCCGGGGAGACCGATAATCTCCGGTATTGGAGGTCCCACAGAGCACGTATGTAGATACATTGATGAGATGCTACGCCCCTTTTTGGTGACGTTGAGCTCCTATGTCATAGACACAGGAGATGTACTGAGAAAAATTGAGGGATTATCCATTCAAAGTGATACGTTCTTGGTGGCATTGGATATAGAAGGGCTGTACTCTTCAATTCCGCATAAGGAAGGAATTAATGCCGCGAGAATGTTCCTAACCTCAAGAGGAACGCATTTGCAAGCACATACTGAGTTTGTTATAACATTATTAACATTTATTTTAGAAAACAATGTGTTTGTATTTAATGGAAAATACTATCGGCAGGTGAGAGGGACCGCGATGGGGGCGGCATGCGCGCCGACGTATGCTTGCCTCCATCTCGGCCTCTGGGAAAATTCCATTGTGGACGATGCCATTAATGATCTACCTGAGGGACAAGAATTCCCAAAGTGCACAAAAAACAAAAATTTCCCCCGGGGAGACCGATAATCTCCGGTATTGGAGGCCCCACAGAGCACGTATGTAGATACATTGATGAGATGCTACGCCCTTATTTGGTGACGTTGAGCTCCTATGTCATAGACACAGGAGATGTACTGAGAAAAATTGAGGGATTATCTATTCAAAGTGATACGTTCTTGGTGGCATTGGATATAGAAGGGTTGTACTCTTCGATTCCGCATAAGGAAGGAATTAATGCCGCGAGAATGTTCCTAACCTCAAGAGGAACGCATTTGCAAGCACATACTGAGTTTGTTATAACATTATTAACATTTATATTAGAAAACAATGTGTTTGTATTTAATGGAAAATACCATCGGCAGGTGAGAGGGACCGCGATGGGGGCGGCATGCGCGCCGACGTATGCTTGCCTCCATCTCGGCCTCTGGGAGAACTCCATTGTGGACGATGCCATTAATGATCTACCTGAGGGACAAGAGGTGATCCTTTGGCTACGGTATGTAGACGATGTCCTCTTTTTGTGGAGAGGATCGGAAGATGGCTTAAGATTATTTATCAACAAATTGAATGTAAATGATCTAAATATAAAATTGACATATGTATATAGCAAAACATCAGTAGATTTTTTGGATCTAGAGTTGGATCTAGAGATATCTATTGAAGGGGGAATAGTGTCGACTAAGACTCATAGAAAAGAAACAGCCGTGAATTCCCTGCTATCAGGAGAGCGCTTAAAACACGCATCTTAGAACACGAAAGAGCGATACGTAAAATGGAAATTGATAGATCGGCTTAGAACACGAAAGAGCGATACGTAAAATGGAAATTGATAGATCGGCAGTAGCCAAGCATATGGCCGAGACACACAAAGGGCCAGTGGATTGGTCACACACAAAGGGCCAGTGGATTGGTCCTTTTGTGGTGTAGAAACAGTATCTCTGGGTATAAGGGGAGGGGATGTTGATAGATGTCTGCTTCAAAAAGAACTCCGGTGGATTCATAAATTAAAAACCCTAAGTCCAACAGGGCTAAACGAAGACATGCAATTCGCATGTTTTCTATAAATGATGGGAATGTATGATCCATCGGATCTTGGTCTATCTTATCGATAGAATGATGCCATGCAATTCGCATGTTTTCTATAAATGATGGGGATGTATGATCCATTGGATCTTGGTCTATCTTATCGATAGAATGATGCACCTCATTGTGATGGAGGGGAGTCCTCATATTAACTGAAATGTATAGTAATACATTAACTGAAATGTATAGTAATACAATAGTAATTAGTATAACAATAGGTGCATAACTCCATTACCTTTATGAGATACTTACAATAGAGGGATAATGACGTCTAAAATGGAAATCCTCATTAGTAACTGTCTGTTTTCAGATTTACATTGATACCTGATAATGAAGTCTTTGACTTTGGAGGTTAATATTAGTTTTGAGGGTGGATGTCAATATTGGTTTGAAAATCTAAGGGAATATGCCGATCAGGATCCAATGAGAGCCGCGCTGAGCGGATGTATTTGTAAATCCAGCAATGTGTGACGAGGTGGTGTAGGATCAATTATAGCGAGTGGTCTCGCACATGAGACACATGTACGATTAGAAAGACTATAAAAATCAAACGTATTATTGTAATGGAGACAAAAAAACGCACATTCCAAAGGCAATCACAGATTAGCAAGACGAAAGCGCAGGACGAACAGACAGAATGAGTTGTTTAAAGGGTGAAGCCACACCAGCGTGTTTTTCGCATCTGCGTTTTGCACCCGCAAAATTTTTGCTAAAATGGAAATTGCGGGAACGCAAAACTTGCTGCGATTTCAGATTGCACGCCCGTTTGCGTTTTGCTAATGCATGTGTTCACCATTTTTGGTGCATTAACGCATGCGTTTCCATAACGCAAGATGACAAAAACGCATGCGCAAAGCCAAAACGCACAACAATCGGGGGCAATAGCGCTTGCAATTTTGTGTGCGATTCCTGTGCGTTGCAGTGTGGCCTCAGCCTTAGGCCACACTGCAACGCACAGGAATCGCACACCAAACCGAGAGCGCTATTGCACACAATTGTGCAAGCGATCCTTGTGAGTTTGGCGTTTGCGCGTGCGATTTCACCTTTTTCGGTTATGGAAATGCATGCATTAATGCACCAAAAATGGTGAACACACGCATTAACCAAAAGGGAACAATTAAAAATCTATATCTCTCATAGATGTGTTCAAAAAACATGTAAGAACATTTGTATGAATGGCTTTTAAGTTTTTTGTGCTAAAAATCATAACAAATCCAATCCCAACAGACATGCTAAAAACATGTAGATACAAGTGGACTGCGCTCCAAAATAGAACGTTTATTATAAGCCAAACATCAAACAGCAAATACGACGTTTCAAGCGTAACACCCCTTTATCAGGGGGTGATACTTTTGGATGCTAAAAACATGCCTTTTCGCTAAAAACATGCCTTTTTGTCACCTTCAGGGTCGCACTAATATTCCGCTCCATTTAAAGCGAAAACACACTTTTCGCTTTTTATAAATCGCATTATGCCTTTTCGCTCCCTTTTCACTAAAATTACCATTGCGATGTATGGCGAAGTAAGGTGAAAAGGGTTTTAGCGATAAGTTGCGGAAACGTTTTCGCCATTCGTTAACGCCACCTTTATAAATAGTGTTAACGGGCTTTTTGGCGAAAAACCATGCGAAAAGCGAATGCGAAAATTATTTTTATAAATATGCCCCTAGGTTTGCATTATTGCATAATTAAAACATAATCAGGGAGATTCAATAAAAGTTCTTATCATTTAAAATGGTGCTAATTTTGCCCCAACCAATCAGATCTTATTTAACATTTTAAAGCTAAGATCTGATTGGTTGGGGCAAAATTAGCACCATTTTAAATGATAAGAACTTTTATTGAATAACCATGTAAATTATTTATCTCTTGTATTCAGTTAGATCAACTGAACATAAAGTTTAGTTCCTGAAGACGTTTCGCTAGTCATCCGACTGGCATTCTCAATTCAGAATGACTTGTACAAGAATCTGTTGGCAATTATGTACCCTGGAAATTCCCAATTAGCATATGACAGCCAGGTGTTAGGGACCTTCTGAATGCAAGGCATGATTGCATTGAGGCTAAGAGGTGTTATCGAAATTGCCCAGGGTAAGGTGTCAAAACAGCATTGTACATGGCAGACAATTGGTGTTGAAACTCCCAACTCTATTCAGGCTTGGTTTCTTCTTATTTTCACATAAATTGCCTCCTTGACACCTCTCTTGAACCAGTCCTGTTCCTTTGCCAAGATGTTGACATTACAATCTTCAAAGGTATATCCTTTTTACTTAAGATGCAGGTACACGCCTGATTATTGACCCGAGGACTCGACTCTTCTGTGCTGGGCCATACGTTGGTGCAGCTGCTGCTTGGTCTCCCCCACATACAAATCATAGCACTCTTCACTTCACTGCACTGTGTATATGATGTCCTTTTTCTTATGTTTATGTTTGGGTCTTTTGGATGCATCAATAGCTACCTCAGTGTGTTGTTTGGTTTAAAGCAGACAGGGATACAGTGTTTTTTAAAAATTCTTCTTAATTTTTTGGAGAGTTGGACCTGAATGAAGGAGAACCTTCACAAGCCTTAAATTATTTAGGTCAGATTCTGCTAAAATAATGATACAAAAAGAATGTCACACTCTCATGAGTTTCAATGAACCATAAATTATAATGATATAATAAAGTACCTTAGCATTTATAGAATTTATGGGATTCAGGTTAATCTGGCAATATGTATAAATAGGAGTAAAAATACATACATTTTTAAGTAAAAAAAATATTTTATTAGTATCATCTACTTAAAGAAGAAATATTCTACATTAGATGGAAAACAACTTCACCATTCTCTTGCCCATAAAGCAATCTTTTAAAGGGTTAGTTATCTTGGTACACTTTATGGAAAAATAGGATTGGTCTGGGCAAGTTGTCAAAATCAGCATTTTATTGGCTATATTTTTGCTCAGTCTAATGCTCTGGAGCCCATAAGTCTCAGATCTGAAGGGAAAGATATATCATTGCTTTTCATAGAATGTAACAACATACACATTTTTCTCCAGTTGTGATGATAAAGATTCTAAGAATGTTCATGTTAAAATGATGTACTAATATTTTCCAGGGTCAGTGCAATATTTACATTGAAATAAGGTAGTCATGTTAAAATCAATGTTTTTTTTTACAGAAAGCATATTAACAACAACGGAAAAAATCGTTTGACCATGATTTTTATTGTGAGTTACTGACATAAACGGGAAAGTAAAATCAAATTTTAAGGTTAATTGATATTATTCCACATTGATGAAGACTTGATGATGTATTTATAAAAAAAAGTTGATGTTTCCTGCAACTGGAAAGATCAGCCCGATTCACTTCTATAGGCTTGATGCCAAATAAAGATTTGTCAAGCTGAAAGGTGTTACCAGCAGGGAAAGATTTTAGAAAGTAATGGGGAAGCAACACCCAACATTGCATTTAAAGGGACTGTCCACCCCTCTACACAAAAATCTTTATCTGCTACAAAAACCCCCAAAGAAGGACCTCGTTATGTTTAAAATTCTATAATTTTCTTCAAATGTTAATACAACATGATCCAAGAACAATCCACTTTCAAACGTTTTTATTTTGTATCTGGTGACACCTTACCCAAGACAACATATGATGATTTGTTAATAAAAAATGTTTTAAAATGGAAGCATTTGCAGATTATGGTAAAAAAGTAAGCATTTTTTAAAAATGTTAATAACATTTCAGAATTTCCCACCTGGACGAAGTGTCTCTTCTTTTATTACATCTGCATTGCTACAAATGGCAAACATTTAGATTTCCAGAGTTTTTCTAACACATTCTATGGGCTGCTAACAAATAGGTTAGACAAGATAGTTTTTAGATGTTTTCTGTGATTTTGAGGAAAGCTCTGCAAGTGACTTTAACAAATAATCTGCAAATTGGCTGTGACAAGAGGAAAAATTCTCCATTTATCAAGCAGATTCTCTTTTGGTCTTTTCTGCCCAATATGTAAGGAATTGGTTTAAATAGCAATAGAGTTTAGTCTTCTCCTCGCACTAAGCCTAAGATTATTGCTAAAAATCCCAAACATTCCCTTCTTAAAGGGTGACTGTGGACCAAAAATGACTTTAGGTAAATTGACAGAAATTGTTTTCCTGTGGATTTTTGCAATTTACTTTCATTATTTATTTTACATAGTTTTCCCTGCACTTCCTGCTTTGAAACCATGTGACAGTCCCTCTTCCCTGGGTCTCCTCCTGCTCGTGGTCCCCCATGACCCCTGCCCTTGCAGACCCACCCTGTCCCTTTCACTTGCAGCTTTCTGTGGCCCCTCCCACTCATGGGCCCTGTGGCCCTTCCTACTCCCAAGACTCCGTGACCCCTCCCCTTGCAGACCCATCCTAGCCCCTTCCCTTGCAGCCACCTTGGGCCTTTCCCTTGCAGCCTCCCGTGACCCCTCCCACACATGGGCCTCATGGCACTTCCCACTCATGGGCCCCATGGCTCCCATCCCCTCACAGTCCCCATGGCCCCTCCACTCAATCAGCTCTGTGACCCAGTCCACTTGCAGGCCCCATGGCCCTTCCCCTTGCAGACCTATCCTGGCTCCTTCCCTTGCAGCACCCTTGGGCCTTTCCCTTGCAGCCTCCTGTGGCCCTTCCCACTCATGGGCCCCAATGACCCCTCCCACTTGTGGGCTCTCCATTGCCGATCCCCCACTTGCACCTCAGACCAATACCCCCCCTTACAAAAAACTGTAAAAGCAGCCTTTTTAGCAGAGAAATAATCAGCAGTTGTCTGATTCTTTCTCTTCTGAAAAGGCTGCTTTTACACAGTCTTCTGTAGGGGTAGGAGGGTATTAGTCTGACGTGCATGTTGGGGAGGGGCCACAGGACCCATGAGTGGGCAGAGCCACAGAGTCCATGAGTGGGAGGGGCAACAGGGCTCTGCAAGGGAAGGGGCCAGGTTGGGTCTGCAAGGGGAGGGGACACAGGGCCTGCGAGTGGGAAGGGCCAGAAAGTGGGAGGCATTAAAAAAAGCAGTGCTGTGGGCTGTGCTGTTCTCTCCACCCCCTCCTACTCTTCAGTCATGCACTGAGCATATGCCAACCGCAGAGAAGGAAAGGAGGAGGAGGAAAGTAGTATTTCTGAAGGCAGATTTAGAACATCCCACCCCCTAACTTTCTGATCAGTGATTTCTTCATATTTTGGGCTGTGCAGCATGCAGAGGTGGTTGATGGCTCATTTTAAAGGTAGGAACCTGGTCTTTCATTTAAAATAAACTTGTTTTGAGACCACAGTTCCCCTTTAATAATTGGTTAATATTTGCATGTCAAAAAAAAACTTATTTTGTAAAAACCAAACATCCATCTTGTTAAATTAAAATAAAGCTTATATCAGTGTGCGTGGGAACTATCAATCCCCATGCACAGGCTGGGTTGAGTGCGTAAATGTAGCTGTGAATTTTTATAAATTCACCATCAATGTTAAAATGCATGTCTAGCTTCAAACTGTTTAGTAAGTAGACAATGGTGATTCTCTCTTATGGGCATGCAAAAAAAATCTGCGGTAACACTGTACCTCTCCTGCTTATGGTGTCACTTTGAAATAAAAGATAATGAAATTCACTATCCAATAAAAGAACAGGAATTGGAGCATTCCAATTGATTAAAATGGTGTAAGGCTTAGGCCCCACTGCCATGTTCTGCTTGTGATTTATAATATTAACCACAGGAAGTTGGCCCCACTCTGTGCATTTGCAATCCAATGTGCTTTTCTAATGCATGCGATCGCCATGCATTAGTCTATGGAATCACAAGTGGACACAAATGCAACTTTTAAGGTGTATTTTTACTTAAAGGGCATGTCTACCCCCCAAACTAAAATTTTACAGTGGTCCCACTGTACATCTCTGCTCCTTGTGGTTCTCCTGTTATGCCTCTTCAAAGTCAAGGAAACTGTAGAAGCTGTCAATGACTCATCTGCTACCTGTTTCTTTGGTAACCTCAGCAAGATCTGAGGCATGCGCAGTGGAGCCCTTTCCCCTCTCCCTCCCTCCCGATGTATGTTTATATGGGAAATGTATGTTATAACCTGTATATTTGTATATTATTCTCCAATTTGTTATGTTTTTAACTGTATAATTGTATACAATTTTTCAGTTCCCCTTCTCTTAAATGTATTATTTTCTGTCTGTACAAGCTATTTTGTGTATTTGGTTAATTTGGTATAATGGTGTAAATGTAAGAAAGTCATAAAATGATTTAAATTGTGATATAGTTTGCTTTACTGTGGCCCAAGCCACTAATGGTAAATGGTTTCAGTGCTGGTCCAGTTCAGATCAATTAATTCCCTGTGGCTGGAGCTCACTAATTAAAAGGGCAAATGTAGCCTGCTTTGGAGGAGAGTTTGATCAGGCAAGGAGCCTGTGGGTCTGCAAGCAGGCAGAACAGTACCTCTGAGTGTCAGAGTTATAAACCCCAGTAGAAGACTGGGTACAACCAGCTAATTCTCCAGGGAGAGACACAGAGTTGTGTGAGTACTAGACTGTGAATGTTCAAACAGCCAGGGACACTTATTTTGTATTAGTTAGGCCAGTGTGGCATAGGATTTATCATTTTATTGTGTGAGTTAATACACTAAATAAACCTGACTGAGGTCAGTCTGAAAATCAAACCAAAGACTGTTGCCTGCTTCTGTATGTTAAATTGTGCCCAAAGGCTGTCTTTCCTGGGAGACAATGGTCCGTGCTACCTGAAATGTTACAGTGGATACCAACCGGTAACTTCATTATGTATAGTTAGCAGGATGAAAGGACATCCTGTGAAGCTAGTCTGTTTTTCCCAGGTGCTAAACAGACTCTGCTGGGGGTAATTAGCAACCCTAGGATCCATATCCCAGTTCATAACTATATGGAAAGCAAAACATATATCAGGATTCATATCTCTTCCTGTGACCATAATTTATGTGAACTGTTTTTAAAAGTGGACTCAGGAGCAAAAGCCGTCTCATGGGAATCCAAACACTCACGGTCTATTTTATGTGGACCGCAACAGAGACACTTTTGTTTGGTTTATGGATCAATACGCAGTGACCATATTGAATTTGGTATCTATGAATTCATCTTGCCTGAACATGGATTTGTAAGTTTTTCCGGTTTATGGCACACTACCCCGGCAGCATACGGAGTTTGCAGGCACAGCCACCTTGTGGGTGTGTCAGGGAGATCACCTGGAGTGTGTTACACTCCTCCAGCTTAGCCCACCCTTTTCAATGATTGGGTATGGGTAATTGGTTCCACCCTTTTCAGGGGTTTAAAAAATGGCTCTGAAACCCAAAGAGCGAGCTCTCCATTTACCATCTAATATTGGACTAATATGAGTTATTTTGAAGGCCAGTAACTCTGTACTCCATCTTACACGGATCCATCTCTAGTGATTGGCTGCATCTCAGCCAATCACAGCCGTGGCTGACGGTCTGGCCCCCTGCTTGTAGCTCTGGCAGGGGAGCCGGACCAGAACAGAGCTGGAACAAGGAGGTATAAGTAGAGATTGGAAGCGATTTTACAAGTATGGGGGTGAGAGGCTATGCCCTGCATGTCCACCCTCTAAGTTTTTAAAGAGGGTGGACGTGCCCTTTAAATTCCCTGGAATCCAGGGCACGTGCATTTGAATACAAGCTGACACAAGCAAATGGCAAAAGAGCACAGAAGTGCATTGAGGTTGGGCCTGAGGCTAAGATAATATAAACAATAAGTCATCGAGTGGCTCAATTTTATCAACATATTTTACATTATGCATGTCAATAAAGCACTCCATATACTTGTTGTTTTGCTGATTATCCAAACATTTTATTACGAAATTTTGTTTCAAGAATTATCCTTTGACATACCAGGATCAGCTTTGAACTACATATGCTATTCCCCCCCATGATTGCTGACACCCATCTGACACAGTTAAGCAAATAAAAAATGCAGTATACTTGTAGCAATCCTACTGTAAGATTTTCTGTATAGGTACAATAAACAAACTTACATGCTTGGAGTAGAGATTATCTCTGTTCTAGTGGCCATAACACTGCCTGATGAAAAACAATATCAACAGCTTACATTTTGAAAAATTTTAAGGAAAACTTGGTAAAAATAGTAAGTGTGCACTGCAATTCAATGAATATTTAGATGATAGATTATATGCCTTTTGCTTTGCTTTTCTAAGCTTGACCTGACATATATAAAAAGTATAACAAAATGGCTTGTCTGGATTAAATTGGACTGGTATCAGTTATAAGCCCTCTGTGTATGGAAAAATTTGTGAGTTATTTGTTGTGGCTGAACTGGTTTTGTTTATATATTAAATAAGAACAAAGATGCAAACAGAGGAGCACACTATATGTGTAGAATTAACTAATTAATAATTTATTGTGAACAACACACAACGTTTCGGGACTACAATGTCCCTTCCTCAGGTATATGGGATATATATAAGGGACATTGTAGTCCCAAAACGTTGTGTGCTGTTCACAATAAATTGTTAATTCTACACATATAGTGTGCTCCTCTGTTTGCATCTTTATTCTTGGATTACCTGAGCTCGTGGAGTAGAGAGCTGGGGGATAGCACCTATCTATTGTCTGGCAGCAAGACAACAGTGGTGTGCTAGAGTGTTTCTGAACTATATATATTAAATAAGCCTTGACATTTAGAGGACCATTTTAATGCTGGGGGGTCACTCAAATAAAGTGCTTTTTGAGATATATAACTGTTTGATCCAAGGAAAGACCTCACTTACTGTAAGTGTATACTGGAGTATAGTTGTGGGGAGTAAAATTAAATATATGTCAGCTAAAATAATTCTATCCAAGTACTGAAATGCTGAACTTTACCCCTTTATTATAACATTTTGATTTTTTTTATTTTTGCGTTCACAGGGTGCATTTTGGATGGTAATATTGCAAATTCTGACCATTACCAACTAAACTTTACTGCCATATTTTTCCACATGTTAGACAAATTCAATTTTTCATAAATGTGCTCAACCAGATTCTAAATCCAGGCAAATTAGTTCAGTTTTCAATGTACAAGGACTACAAGTTAAATGATGAATGGCTAAATCATTGTATTGAGTGGTAAAGGTAGTCATCTATGTAGAGTAAAACATGAACAGTGGTAAAGTTTTTTGGTGATAAACTCAACCTTACAGGTCTAACTGTTATTTATGTTCTCTAAAACATTTCCTTAATTTTAAACAGATGCCCGGAGATTCAATAAAAGTTCTTATCATTAAAAATGGTGCTAATTTTGCCCCAATGGTTGGTTGGAGCAAAATTAGCACCATTTTGAATGATAGACAGGGAGATTCAATATAAAATTCTTGAGTTACTTACCTTTTATCCCACAATAAAATACCAGATGTAAACAAGATTACATCTTGTATTGCATTGTGGGATTGTGGAAAGGTAAGATGCTCCCAGTTGTGTGCCATGCCAGACTCAGTTATGTTTTGCGCTACGAGGTAGAGCAAAACTTAACTAAAGGGGATTTATATTGCTAGCACAGTGCTATTTCCAAAAACATTTGGAAATAGTACTGTGCCCTAAAATCTATGTAAAACACACGTTAACCCAATATTACTTCAGAGTTTTTAATTAGGTATAAATTATTCAGTTCAGTATAGTGGATAGTCTATGCAGAAAGTTTAAACTGTTAAGCATTAAAATAAATGGCTTTCTCTACAGTGTCTTTAAAAATAGAGAGCAGCAGTTTTGGCTTAATTCAGAGAAATCCACAACTCCTGCACAATATATCTTTGCTTGACATAAGGCATTTAAGGACACTCTTAAATTCACTTTTTTGAGCCAAACCAAGTTTAAAATTTTTGATGTTACATATAATCAGACTGATTTAGTGAAAAAGTAGGGATATCCTAATTCTGGAGGTATGTCAAGTAATAGCATTTGTAAAAAGCAGTTATGTTAAATGATATCTTTTGTACCTATG
This sequence comes from Hymenochirus boettgeri, assembly GCA_019447015.1. NCBI lineage: Eukaryota > Metazoa > Chordata > Amphibia > Anura > Pipidae > Hymenochirus > Hymenochirus boettgeri. The sequence continues at coordinate 96,339,633 of CM033471.1, read as the reverse complement.
ACAAAGCTATTTTTATCAATACAGTCTAGAGAGCCAAGTTTAAAAAAAAAAAAAAAGATTTGCCAGTCAATTTAAAAATGGAGACAGCTGATTCTGGATAAATAAAGATTAATTTTGGTTCTGCAATTTTCAGATTGGGCATAAAGCTGGTTTAGCATCTGTCTGAAAAGGCCTGAACTAGAAAGTACTTAATGTTGATTTGAAATAATTTGATATCCCCCCAGGTCCTATAAAAAAAAATCCTACATAAAAAGGGAATATATGATGAAGCCAATAAATGCATTTTTGCCAAAAAAATTGTGAGATTGGTTGTGTTGGGGGCGGGACAGAGCTAGCATCAGAAAGTCAACCTTTAAGGGCAACTGTGGTCTCCAAACAAGTTAGGGTTAAATGAAAGCCTGCAGTATTTCCTTTATAATAAGCCAACAATTATATCTCTGGCTGCAGCCTTTGAGAAATTACATTGGGGTGAATGTTCATGTTTCCTGCTTCTGGTTGTTTAAGTGACATCACCTGACCTCTGCCCCACCCTCCTCCCTGGGGGAGAAGCATGCTCAGTTAAAGGTTAATCCTGGGGAAAACAGCAAGTACCTGGGGGGGAATGGACAGAGGAGAAGGGGAGCCTATTAATGCAGACAGAGGCTGGTCACATGACTACAAGCTAATCACATGGCTGAAGGCAGAAAGTGTAAGTAAGTAAAAGTAATATTTCTAAACCTTTCTAGCAAAAGTTCTCACAAATTTTAGATGTGATTTAGGTTTATTTTAAAGGTATGATGGATATTATATAATCCTTACTAGTTTGTACATCCCAACCTAGCACAACATCCAGACATACAAATAATTCCCATTGAGTGTCGGACTGGACTGTTGGGGTCCACAAGGAAATCTGAGACCAGGGGCCCACCTAACATTGCATATCTCTATTATCACTCATTTACACACCTGTGTTACTCCTACTCATCCCTATTGTTTATTAGATGCATTTATAATTGTCCATTTGGCTCTGTATTTAAATTTTAGCAGTTTTCTCTGTTTCCTTAGGTTCCTTAAGTAAATGGGCTGTGGGCCTACTGGGGGATTCAACTGTAATTATGTAGGCGAGTCCGACACTGTTCCCATTGTGCATTAACAGGCACATTTTTGATATTTACTTAGGGGTTTATAAAGGTTCCTTAAACTTTTTGCCTTCTTTAATGCTGCCTTTTCACCAAATTTGGACCTTTCGCTATTTATAAAGTGTAATAACCAGTGGCGAAAGGTCATTACCGCTACTTTTCATCATACATAGCTGTGGTTACCACTCAAGCATATTTATAAAATGGCCAAAAGTGTATTATTGCGTTAGTTCAGCCATTCCAATTCGCCAAGTCTGAGGTGGTGAAAACACATAAGTGGCCATTTATTTATCCTGCCAATGGGTCCATGGAAGGTGTCAGTACATTGTAGAGTGTTTCTCAATACTAATAAGTACTCAGGGGGGTGTTAGACAATTTTCCCGCATTTACTGTAATACGATCATCTGAGATGTCACTTTTTTAAGAACCAATTTTTTAAGTTCCAATTTTCTTTATTTAAGTCAAATGGGGGTCTGATGGACATATTTATAAAGGGGCATTCTTTTTGCTTTTTCCCCCACCAGCATTTACCATAATTTTGTAAACTTTCAACTTTTCTTTTCATCAAAGTTATTAAAAAGGCAAATTTTCAGCAAAAGTGAAAATTACGTAGCAAAAAGTGGCACTAATAATGCTGAAAAAGTTCAGCACATATGATGGTAAATAGGTAATACCCCCTGGTGGTTTATCAATGTAGTGTCAAATTGGTTATTACACACTGAATAGTGAATACCTATCTTTGTTATTTAAAACTCAAAAGGTGAATTTTCTCTATTTTATTAATAGGGTGATAGTGTAAAACTCAAAAGGGGAATTTTCTCTATTTTATTAATAGGGTGATAGTGTAAAACTCAAAAGGACAAATTTTTTAGTATTATTTATTTTCAGCAAATTGCAGCTACTTAACAAACCAGTTCCATTAATATGGGAACATACCATAGTGCTGTGTAAGAAATAGTCATGTTAATGGAACATTCTAGTGAGTAATGATGTTTAGCGAAAAGTCTGGTAACACTGCAAAAAAACCAACAAAAGGGAGAAAGGGGGCAAAAAGGCGAAAATTCCCCTATTTACAAATAGCTTTAAATGGCATGTCCACCCCTTTAAACATTTTTTGATATGTTGTGGGGCTTCCTCCCCCAGCCCCAACCGCCATAATAGAATTTTCAGAAACTCCCCCGATCTTTACTTACCTTTCCTCTTTCCTCCACCGGATGCTCAGAACGCTGGGGGAGAGAGGTAAGGTAAGTAGAGTTCATGGACTTTCTGATAAATCTATTATGGAGGTTGGGGCTGGGGAAGGGAGACCTACAATATAACCAAGGGGTTTTACATTGGGGGAGGTAGAGCCTTTTCCGCAAAGGTAAAAGCAGTTTTATAAATAAGGCGAAAATAGTGCTATTTGTCATTGTCATGTCCTGCGATAGCAAAATGGCGAAAATAGCGATCGTTTATAAATATGCCCCTAAGTATATTAATATTACTATATTAGAACTTATTTATTCTAGCACCTCCCCTCTACTCATAGGGTTTACATTTTTTATGTAATCCACTAGTGCTATACCAAGCTTTATTTAATCCCAAATTTATTATTAAAAAAATATATAGTTTAAACGTGGCATATAAAACTTCTACTTAAGTATTCACAAGGTTTTCTAATTTAATTAATTGATTTCATGAAAACTCATTAATCAGCAAAACGTGTTTTTTTTTTACAAATTCCTTCAAGTATGAAGTTTTCTGCATAAACACAAACAATGTTCTCAAGAGGAGGAAAAAAAAACTTTAAGAGAAAAGAAAAGCCAAATCTACTCTACTCCCTTTAACTTTGCCCAGGACGAGGACCTAAATCATTAGATTCTCACCCCTGGAAGTACAGTAGGTTGCTTGGGGACTTCCCTACTAGCTGCTGCCACTTCTCTACAGCCCTACATCTCCCCATGGCCAGTAGCTTAGTGAAAAAGGTGGGGCAAGAGTGTGTACAGCTGAAGGGAGGGGGTAGATTTTGTCTTTTGCTCCCCTTTCATGACAGTAAGTGGTAAGATTAAACCCTGTATCGACTTGGAATTTAAGGCTTGTACGCATGATTGATTCTGCACTCAACCACCAATGAACGAGTGGGCAATGAAAATCCATACTGGACAGCAATCGTACAGCCCTGGCTGTTGGGTTGGGCTTCGTTGGTAGTCCTACGCGGTGTATTAACCAATGGCACCTGACCGAGCGGCCACATATGTATGATCACCATCCAGTAAAGCTGTTGGTCAGGTGCAGAAATAACACGTGTGTAACAGCATTTATATGTAACTGTCAGTTACAATTGGACATAGTTATTAGCTGTTAAGTTTTAATAAAGTCTCCTCAAACCTACCCAACCCCAAACTGAGTCAAATTACCAAACCAGACTCTCAGAAATAAAAAGTCCAGTGGGCTAATGGAGAAAAGACAATGCAGAGGATTAGGAGATAATAATAATATATAATAATAGACTTTAGAATAAAATTGTGTTAGTAAAGAACAGGGAGACAGTAGATACTATAGGGAGTACAGGGTGTAATATAACAAACAGACCGGGGACTGGGTCATGTGATCACATGGAGAAAGAACTGGGAGACAGTAGACACTATGTGGGGTATAGAAAACACAGATCAAACACAGATCGAGACCAGGGAGACGATAGACAAAATGGGGAGTACAGGGTTTAATATAACGGTAGACAAAATGGGGAGCACAGGGTGTAATATAACGGTAGACAAAATGGGGAGTACAGGGTGTAATATAACAGACAGACTGAGGGCTGGGCCATGTGATCACACAGAGAGAGGTCAGGGAGATGGTAGAAACTATGGGGGTACATGGTGTAATATAACATACAGACCAGGACATGTGATCGCATAGAGAGAAATCATGGAGACAGTAGACACTATGGGGTTACAGGGTGTAATATAACAGACAGACAGGGGACTGAATCATGTGATTACAGAGAAAGAGAGAGAGAGAACAGGGAGACGTAGATATTATAGGGACTAAAAGTTGTAATATAACAGACAGGCCGGGGACCAGGTCACCCGGTCTCATGTGATCACACACAGAGAGAGAACAGGGAGATGTAGATACTAAAGGGACTACAGGGTGTAACATAATAGACAGAGCACTGGGTCATGTGATAGCACAGAGAGAGAGAGAACAGAGATATATAGATACTATAGGGAATACAGGGTGTAATTTAATAGACGGACTGGGTCACACAGAGAGAGAACAAGGAGACAGTAGATACTATAGGGAATACAGGATGTAATATAACAGACAGACCGGCAACTGGGTCAGTTGATCACACAGAGAGAGGAAACGGGGATGGAAGACACTATAGGGGGTACAGGGTGTAATATAAAAGGAAGAGCCGGGGATTCATGTGGTCACATTGTGTTATTAGTAGAGCAAAGGGGAAGGTGTAGATCCCATTAAAAACTTCAAAAATATATTCTTGGCTGTCCTGGACATTTACTAATAACAGTCATAGAAGAAATATATTAATTATACTGAATATAAAAAGCATTAGTCTTGTTGGGTGCAGGTTTAAATACTGTTTATAGAGCCCACCTGATGATTTTATTTCTATGATTTATTATCTGTTGTATTCAATTAGATCAACTGGACTTGAAATGTAGTTCTTGAAGACGTTTCGCTAGTCATCCGACTGGCTTTCTCAATTCAGAATGACTTGTACAAGAATCTGTGGCAATTATGTACCCTGGAAGATCCCAATTAGCATATCAAGGCCAGGTGTTAAGGGTGTGATTAGATAGTGGCTAAGAGGTGTTATAGGAACGCCCAGAGTAAGGTGTTAAAACAGCATTGTATATGGCAGACAGTTGGTGTCGAACCCCCCCACCTCTATTTAGGCTTGGTTTCTTTATTTTCACTTAAATGGCCTCCTTAACACCTCTCTTGAACCAGTCACGTTCCTTCGCATTCCTAATTTTAAACAGATGGCCCGGAGATTCAATAAAAGTTCTATCATTAAAAATGGTGCTAATTTTGCCCCAATGGTTGGTTGGAGCAAAAATTAGCACCATTTTGAATGATAGACAGGGAGATTCAATATAAAATTCTTGAGTACTTACCTTTTATCCCACAATAAAATACCAGATGTAAACAGATTACATCTTGTATGCATTGTGGGATTGTGAAAGGTAAGATGCCCCAGTTGTGTGCCATGCCAGACTCAGTTATGTTTTGCGCTACGGGTAGAGCAAAACTTAACTAAAGGGGATTTATATTGCTAGCACAGTGCTATTTCCAAAAACATTTGGAAATAGTACTGTGCCCTAAATCTATGTAAAACACACGTTAACCAATATTACTTCAGAGTTTTAATTAGGTATAAATTATTCAGTTCATTATTTGGATAGTCTATGCAGAAAGTTTAAACTGTTAAGCATTAAAATAAATGGCTTTCTCTACAGTGTCTTTAAAAATAGAGAGCAGCAGTTTTGGCTTAATTCAGAGAAATCCACAACTCCTGCACAATATATCTTTGCTTGACATAAGGCATTTAAGGACACTCTTAAATTCACTTTTTTGAGCCAAACCAAGTTTAAAATTTGATGTTACATATAATCAGACGGATTTAGTGAAAAAGTAGGGATATCCTAATTCTGGAGGTATGTCAAGTAATAGCATTTGTAAAAAGCTATGTTAAATGATATCTTTTGTACCTATGACAAAGCTATTTTTATCAATACAGTCTAGAGAGCCAAGTTTAAAAAAAAAAAAAGATTTGCCAGTCAATTTAAAAATGGAGCAGCTGATTCTGGATAAATAAAATTAATTTTGGTCTGCAATTTTCAGATTGGGCATAAAGCTGGTTAGCATCTGTCTGAAAAGGCTGAACTAGAAAGTACTTAATGTTGATTTGAAATAATTTGATATCCCCCCAGTCCTATAAAAAAATCCTACATAAAAGGGATATATATGAAGCCAATAAATGCATTTTGCCAAAAAAATTGTGAGATTGGTTGTGTTGGGGGCGGGACAGAGCTAGCATCAGAAAGTCAACCTTTAGGGCAACTGTGGTCTCCAACAGTTAGGTTAAATGAAAGCCTGCAGTATTTCCTTTATAATAAGCCAACAATTATATCTCTGGCTGCAGCCTTTGAGAAATTACATTGGTGAATGTTCATGTTTCCTGCTTCTGGTTGTTTAAGTGACATCACCTGACCTCTGCCCCACCCCCCCGGCCGCGGAGAGAGGGTGAGAAGTATAAGGTTATATGGGGAAAAAGAAGTACCTGGGGGGGAATGGAAGAGGAGAAGGGGAGATATTAATGAAGACAGAGGCTGGTCACATGACTACAAATAATCACATGGCTGAAGGCAGAAAGTGTAAGTAAGTAAAAGTAATATTTATAAATTAGCAAAAGTTCTCAATATTTAGATGTGATTTAGGTTTATTTTAAAGGTATGATGGATATTATATAATCCTATACTAGTTTGTACATCCAACCTAGCACAACATCCAGACATACAAATAATCCATTGAGTGTCGGACTGGACTGTTGGGGTCCACAAGGAAATCTGAGACCAGGGCCCACCTAACATTGCATATCTCTTTATCACTCATTTACACACCGTGTGTTACTCCTACTCATCCCTATTGTTTATTAGATGCATTTATATTGTCCATTTGGCTCTGTATTTAAATTTTAGCAGTTTTCTCTGTTTCTCTAGGTTCCTAATAAATGGGCTGTGGCCTACTGGGGGATTCACTGTAATTATGTAGGCGAGTCCGACACTGTTCCCATTGTGCATAACAGGCACATTTTTGATATTTACTTAGGGGTTTATAAAGGTTCCTTAAACTTTTTCCTTCTTTAATGCTGCCTTTTCACCAAATTTGGACCTTTCCTATTTATAAATGTAATAACCGTGGCGAAAGGTCATTACCGCTACTTTTCATCATACAAGCTGTGGTTACCACTCACATTTTATAAAAGGCCAAAAGTGTATTATTGCGTTAGTTCAGCCATTCCAATTCGCCAAGTCTGAGGTGGTGAAAACACATAAGTGGCCATTTATTTATCCTGCCAATGGGTCCATGGAAGGTGTCAGTACATTGTAGAGTGTTTCTCAATACTAATAAGTACTCAGGGGGTGTTAGACAATTTTCCCGCATTTACTGTAATACGATCATCTGAGATGTCACTTTTTTAAGAACCAATTTTTTAAGTTCCAATTTCTTATTTAAGTCAAATGGGGGTCTGATGGACATATTTATAAAGGGGCATTCTTTTTGCTTTTTCCCCCACCAGCATTTACCATAATTTTGTAAACTTTCAACTTTCTTTTCATCAAAGTTATTAAAAAGCAAATTTTCAGCAAAAGTGAAAATTACGTAGCAAAAAGTGGCACTAATAATGCTGAAAAAGTTCAGCACATATGATGGTAAATAGGTAATACCCCCTGGTGGTTTATCAATGTAGTGTCAAATTGGTTATTACACACTGAATAGTGAATACCTATCTTTGTTATTTAAAACTCAAAGGTGAATTTCTCTATTTTTAATAGGTGATAGTGTAAACCAAAGGGAATTTTCTCTATTTTATTAATGGGTGATAGTGTAAAACTCAAAAGGACAAATTTTTTAGTATATTTATTTTCAGCAAATTGCAGCTACTTAACAAACCAGTTCCATTAATATGGGAACATACCATAGTGCTGTGTAAGAAATAGTCATGTTAATGGAACATTCTAGTGAGTAATGATGTTTAGCGAAAAGTCTGGTAACACTGCAAAAAAACCAACAAAAGGGAGAAAGGGGGCAAAAAGGCGAAAATTCCCCTATTTACAAATAGCTTTAAATGGCATGTCCACCCCTTTAAACATTTTTTGATATGTTGTGGGGCTTCCTCCCCCAGCCCCAACCGCCATAATAGAATTTTCAGAAACTCCCCCGATCTTTACTTACCTTTCCTCTTTCCTCCACCGGATGCTCAGAACGCTGGGGGAGAGAGGTAAGGTAAGTAGAGTTCATGGACTTTCTGATAAATCTATTATGGAGGTTGGGGCTGGGGAAGGGAGACCTACAATATAACCAAGGGGTTTTCATTGGGAGGTAGAGCCTTTTCCGCAAAGGTAAAAGCAGTTTTATAAATAAGGCGAATAGTGCTATTTGTCATTGTCATGTCCTGCGATAGCAAAATGGCGAAAATAGGCGATCGTTTATAAATATGCCCCTAAGTATTTAATATTACATAATAGAACTTATTTATTCTAGCACCTCCCCTCTACTCATAGGGTTTACATTTTTTATGTAATCCACTAGTGCTATACCAGCTTTATTTAATCCCAAATTTATTATTAAAAAAATATATAGTTTAAACGTGTGCATATAAAACTTCTACTTAAGTATTCAAGGTTTTCTAATTTAATTAATTGATTTCATGAAAACTCATTAATCAGCAAAACGTGTTTTTTTTTTCAAATTCCTTCAAGTATGAGTTTTCTGCATAAACACAAACAATGTTCTCAAGAGGAGGAAAAAAAAACTTTAAGAGAAAAGAAAAGCCAAATCTACTCTACTCCCTTTAACTTTGCCCAGGACGAGGACCTAAATCATTAGATTCTCACCCCTGAAGTACATAGGTTGCTTGGGGACTTCCCTACTAGCTGCTGCCACTTCTCTACAGCCTACATCTCCCCATGGCCAGTAGCTTAGTGAAAAAGGTGGGGCAAGAGTGTGTACAGCTGAAGGGAGGGGGTAGATTTTGTCTTTTGCTCCCCTTCATGACAGTAAGTGGTAAGATTAAACCCTGTATCGACTGTAATTAAGGCTTGTACGCATGATTGATTCTGCACTCAACCACCAATGAACGAGTGGGCAATGAAAATCCATACTGGACAGCAATCGTACAGCCCTGGCTGTTGGGTGGGCTTCGTTGGTAGTCCTACGCGGTGTATTAACCAATGGCACCTGACCGAGCGGCCACATATGTATGATCCACCATCCAGTAAAGCTGTTGGTCAGGTGCAGAAATAACACGTGTGTACAGCATTTATATGTAACTGTCAGTTACAATTGGACATAGTTATTACTGTTAAGTTTTAATAAAGTCTCCTCAAACCTACCCAACCCCAAACTGAGTCAAATTACCAAACCACTCTCAGAAATAAAAATTCCAGTGGGCTAATGGAGAAAAGCAATGCAGAGGATTAGGAGTATAATAATATATAATAATAGACTTTAAGAATAAATTGTGTTAGTAAAGAACAGGGAGACAGTAGATACTATAGGGAGTACAGGGTTGTAATATAACAACAACCGGGGACTGGGTCATGTATCACATGGAGAAAGAACTGGGAGCAGTAGACACTATGTGGGGTATAGAAAACACAGATCAAACACAGATCGAACAGGGAGACGATAGACAAAATGGGAGACAGGGTTTAATATAACGGTAGACAAAATGGGAGCACAGGGTGTAATATAACGGTAGACAAAATGGGTTACAGGGTGTAATATAACAACAGACTGAGGGCTGCCATGTGATCACACAGAGAGAGGTCAGGGAGATGTAGAAACTATGGGGGTACATGGGTGTAATATAACATACAACCAGGACATGTGATCGCATAGAAGAAATCATGGAGACAGTAGACCTATGGGGTACAGGGTGTAATATACACAACAGGGGACGGAATCATGTGATTACAGAGAAGAGAGAGGAGAACAGGGAGACGTAGATATTATAGGGACTAAAATTGTAATATAACAGACAGGCCGGGACCAGGTCACCCGGTCTCATGTGATCACACACAGGAGAGAACAGGGAGATGTAGATACTAAAGGGACTACAGGGTGTAACATAATAGACAGAGCACTGGGTCATGTGATAGCACAGAGAGAGAGAGAACAGAGATATATAGATACTATAGGGAATACAGGGTGTAATTTAATAGACGGACTGGGTCACAGAGAGAGAACAAGGAGACAGTAGATACTATAAATACAGTGTAATATAACAGACAGACCGGCAACTGGGTCAGTTGATCACACAGAGAGAGGAAACGGGATGGAAGACACTATAGGGGGTACAGGTTTAATATAAAAGAAGAGCCGGGGATTCATTGGTCACATTGTGTTATAGTAGAGCAAAGGGGAGGTGTAGATCCCATTAAAAACTTCAAAAATATCTTGGCTGTCCTGGACATTTACTAATAACAGTCAAGAAGAAATATATAATTATACTGAATAAAAAAGCATTAGTCTTGTTGGTGGGCAGGTTTAATACTGTTTATAGGCCACCTGATGATTTTATTTCTATGATTTATTATCTGTTGTATTCAATTAGATCAACTGGACTTGAAATGTAGTTCTTGAAGACGTTTCGCTAGTCATCCGACTGGCTTTCTCAATTCAGAATGACTTGTACAGAATCTGTGCAATTATGTACCCTGGAAGATCCCAATTAGCATATCAGCGCAGGTGTTAAGGGTGTGATTAGATAGTGGCTAAGAGGTGTTATAGGAACGCCCAGAGTAAGGTGTTAAAACAGCATTGTATATGGCAGACAGTTGGTGTCGAACCCCCCCACCTCTATTTAGGCTTGTTTTCTTTATTTTCACTTAAATGGCCTCCTTACCACCTCTCTTGAACCGTCACGTTCCTTCGCCAGTATGTAACATTACAATCTTCAAAGGTATGTCCTTTATCCTTAAGATGCAGATACACGGCTGAGTCCTGACCCAGGAATTGGCTCTTCTGTGCTGGCCATACGTTGATGCAGTTGTGTTTGGTCTCCCCCACATACAAATCAGAGCATTCTTCACTGCACTGCACTGCATATATGATGTCGCTTTTCTTGTGTTTAGGTATTGGGTCTTTCGGATGTACCAATTGCTGCCTCAGGATAAAGGACATACCTTTGAAGATTGTAATGTTAACATACTGGCGAAGGAACGTGACTGGTTCAAGAGAGGTGTTAAGGAGGCCATTTATGTGAAAATAAAGAAACCAAGCCTAAATAGAGGTGGGGGGGTTCGACACCAACTGTCTGCCATGTACAATGCTGTTTTGACACCTTACCCTGTGCGTTCCTATAACACCTCTTAGCCACTATCCAATCACGCCCTTAACACCTGGCTGTGATATGCTAATTGGGATTTTCCAGGGTACATAATTGCCACAGATTCTTGTACAAGTCATTCTGAATTGAGAAAGCCAGTCGGATGACTAGCGAAACGTCTTCAAGAACTACATTTCAAGTCCAGTTGATCTAATTGAATACAACAGATATACCATGACCTGGATGAATGAGAACCTTCACAAGTCTATGATTTATTGTAATTAAACAGGACAATGTGTTGACCCAGCAGAGATCTTTCTTCCCTATGTATTTGTAATGAATATACGGACGTGTTATGCACTCATTGCTTCCTTTCATTTGTTTTAGTTTATTTGGAGAAGGCCAAATTGTTTTTCTTTCCTATTTCTTCTACCTCTTCTATTTTATTCCGACAACTTTTACGACTGTATCTACAGTTTTATGTACAGACGTGCGGGAGATATTAGAGAAGCCTGAAGCGGATCTGTGAGTTCCAGACATTTTTAACCCATTCATTTTGCATAGAAGTATTTAAAGCCCACCTGTCAGTTTCTTGATTAAATGCACCTGATCTGAGAATTCTTTAAAAAGATTTTCAAAATAATTGTCCAGAAATGTACACGCCCGTTTTCATCATGATAGAAATGTTATCCTATATACTAAAAGACAGATGTCGATATGCATTGTCCCCGGAGGCATTTGCTTGAGTGTCGCATCATCAAAACCCCCATTTCCAACACAAGGTGCACTCACGCTCGCTGTTTCCACTCTTCAGACCCTGGTGCCACCTGAAAGTTCAGGATACATGTGGAATAAATACGGAGCACTCCACAGGATTTCTTTTGAAATAAAACTTAACTTTTGTTATATGCTATAAAACAAGTCAATGCAATTTCGGCGTCCATACTGCCGTCGTCAGGACTTGAGAACACATCACTTCCTCCGGGATATGTAAGGTATGGATAGTTAAACACTCTCCCTACCCACCCCCAACACACCCTTCGTATGCTGATACAAATAAAGATGATACAACCGATACAAATGTATGGAATACTAAAACACAAATGTATCCAGCAACGCAGATAGATAATAATACCATATATACATAATAACAAATATACATAATATGTAAAAAACACAACAATCATGCATATCTACTACAGAAGATACTACAAAAGGTACTACTAAAGATAATAACACAGGATACCTATAAACTACACGGACAATATAGTTTAATAAAATGATTTTATAAACATATAGGGCATTCTTATAGGAACTTTGAATGTTTTTATAAAAAAATAAAAAAAAACATTAATGGAAAGCATGGCTAACCATAGGTCCTCTATTCGTATGGCTTTAGGTAGTGAGGACATAAGTAATAGGCAGTGTACTTCACAATTCGGTGAACAGTCAGTGGCACTCCACTTTAAAACTGCTCGCCACCAGTTGAGCAACATGCGATGGATGGCGATTGAAGCGGTTCAGAGTAAGGAGGGTAGTGATCGTAATACAGCACTACTCCAAAGTAAAGCGCGCTGGATTAGAAGGCTGGATACGTTGTCCCCCCCGTGGTTTAAATAAGCACTTGTTCTTAGTGAGCTATAGTTAGCCATGCTTTCCCTGAATGTTTTTTTTTATTTTTTTATAAAAACATTCTACGTTCCTATAAGAATCCCCTTTAAGTTTATAAACTCTTTTCATTAAACTATATTGTCCATGTAGTATATAGGTATCCTGCGTTATTATCTTTAGTAGTACCTTCTGTAGTAGATATGCATGATTGTTGTGTTTTTTACATATTATGTATATTTTTTATTATGTATATATGGTATTTTTATCTATCTGCGTTGCTGAATACATTTGGTTTTAGTATTCGATACATTTGTATCGGTTGTATCTTCTGCTTTATTTGTATCAGCATATGAAGGGTGTGTTGGGGGTGGGTAGGGGGAGTGTTTAACTAGCCATACCTTACATATCCAGGAGGAAGTGATGTGTTCTCAAGTGCTGACGATGGCAGTATGGACGCCAAAATGCACTGAATTGTTTTTATACAAAAACATATATATAAATTTATATATATATATATATATATATATATATATATATATATATATACAAAATATGGACTCTGGCACACGTCTGTTGATGTGACTGAGTGACTGATCATATTAAGTAACAATACAAGATTGTTGAATGCAGAGTTTCTAAGTTTCCACACAGTTCCGGTATGTGTTGAGATGAACAAACCTGCCAAGGAATTTTCCACCGGCTCAACCTATAGTTTAAGCTCAGAACTTCAGCTAACAAAACCAAAAATCAGGTTTGCAGTCAAAATTTCTGTAGCTCAATTGTAAAATTCTATCAGAAGTTTCAACCAAAATGCAAACGCAGAACCAAGACTTCCAACCCAAAGCCAGGTTTGTGTCAGAACCCTGGCACATGTCTAATAATGTGATGTAGTGTTAATTTAACACAAAGAAATGTATTTATATTATATCTCTTTATAGGGCATTATCTTTTATTTTCTGTAAGTTCCTTAGCTGCCATCACTGTCCTTCATATTGAAATTAATTTTTAATTCTATATCTAGACTTCATTACATCATACAATCAAAGGTATTGATGGATCTGTCTGGTAGATTTCCTGTCATGCTTTTTTGGCTGTTTATTTTGTTTGTCATGATTCCAAAAAAAAAACTTTGAGTTGAAACAGATGGTTAAACTTAGACTGCAGTGGTTGCTATCTTTTTCTCAGGTACATGTAGTATTTTGTCATGTTCTTTGTTTAAATGTTAATGGAAAGGAAAGATCTTTATTATATTTGTGATTAGCCTAGATATGGAATTGGACTCTGGAAGCAGGTTTAATTCTAGGCAACAGTTTGAAGAACATTACGTTAGATGAAGAAAAAGACAGAAATAATAGAATATTAGACTCTATCTGGAAAGCTTCAGTTTCATAAACTGAAAACTTTCATACCCCCTTTTTTAATCTTTTTACACAAACGTGTTGGAGACTGGAGGTACAAAATCAGGTTATATAAGATATATAAATCTTGTATTTTTCTATTTGTCATAAGGTAAATTGTTAAATCACATTCTTATCATTTTACTGACAATTCTAGGACCTGTTGCTACGAATGGGGGAGCTAGCTCACCTCACATCAATCCAGTAAACATGTTTCTGCTTGCTCAATTAACATAGTAGGAATTGTTGTTAATGAGTTATACTTCTTGGGGACTAGATTAAGTTGATTTGTTCCCATGCCCCGTTATGTAAGTTGGACACATTAAACATACATCATTGGCAGTTATGTAATTTGGCAATTAACATATTATACACAATATACACTATACATGCATAGCCAATTATGTAAGATGTACTATTAACATATCATACAGTATATGCATCATGCATACCTAGCCAGTTACCATATATACTTGAGTATAAACCGACCCGAGTATAAACCGAGATAATTATTTTTACCTGAAAAACTAGTAAAAACTTATTGACTCGAGTATAAACTGAGGGTAGAAAATATGAACACTACTGAAAACCTGCAATGAGTAAAAGTTATTAGAAAATGAACCTCCATAATAAAATAATCCAGTAATACAGTATATGGCCGTTTTCCATAACACAATAACATGTATTTATCCATAGTGCCTCTCCACCACTCCCCTACCCACCCTTCCACTACACTGACATAGGGCATGTTTACCCCCAAAACTAAATTCTCCCCCACTGATCGAAGAACAGGAGGTAAGGCATAGCTCCTTAACCTCCGAGTCTTCAATCAATGCATTAAAGATATAGTTTACTTTTCTAGTGAACTATTCCTTTAAAACTTTCACAGACAGTTTAGGAGAAGCATCCCTAACAGTGTTTCTTTATCCCACTTGTAATAATATATTAACCAATCTTACTGTAAACAGCTTTTTCCACTGTAATGCACCCTTCTTCCCTTGTGTTACAAAACTTACAATAGTTTCCTCTTCCCAAGGGTACCAGTATAAAGATCATAAATGGAAAAAGACCTGTGTTGTAGGTTTGTGGACCACTTTTTTGCTAGCCATACATTTTGCTGGGTAACATACTTCCTAACATTCCTGTAAAAATTAAGGAGGTAATACCACAACTCATTAAATATAATATAATCAATATAATGTTGATTAAGTGTATAGCCTTCGTCCCATTTGTCAGAAAAATTGATGATTTGTTTTTATAACAGCAGTTGGTGATGCTGCAGTAAAGTACCAAAATATAGTCAGCATTGTAAAACACCAATCATTAACAATATTTTACAGTAACGACATCTATTAGGTGTAAATTTATGAAGTGTATTTATTTTAAAAAGTGTTTAAGCTTTCGCTTTGAGGTCTTGTATTTTAATTAACCTCCATCTAAGAAATATACACAGTTCCATTCAGTTTATAAATAACTCAAAAAATAGGTCCGAACCAACTAGTGCATTAGTATAAATATTATATGAAATTAATAACCTATAAAAATATGAATATAAAACATATTTATCTCACATGCATCAATAACTAATAAATTAGCAGCTCATCACATCCACACTTTTATATATATGTGTAGGTAGTAGATGTGAAAGCACATGGCCTGACAAAGCGGAAGCGAAGCCTGTAGCCTTGTGGGGGATAGCTCTCTGTTTCTTTCAACAATATAACATTATATTTTTGAATTTAGGTGCCATTCTTCTTTAAGTGTTTATGTAAATAACATTTAATAAAGGAAAACTAAACCTCTGACATCAACTATATTAAACATTTTAATTCTGTAGGTTTCAAGCATTTCTATTGTGGATCACATGGAAAGATACACATCTGAACATGCTAATTAAGTTCTCTTGCCTCTCTCCCTTTGCTAAAGCTGTTAATTCACTACTGGGTGACCTACTCATGATCAGTCTCTAAACAGAGCTGCAAATCTACGGCAAGTATTACAGGTAGCTGCTATTTAACAATTATTATGTAATCAGGCATCACAGGGAGTCACCCTGATATTAATGGCAGCTCCCGACTCCCTGAAATTATATACAGCTAGCAGTTGTACCTGGCAGTTGTAGCAGTTGACATACATTACGTTGGTAATGTATGTCATCTATTTATGTAATAGTTATGAGATGAGGAGGTGACATTGCTTGAGGAACGTATAGCACATGTTTATTGCAAAACCTTATATACAACGTTATCAGTTTTTCCACTTGGAGAGTAAATATACAAATGTTGTGGTGAACCTACTTGTGAACATGCTACATGGTATTTGCCGTTGGGAAAATGCGTTGATTGCAACTGAATATCTCAGCACTTGAGTGACTGATGGGCATCAGTGTCTCTGAAGCATGTGAAGCATGGCTCTTTGTCTGTCTGTGTTGTTAAAGCCAGGCTTTATTCTGTTGTGCTGTCTGAGCGCTGTGTGTTTTTTTTTATTAAGCGTGCTTAATATGGAAAAGACAGGTGGAAAAAGATGGAAGAGACAGGCGGAAAAAGAAGTGCACAGTTGGTAATGTATGTCATGTATTAAATAGTTATGAGTTGAGGAGGTGACATTGCTTGAGGGACGTATAGCACATGTTTATTGCAAAACCTTATATACAATGTTATCAGTTTTTCCACTTGGAGCGTAAATATACAAATGTTGTGGTGAACCTACTCGTGAACATGCTACATGGAATTTGCCGTTGGGAAAACGAGTTGATTGCAACTGAATATCTCAGCACTTGAGTGACTGATGGGCATCAGTGTCTCTAAAGCATGTGACGTGCGGCTCTTTATCTGTGTTGTTAAAGCCGGGCTTCATTCTGTTGCGCTGTCTGAGCCCTGTGTGTTTTTATTAAGCATGCTCTATTTTTTGCACATTTGTTAGCAGTATGTCACCTTGTTTGTGCTTTTTATTGACTATTAGATCACAATCAATAAAGTTAGTTTCTGGTCCAAATTGAAAGTGCCATGATATCTTTGTTCTTTTAGTTGTAACTATCTGTGAAGTGTGTGACATGTGGGCAGTGTGTGTCTTAAGTCCAGGTAATGCAGGTAATTCCTGTGTAGTCCATATCCCCCAACCGTCCCGGTTTGAATAGGTGGATGGGCCATGTCTGCAATGTTGCAGTGGGTGGGGGCATGGCATTCTAGGGTGTGGACAGTCTGGGTCATATCTGTGATGTTGTGGTGTCCAGATGGCTTGGACATAACATTTGGTGGTTGCAATATTTTGGGGCATTTGGGGGGCATATTTGCCATTTAGGGGTGTAGCTGTGGTGTTTGGGGGTGTAACCGATTTTGAAAATCGAAACTCCATCTTTCGAAATTTCCGAAAATTCAAAAATGAAACGAAACTCAACAGATTTGAACATCTCTAATCACCAATAGTAACATAATCTTTCCAGGGTTTATATTTGAAACCTTCCAGGAACAAATTGAAATGTGTTGCAGACCTTAAGGGAAATGTCTTGTTCCCTCTGTTATAGAAGCTGTTGTTCTGTGTGTGCAGCTCTCTGAGTTGTGTAGCCGTACATTACACTGTTGTTGTGTCACTGAAGTGGACTCTGTGTCTGTGTTGTTGCAGCACACAGAGCCCAGGCCCTTCATCTGAGTTACTGAATTGGGGAATCACACTCTGCAAGTGATGTGCAGGATTTTTATTGGTCAAACTGGACTTCATGGGCGTCGGCCCTTTCAGAGGGCATCGCCATTATGTGGAAGCATTCAGGGGTGTGGCTGTGAGGTGAGCACATACATACATACATACAAGATTATATAGTAGATCTCCCTGAAATGTATTCTTTTCAAATAGAGTGAGGGAGCACAAACATATTTCATTCAGAGTTTTTTTTAGAGGTTAACAAGTATTAGAAACATTAATGGTGACATGAATTTTTGTATGCATGTGTGTCTGACTGTTTTCATGAGTGTGTGTCTGTTGGGATGCATGTGTTTGTATGCATGTGTGTCTGACTGTATGCATAGATTATGCATTATTCTTGGGGTGGGATTTAGGGGGTGGGTACCCTGTTTAGCAGGTTGGGATGTCTGTGTAATAAACGTAGAGCTAACTATGTTAGTTCTTCTTTAATATTAAACTCATACAGAGGAACAAAATCCCATTAAAACTATTGGATTAGTAGCATGGGTATTCCTCTTGATATTTTTTATTGAAACATATCCATGGTGCCTACTATTTAGGTTTGCAGAAAACAATAACTAACAAAACCCTGTTCAGATCTTGTTGTCTAGACATGAAAACCTGCAGCATATGAAGATTCCAAAGATTCCTGTAGAATGACCATTACTGGACTAGTAATATGCACACAATTAACAAAAGAACATACAAAGCTGCACCTGGCTGGAACTTTTTCTGCTTGAACTAATTACAGTTTGTTCTTTTCTTAAATAAAACAAATCCCCTCTCGCTTACAGCTTGATACCACTATATAAATACCGCCACTATTGGCTGCTGCCTTCTTACAATATGTGACATCTTAATTTAAGTACTGCATATTTTAATATGATGCCACATCAAGACTTCAAAGAAACCACAGTACAGACTGCATATACTAGTTATTTGTGGAAATTATAACACATTTTATTAAAATACAGCACAGACATTTACTGTTAAACTTAATTGTTAATTGTTATGGGAAAAAATAACAAATCTTTTATGAATATTACAAGTATACACCCTGCTGTAATGGAAGTGGGGTATTGTCACATTTGCAGTCATTTTATTAAAGGATTTCTCCACTGGGAACATTTTTTTTTTGCCATTTAGTTTTATTGATGAACAGTAAAGGAGCTATGTCTTACCTCCCGTTCTTCAATAAATCCTGCAGGAGCCAGGAGAGAAGGTAATCTACTTTCACATGCGTATGTGCACAGAAGACAGAGTCCATCAGGAACTGTCAGACTACGCAGTGGAATAGCGAGCGATTGGGTAAGTAGCTCAACTTTTCTCCTGGCTCCTGCAGGTTTTATTGAAGAACGGGAGGTAAGACACAGCTCCTTTACCTCCTGTTCTTCAATAAAAATAAATGGCAAAAAAAAAATTCCCAGTGGAGATACCCTTTAAGGATTCTGCATTCTTTTTTGGTTTGTTGGAGATATCTTAATTTTCGTTGGTTAGCTGTAGGTACATATAAAAGTCTCTTTATACATAGATGGACAACGCAAAAACTTGAATATCTATTTCAGCTGCTATCTGCTATCTATTCATCAAACAAAAAGGTAAATAAATGTAGGTTCCAATAAGCCAATAAATAGTTTAGAGTCTGTCACACAGTCACAATTAGTTATTTGATTCTTCAGTTATTTCTGTTAACATAGTTCTTTGCAGCTAGTGATATAATCCATCTAGGTCAGATTTATCTACCAAGAATTTTTTACTAGCAGCAGAGGAGCTTAGGGAGAAGAAGCAGCATCCACAAGCAGCCCCCCCAGCAAAACTATGATAAGTCCACTTCCCTGCTATACCTATTGCTGTTTTATTGGGGAAGCCTGTATCTGTCATATGGAAAGTAAGAAGATGGGGCCCCTTGGCTCCTGGCCCCCCTGCAGTCGCAGGGTCTCCTCCTCAGGTAGTTAAGCCCCTGTCTAGAATTTCATTCACGTCTAGGTAATTCTTTAGATAAAGAAGTCACACAGGTAATTGCTCAAAGCCTTGTACATGCTAAATAAATGTTGAACATAACAGCTGACAAAGTAGCCTGTGTACAGTCGGCCCAAATATCATTAATGATCTGTCTAACCGATTGTTGGGGGAGTGATGACCTTTAATTTTCTATGCTGGGGAGATCTCCTGGTTGCTACTCTCTCCCCACAGTAAAGAACAGGCTGCTTGGCAGTATATGGGGTTCATTAGATAAAATATTGAAACAATTGTGTAATGATCTTTCCAGATGACATAGATCTAAGGCAGGTTATACGAGTGAAATTTCCCACCTTGTACTGCCTATCTTCCGCATATTTTAAGCTGAATGGGGACTGGAAAGAGGGGCAATGGAAAATATTCCATCAGATCCGATTTAAATTATGTTGATATACCAATCGATATTGTCGAGCAGTTGATCAAAAAATAGGCACCTTCCAATTCAATGGAATTCTCAACAAAGGATTATTATGATTGAAAATGTGCATCTCATGTGCAAAATGTAAAATATTGATTTGATTCTTAATTTACAGACATCATATATACAAAATAAACAACTGTCTAACATTGCCTGCTGTTAACATAGATTTTTAGTACTGAACAGGAATTCCAACACCAGCCACAAATTCTTTTGTATTCAGGGTGGTCACAATTTCATCTGAGACTTGTCTTATACATCAAAGACATGTGTCCAAGCCAAACACACTCATCTCTAAACATCAAAGCTCTTTAAGGCAGTCCTTCAATTGGCAGAAAGATTCATTCGTTAGTGCTTCTTTAATTTTGCTTTTAATTTACTTCTTGTGAGGTGTGGTTTTATAATTTGAAATTCAATTTAGGCTAAAATGTAAGTGGAATGTTAACAGTCTGGTTTGTTAATATTTTCAGAAATGTAAAAAGAATTACTGTGGAAAAGAAGCATAACAATGGTTTAACAAAAAATAAGTGAATATAGTTTTTGCATGTTCAGTTACTGTATAATGTAATATATACAATTTTTTTTTTTTAAAGTTTGCTCAAAAGTTTTCTCTTTATTTAGGAAGGCAAAAGATACAAGTTATACATTGTATAAATAAGCCATTTCAGTCTATTTATTAGGTAAAAATAGTTTTTAGAGCAAACTTCTCCTTTAAATTTAAAACCATTTCTACCTTTAAAATTACTCCAGGATCATGCTTCGAGCTGCAGTCTATCCAAATTTACAGCAGTATAAAGGGTAATGCTTTCTGCTTAAACAACGAGCTGTGACACCACCAGCATCACAAGCCCCTGGCTTAAGCATGCTTACATGTATCCAACTGCAGGGACAGAGCATCATCAGCTGCATTATAATCCCTGACCCTAAACTGCTTTAGGGCTAGGCCACACTTGCACATTTTCTGCAATTTGGTTATAATGAAAATCACGGGAAAGCAAAATTCTCCGCGATTTCCGATGCGCATATGTTTCCGTATTGGTAACGCGTGCATTCACCATTTTTGGTGCGTTAATGCATGCGTTTCCATAATGGAAAATGGCAAAATCGCATGCGCAAAATGCACGCACAAATGAAAAATGCACAAGAATCGCGTACATAATCGTATGCGATAACGCACATGATTGCGTGCACGATTTAGTGCGTTGTAGTGGGGCCTTATAGTTTTAAAGTATCACAGTACTTTTCACAGTATTTTTCTATACTTTGAAAGGTATGGGCTCTCTTTTTAATAGAGGCACTTGTATGTAATTTCTTCTGTTAAAGGGATGGCCAAAATATTACATATAAACTGGAGTAAAATAAGTATAAAGGTGATGATCAAAAGATGATCAAAATTTCATCTGTAGTTTTGACCACAGAATTTTGAGCACTGAAACAAAAGTTACAACCCAAAAACAGGTTAAAGCCAGAAATCAGACCCATCCCTAGTGTGATAATGGTTCTAGGTGGAGGTGTATAATCTATGCATCTATGCATTTTAACACACCCCTTTAAATATAAAGGAGAATAAGGGCTTAATATGAATGACCCTGAGTAAACTTTCTCTCCTCTGAAATATGCAGAATTTTGGAGAAATCAGCTATTTAATTCTGCAGGTTTCTGTCCTTTACAGAAACATTGAAATAGTGGCACATGTAAATTCAATTTTAAAAAAAACAAGAAAAGTATAACTAGCAGACTTAAAGGGCATGTCCAGACAAAAAATAACTTTAGCTAAAAATGTTCTCCACCCCCCCAAATCCCACTTTCGCATTATCAAAATTTACCAAAGGTGCCCCTGAAGTTCCTTACCTGGCCCAGTACCTCGTCGCTCCACTTCCTGGTTGTGGCTGTCAGTAAAGGCACAAAGTGATGTCACACCCAATGGTCTGACAGCTGCGACCAGGAAGAAGAGCATCTGTCAGCGCAGAAGCTCCTGTGTTCGCTCGAAACAAACTTGCAACAGGAACAGGGGACAGCACCTAGAAGGCGAGGGACCGGGTCAGATAAGTCCCTTCAGGTTATTTGGGAGCTAAGGGAACCTTCAACTTTTTTTATGTTTTATCTAATGAAGTATTACAAATGTAAATATCTATCACCAATGAATCATGTAGGCTAGGGAGGATTTAAAGCCATAAGAGCTCCCCTCTCTCATGTGCTAATAAGGAAGAGAGTCTTCTGGGTAATTTCCATGTTATCATGGTAACTTGAAATGTCGTACCTTTAGCTACATTCCATGAGCTAAATGCAAAAGCAGAGAGACAGTATATACATACCAGTTTTGGTTATATTGAGTTATCTTCAGTGCAACAAAAGCCTCTGGTTTGCAAAGGGAAGCACCTATGGAGAGACGCCACCAAGGAATCAAATAGGATACGGAGAGTTTAAGGCCATAGTGCTCCCCTCTTACATATGCTAATATGCAATGGAGGCTTCTGGGTAAATTCCATGTTACCATGGTAAAACTAAAGGAAATGCCTTCTAAGAGGCCTTTACAGCACTCCATGAGCTAAATGCAAAACCATGGAGAGTTACATAACGGTTTCAGCTTTATTAAGTCATATAACACCATGTCAGGTTTACAGGAATAAATACATTTTTTATGATCTCGTTTTGCATTATAATTACCCAGTCAGTATTCAATGTTTATTTAATATTCTTTTTACAAAAAAGAAAGACATTTAACTTAAAGGCTGGGAAAAGATGAATGCATTTCACGTGGCTCTCACGTATAATTTGGTTTAACCTTGTGAAATGGGCTTGTCTGTTCCAGGCCTAAGGGCAGATCTGAGAGGTGCAGAATTTAAACGGTTTTGTTAAAGCTTTAGAGTCCTATGTTTCCTGCCAGATGCAAAATATGCCAAACTGTTTTTTTTATGATAGCCCACAACTTACGTGGTTAGCAATGTGTGCTCGAAAATAAACTTAATCTGTCAACAAATACAAAGCAGGAGGTTTCTGAAAGTGCCATTCAGACTGTTATTACACACACTGCCAGCTAAAAGTGATTAGACCTTGGCTTGCCTTGGCACTGTGTAAGCTAATTCTCATGCTTTGCATTCTTTAAGACTTTAATTGATCTATTAACATCTCAAACTGATGGACTTGGACAGAATTCCAGAAGAATATATGAAAAAGTCATGGGTTCTTGGCTTTAGATATATGTTTAACGCACGTCTTGTCTGTTAAGGACTTCCAAGTTTTTGGTTATCAAAATTTATCCTGGACAGCCAAATACATTTTCAGCTTAACAATGTTTGGTGTCCCTAAAGTCATTGTGTTCAATATTGTTAATTTTACACAATGTCAGCTTTATCTATTGGCAAAATATTTTTTGGGAAAGTTTAGATATAACAAGAAATCTAAGAAAATGTATTGTAAGAGATATTGTATCACATTTTTTTAATTATAAACCTTCTATTAATCCATTATTTACCAAAAGATATCACAAGAATATTATATACAGTAAATATGTAATCTATAAAAACACGACAAATATATTCCTTAAAGGAAAACTCCACCCTCATAAGAACACCTTTTAGAAAGAATACAATACAATAACATTTGTAAAGCACTTTTCTCCTAAAGGGCTCAAAGCGCCTCTTTAATATATATCATACTTTCCCCTATGAATTAATTACTGTATGCCTGCTATGCTTCTGGATGCCTCATGGAAACTGAGCAATTTTGAAACCTGTACTGAGCCTGTACTGAGCCTGGGCATGCTCAGAAGAGGCAGCTAGGGGATTAACATTCAGTCATTGGCTGTGATGTCAACTGTCAAATCCATAACTGACAGTTGCTAACTGGAAGAACCAGGAAGCAGAAACAGGGGAAACATGACATTATGCAGGATTTCAGGTTAGACTTTCAAAATCAAATTTCAAACTATTACCGTTTAGGGTTTGGGGGGGGGGTTAGGGCTGGACTTGCGCTATAAAACAAAGTTCCCCGGTGTAGAACAAGGCAATAGTTATTTGGTGTGGCAGTGTGAGATGATGCTCTATACCATGGTAATCTAAATATAAAAGGTCTTTCCCTTGCACATCCGGGATATATGAAATGTATACTAATCTAGTCCCTTATCATGTTACTATTAATTACTTTTATGGCAGGTAGGCACAGAATTTGCTTGATATAATGCTTGATAATCCTTCCGACTGACTTAAAGGATAACTAAACTTTTTAAAGTTTTTTACTTCATTATCAGAAAGAATCCCCACCAAGAACACCACTGAAAAAAGATATCTATACTGAAAAAAAATCCATACCTTTCTCTTCTGCCTTATGGTTTTCCTACAGGGCCTAATGAAAGTCCCCAAAAAAATAACAGTAGGAGCCTCTCTGTGTGTAATCCAAACCCTAAAAGCTATATTTAAAACCTTTCAAAAAGCCCCTATATGTAGTTACCTGACCTCTTTCCTTTGGCTTTCTCTGCTGACTGGCAGCCGCATCTTTGATTGGCCGTGATTTAACCAATCAATGCTGCTGGTCTGGCCCCTTATCTCTTCAGTGCGGAAGATAAGCAAAAGAGGCCATGACCAAGGGAACAAAGGTGGGTAAGTACATTCAGAGGCTGTTTCAGAAGTTTTAACCCAAGCATTTAGGGTTGGGGGGGTCTTACATTATATCACTATATTTTCTTTTGGGGGTGGAGATACTCTTTAACTTTTTTATAAATAGGTTCTTGTTAATGGTTGATGGCACAAAAACTGCAAGATGTTTCCTGAGTGTATATAAGAAATTATCATAATTTTGCCTTGCAATTTGATATTATATTTAATAAAATAAACAAAAAAACTCATAGTATTTCAAAGGTTTGATGGTAAATGACCTTGTAGTAAATTAATAAAAATCACAGTTTTAATGTGAATACTCTTATTATAAGCACTACCATCAGAGAATAGTCCTTTTATGAAGAAGAACATTGAATCAGAAGGTAGAACACCTTGACAAAAGCAGTAATCTGTGTCTTACCTCTCATTTTGATATGGCTGAATGATAAATTTATCTTTCCTAACATGGGGTTTTTGTTTTATTTCCCAGTATTCCAGATGTTGCACAGTGTGTTTACTAACCATTATGTTCTTTTACATGTTCAATCCTAAGATACTGATGGAACTTGTTACAGTTGGCCAGACCTACTAGTAGCCTCTATCCAATCCTTTTACAGGACAGAGTAGGAAAGGGAACATTGGACTAAGGTCCGGGGCGTAGCCAGTCACTGTACATACACACAGTTATTTCATCCAGTTCTTCAAGGGGTTACATTTACTTTAAAGGGTAAGTCCACGCCCTAATAAAAATTTTAGTATGTTATTCAGAGCCCCCCAAAACCTAGGTTTCATTTTGCTTAAAAGTTTAAATAATGTTCCCAGACAGAGAAATTATACTTACAACCTCCACAATCCACCGCAACTTGCTCCCTCAACTGCAGCTACTACTTGCTTTTTCCGTCCATTGACTGCCTTACCAGGAAGTAGCAGAGGGCCATGGTGGTGGATTGTGGAGGTTGTAAGTATAATTTCTCTGTCTGGGACATTATTTAATCTTTTAAGCAAAATAAACCTAGGTTCTGGGGGCCCTGAATAACATACAAATTTGTTTATTAGGGGTGGACATACCCTTTAATGCTATTTACTGTAGTGGGTTTTTACACCTTTTTGGTGTTTTCAGAGGGGATATATTCAGATTCTGGAGTGTTAAAATTTGGGTTTAGTTCTACTTTAATAGCGACCAACAAGAGACTTCTATTTAAGGTTCTTTAGCCTTGGTAAGTTCTTCTAGACATTACAACTAACTTTAAGTAAGTAATTCCTTTTCTCTTTGAAATGTAGAAAATTGTGTTTTCAAAGTCACAAGAAATCAGATGTATCTGGAAGATATTTGGTGGAATATTATCTTTAATCTCATCTTCCTAAGCATGAAGTTTGTGTACATTTTGCTCAATTATCTGATGGTAATTTACATACTTTTTGTTCAGTTCTTCATTACATACAAAATTGTTGGCTCGTCAGCATGTTGCTTTGTTCCTCCCTGCTCAGCTGTCTTTTTTTTTGTTTTAGATCAATCTGCTGTATTAGTCTTTATAATCTAGTAATATCATCCAGATTGTGGATACCAGAATCCTTCCTCTGGCAATGCAAGACATTAGTAATGTTTGCACAGTATTGTTAAACCACCTGGAAGAGATTTCAAAGCTGGAATTCATAAAACTTGCCTACAGAAAATGAAATTCATCTCTGGCACATATAACTATTGTTTTCATTCACTTCTTCCAGAGAAAGCATTTGACCTATGTAAGCAGTGACATATGCTCTTTATAAAGCCAGTTTTGGGTTTTTGTTTTTTTTTTACAAGTCTTTGTAACTTTGTTTGCATTTTTCTATGAGGAAGCAGTTATAAAATTATAGTAATGCACTGTGAGTACTCTGAAGAGAGCAATGAGATCAAATTTTCAAACCTTGAAATCTTGAAAGATGCAAAAAAAATATACTTCTTAATATCTAAGAATAGAGGCCTCCACTGGGAATATGTAATGGTATGCACATACATAACAGTTTAACGATCTATACAGCAGAGTTAAAGAAGACAATCAACCCTGAAATGAAAATTGTAAGTAGGTAAATCATCCTTCAAACCCTAAAATTTCAATAGTTAGAAATCTGAAAGATGTAGGACTAACCTGAAATGATGCCTTATGTTGCCTTTCTTTCTGCTTTCTGGTTCTTCCAATTAGCAGCTGTCAGTCATGGATGTAGCAGATGACATCCCAGCCAATGGCTGCATGCTATTCCTGTGCCTGCCTTCTCTGAGCATGTAAAAGCTTGAAAAAAGGCTTGAAAGGGGAGTAGAGGGGGCAAAAACTTTTTGAAAGGCAGAGGGAAGGGGGAGAGCATCATTTTGCTGCCTAACTGATTAGTCTACATCTATCAGCTTTCTAACTATTGTAGTTTTGCTTTTAGGTGGTGATTTCTATTTGAGGTATGCAAATGCGCTTTTAGTAAAACCGTTATAAAAAAGGCACCTAGAAAATGCCACTAAAGATAAAGGAAAGTTTAATTCATTGTGTCTGTTTCTGTGGTTATTGTATGTACATTAACAGAAGTTCCTTATTTTCACAGTTTAACAAAAATATATACAAGCCTTCACTCTTGATTTCAGCAAGTAAATGGCCCATTAGTGCAGCACATTTCTTTTATTCTTATAACTCTTATGTGCCTACATGTGGTTCACCCTACATTACTCATCCCAGCTGCATGTCATGTACCTGATCTGAAGAAAGACTACCAGCTAATGCTGTGTATTAACCCATAGTTTAATATTTTACATTGCTGTCAAGGTGCTGACAATTTCTTGTAGTTACACATGTCTTCTAAATAAACGCAGCATTTCAACTCAAAATGATGTATAATCCCAGACTATTTCATTTTTACTGTATTTCAGTTACTCTAGTTCCAGTACAGTTTCTCCTAGTCTGCCAACAGTGTTTTTTTCACTTCCCTTTTTCTCTCTTTGTTTTTTATGTACCCAACTATGTACAGTTGTGTTATGATAAAGAACCATATTAACATTAACCCTGCAGCTGCCTGAGGTAATTGCTGAGACTGGGTTTATATACAGTACTTACTGTACCTACTCCACCGTGATGGAGCTTGGGGCCCTATTTATAAAAGATTGGTATCGTTATCGTAAAATACCGATCGTTATCGTAAAATAATGACCGGGTTTTAACCGATAACGACCGTTATTTACCGATATCGTTAAATAACGGTCGTTATCGGTAAATAATGACCGGTATCGATAAATAACGCCCGGTATTTACCGATAACGACCGGTATCGGTAAATAACGGTCGTTATCGGTAAATAACGGTCGTTATCTGTAAATAACGGTCGTTATCGGTAAATAACGGTCGTTATCGGTAAAAGCTCGGTCGTTATTTTACGATAACGATACCGATCTTTTATAAATAGGGCCCTTAGTGAGCAGGAAGAGGGGCATTTAGAAATCCTGGTGGTGGTGGTGGTATAGCTATTAGCTCACTGGGCTGAGTCCTCCTTCCTTTTGTATCATGTTATTGCTGTAAATTAACTTATCAATTTAAACCATTTCACACCTAAATTTATACCCGTGGGAAATAAACGTATAGAAAAAAAAAAGTCCACACCCGATTGGCTTCATTCTGATGTAAAGAAGTAAACAGAAAAGAAGCGAATGGCGACGGGCCTTTGGGAACTATAAAAATGTTAACAATGATTGTAAGAAAGAAATTAAACTAGCTAAAATAAATAATGGAATAAGTCCGGTTTCCGTGATGACTGAGTGTTCAGTACAGCTCAGGAGACCTGGATGTCTTTCCTATGAGTAATAGGTAGCGGTTCGGTCTCCCGGGCAGCACTGACCTTTATGGAAACTGGCACTGACTCCACTGGCTGGAGGGAGACAAAACACTGGGCTGCTTGAAGGGATTTTACTGGCTAGTTTGCTGGCCATGGGGCCCATGAGTGGGAGGAGCCAGGGGGGCTTGCAATGGGAGGGGCTGCAAGTGGAGGAGGAGACACAGGGCAGAGTGATTGTCACATGGTTTCAGAGCAGGAAGCAGGAAGTGCAGGGGATCTGGTGATGCTGCTACCATATCACACACAAAAATGTAAATATCTTCAAAACTAGGTAAAAAAAAACAATGAAAGTAAATTGCAAACATACTCAGGAAAACAATTCCTGTGAATTTACCCAGAGTCATTTTTGACCACAATTCCCCTTTAATGCTAATAATTACCGATGATCTATGGTAAACCCAGGGTTAAGAACCCTGCAGTTTAGGTCATCACCTTAGGTACTTTTAATAGAAGGGGTTGGAGGAATATAGTGCCTTTTGTGGCTTAAGGGGTTCCACAGCTCAAAACTGGGAACTCCCCTCCTGGCACTTATAAGTGCCCTTGTGGCACTGAGAAGTACCTCTGGGACTTAAGAGGTCCACAGCTCAAAACCAAACCGGGACCCCCCACCCCGGTATTTTTAAGTGCCCTTGTGGCACTGAGAAGTGCCTTTTGGGCTTAAGGGGTTCTGCAGCTCAAAACTGGGACCCCCCCTCCCTGGCACTTATAAGTGCCCTTGTGGCACTAAGAAGTACTTTACATACCAGTTTTGGTTATATTGAGTCATCTTCAGTGCAACAAAAAGCCTCTGGTTGCAAAGGGAAGCACCTATGGAGAGACGCCACCAAGGAATCAAATAGGATACGGAAAGTTTAAGGCCATAGTGCTCCCCTCTTTATATGCTAATATGCAATGGAGGCTTCTGGGTAAATTCCATGTTACCATGGTAAAAACTAAAGAATGCCTTCTAAGAGGCCTTTACAGCACTCCATGAGCTAAATGCAAAACCATGGAGAGTACTAACGGTTTCAGCTTTATTAAGTCATATAAAACCATGTCAGGTTTACAGGAATAAATACATTTTTATGATCGCGTTTTGTATAATTACCCAGTCAGTATTCAATGTTATTTAATATTCTTTTTACAAAAAAGAAAGACATTTAACTTAAAGGCTGGGAAAAGATGAATGCATTTCACGTGGCTCTCACGTATAATTTGGTTTAACCTTGTGAAATGGGCTTGTCTGTTCCAGGCCTAAGGGCAGATCTGAGAGGTGCAGAATTTAAACGGTTTTGTTAAAGCTTTAGAGTCCTATGTTTCCTGCCAGATGCAAAATATGCCAAACTGTTTTTTTTATGATAGCCCACAACTTACGTGGTTAGCAATGTGTGCTCGAAAATAAACTTAATCTGTCAACAAATACAAAGCAGGAGGTTTCTGAAAGTGCCATTCAGACTGTTATTAGAGGATTAGACCTTGGTTGCCTTGGCACTGTGTAAGCTAATTCTCATGCTTTGCATTCTTAAGACTTTAATTGATCTATTAACATTCAAAACTGAGGACTTGGACAGAATTCCAGAAGAATATATGAAAAAGTCATGGGTTCTTGGCTTTAGAATATGTTTAACGCACGTCTTGTCTGTTAAGGACTTCCAAGTTTTGGTTATCAAAAATTATCCTGACAGCCAAATACATTTTCAGCTAACAATGTTTGGTGCCCTAAAGTCATTGTGTTCAATATTGTTAATGTTACACAATGTCAGCTTTATCTATTGGCAAAATATTTTTTGGGAAAGTTTAGATAAAACAAGAAATCTAAGAAAATGTATTGTAAGAGATATTGTATCACATTTTTTAATTATAAACCTTCTATTAATCCATATTTACCAAAAGATATCACAAGAATATTATATACAGTAAATATGTAATCTATAAAAAAAACGACAAAATATTCCTTAAAGGAAAACTCCACCCTCATAAGAACACCTTTTAGAAAGATACAATACAATAACATTTGTAAAGCACTTTTCTCCTAAGGGCTCAAAGCGCCTCTTTAAATATATCATACTTTCCCTATGAATTAATTACTGTATGCCTGCTATGCTTCTGGATGCCTCATGGAAAATGAGCAATTTTGAAACCTGTACGAGCCTGTACTGAGCCTGGGCATGCTCAGAAGAGGCAGCTAGGGGATTAACATTCAGTCATTGGCTGTGATGTCAACTGTCAAATCATAACTGACAGTTGCTAACTGGAAGAACCAGGAAGCAGAAAACAGGGGAAACATGACATTATGCAGGATTTCAGGGTAGACTTTCAAAATCAAATTTCAAACTATACCGTTTAGGGTTTTGGGGGGGTTAGGGCTGGACTTGCGCTATAAAACAAAGTTCCCGGGGTAGAACAAGGCAATAGTTATTTGGTGTGGCAGTGTGAGATGAGGCTCTATACCATGGTAATCTAAATATAAAAGGTCTTTCCCTTGCACATCCGGGATATATGAAATGTATACTAATCTAGTCCCTTATCAAGTTACTATTAATTACTTTTATGGCAGGTAGGCACAGAATTTGCTTGATATAATGCTTGATAATCCTTCCGACTGATTTAAAGGATAAATAAACTTTTTAAAGTTTTTTACTTCATTATCAGAAAGAATCCCACCAAGAACACCACTGAAAAAAGATATCTATACTGAAAAAAAATCCAACTTTCTCTTCTGCCTTATGGTTTTCCTACAGGGCCTAATGAAAGTACCCAAAAAAAATAACAGTAGGAGCCTCTCTGTGTGTAATCCAAACCTAAAAGCTATATTTAAAACCTTTCAAAAAGCCCCTATATGTAGTTACCTGACCTCTTTTTTGGCTTTCTCTGCTGACTGGCAGCCGCATCTTTGATTGGCCGTGATTTAAACAATCAATGCTGCTGGTCTGGCCCCTTATCTCTTCAGTGCGGAAGATAAGCAAAAGAGGCCATGACCAAGGGAACAAAGGTGGGTAAGTACATTCAGAGGCTGTTTCAGAAGTTTTAACCCAGCATTTAGGGTTGGGGGGGTCTTACATATATCACATATATTTCTTTTGGGGGTGGAGATACTCTTAACTTTTTATAAATAGGTTCTGTTAATGGTTGATGGCACAAAAAAGCAAGATGTTTCCTGAGTGTAATAAGAATTATCATAATTTGCCTTGCAATTTGATATTAATTTAATAAAATAAACAAAAAAACTCATAGTATTTCAAAGGTTTGATGGTAAATGACTTGTAGTAAATAATAAAAATCACAGTTTTAATGGAATACTCTTATTATAAGCACTACCATCAGAGAATAGTCCTTTTATGAAGAAGAACATTGAATCAGAAGGTAGAACACCTTGACAAAAGCAGTAATCTGTGCGTTACCTCCATTTTGATATGGCTGAATGATAAATTTATCTTTCAACATGGGGTTTTTGTTTTATTTCCCAGTATTCCAGATGTTGACAGTGTGTTACTAACCATTATGTTCTTTTACATGTTCAATCCTAAGATACTGATGGAACTTGTTACAGTTGGCCAGACCTAATAGTAGCCTCTATCCAATCCTTTACAGGAAAGAGTAGGAAAGGGAACATTGGACTAAGGTCCGGGGGTAGCCAGTCACGTACATACACACAGTTATTTCATCCAGTTCTTCAAGGGGTTACATTTACTTTAAAGGGTAAGTCCACGCCCTAATAAAAATTTTAGTATGTTATTCAGAGCCCCCCAAAACCTAGGTTTCATTTTGCTTAAAAGTTTAATAATGTTCCCAGACAGAGAAATTATACTTACAACCTCCACAATCCACCGCAACTTGCTCCCTCAACTGCAGCTACTACTTGCTTTTCCGTCCATTGACTGCTTACCAGGAAGTAGCAGAGGGCCATGGTGGTGGATTGTGAGGGTGTAAGTATAATTTCCTGCTGGGACATTATTTAATCTTTTAAGCAAAATGAACCTAGGTTCTGGGGGCCCTGAATAACATAAAATTTGTTTATTAGGGGTGGACATACCTTTAATGCTATTTACTGTAGTGGGTTTTTACACCTTTTGGTGTTTTCAGAGGGGATATATTCAGATCTGGAGTGTTAAAATTGGGTTTAGTTCTACTTTAATAGCGACCAACAAGAGACTTCTATTTAAGGTTCTTTAGCCTTGTAAGTTCTTCTAGACTTACAACTAACTTTAAGTAAGTTAATTCCTTTTCTCTTGAAATGTAGAAAATTGTGTTTTCAAAGTCACAAGAAATCAGATGTATCTGGAAGATATTTGGTGGAATATTATCTTAATCTCATCTTCCTAAGCATGAAGTTTGTGTACATTTGCTCAATTCTATGATGGTAATTACATACTTTTTGTTCCGTTCTTCATTACATACAAAATTGTTGGCTCGTCAGCATGTTGCTTTGTTCCTCCCTGTCAGCTGTCTTTTTTTTGTTTTAGATCAATCTGCTGTATTAGTCTTTATAATCTAGTAATATCATCCAGATGTGGATACCAGAATCCTTCCTCTGGCAATGCAAAGACTTAGTAATGTTTGCACAGTATTGTTAAACCACTGGAAGAGATTTCAAAGCTGGAATTCATAAAACTTGCCTACAGAAAATGAAATTCATCTCTGGCACATATAACTATTGTTTTCATTCACTTCTTCCAGAGAAAGCATTTGACCTATGTAAGCAGTGACATATGCTCTTTATAAAGCCAGTTTTGGGTTTTGTTTTTTTTTTACAAGTCTTTGTAACTTTGTTTGCATTTTTCTATGAGGAAGCAGTTATAAAATTATGTAATGCACTGTGAGTACTTGAAGAGAGCAATGAGATCAAATTTTCAAACCTTGAAATCTTGAAAGATGCAAAAAAAATAACTTCTTATATATCTAAGAATAGAGGCCTCCACTGGGAATATGTAATGGTATGCACATACATAACAGTTTAACGATCTATACAGCAGAGTTAAAGAAGACAATCAACCTGAAATGAAAATTGTAAGTAGGTAAATCATCCTTCAAACCCTAAAAATTCAATAGTTAGAAACCTGAAATTGATGCCTTATGTTGCCTTTCTTCTGCTTTCTGGTTCTTCCAATTAGCAGCTGTCAGTCATGGATGTAGCAGATGACATCCCAGCCATGGCTGCATGCTATTCTGTGCCTGCCTTCTCTGAGCATGTAAAAGCTTGAAAAAAGGCTTGAAAGGGGAGTAGAGGGGGCAAAAATTTTTGAAAGCAGAGGGAAGGGGGAGAGCATCATTTGCTGCCTAACTGATTAGTCTACATCTATCAGCTTTCTAACTATTGTAGTTTTGCTTTTAGGTGGTGATTTATATTGAGGTATGCAAATGCCCTTTTAGTAAAACCGTTATAAAAAAGGCACCTAGAAAATGCCACTAAAGATAAAGGAAAGTTTAATTCATTGTGTCTGTTCTGTGGGTTATTGTATGTACATTAACAGAAGTTCCTTTTTCACAGTTTAAAAAAAATATATACAAGCCTTCACTCTTGATTTCAGCAAGTAAATGGCCCATTAGTGCAGCACATTTTCTTATTCTTATAACTCTTATGTGCCTACATGTGGTTCACCCTACTACTCATCCCAGCTGCATGTCATGTACCTGATCTGAAGAAAGACTACCAGCTAATGCTGTGTATTAACCCATGTTATATTTTACATTGCTGTCAAGGTGCTGACAATTTCTTGTAGTTACACATGTCTTCTAAATAAACGCAGCATTCAACTCAAAGATGTATAATCCCAGACTATTTCATTTTACTGTATTTCAGTTACTCTAGTTCCAGTACAGTTTCTCTAGTCTGCCAACAGTGTTTTTTCACTTCCCTTTTCTCTCTTTGTTTTTTATGTACCCAACTATGTACAGTTGTGTTATGATAAAGAACCATATTAACATTAACCCTGCAGCTGCCTGAGGTAATTGCTGAGACTGGGTTTAATACAGTATATATGTACCTACTCCACCGTGATGGAGCTTGGGGCCTATTTATAAAGATTGGTATCGTTATCGTAAAATACCAATCGTTATCGTAATATGACCGGGTTTTACCGATAACGACCGTTATTACCGGTATCGGTAAATAACGGTCGTTTGCGGTAAATAACGGTCGTTATCGGTAAATAACGGTCGTTATCGGTTAAAAGCTCGGTCGTTATTTTACGATAACGATACGATTTTATAAATGGGCCCT
The DNA here is from genome assembly GCA_019447015.1 of Hymenochirus boettgeri. Classification (NCBI taxonomy): domain Eukaryota; kingdom Metazoa; phylum Chordata; class Amphibia; order Anura; family Pipidae; genus Hymenochirus; species Hymenochirus boettgeri. The sequence goes on along the minus strand of CM033471.1, from coordinate 96,304,690 downwards.
TAGTGAGCAGGAAGAGGGGCATTTAGAAATCCTGGTGGTGGTGGTGGTATGCTATTAGCTCACTGGGCTGAGTCCTCCTCCTTTTGTATCATGTTATTGCTGAAATTAACTTATCAATTTAAACCCTTTCACACCTAAATTTATACCCGTGGGAAATAAACGATAGAAAAAAAAAAGTCCACACCCGATTGGCTTCATTCTGATGTAAAGAAGTAAACAGAAAAGAAGCGAATGGCGACGGGCCTTTGGGAACTATAAAATGTTAACAATGATTGTAAGAAAGAAATTAAACTAGCTAAAATAAATAATGGAATAAGTCCGGTTTCCGTGATGACTGAGTGGTTCAGTACAGCTCAGGAGACCTGGATGTCTTTCCTATGAGTAATAGGTAGCGGTTCGGTCTCCCGGCAGCACTGACCTTTATGGAAACTGGCACTGACTCCACTGGCTGGAGGGAGAACAAAAACACTGGGCTGCTTGAAGGGATTTTACTGGCTAGTTTGCTGGCCATGGGGCCCATGAGTGGGAGGAGCCAGGGGGGCTTGCAATGGGAGGGGCGCAAGTGGAGGAGGAGACACGGGCAGAGTGATTGTCACATGGTTTCAGAGCAGGAAGCGGAAGTGCAGGGGATCTGGTGATGCTGCTACCATATCACACACAAAAATGTAAATATCTTCAAAACTAGGTAAAAAAAAACAATGAAAGTAAATTGCAAACATACTCAGGAAAACAATTCCGTGAATTTACCCAGAGTCATTTTTGACCACAATTCCCCTTTAATGCTAATAATTACCGATGATCTATGGTAAACCCAGGGTTAAGAACCTGCAGTTTAGGTCATCACCTTAGGTACTTTTAATAGAAGGGGTTGGAGGAATATAGTGCCTTTTGTGGCTTAAGGGGTTCCACAGCTCAAAACTGGGAACTCCCCTCTGGCACTTATAAGTGCCCTTGTGGCACTGAGAAGTACCTCTGGGACTTAAGAGGTCCACAGCTCAAAACCAAACCGGGACCCCCCACCCGGTATTTTTAAGTGCCCTTGTGGCACTGAGAAGTGCCTTTGGGCTTAAGGGGTTCTGCAGCTCAAAACTGGGACCCCCCCTCCCTGGCACTTATAAGTGCCCTTGTGGCACTAAGAAGTACCTTTGGGACTTAAGGGGTTTGCAGCTCAAAACCAAACTGGGACCCCCTCCCCGGTATTTGTAAGTGCCCTTGTGGCACTGAGAAGTGCCTTTGGGGCTTAAGAGGTCCTGCACTTTGAATCTGGGACCCCCCTCCCTGGCACTTATAAGTGCCCTTGTGGCACTAAGAAGTACCTTTGGGACTTAAGGGGTTTGCAGCTCAAAACCAAACTGGGACCCCCTCCCCGGTATTTGTAAGTGCCCTTGTGGCACTGAGAAGTGCCTTTGGGGCTTAAGTGGTCCTGCATCTTGAAACCGGGACTCCATTCCCAGCACTTGGCGAGAAAGAAGGAAAGCACTTATAGTGTCTTTGTAGCACTGATAAGTACCTTGTTGGAGGTCCTGCCGCTCCAAACCGGCCCCTCATTGGCTCATAAAAGTGCCCTTGTGGCACTGAGAAGTGCCTTTGGGGCTAAGTGGTCCTGCATCTTGAAACCGGGACTCCCATTCCCAGCACTTATAAGTGCCTTTGTGCGGCAACACCATTTAATGTCACCACAGCTGCCACAGCAGAGTCTTCGTCTTCTTCCATCTGCATCACCACTTCACCATTCTGATTTAAGTTGCATGCAGGTTTGCACCTTTTATATAGGATTGCTAAAAGATCAAATCCAACTTTGATTGCTGAAGATTTAAATCCTAGCAATCATATGATCAGATTCTAGATATACTGGTGTCATCGGCAATGTTGGTGGTGACATTGGCGGTGGCGAGAAAGAAGAAAGCACTTATAAGTGTCTTTGTAGCACTGATAAGTACCTTGTTGGAGGTCCTGCAGCTCCAAACCGGCCCCTCATTGGCTCATAAAGAGCCCTTGTAGCTCTATTAAGAGTTCTAAAAAGGACCATTTCATGTCTCCGACATCTTCTTTTATGCAGCCACCATGTCGCCAACACCATTTAATGTCACCACAGCTGCCACTGCAGAGTCTTCTCCATTTGCATCACCACTCTGATTTAAGTTGCATGCAGGTTTTCACTTCTTTATATAGGATTGCTAAAAGATCAAATCCAACTTTGATTGCTGAAGATGTCAATCTAGCAATCATATATCAGATTCTAGATTTACTGGTGTCATCGGCAATGTTGGTGGTGACATTGGCGGTGGCGAGAAAGAAGATGTTGAGAACCAAAAAGGTCTTTTTTAGGACCCCAACAAAGGCACTTATCAGTGCACAAGGGCACTGATAAGTGCAAGGGAGGGGGATTCCCGGTTTTAAATTGTGGGAACTCTTTAGCCTCAAAAGGCTATTTAGGGACACTGGTGGGTGTGGTGTCCCATGGGGGTGGCACTGTGGCCAAGTGTTTGTAAGTGTTCTGTTTTATTTCCAGTTATTTTATAACATTGGCATGTCAAGTTTTAGAGCTCAAGAACTAAAAATGAATTTCATACCATTTTAAAGTGCATTTTATTATTGGTGTTGAAACTGCATGGGATTAATTGAACCCTATCCCTGACTACAGTTTGTTCTGGAGTTTTCGCACTACTGACACAAACTATTCTGTAACAAACCATAAGTATTAATGTTGGATTACCATGGCAAGTTATTGCAAAATAACAGATCTTAATAAGCCAGGGCACATCACTTGTTAGGTTTCTTTTATTTATATGTCAGAACAGCTTTTATAAAAATACATTATAGCTACAAGAAGACTAGGCAGTGTGACTCCTTACTTGAAGAACTCTGTATAATAGTAACAATAGTAACAAAAGACCATCTGGATCAAAATGAATCAAACCCATTATTTATTCCTTTTAAAAATGATTCATACTTAATAACTTGTGGTTACAATTATTAAAAAAAGCTTTTGTACTACTCTGTGGTGAAAAGGTTGATGGTGGTAATACCAGGAGAATTATTCAGGGGAATAACAGACTTTCTAGCTTGACATGACCTTCTGAATATAACATCTACTTTTTGTCTGGGCATGGTCATCAGCTACTGGGGTGCTACCTGGCCTTAATGCAGAAAGACACACAGACACTAGTTCTGGAGCATGCTAAAGTGGCAAACTATTTGCAGTCAATAAGTATAGAGCATAAGTATTATCAAACAGTCCAAACAGGTGTATCAAACAATCCAAATAAAAGCCTGATTATTGAACACACTCCATATAACGACACTGAATCATAATCAAGGGACCCTGATTCCAGACTGGGGATTTGTGCCCACATCAGAAGGGGCAGTTCGTCCATATAGTGATGTCTGCCAACACTGTGCCTACTAGATATATCCTAATAGCTGGTGGTAAAAATCACGCAATCACTAAACAGCCAATGCCCAAAAACTGTTGGAGGAGACCCAGTCCAAATAGAGGAAGAATAAAACTGTTTATAGAACAGTTATTTTGACTCTTTCATTTGTGGGGTTAGTAACTGTCATATTTAAACAAAGTAGCATACTGTACATATTTTAAAAAGTAATGGCTCAAAATACATCCTTATTTTACTACCGCATTACAACCATTTCATGGTGTCACCATTTATGATAACAGTGTGAAAATAATGAATGTCTCAATAATGCAGCAAAATTGCAATTTTACCCTAATGAAGTTTTTACCCTAATGAACCCCCATAGTGTAATAAATTAAATTTTAAATACAAATAATAAAATATTTAGAGGACTCTTATAAGTTGCATTTAGAGCATATAATACAGGGAGATTCAATAAAAGTTCTTATTGTTAAAATGTGCTAATTTTGACCAACCAATCAGATGTTATTTAACGTTTGAAAGCTAACATCTGATTGGTTGGGGCAAAATTAGCACCATTTTTACACAATAAGAACTTTTATTAAATCTCCCTGCAGGTTTAAAAACAAAAACGGGCATTAGTATTTGTAATGTGTGTATTTATTTTCTTGGCACTACACAAATTACACAGCACATATTTATTTCCCATCAGGCCTTATCAAAGATCTAACAATCTAATCATTTTATCTCACAGCACAATCAGTATGTCTGTAATTGTGCGGGAAAACGAGTACTAACTGATGATACAAATTGTAAATTACAATGTTTATTTACTTTTAATGCAACATTATACCTTTCTGGAGAATTGCATCTCTGACATATTTAGACCATTTCATTTTTGGAAACTGGGATCAGAAAGCAGGAACAAGTACACCCGGTTCAATTGGCAGTGACTCAAAGTGGTTAATTTTCCACTTGAGGGGCCCAACAGTCGCTGAAATAAAGAAAAATGTACAGCAATATATGGGCACCTAAAGGATTCACCAACACTACAACACAAAGTAAAATGTTATATAAATATATATGATGACAAGCAAATTATGTATAAATACAACACCATCCTATATTTATTTATATTACAGGTCGCTGAATGATCACACATAATTGATCCATTAAATATATTGATCATGAAATATTTTGTGTGTTAAGAAGCTATGAATCTTCCAGTATGCATAATAATAAAATACACTCTTTATAAGCCTAAAGGTTCATGCACACATGTGATCAGGTGTGCCGAATCACAACGCACGGTGTATGCAAAACCGTTTCGGCTGATAACAACTGCGATTGCACGTGGGTATGACCACCCCAACTCGGCAATCACAGGTTGAATCTTGACTAAATGACATATAGTCTGAACCAATTATGTTTAAATGGTCTCTGTGGGATATCATTAGTTCTTTGGATTTCAAAATACAGATCTAAATGAATCTATACACATATCTCATCGCCTCATCATAATTTAAACATCTGCTAAAGCAGTACTTGCCACTGTTAAATTACTGAATACCTTGATTGTAGCAGTTCCTCCACTGCTACAACATTGAATGTGAGTTACAGAATTCAGTACGTTTGTATATGTTAGTAAGACTTACGGATTCTTAGAATAAAAGTAGCAAGTAAATGAGATTGTCTAAACATGTCAATCTCCACAGACAAGGTAACTAAACAGTAAATTATAACTTACAATTTGCCTGCTAGTGAACTTAAGTGTGGTATCATTTTACTGCCATACAGTTCAACAAAAATCCAGCACAACAATAAAATAACCTTGATGTATAAACAAGCTACAGTGACCTTCACAACATCATTAGAACTCATACAGTGTAAATCAGCAGGGACTAGCGTCTCCAGGATATATGGCAGCTTACACTGGTAACTTAACTTCAAAGTGTTTATTTAGCTATAATCCTAGAACACACCGTATGGCAAATACACGCCTGATGTGTTTCAGACAGACTGTTGTCCTTAGTTATAGGTCTATGAGTCTGCTGATTTACACTCTATATTGGAACCTAGCGAGGGGTTCAGGGGAGGCAGCACCTAAACCACCAATAAGGAGAGTAAGTCCAAAGCACTGAACTAATATCACCATTTGTATATTGTGAAAAGCTTTAAAATTAGCGACAGGTTTGGACATGAGCACACGTGACATCCGGCAAGGCAAGTGAGCCTGTTACTTACTTATCTTCCTGGCAGGGGAGGGTTATTTGGATATATTGATTCCAACATGTTTAGCCGGTGTAGGGCTAGTCTGATATATATTAATCATTAGAAATCATACTCATTACCTTAGATGTGGCAAATGTTAATTAAGCCAATAATCAATTTTATTATATCATCATTATTTTTGCTATACAAATTGAGTAATGGGTACAATAAAAAGTTGGGGCTATTTACAGAGTATCACAATCCCACACCCCCACAGCCTCCTCGGTATTCAATATGGCATGTGTATCTCTCTGTAAATAAATCAAAGCATTGGTTGTTTAGCAGTGCCTGCTAAACACCTGCTATATGCTATCTAGCAGGTACAGGGTTGGCAGACATCATGATCTGGGCAGAACTGCCCATCTGTAAAGCAATCCCCGGTCCTGCTGTCAGGGTTCCAATTGCAGTTTTTAAAGAGAGATCTTTCACCCTGATACAGCACAGACTCAGTAAACACAGTAATTGCACAATTTCCCTCCAACTGCCCCCACCATCCACAGTTTGCTGCAATTGGGGATCAGTGTTTCCATTCAAAACTTTACATTTATGCTAGCCTATGACCAGCATTACCTTGCTTTATTATGTTTTAAGTTTTAAATCTAGTGATTATAGTATATATATTAGCTTCGCTATGGCATATCTCTCCTCTCTCTCTGCATGTTCTAAACAAATCCTTTTATAGACATTCAATAAGGCTGTTAGAAAATGCTGAACTTTGGGTGGAGTCCATTATTTTTTTATTGATTTTGATACTAACTATACAACTTTAATATGACCTGCAAGTGCTAATAAATCTTTAAAACTAAGAATGTCTGTTCAAGATACGGCATGTGCTCTGCTTTCCACTGGCATCTTTAATTTCACCCTAAGGGTATTTGTTGGCACACAGTGGGTTATTACATGGTAACTGGAACAAGGAAACAGTGAAGTGTACGGAAAGAAACATGATAAGGTAGAAGATATTCTAGTGTCTTTGCTCCTCTTCTAAACCACTGTTTCCTACATGAAATATTAATGTTAAGTGTAATTAGTTCATTCTTATAATGTTATTTCCTTTATGTAATTTTCCATTTAACACCGTATCTTAATGTAACTACAGATGTTATAAAAGAACTTTTCCTATACCTTTACCTCGGGGTACACCATTGAAATGTTTTGAATAAGAAGGCACCTTCCCCACCATTGTAAAGGATCCCAACTCTTAATATGCACTGACTTTAAGGTCGAGGGCCAGGACTCCTTGAAATGCTGTGTAAAGTAAATTAGTAATTTAAACAACATAAAAAATCTTCCATTTCATCCTTAAAGGGTATGCCACTCCCAAACTAAATCGTGCCTTAGCCAACCACACGAGAGGATGCCGGTCGAGCCCCTCCTGCTTGACTTCGTGAAAGAAAAAGGCACGAGAGTTAAGCAGAAGGCATCGGGGAAACAAAGGCTGGTAGACATTTGTGGGGACATGTCAGTGCTATAAACCCCGCGAGGTTGAGGTTTAAGCCATTTCCAGACACATACTAAAATTTAGTTTACGGGTGGACATACCCTTAAACAAGGGATTGCCCATAATTTAACTTTAATGGAATTAAATGGTTATTATTAAGTTATGTTTAAAAATTAGTTTTAAAATACTTGCACCAAGAGATGCAGTGCTCTAATGGAGTTGTGCTATCCGAATATAATGTCACTTGCGCAATTGGACCTGGAAGCCAATAGTGCCGTTATTATTTTTTAAGCAAATAAAATAAATAAATATTTTATCATGTTGAGATACCCAGGTTTTATTTGAATATCTTATAGCGCAATGGATAAAAGTTTTCTGTGAACTTTCATTGTAGCAAAATGTGTCTTAAGGGCAGGGATGATCACTTGGGTGCCTAATGGTGCCATTGATGTTGCTATATTATTGATTAGTGTATGGCCACATTAAGGCATCAACCAGTAATGTTCTTTCACTGCTGCCCCTTGTGACTGCTTGCATTAATTAGATTTGCCATTTAAGACAAACACCTCAAATTCTCTCATGGCTAAGGATTGGGTAAAGAAGGGTATTTCCCCCCCCATAATACATTTTTAACTATGGCTAGTCTATCCCATCCCCCCACCCCTATCCGCCGTGTTATATTTAGAAAATAATCACTGCAAAGTTACTTACAGACCTTCAATCCCCTGTTATTCTGCTCTCTGCTCTCTCTGAGACGGAAAGAGTAGAGAGGGGCAGGTTATGTGATCACAGACACGGCTGCTGGCTTTTCAGGGGATTGAAGGTCTGTGAGTAACTTTGCAGTGACTTTCTTCAAATATAACTCTGTGGTTGGGTGTGGGGTGGTATAGACTACCCATATTAAAAAGCAATTAAAGCTAAGGGGATGCAGCAAAGAGATGGGATCCAGAGGGAGGAAGGGAGGGGGGAGGGCTCCTCCGTGCATGTCAAAAACCTTGTTGAGGTTAGGGAAGCAGCAAGGACCGGATGACTCACTGACAACTTCTACTCTTCACTTTCCTGGACTTTGAAAAGGCATAGCAAGATAACCATAAGGAGCAGAGATGTATGGAAAGGATTTTTGAACACTACACAGTGGGGCCAGTATGAGGTTCATTTTTAGTTTTGGGGTGGACATGTCCCTCTTTAAAGGAGTGAAGGGAGGGTTAAAGAAAGAAGTGGCACATAATATTTGAATTGTGGGCCAGGATTAAACAGATAATATAATATATATATATATATATATATAATATATAATAATATATATATATAATATATTATATAAATATATATATACTACCAAAAGTGTGCTGTTGGTGCACAGTGGAAATTGTGTGGTGTAGCATGGCCTTAATAATTAACATATAAACACATATTTCTCACATACAGAAATGGCTGGGGACATGCAAGGTATCTTATTTATGCCTGTGGCAAAGGCATGTGTCTAGATATAATACACTAATGGTATAGAGCAGGCGTGTTTAACTTGTGACCTTTCACATGTTGAAAACCACAATTCCCAGCATTCTCTGTTTGCAGGAAGTTTTTTCTTAATATCCTGTAGCTAAAGCATCTGTCAGATCTAATACAGCCTAAGCTTGTGACCTTTCACATGTTTGAAAACTACAAATCCCAGCATTCTGTTTTGCAGTTAGTTTCTTCTTAACAAACTTTTCTCATGTTTAAAAACTACAACTCCAGCATTCCTGACTGCACAGAATTCTAGTTGTCATACATCCTGGAATAAAGACATTTTTGGACTTACAAACATTAAAAGCCCTCTTCGTGCTTTAACGCTTCCAACCCCAAGGGTTTGAACATGCAAGTGATTCATTGCCCTTCCCTTACATCCATAGATATTAGACTATTGGATTAGGGAAGCATTATATGTTTCGATCAGTTGGCACGACGTTAAGGTTCGCTTTGTGGTGGCAGCGCGAGTACCGGAAGAGGCACTCGTGCGACCATTGCAAAGTGATTTAACAGGTTGCATGCCTCTTTACACGTAAATATTTAACGCCAGTCAAATATAGTGCAGAGTCGCACTCCAAAGTAAAAGTGAGTTAATTGCAACCACACTCATCAACATACACAACGTTTCGAGGGTCTAAGCCCCCTTCACCCGATGAAGGAAGCTCAGACCCTCAAAACGTTGTTTATGTTGATGAGTGGTTTGGAATAAACTCACCTTTCACTTTGGAGTGCGACTCTGGACTATATTTTGCTGACTAACCCTTTACCTTGGAAGTAGGGATATCAGACGTCTGCACCCGGATAGGCAGTGTGCATATGGACTATTTGTGCATAAGTATTTAACGCCAGTTAATAGCTGGTGTTAAATACTTATGTGCGGGTGAGATTCACCCAAAATCACACAGCCTCTGGTAAATTCCGTACGGGAGATTTACCCAGAGAGCTTGTGCCTCTGGGTGAATCTCCCTGTTAGAATCATAAACCTTACCATATTTACCATAAATACCACCTACCTGGCAGTTCTAATCCATGAAGTCTAAAGGTCCGTACACACGTGCGATCGCGGGTACAGATGCACGATGTGTACGAACGGCCGTCTTGCCCGATAATTGTGCTGTGTATTGTAAGAGTGGCCATTTTGGCCCATAAAGTGCCCATACATGGCAGGATTACTGGCCGTTCGTACGCATCGTGTGTCAAAGGTTGGCACCCGCGATCGCACGTGTGTACGAAGCTTAAGGCTGGGTAAAAAAAAGTAACCAACCGATAGTGCCATGGATCAGTCAGCTGGAAATATCTGATGGTGTGGGGCTGCTACCCGCAACTGAGTTCGGTCGCCTGTATCAGACAAATGGGTCAGTTAGTAAATCACAGCTGATCATGCAGTTCCCTATAGGACCACATGATTGGTCTGTCACATGCACTGCTGGCTGCAACCACTGTTGCTGTGACCAACAGTCATTTGTCCCGGCAGAGCTCTCACTCAATGCAGATGCTCAGAGACACATGATAGTGTTATATGTATCCAGCCTAAATGGTATTAACCTGCAGATCTGAAAACAGATCCAGGCAATCCTGCCACAATGTGCAATTCAATCTGAACAGCACCATTTGACATCCTGAGACCCTATACAGGATCCAGAATAACATGGTAGATTCATACTTTTTAGTAATTACCATAGCAAGTTCCATATTTACACTCATTATGGGGTTAGGACTTGGAAACACAGGATACTAATTTGCTTTACTAGTTAGGGAGAGGTATGGATAAAGGAGCTAAAAGCTCCCCACAGAGTATAAAATAAAGTAGAGCCTCCTTATAACAGAAGGTATCCCACAACTTCACAGTTATTATTATATCAATAGTGGAAGAAAAGGGAAAACTGTCCATTTCTCTAAAAATGCTGGGTAGTTTCAGAGACATGCAAAGTCATTTAATCATTTACAGACATCACTTCCTGTCTAGCAAACAGAAACTGGATTGTCTCATTACTTTCTATGGAGAGGGGAGGAGTAAATGTTAGAGTCTGAAGAATTTTCTAATTGGCTAAGACTGTCACATGTTTTACAAACAGCACATAATTGGTTATAATACAGGAACTTCCTTACACTTCCTGTCTTGTCGTGTACAGTGCATAAGAGAATTGTTTGATTTGCTAACAGTGTAAGATCAGAACCTCTCATTGGATGTAAAATTCCACTTCCTTTTAGTGTCTACATGGAGACCCTGTAGAAATCCTAGAGGTGTGGCTAAACCTATCATTTTGAGTTTTCCATTCAAACTTAGGGGTGTCCAGTAAAGTAAGTATACTTTATTAATTGTATATCACTTGTTTTGTAATTCAGTAGTAGGTAGTAGTACTTTACTTTGTACAGTGTTATTTCTTAGGGTGATTTTTATTTAATAGTGATAACTACACACATACATATAGACCTTTCCTATGTGTAATAGTGTTATATACACCTATTTAGTTGCTCCTAAAAACTCAATGCAATCTCCATAAAAATATAAATTTATTTATATAATATAAGGGATATACTGTATATACAATACAAGGATTGTGGAAGTGCTACTGATCTGGTCAAACATTTATACAAACATAGAAAAGATAATCAATGCACATCCCTAGGCCCCATACAATATCATATTATCTGCACACTGGCATACATTATAAACAAAGGGGTTTTAGTATACATTACTGTGATCACATGAATGAAAAGCCTTCCAACCACGTCAAGGTAACCCCAGTCTGGAAGGTCCTAGCTTCTAACCTTTTTTACTTCAATTACGATTAGCAAAGTTTTGCATTTCTTATTCTTGCACAATGGATTAATATAACACGCTCTCACTTCCCCCCAGCCCTTTGGCTTTTTAAAATGAGGGAAGAGGCCATCCATCCAGTGCTTTTTATTAAAGGCATATAACATCCCATTAAAGTGGCGTGTTGGGGGTGCTATTACCACATAGAAGCTTGACCATGCTTTATAAAAAATACATATAATACAAGGATTGTGGAAGCACTCCAATTAGGCTAATTTACAACTACATTTTACAGAAGTGCTACTGATCTGGTCAAACATTTATACAAACATAGAAAAGATAATCAATGCACATTCCTAGGCCTCATACAATATCATATTATCTGCACACTGGTATACATTATAAACAAAGGGGTTTTAGTATACATTACAGTCTGGTTAGCACAGTAACCAGAATTCTTCTGTTCTATATAACATGAAATAAACAAGCTTTTATGACAAATATCTAGCTATGTTTATTGTAACCCATGGGATACATATAAGTGGTTAAGTCCAGCTGTCACATATGTGAAATAAATGAGCTGCCACGAATTTTAGTTTATTTTCATTTTCCCCGTTATTTTGACCTGTATGCCATCTGCGCATTTTCACACGTTTGTGCTAGATAACCTCTTACACAGCACTACATTTCCCCCCAAGGTAAACGTACAATATCAGCTTCCGTGTGGTAGAACAATACAACATGGGTTGATGGCAGAGGTGTTAAACTGTCTAATAAACTACCCTGTGGAGGAGTTGCCCTGGAAATGCTTCTACTCTTACAGAGCTGGGGCTTGATGGATAAGCTGTTAGGAGGAGCAATTCTGCAGCTCATCTTTTAAAGTGACTTTGACCCATTGTGTGTACACCGAAATGAATGGCAGTGAGGGATAATTTAAGAGACCTCAGAAATTCCAAACCAAAACCAAATTACCAGATTGTCATAATTCATAATTTCAAAGGGTGTGTTATCAGTGTGGGTTACAAATGTGCTTTTAAAAAGTGGTTAGCTCTAATGTATTGGTAAAACTATCATTAATAAGAGCTCCCATGTGTTATGCTTGGGTTATAACTGTATGACATTACTAAAAACAATGTTTTATGAATTGTAGAATGTTAATGCTTGTTTTTACATGTAATGGGATTTTCTTTCTGGCGTGAACTATTTTCGGCATAGTTGCCTTGTAGTGATTACTTTCTTCAAGAGCAGAACCTGAGATGGGTACAGGACTTGAGGAAAATAATATAATCCTGATCTAACACTTCCTGCTAGGTTCTTTGTTTAACATTTATTTGCACCCTCCAACTCCAACAACAATGGATCTCTAATAATTTAAAATTAGGATGATCACAGTTAAAAAAGAGTACAATTAAAAGCACAATATAATAAAATGTAGTTCAAAATATTCAAAAAAGGTAATTGTTTACAGCCTGGTAATTAAGGACCTGTAAGTTAAACTTTAGTGGTGGGGAAGATTTGGACTCTGGCATAGCAGTAAATGTATACTTTTGCTAAGGTTTTTGATATAGTCCCCCATAGGCGATGTATACCGTATATACTCAAATATAAACCAAGAAATTTTACCTTTACTCATCCTGAAAGTCTCTTGGACTCTCTATGGGGCTTTGTATTGGACTTTCTATGGGGCTGTGTATGGGACTTTCTATGGGGCGTGTATGGGACTTTCTATATGGGGCTGTGTATTGGACTTTCTATGGGCTGTGTATTGGGCTTTCTATGGGCTGTGTATTGGACTTTCTATGGGACTGTGTGTGGGACTTTCTATGGGGCTGTGTATGGGACTTTCTATGGGGCTGTGTATTGGACTTTCTATGGAACTGTGTATTAGACTTTCTATGGGACTGTGTATGGAACTTTCTATGGGGCTGTGTATTGGACTTTCTAAAGGGCTGTGTATGGGACTTTCTTTGGGGCTGTGCATTCACCTTTCTATGGGTCTGTGTATGAGGCTTTCTATGGAGCTGTCTATGGGAGAATGTCAACCCTTGGTTTATACTCGAGTCAATTAGTTTTTCTAAATGGAGCCTCCATTTACTGCATCATGTGCATTTATTTTAATGCATTGCTTACAAGGTTACTTTAAATACTGGAAAATAACTCTTAACTGGCTTAAACTCAGTTAGAGTAAATGTACAGAATGTACTGAACTTCACTGTTGCAGCATTTTAGCTTTAATCTAATTTTTATGTGTTTTCAATAAATGCATATAAGCAGCAAAAAAGTTACAGTATGCAATAGTATACAATTATGCAATAGACCTCTCCCATTAGTAGCATTTTGCATAATTAGCTATCCATATTACATAATTTCTTGGATGGCTCTAGAGCAGTTTTTCTCAACCAGGGGTCCGGGAACCCCTAGGGGTCCCTGAGAGGTTACATGGGGGTCCTCAAGACATTGACAGAAACTGCATAGATCCACCATTTTGATGAATACAGATTTTTTTCCATATATTTATAAATTTTCTGTATGAATTAAGTGTTTGTAATAATGTTTTTGTGTAAGGGTTCTCCCTGCATTTATAGATCTATTATTTATATTTGTATAAATTGAAACGGCTGAGGTTAACACCAGAACTCAGTTACCTTTATAAATAGAAGCAAGCGGTAACTGATGTGATATTATTGCGGCGTTAACTTTCCGCCACCATTTTCGCCATTTTATAAATCGCGGTAATTCCGTTTTGGGGAAAATGGCGGGAAAAACAGTGGCGGAAAGTTAACAGCCCTTTATAAATATGCCCCCTAGTATCAATAGTCAAACACCCCCTGGACACTTTTCTGTATTTAAATAAAAAAAATACCTTTAATTCAATTTGGAAAATGTACTTTTAGTTTTAAAGCAGTAAAATAAAAATAAAACTTTTCCCAGTATTATATCAGGATTTGGTAATGTTAATAGGTAACTTAGCAGTGAGATCTTTATTAGAGATAAATGAAAGTGGCGAATTTTGTTCCATAAGCGGTTCTGTGGAAATTACTTAAATTTCAAAAATCGAATTCAAACCCAATGAAGCATCATTTTTTATTTTGATTTTAGAATCTTCTATGTAATTTTCAACTTTTCAATTTAAAATTTCTTATTTTTGATACAAATTTTTAACAATTTGAAAAGTTCGACTTTTAGAATTACCGAAAAATCCATTTTCCGGATTTTCAGGAAAAGCAGTTCCAAAATGAAATCAGGTTCATTTTAAAATAGGGACTCATCTCTAGTCTTTATATGTCAATACTACTGGTGGTAAACACTCAGGAGACATTCTAATTTTGAGCATGAAAACACCTCCAGTTGAATTTGCCCAATGTTAATTTGCCCATTTATAAATAGACTGATTTAGTCAGCATGACACTAAAATTCTCTAAAGGGGATTGGTAAACAAGTAAGGCTGGAATTCACAATCAAATTATGGTGTATTAAAAATGTTTTATTTCCAGATAACAGCATGACAGCATTAGAGAAAGTTAATTTTAGAGTTTCATTCCCATTTATACTATAGAACAATTTTCACATCTCAGGGAGCTCCTTGTATAAAAATGTATATATTTATTTCTCTCTTTCTCAGTCATAACTTCATTGAAATATAAAACTTACACACATTTTACAAGTGGATCAATAAATATAAAAAAAACAAAAAAAAATCATATTCACCACTTGAGGATCCACTATTTCAGGAACTCCTAGCAACCTTTCTGGGAATCCTAGGGGACCCCTGGTTGAGAGACACTGCTATAGAAGTTGTAAAACATTTAATTTGTGCCTATATCTGAACTGTTATCTCTGGAGTTTTAAGGGTGATTTGTGGTAGATTTCCATCAAGAAACAAAATGATAAAGCAAAGGTATAATACAGGGAGATTATATAAAGATCTTCTCTAAAGAAATAACACATGCATCAGTCACATTCTCAACATTTCTTGCTAGAAATTATGTAGGCAAGAGAAGAATTTATTATCTTAAAATGGGTTTACTGATATGGAAAGTATGTATTACATTTCTGGCCCGAATATCTTCTATTTATTTTCAGTTGAAAATAAACACAGAGCATTGCTTTGATAAATGACTTTGATTAATTGCATACCTTAAAATGTTGCATCCCCTCTGTACACTTTGATTAAGGGTCTGGATGAATTTAAATATGTTTTAGAAACTTCAAAGTTTTTCTTTCTGATTGTCTGTCAGTGTTTTTTTTCCTATTAGGGTGATTTAATATTTGTAGATAACATTGGGAGTTTTTACTTTTTACATTTTTTACTAGACCATTGCTTCCAAACACAAATGTGTTCCAGCACGTCAAAGCATAATGATTCACACAAATAGCTTTTGAAGCTATAATACAAATAAGATAACTGGCAAACATTACTTTCTTTGTTATGCTGAATAAAGAAGTGTAGCAGTAGGCAAATGATATGTTACTATATGAAATTGCATTTTTTTTTATTACAAAAGCAAAACTTAAGCTGAAATTTAAACAGGCCTAAATTAATTCAAAAATTTAGAATAAGTAGATATTTGATGTCCGAATCGGATTTTTCGAGTTCGAACAAACTCTTCAAACTTTTCAGACTTCAAACTTTCTGTGATTTTTCGATGATTTGCAAATTTTCGAAATGTGAATTTTCAAAAATATTGAATATTTGAAAAAATATCTAATTTTCAGGAAAATTATCGAATGACCAATGCGGAAGCTCAAAAGTAGCGCATTCGTGAAGGAAGTGGAAATTTGTACGTGTTCCCCAGAGCACAGTACATTACCATTGCTTGTTTTCAAACTATTTGTTCCCATTGACTTTAAAGGACAATTATACTCACCTTTTCCCTGATCGATTCCTGTAAAGTACCCAGGGTGAGGACCTAAAACGCTAAGTCCTCATCTCAGGATATTCTGAATACAGTCCTGCTCTACTTGCTTAAAGATTCCTTCAGCACTGTGGTCCGATCCTCCCCAATGGCCCTGTCAGTGACAGTCAGCGAGGCAGCCAATGAGAAGACACTCCTCCTTGCAGTGCGTGTCTCTCCTTTGGCTGCCACACAAATCCAAAGGATTAGACCGCAGCGCAAAAGGAATCTTCAAGCAAGTAGTGCAGGACTTCTGTAAAGTATCCAGAGGTGAGTACTTCGCGTTTTAGGTCCTTACCCTGGATTCTTTACAGGAATGGAGGAAGAGGAACGAGTAGGAGGTGAGTATTATTATCCTTTAATGATTTAGATTTCAAACTTTTGAACTTTTTCAGAAAAATCAAAATTGGACCAGATTTTTGGAAGTTCGGCCATCTGTATGATTGACCATCTTGCCCAATATTGGCTGACTGGTCCAAATTGTTGTCTGTAATTTATGACCCAACTAATTTTTAGACAGATATGTTACAGATTCCAAAAGGTAGCATGTTATCTAAAAAATTGCAGTACTTTTTCAAATTTCCTAACATTTTCTATTACTTTAAATGTCAGGTGTCAAATGCACGCAAGCATCAGACACAATGATGGCATCCAAACTGGACTATTTAATGGTGTTTATACAAAGAGAACTAAATAATTTAAAAAGGCCAAAGGCACAAGGTAAAAACAGAATGATCTGACAGGAAATATTGACAACTCTATTAAGGTCCAGTTGTATTTATATCTAGTGAGTAACTGTTGCATGTTGTATCTTGGCAGTAGATACAGAGTTTGGGGTATTTAAGTATTAGTCAATTATGATGAGTTTGGTTTTCTCATTCCCAGTAGGTTAAGGGCAAATATTTTATGTTGGGGAAGAGCTACATCAAGTTGCAGAAAATAATTTGGATTCAACACATCCATTAAAATAGAGTTCATATGCCTTTGATACAACCCATTGGCTTTAAGGCCTCTTCTCTTCTAATAAAAGTTAGTAACCCAATGCAAATATTGGGTAGATAGATTTTCTTAAAAAAATATAACTTAATAGAACAGAAAGGACCAGCAGACCCATCGAAGTCTGAATTATAGGAATAGTAAATTATATGACAGTATTTTCAGTATAGCATGGAGATATATGTTTCTACTGGATGTCATAAATAAATGAACCACAATAATGAATGCAGGAAGAGGTAGTATAATTCAGAAATCTAACATTTTCAACAAATAACTGTCACATTCTACAAGAGTTTCTTAATATTTAAAACTATTCCTATAATGAGACTAGTAAATAATTTGAAATATATCTTTGTACAGAATAATGAAAAGATAGTATTTCCAAATGAACTCTTTGAAATAACTTGGTGGTCCCACAGAAAGGAAGAAATGTGATATGTCTTTGAAGTGTTTATTCTCACTGTGAGCAGTAAAGAAAATGTTCAGACAATCCCTTGGTTTAAATTTTAGTTTTTCAGGCTATCCATGTAATAATCCAGGGATTCGGGTTATATTGAATTACCTTCTCTTAAGAGGTTTGAACAATAAAATGATGGGAATTGGGTAAAACAAACGCTTTTGTTTATAATTCTAAGATTTAATGCAAACCGTGTAGTGAATTATCAATTAACTTGAATGTGAAATCCCTACTGTTTCTACATAACTGGAAAGAGAAAGTTGAAAACTGAATTGCCCCATGAGATTACTAAAATAAAAGACCAGATCAGTCAACACAAAAATATAAAATCCAATAGCCTGACTATTATGTATTATATTTTCAACAATTACAGTGTATGCTGGCACTGGGGATCTCAATGCACAGAAAATAAAGAGGATTTTATTTAGAAATAGCTCTAGACAAAGAATTCTGAAAACCAGACGCCTTCCATATTTTAACAATGAGTTACACAGTACACGACAATTTGTAAATTTGTAAAGAAAATATGAAAGATAACAGCAAACAAGAAACAAAAGGGGATGGGACAGAGAGTAAAGCTGGAAGATTGTGACTATACATTCAAAATACTGTCATCTTTACTTATAATTCAGACATAATTGTCATGTCTATATTACATATTTTACTTCATTTAAATATGTAGAAAGTGCTGGCCTAATGATTTTTTGAAGTAATTTAGAAATACTATTGTTTTTATGTTCTTTCTAGCACTACAATAGAGGCAACTAAAGATTTAATATATCTGCAATTTGAGGCTTTCCGCTTAAAAAGCTAGTTACCTTTGCAAATCTTTGGGGTCATGAAGATATAATTTTTACCTGTCCTGTATAGCTTAGTAATAATGAAACAAACAATAAAATGGTTCCTAAGCTGACACATACCTGCTCCTCTCTTTCATCAAGGTCAGATAATGCTCTGTTTTAAGTTTTTTTGAATAAGTAGATGAACTGTAAACTTGATTATTTCATTGATGCTCAATAATATTGTATGAGTCTGCAGGTTCCTTTCCTGTATCCAGAGAAGAGTAAGAAAAAAAAACCCCAAGAAGTATGGCTAGCTTCATATAGAGGAGGAGTCTAATTAGTGACTTAAATATTTTTTAATCACTAAGATAAGTATCTACTGAGCATGTACCGCACAAGTCACTTTATTTGGAAAAGCATGATAGGTACGTAAATGGGGAAAGGCCAGCAAATATCTTCAATGAAATAAAATGAAAATGTTTTTTTTTTTTAAAGGGAGGGGGAAAAGTGAAATGTACTTACAATGTTACAATTTCAGGTAATTCAGGTTTGCAGGGTAAACCCCAAGAAGTGTGAGGGGGTGTTTGGAAAGTGAGGTAATGTTATTTGGTTCTTAGCCCTGTTAACAGATTTGTTTTGCTGATACGTATATATAATAAAGACACCAAAAAATGCCTCAGAAGTACACATGATGAGTAAAGAAATCTGATACAGAATGCACAACATACCCAAAGCTCAAGATGTACACTTTAGTAATTGAAGGCACATTGATATTATCAAAAACTCCTAGAATGCACAAGTCTAAAAGAAAATATCCTAAATAATAAAATATTGTTCCTTGACATTATATGAGACTTAAGATAAAATGAAACAAACAACAAAGTTCTGTAACTCTTATTTAGCAGATAACTGTAAGTCTTAAAACTAAAATCAGCATCATTGTGCAGAAACAATCTGTAATTCAGCAGGTTTCTACAGCCATCCTTCCTAGTGAGTAGCAATTTGGGTATTTGACCGCTCCGTCTTGATTACAGAGAGGTCACAAACAGGTCACTCAGTAGTTTCTTGACAGCTCTAGCAGGAGGGTCAAGGGAAGGGGGCTAGGAAATTTAATGTGCAGTTGTAACTATGTGTCTGAGTCTGTGACTCATTCAGGAAATGCCAGAAACCTGCAGAAATAAACATTGAATTCTACAAAATTCTTTTGATTTCAGATGTGATAGATTCAGAGTAGTTGTAACATGTATGCAGTTTCATGTATATTTTAGCTTTAGTTTTCCTCCACTGGAGAAAACATGTAGAAGCTGAAATGTTATTAGTTAAACCTACCAGAGTAAAATTGATCTAGAACAGCCTCATTCAGGCTGGGAGCTGCTCTAGTGGCCCCTTATACAGTGACTAGGCCACTTCAGTGGCTCCATCCATAGTCCCAATAGTTTAATGAAAACTATAAGTATTAATTCCAGCAATTTTCTATATTTTTGAATGTTAGAAACATATCCAGTCCACTTCTGCTAGAAGAGTTCCACAGTTTCACTGTTCTCACTATAAAGAAACCTTTCCTAGCCTGAAGATAAATCTTGTTTTCTAGTCTAATCTTAAAGGATGTCCACAAGTCCCCTGAAATTACCTATTTGTGAACAATGTACCAAATAATTTATTGAACAGCCATTTAATATATTTGTATAAAGTGATCATATCCCCACACAAGCACCACTTCTCCAGAGTAAACAGCCTTAACTTCTCTGTTTGCATAGTCAAGCCCCTCCATTCCCCTTAATATTTGAGTTGCCTTTCTCTTAGCTGGTGTTAATGATTTGGAATGGGTAAACCCCATTCGCAATGAACAGAAAACCTCTATCAACTCAGTACATTGCCCAAAGGTGGCAATAGAGAGTGATAATGTCTCTCTGTACATAACCCTATTTATGTCAAATGTCTACAAACAATTTACAATAAAGAAGTTAAGTGTTTTTAGAACTACATCTACTACATATAACTGCAACTAGCTGTTGCAGTTCTACAGTTACTTTCCAGTGAGATTTACTCACAGCATTCTATAAATAAACTTGAATTATTTTCTTGAAATTGTTAAGAATAAAAAAAGCAGAGGTTATGTAATAAATGGACGCTTTTAGGAGGAGGCGGATAGTCCGGAACATGCAGGACACAGAGGCTGCTGAGAACAGAGGGTTGGATTCTGGAACAAGGTGCTGCTGGGAACTGTAGGCTGGAAGCTGGAACAAGGTGCTGCTGGGAACTGTAGGTGGAATGCTGGAACAAGGTGCTGAAGAACTGGAACCAGAAAGGTAGGTCACAGGAGCAGGCAAGGTAGGTAGTCCCAGGAGCGGGGAAGGTAAGTAGTTGGAGCAGGCTGAATACTGGAACAAGGTGCTGAAGAACTGGAACCAGCAAGGTAGGTCACAGGAGCAGGCAAGGTAGGTAGTCTCAGGAGCGGGGAAGGTAAGTAGTTGGAGCAGGCTGAATACTGGAACAAGGTGCTGAAGAACTGGAACCAGCAAGGTAGGTCACAGGAGCAGGCAAGGTAGGTAGTCTCAGGAGCGGGGAAGGTAAGTAGTTGGAGCAGGCTGAATACTGGAACAAGGTGCTGAAGAACTGGAACCAGCAAGGTAGGTCACAGGAGCAGGCAAGTTAGGTAGTCTCAGGAATGGGAAAGGTATCAGGAGCAGGATCCAAAGCAGGTAAGTACAGGGAGCCAGGGTGGTAGTTAACGCTACTATCGGGCACCGGGTCCCGGAGGACCCCGTTTTTTAAATCCTCGCACCGGCCGGCGTGTCGGCGTCCTGACGTCATGACGTCTACGACGCCGTCCACCCGGAAGTGCAGCGCGGGACCGGAGCGGCAGGTAAGTTCGTGACAGGTTAGCAGCCCAGATAAAAAAAAGTGGCGTTTTCATCTTTCCATCCAAGGCATGTGAAACATGCAATTCCTAAGTCCCAATTGATGAGAGTAAGGAGGATAGTCTTGGATCCAGAAAAATTGGAAAACAGACTAGATGAGGTGGAAGCTAAATTTAGGAAAAGGGGCTATCTGGAGAAACTGTTGGAAAAAAGCAAATGGGAAATACAGTCAAGGAAAAGTACATCACATACAAAAGAAGACAGGGTAATGTTAATAACAAAATACAACAGTATGTCTGAGAGAGTTGAAAAAATTGTAAAAAAAGAGTATTTTGTGAACTAACTTACCACACATACCTGTGTTCCAAAGAAAACCGTTGATCTCGTACAAGTGATCCAGTATGCCTAAAAACCATTTGGTGAGGGCAGACTTGGGATCAAAAGAGAATATGGGTGCAAGAGCACAGTTAAATATAGAAGGTATGAGGGTTAATGGTACTTACCCATGTCTTTCTTGCATCCATTGTAATGGATATATTAAAGGTGATGTACCATACCACCCAACAAAAGGGTAAAAAATACACATTAAAGGTCACTATACATGTGCGTCTGCCAATGTAGTGTATGCCCTAAAATGCCTGTGTGGCAAACTATATATTGGGCAAACGACAAGGAGATTTAAAGAACGATTGGTGGAACATAAATCTGATACAAGAAATTAGAAAGCCCGGTTGCCAAACACTTTTGTTAGAGTGGTCATATGGTGTCACAACTACGATTCTAGATATTGGATGAAGTGAGAATGGGAAGAAGGGGTGGTGATAAAGTAAAAACCTTACTAGGTAAGGAAGCACAGTGGATCCGAAAATTGGATACCTGTACCCCAAAAGGCATGAATCTAAAATATAAAGTCAGGAATCTAATCTGAACTTCTACAAGCTGTTAATTTAACTACAGTACGTTATGTTTTTAAATGGTTTTAATTGATAATTCTCATGATGACCAATTGGTTGAGCTATTACTATAGTGTATAAAGAGATGGTATACTGTAGGGAGGTTGTATTTGAGAAAGGGTCATGTGACCCGAAACGTCATATCCTGCCTGCTGCAAATATGCCTGAGAGAGTATTCTGAGAGTTACGTTCTTTTAAAATATGTGGAAATAAAGCTTTGGATTTTTTTTAAAGAAAGCAAGTGCCGTCCTATGTTCTTCAGATGAAAAAAGTGCTCTGATTTGATTTGCTGACAAATTTATCCAAAATTCATCAAATGACGTCTATGTCCTTCTTTGTCCTTTGAAATTCATCAAATGATGTCTATGTCCTTCTAAGTCTGCCATCCATAATATAAAGTTCAAAAATGCATGGGAAGGCAAAAAAAACTTATTTTAAAATCTTTTGACTAAGCGAACCTAAACAATTCTAATAACAGTTTCTCTTGATTTTCACAGCAAAATGTTGTGAAACTTTGCCAATAAAAACCCATATTTTTCCAACTTACATCAAAATGTCAACTATCTCTGCTTAAAAGACCTACAGAAATTTATATGTAGTCTGTGGAACTTTACCTGGTAGTACATTCAGGGAGATTCAATAAAAGTTCTTTTCGTTTAAATTGGTGCTAATTTTGCCCCAACCAATCAGATGTAATTTACCATTTGAAAGCTAACATCTGATAGGTTGGGGCAAAATTAGCACAATTTTTAACAATAAGAACTTTTATTGAATAACCCTGATTGTATATATGAAGTAGACTGTAGACAAAAGTATCTTGTGGTTTTTGAATTATTAATTGATCGCTAACAGCTCAAAATTTTACTGGTTTTTACTGTAGGTTTAATTTTCTCTAGCAACCACTTCAATAACTCTCAGGTTAAAGTATCAGAATAATAAGGCAAATAATTAAGCAAAAAATAATAGAATGAAAAATCTATTTCTTAGATTAGATTTCTTAGACTAAAAGATTTTAAAGCTAAATCTTGAGAATTATCCCATTAAACCTGGCTATGTCCCAGTGGGAAATAGGGTTTCCTGGTCAAAGTCCTTGGTGTAATATTCCCGTCAGTTTCCTGTTATTCCTGCCAGTCTAGCTGCAGACATCTGATAAGTTTCTGAGAAATATTTAATTAGCAAGATTTGCCAGTGCCAATAATCACAATAAAATATTTGCCTACTGTTTTTATAGATACGTTAACAAGCAATGTCCGTAAAGTTTGATAATTCAGAAAAAATCCTATTTAATGGATATAAAAAGTTACTTTACTTTTTAACGAAATTCAACCAAAGTGATATTTTAAAATGGAAGATCAACACAAATACGTATTTTACTTTCAGAAAAAAAAATAGTAATCCCTAACATTAATCTGCCCAACCAGTAATCTCTCTGTGAATAAAAAATACATATTAATGGTCATGGTCTTGCCCTTAACTCAGCTCCAAAGGTGGGTTCCGATCTGAGCATGTTTGACCCATTCACCAGCTAATTAAGTAAAAAATACTCAGGGTTATTCAATAAACTCTTATCATTTAAATGGTGCTAATTTGGCCCCAACCATCAGATTTTATTTAACATTTGAAAGCTAACATCTGATTGGTTGGGGCAAGTTAGCACCATTTTAAATGATAAGAACTTTTATTGAATAACCCTGACTGTTTGAAGATAATGAGCATCCTGGGAAGTAGGACTGTAGCAGAACTTGGCTCAATACTGACCACAGCAGGGTATAGCAAAATAAATAAAATCAATGGATTTTTCAAAATATTGTAATGTGAATAATTCATTTTTTTTAAAAAAGAATTTTTTCCCCACTTACCTCCTTTGATAATGACTTTGCTATTCTTATCTGTATCTTTAATTGTATTTACTTCTATAATAAAAGAGAACCTTTTAAACAGAAAAACCCTTTTAGAACAAAAAAATGAAAATACAATACTTATATAAATATTTCAAGGTTTTGAAATAAATTAAAGGTTTTAAAAAAATTTTTTGCAATGTTTTACATTAGATTTTTTGTGCCTTTTGGGAGGCAGCCCAAAGGTTAATACATTATGCAAAAGGATTCTCCAGACAGTTACCTTCTGCATAATGAACTATTCAGAAAACTATTTTTTTCTAGCTATTCATGCCTCTAGGGGCATGGAGAATGTTTTTCCAGACAGGCATAGCTCAGGATGAAAACAAACAGATTTTTTTTATTTTGGAGGCCTTGTTCATGGTCTAACGCCAATCTGCATCTCTAATGCAGTGAGATCAAACAATCACTGATTCTTGATTTGGCTTTATGAGTGGAATGGGTTATGGTCAATTCACTAAATTACCCTGTAAATCAATAATTTCCTATCACTATATGGAGGCTGAAAGGCCTGGCCATAATTTGGCGCTAGATTTTAGCTTGAAGCTTCTCATTCATCCAGGGCATGTATATTTTATGGTATTCGGTTCTTGAAAATGTTTTGTTAGTCATTTGACTGGCTTTCTCAATTTAGAATGAATTGTACAAAAAATAGCAGCATTCATGTAAGATGTTGAATGTAAGATATTGACAGCATTGTAGCTAAGAGGTTTTATCAAACTGCCCAGGGTAAGGCATCAAAACACCTTTATACATGGCAGACAATTGGTGTTTAAACCATCCACCACCATCACCTTTTTAAATGCCTGGTTTCTTTATTTTTACATAAATGATCTAATTGATACCTCTTTTAAACCAGTCTGGTTCTTTCTCCAGGATGTTGCCATTACAGTCTTCAATCGCATGTCAATTTTCCTAAAGGGTGAATAAAGTCTCCAGACAACATTGTCGTGAAAGATAGAGCACATTCACAAACATACAACATGCTGTGTCTCACCTCTCCCTTTGCTGTGGCCATTGGGTGATTTATGAAAATAACCTGTGAGTACTAGGGGTCAGCTCCCACAATCCACCTTAGCTGGATAAACCCCCAGGCAAGTGCCTGCTTAGAGGCACATGCTCTGTAGTGCTCAACAGATCAAAACAAGGAAGTTTCAGTCTTGCTTCCTAGAAGCTGACAGCCAATCACATTATAGCAAAGAGATCCTCCCTCTCCCTGACACAGAACAGGGATTTCAGTCTTAGTTTCAAACACATTCAAGACTCCTGTCCTAACAATTATATTATTCTTTACTTTTTATACAAAAAGAAGTAATCTTTGCCGTGTATTTCAAATATAGCATGGATGTAAGAAACAAGATACTAACATTTCAGCAAAAATAAAAGTAAGTCTGGGGAATAGAACCTGCAACTTGTACATTTACTCTGTCTTGCTAAAAGTAGAGCTCTTACCTCTAGGCTAGAAAATTGTACTAGGAACATAATGGAAACAAAAAATAAAGGTACGTTTGGGGATTCTCACATATACTAAATGCAACGTACCAGAGACGAATCATAAAATGTATAGGTGTTCTAGGGAGAAAAACTTTCACATTAGGTTTTTAAAAATGTAAGTTTAGTTCTCCTTTAAGTTGCAAGTACATCGCTGAGTTCTGACTAGTGATGGCCCAGTTCGCGGAACCGAACCCGAATCCGCAGCGGATTTACCTCGTTCGCGAATGGTGGATACTGCGGATTTTCCGGTTTTCCGCTTTCCGAACTTTTCCGAACCGCGTTTTTGAAAATTTTCGAAATTACGAGGATTTCACGCATTTTCGAAATCCATTCATATTAAAATAATATGTAAATCTTACCACTAATTGGATGTTTGCTAAGCAAGCTATCAATATCTGTATAAAGATGAGCAGCATTTTTGTAAATGCTTCTATGTTTAGAAACCTTTTTTTTATGTTACCTCCTCTAGTTGAATGTTACTGTATCTTTCTCCTCTTTCTCCTCTGTGTCTAGTCATGTGTTACATCTCTGGAGAAATACTCAATATTGTGTTTATGCCATTTTATTCCGTTCTTTACATTTCTACCCATTGGCCCACATAGACTTTACCAATATAATATATATATATCATATTTGTGTTTGATATGTTGCTCCACTTTGTATTGGAAGAGGGGCTTAGAGCTGAATACTATAAATAGAATCAGCCTGCAAAAAATTGGTAAATTATATATGGGGATATTACAACCCAATTTACGAGGTTTTTCACCCAATTTTGGCGAAAAGAATGGAAAAATGAATTGATGCAATGGGCATTTTCACCCAATCATGATTTAATTCCCACCAGCAGACTACCAATCTGGTTAACTGATCATTAGTCTTTCTGAAAATTAGCTAGTGCATTACACAGCCTTAAGCTGGGCACACACTTTCCTGATGAAGAGCCAATCCCGTTGGTACTGACGAGATTGGTCCTTTATCGGTAAAGTGTGTATGCATGAAACAATATTTTTTAACGCCAAAACGTTCCGCTTTGGTGTCCGAAACTGACGTTTCAAACAAAAAAATGTCCATCTTTTGAGGTCAGACCCCTGTACTAAATTATAGGGAGTCGTCCGCAAGGCACTATACTTTGAAAAGGGAGAATGCTCGTGACGGTGTGTACTCTCATCTTTCAAAAAAAAAAATTAAGAATCTTGCAGATCATCTTTGCAGGATTGGTACTGTGTGTACCCATCTCTAGAATAGATGCTGCATTTTGAAATCTATTTGTATCAGACAAGAGGTTTTTGACTCTGATGTATTGGCCTTTAGGAATTATTCTATATGTGGAGCAAGTAAGAGCTTATTTCTTTCTGAAGGTTTAGAATATAATTCAAACCCAGATCTTTATAATCTGAACATTTCATAAACTCTTGGTCTGTTGGGTAATTTATTTGGCCACATAATGATATGGAAATTACATTTATTATGATGTAGTGTGTCACCTCCTGTTGCAGGTATTAAATAGGTTTGCTGTGAAATGAATTTCTTATGCCATTTTTTTGTCTAAAGTCTGTAAATCTAGTTTATAGGCTACATACAGGTGACCATTCAATACCACACATAACAAAGCTATCTTTGATTAACATATCCTGTAGATTATTTTATGACTCATACAGGCGTTACTAACTTATACCTAATTGGAAAACCGTAAACTTACTTCTGCCCGTAAGTTTTCTTGTTTATTTTCTTTTGTTAAGATGCCAAGTGTCTGGGAGCAAATTTTGGTGCCAGAAATTCTGCCTAGTTCTTGTGCCAGCTTTACTTGGCATATTAAAATGTATTTCCTATATTATGCATATAATTTAACTCAAATAAATACTATACAGTATTCACTTTTCCTCGATGTAGATTGAGTCTACAATATATATACAAATGTACTGCTTGACAAGTTGAAAGGATCATGGGGATTTTGTGCTGATCTCATGGGTGAATAGACTAACGTTAAAGGGACTGTCCACCCCTCTTTTGAAAAATTAATATGTGGTAGATTAGCCCCCAAAACCTAGACATCGTTTAAGTCTCAAGCTGTAATTCGGCTCCCACACAGAGATATTATACTTACATCCTCCTCGCTCCACCGCCGCTTCCGGATCCTTCTCCCAGTCTCCACTGTGGCTGCTCTGTTCTTTTTCTGTTCCCGAGCAGCCGCAGTGGAGACGGCTCTGGGAATGGCAGTCAGTGATTGGCCGTGACGTCACAGCCACGGCCGACACTGACTGCCTTACCCGGAAGTGCAGAGCCGCGGCAGTGGAGCGAGGAGGAGCATGTAAGTATAATATCTCTGTGTGGGAGCCGAATTACAGCTTTAGACTTAAACGATGTCTAGGTTTTGGGGGCTAATCTACCAGTCCCTTTAATAGATGGGACATATTAGATGCACAAGTGGGAGCAGACTGAATTGAGTAGAAAACAGATTGTATTTCCTCATAAAAGTTTTTTATTTTAGATTGGTAGGTAGCAGTTGTTTTTAGGTAGCAGTTGTTTTTAATGTTTCCCAAGGTATTATTTGTCTCTGTGGTGCGATCTGGAACATCCAGATAATCCCTCTTTCCAATCGAGAGTTTGCAAGCCAAGGGTGAAGGTTTGGTTGTTGGTTACGGGTATCATCAGAGAGTGAGGGTGTTTCAGATTGTAGTTTTGTGTTACTTGTTTCCAGATTTTTAGAGTTGTGGAGATGATTTTGTTGTTTGGGGGTTTCAGAGGGGATGGTAGGGTCCATAATAGGTTGAAGATTGGTTTGCAGGTAGTTAGTTCTTGTTCAAGTTCTATCCATCTAGTTTTTTCAGGTGAAGAGTGCCACAATAGAGTTTGAGCTGTTCTTGCTGCTAAGTAGTAAAGAAAGAGATCTGGAAGGGCTGCGCCAAGCCCAGGTCTGGGTCGGCAGAGGGTCGTTTCTCTGATTCGGGGCTTTTGGTTGTCCCAGATAAATCTGGAGATTTATTTTTGGATAGGTTGGATAGGGGTCAGATTTTTTTGCATATAGGTAGGGGGAAGGCTCTAAAGAGATATAGGAGCTTGGGTAGGACCATCATTTTGATGGTATGGATTTTTCCGTATAAGGAAATATGGTAAGGGGACCATTTGGCTAATAGATTTTTTTATCAGGTTGAATTTCGGGGGGAAGTTGAGGTTATAGAGTTGTCGTGGGTCATGTGTCAGTGATACCCCCAAGTAGTTTAGTGAGGTTGTGGACCACTTTAGGTCCCATTGGGATAAGATATGTTGTTGGTTTTGTAAGAGAAGTGCAACTAGGAACGCTTGTGACTTGGTGTTGTTTACTTTAAAACCTGATAGTTGACCAAATTGGTGTAGAAGGGGGAAGATGTGTATTTTAACATTGGTCTGGAACACATTGGGTGGTGGGGGACATATGGGATATGGGCAAGTGGGGGCTGATTAAAGGGAGAAAAGGATAGCCTGAATGAAGGGGGCAGATTAGAGGAAAAGCAGTGGAAGGACAGAATGGATACAGAAAAGTGCATAATGGATAGAGGAGGGGAACAGACTGGATGCAGTAGGTGTAATAGAAAAAACAGGAAGAATAGGGGTAGAAAGGGTCAGTAGACAATAGAGAGGACCAGCGTACGATTGTGCATTTGTGAT
This sequence comes from Hymenochirus boettgeri, assembly GCA_019447015.1. NCBI lineage: Eukaryota > Metazoa > Chordata > Amphibia > Anura > Pipidae > Hymenochirus > Hymenochirus boettgeri. The sequence goes on along the minus strand of CM033471.1, from coordinate 96,275,350 downwards.
GCAGGTTTTGTGCAGAAGACTAGAAGTCGGGAGACAGCTCAAATGCTGACTATTTCTGCCTTATCAAAAAGGTCTTGTAAAATATTTAAGACCTCTTTTCTTGATACCATCTTAAAAACCTGTTGGTGTAATGTTGCTGTGCATAGAGAGAACACTATGGACTGTGCGTTTTCCTCAGCCACATCAGACTCCCCTAAAGGGAGTTTACCGCAGTGTAAATTTTCCGGCCGCGTGCTCATTCGGGAAAGCTAGGTACACACAGTACCGATAAAGTTCCAATACCGTTGGATCCACCGGTAACAGGGTTTTAATGGTACTGTGTGTACCTAGCTTAAGACTAAATTTTCAGCTGTGCTTCTATTTACAGCTTTTTGCATGTTTCTAATCTTTTTATGGTTTGTTTCTTGTGCTAATATATAAATAAAATGAATGCTTTTCCTTTCCTTTATGGGGCAAGAAGGAAAGAAATGACTAAACAAATCACACATGGTTATTGAAGTTAACAGACATACGGTACTTTTAATGTGGTTTACAGATAACTGTCATCTTTTAGATGTTGTTTAGTCGGTCGAATTGACAAAATGCACATTAGCAGAAATTTTAAAAGGGACCTATTAAATATTAACAGATGTTCTTAACTGTACATATGTGCAACATCTACTGGCAAATTCCAGAACTATGCTTTACATTGCACTGCTTGGCTTTATTCTTTGTAAGATGGTATTTATAAAAATAAATTGCAGGTCTGTAAATCTAAACAGGATTATTATTATTTGGGCTGTATGTCTGATTTATAATATATTTATTCCTATTCTATCTATAAAATAATGTCTACGTTTATAGGAGAGTACATTAACAGTTTTTTTGAGCTTACAATGAAATGGAGGATTTATATTACAAGTTATTGTATAGATGTATATTTATGTGTATAATTTTTTAGTATTAGCATGTATAGGGGCATAAATAAGTGTATATAAAATATAGTGAATTATATTAGCCACAACAAAAAAATAAATATATAAAGTTGTAAAAGCACTTACTGATCTGAGAATAGCCAAAACGGAAGGTCTTAGCCCCACCCTCCTGTATCTGGAAATCCCTGTATGTGTTTAATTTCAGGAAACTTTAAGGTATATTAGGTTGCATCATTACGCCCAGTTATGCATTGCTCATCAACACATGGCAATTTTAGCCAATCATAGAAAAGAAGAGTATGCTAAGCACAGAAGTAATGTCATATTTAGATCTCAAAGAAAACGGTGTAGCCCAGAATTTTCCTCGCATTCGACAAGTGGGAACTTTACTGGTAATATTTTTTTTCTACTGCATTATTCCTCCCCCTACAAAGTTTCCCTTTAAAACAATACATAAATTGTAGTGCAGATCATGTAGTACATCTCCTCCCATGTACAGGATGCAACACACAATACATATGATGCACTACACGTCCACTGAAGCTTAGAGTAATAGAGCACACATTGGACATAAAAAATAGAAATAACAAAAGCCCAATATTCCGACATATGATATTAAGCAAGAACAATCTCAGAAGAGCTACTGATATAGAGGTGCAGGGCATCCAGCAAGTATTTTCTAATAAAAGAGGAAGGGACATTTTAACTCTAATGCAGAGACTAAATGGATCTTCCAATTTGACATTAGAATACCTTAGGGACTTAATTCAGTGGGGTATATCAGTGGAACTACTCAGTCCTCCTGCGAATATCTAATTTATCCTAAAAAGGGTATCTTATTATCCTTTTCTTATTAAGCCGTATCTGGCTATTCAACTAACAGATACATAGGACATATCAGTATGATGTTAGTAGATCATTAGTACTCATTTAATCACATACATGGGTGAGGATATGGGAATATTTATTTTTTTATATTGTACTGTATAACATATACATAGGTAATTATTTTGAGTAAAAATCTACAATGGTATGAGTTTGTAATCAATTGCAACACATTTTAATCGTTTGTATAGCATTACCTCTTATGTAGCATTTACTCCAGTTAAAGTTTCTTTGGGCATATAAGTGATAACTCCTGTAATACCTGATGAACTAGACCTGGCCTCTCCCTTTAAAGGGGACATCATGTGAGAACCCAACACCGGCCTATGAGTAAGAGCGGGAAGGTGCCTGAAACGAGTAATGTGGCTACGCATTGGATTTACCTTTGTGTACGCCATGTTACTGTAGTAAAAATCATCTTTTAAGGAACGTAAGCATGTTCGGACTTGTTACTGGAGTAGCAGCAACAAAATCTTTTCTGTTCAAGCATTCAATCAGATCAAGCAAAGGGTCTGGGGGCTGGCTGCACCAGTGCCACCGAAAGGGAGTGGTGAGCAGCTTAATTAGAATGGTGTTTGGATGGTCTGTAGGTGTATACGACATAGAATCCTGCACATCATAATCAAAGGGTTCAGGGCAGACTCACCTGAACCACCAGTTAATGGTAAGAACCCCTATTAAAGGATAGGGCTGTTAAATTATAACATATTGTCTATATTCCCTCTTTTAGGTTAGGAGGGTAGGAGGTCCATCTGTACACCATCTGTACACCATTACTTATTGTAATAATTATTAAGAACCACTTTAGTCCCGACCTTGTCTGCATTATATGTAATGATAGATAAGCTGTTATCCTGCTGATAATGAGGAGATTAATTAATTTAAGTGTTTGTTCAATAAGGGTTTGGAATCTATCAACCACTGGTGAATACCGGGTGGGGTAAAAAGAGGAGGTCTTTTGAATTTATTTAAAGATTGAGTAGAAGGTATACCTACTTTTTCTTGCTTCTGTTGGTTACTACCAACAGAAGCAGAAGTTACAGATGGTAAGTGTAGCCTAGAAGTAGAATCCACAGCTGTTTGCTTATGTAAAAAACATTCCTTAAGGATAAGCTTATATAAAAATGTATTGACATCAATAAATAGAAATTATCTGTAGGGCAAAAGATAAACCTCTTTCTGAAAGGCTAATTTCAAATGTTAATGGAGTATATTGTGCAAGGTTCAATACATTTAATATTAGTACAACATTCCCTTGCTGACTCTCCCCTATTTTCCCTGTCTCTCAAGGAATACCCTTGTTGTGTTACACCTTTTCCTGCCTCTGCGGAATTTTTTAAAAAACATTTGTGTGTATGGGTTGATGGATACTTCTTCCTAGAGGAGACATATGTTATATCAAATTCAGAGGACACATCAGAAAGTAAGTCAGTATATTCCTCAAAATGTTGTTGGTATAAGTTCTTAGGTGTTGAAGTACATTGATTTTGTGAGAATATCTCCAAAGCAATTTTCTCTTGTGTTCTACTGGATCTATAGGAGACAGATACGTAGAGAGAGGAGGAACTATCTGAACTTTTTTGGATGATTATGGTTATTTTTGAGACTTATGGTCTGTAAACACGTGCAATCGCAGGGCCCAACCCCACAATGCACAATTGTGTATGAGTGGTTGTTTGAGCCGACTATCGGTTAACGTATGGGTGCTCAGTCGACCAAAAGGTTTTTGTCATTTGTGTTGTACTGGAACCCCTTATTTCTATTCTTCAGGTTTATTTTACATGCAAGTGCTATTGGTCCTTTTTATGTTAATATAATTCTTCTGCATTTGGCTTTAATGTTTTATCAGCTTTTTTTCCTTTGAGGTCTTATGGGGTTTATAAAATAATGGCCTTGGGGGTGGTTGGGGTCTGGGAGCTGCTGACACTGATTAACCAGCCTAGTAGCATCTGGATTGGTTGTCATGTGAAAATGATGTCATTAAAGTTCACTTAAAATCATGCATGTGAAAATGAATTCCACAAACGCAACAACAAATATATTTACATGCCAATTCCATTAGTGCAAAACTCATGCTAACTGATGTACTATCAGGTAAGTGGGGGGTTTCCATTAATTTTGCGCTGGCCGCAGCATTTCCAAGAATAGCTAGGCATAGCCCATTTAATATAGACCCATTTGAGTTTGCGTTTGTAGCTTGAAGGTGTTACCTGACCAGGATCCCCCAAAGCAGTAAGTCTTGCAAAGGGATTTACATCATCGCTGAATTATGGTCAGGTAACAAGCAGCAGTCGCGTTACTACATCGCCCCCTTAGTTACCAAAAGCAAAAAATTATAGATTGGTGCTGGTATAAAAATGTTCACTAAATTATACACAGTCTCTAATTTACAAGTGTACAATAATTCTTTAACCAAATAAACTCCATCTTAAAATCTATTTTGGGTAACATCTGTAATAGATAAAGTTATTTTCCAGGTTATTCTAAGGTTCTCCCGGATGTTTAAACGCAATGTAAAGCTCCTTATTGCTAGTCAGTTCAGAACAGTGATCCGTTTACACAAAAAATATTTTTATCTTTTCATCTTTAACCAACCTAAGCAATTTTAACAAACACATCCATTATGGAAACACACCAAAAATGAAAAAACTTTCAGAAGCCAATTTTGTAAACCTTCTAATTTCAAAGCATTCCTGTTCATTCAATGTTATTTAACTCATCTGCTGTCAGAACAGATTACAATGTTCAGTTCGTTTTAAAAACAGTTCATTTTTCAAATTCACTGAATGCATCTGTTTTCAATTATCATCCTGAAAACACAGCAGGCAGGTTCAACAACTGTGAACCGAGTTAGTACATAGTTTGTACAGATCTTCTGCCTTTCACTTTAACATTCTTCTGAGGACAATATGCTGAAAGCTTTTACAAGGCGATGCAATAAAGATCGGAGTGCACCTTTTACCAAATTCGCTCCCTCAGTGCAGTAACTGATTTGATGAGATTTGTGCTTTGTAGTAGTGCAAAACCTATTAGGGAAATATCACCCAATGTTACATTGCCCTGTAAGGCTTCTAATACATGGAGCATTGGAAACTAGTTTCTAACAGCATAAAAATTGTATCAATGGTTCAGAAATGGAATGGTATGAAGAACATGTGAATATGTTAAAAAGCTGTCTTTGAGAAAGGACAATTTATTCCAAAACACGTCAGGCGGCAGTTTTTTTAATGAAAGTTTAATAAAGCCATTCTCACAGTTGGTTTCACTTCCGATATATCTCTATAACGTAAAACAACAATGACCTGGCCTATGGGACAGTGACACACTACAAACCACCACGAAAGTTGTAAGAAGCATTTACTGGTCCCATGGGTCAGGGCAGAAGCATTTTACAGTAGCATGATTTAACTCACTTCTGTTAGTGCAGGATGAGGTAATACTGCACAAATGGGTCTTGATAAAGTCACCCTGCCTGAGACACCAACCATTATTCTTTTATTCCAATTGATCATTTCTTCCGTTTTTGTCACTTTTGTGAATTTTTGTGTGGCAGGTGGAATGTCCCTTTAAGTCCCCTAGATTTGAATAAGGCTGAACTAACCATTTGTGAAGACAGAGAGGAAGTTAAAAATATATACTCGCTGTACAGGATAGAACCTAAATTCATTACTAGTGTTTTAGTTTTCCTTTAATTTTTTTTATTAAAGGGTATGTCCACCCTTAAAAAGATTTTTCCACCAAAGATTCCCCCTGTCCCCCCAGCCCCAACCGCTATGTTAATATTATTAGAAAATGCCCCAAACTTTACTTACCTTCCCTCTTTCCTCCGCCGCGCTGCCAGGTCCTCTGCTTGCGAGTAAATGCAAGCAGAGGGGCGGGACCAGCAGTCGCTTCTGTGATTGGCTGAGCGACAGCCAATCACGGACGCGGCTTCCGTTTGTTCAGTGCGGCGGAGGCAAGAGGGAAGGTAAGTAATGTTTCGGGCATTTTCTAATAATACTAACATTTGGGGCTGGGGGGACAGGGTGAATCATTGGTGAAAAGGGATTTACACTAGGGGAAGGGAATCCTAATCGGGAGGGAGAGGGAGGGGGAGAAGGGCTGCAGTACCCATGCCAAACTTCTACCGGAGGCCAGGTAGGAGGCAGAGTCCTATATGGACTCTGCTATCCTCCTGGTGGGCAATTTTTGGGACTTTGGGGGGGGGAACTACAGGAGAACCATATGGAGCTGGGATGTGAGGTAAGGAATAAACTACACTACATGATGGGGCCAGTAATGGGGGGATTATAGTTTATGGGGTGGACATGCCCTTTAAAAATACTTAAACTAATGAATCCAAGCAAAAAGTCTTAATGAACAACACCCAAGGTTATTGCAAAATAGTGCTCTTTATTGGAGATAAACAAATGGTCAGACGCACTTCACCTTAAATGTCAATGGAGGGTCTGGTATAAATGAGATATTTATTGGTTTGGGTGGTTTTGAGGAATTTGGTATGATTAATTCTACATTTAGATTAGAAACATAGTGGCACAAAGTTCAGACATTTGTTGAATCCAGAGTTCCTATTCTCACCTCTCCTTTTGGGATCTGAAAATTCTCATGAGCACTGTGACTTTTAGGTCTTTCAGGCTGTGTCCTTGGCTGCAGAAATGGGCACCAACAGGGACATCTATTTTATTGTTATTGTGAATCTATGAGATCATCCTTTGCCTCAGGGACTGTCCTGTCTCCCCTATATATAGTCCTGAGGGGCACCTAGATCATAAAATCAGGAATACCACATTTGATGATTTGCAGGAGAAAGTTCCATTTATTTGAAACCAATGTCGGGAACCTGGTATTGGTATCCTGTCTCCAATGTGGATATTGGCTACCTTTCAGGGTATTTCCATTTAGGGGTGGAATGTACATCGCTAATACATTACATAAGGTAGGGAGAGAATTCAGGCTTTGATACTCCCTTTTCAGCAATATGCAAATAAGGAACAAAGGTTTCTGGGAATTTACCATGTTTACACATGGAAGCTCTAGGAACACTATCTCTTTAAAAAGACTTTTACAGCATTCCACAAGCTAAATGCAAAACCAGAGCACCAACTACAGACTGGTTTCAGCTTTATTGAGCCATCATCAGTGTAGTGCAGACCTCTCGTTTTGCAGTGTGAAGCGCCTATCGACAGACGCCACTAATACATTAAATAAGGTAGGGAGAGAATTCAGGCTTTGATACTCCCTTTTCAGCAATATGCAAATAAGGAACAAAGACTTCTGGGAATTTACCATGTTTACACATAGAAGCTCTAGGAACACTATGGAGGTTATTCAATAAAAGTTCTTATCGTTTAAAATGGTGCTAATTTTGCCCCAACCAATCAGATGTTAGCTTTCAAATGTTACATAATTTCTGATTGGTTGGGGCAAAATTAGCACCATTTTAAATGATAAGAACTTTTATTGAATCTCCCTGTTAGTCTTTAAAAAGACTTTTACAGGGTGGAATGTAGAAAGAGATTTTATATTAAGATTATTTTAATTGAACTGTGAATACCGATGGGGAATAACTAGGAATTGGAGCCTTAATGACTGGTGAATTTTTTTACTTTCTTTATTTAGAGGTTTGCTTTTTCTATAAAGAAAATATGAGGCTTCACATTGCATTTTCCCAGTCATTTAAAATCTCCAAGCACATTCCCTTATTTGAAAAGCTGTCTTGGAGCCTTTAAGATTTAAACTAAGGCTCCTTTTTCTATACAAAACAATCGGATGCTTTACATTTGAGTTTCTAAACAATAAGGAAACTGCAAATATATTTTCTAATCAGAAACTTTATCTGCTCTAGAAGAATGCAATTACAGCATCGGGATCCTGATCATTCCATAGGGTAATTTGTAGAACAGATTTTGGTTCAGTAAAGGTGTCCATACACATGCAATTACGATAGCACACTTGAAAAAAGACCTAGACTGTCCGAAACATGTTGTGAGCACAATAAATGCACTTGTGCTATGGCAATACTCTTGAGGTTGTGTGATTCATTGGTTGCTCCATGTACCTTTATACTATACTGTAGTTTATCTAATTGGCAAGTCATTGGGGCGACCTGTGATTAAAGAGGTGGTGTAGGTATCTGAAAAGTTATCCGTACGATTGCATGTTACAGACAGATTCCATTGCGCACACACACAAAAGGCCGAGTATCAGCTGCCTTTAAAGGTCAGGGAGCTGATACAGATCAACGGAATTTTTCGTTTGGAAACGACTGAGAACGATGTAAGCGGTGGTAGTTTGTATGCATCGTTGTCAGTTGTTTTTGGCCCCCACACCTTGCTGATAATTGGCAAATAATATTTCATCTGCCGTGATTTGACAGGTATCTGCAGTGTGTATACCCACCTTAAGAGTTGCTTCTCTGAAGGATGTAATGCAAGTCAAAGAACAAACTGCATAAGAGCAGATTTTAGCACATTGGTTTTGAAACAAGCCTGAAAATTACTGTATTAAGCTACTTAGTATTTCCAGCTGCAAGTTACCTTCACAAAACAGGCAATACAAGGGTTGTGGAAGCACTCCTTAGGCTAAATTATAACTACATTTTGGGAAAGTCCTACTGATCTGGTCAAGCATTTCTACAAACATAGAAAAGATAAATCAATGCAGTAATGATAAATAATCAATGAAGTAAAAAAGGTTAGAAGTTAGGACCTTCCAGACTAGGGTTACCTTGACGTGGTTGGAAGGCTTTTCATTCATGTGATCACAGTAATGTATACTAAAATCCCTTTGTTTATAATGTATGCCAGTGTGCAGATAATATGATATTGTATGGGGCATAGGAATGTGCATTGATTATTTTTTTCTCTGTTTGTATAAGTGTTTGACCAGATCAGTAGCACTTCCGCAAAATGTAGTTATAATTTAGTCTAAGGAGTGCTTCCACAATCCATGTATTGTATGTATTTATTAGGAAGCCTGGTCAAGCTTCCAAGTGGTAATAGTACCCCCAACATGCCCCTTTAATGGGAGGTTTTATGCCTTTAATATAAACCACTGGATGGATGGCCTATTCCCTCATTTTAAAAAGCCAAAGGGCTGGGGGGAAATGAGAGAGCCTGCTATATTGATCCAGTGTGCAAGTATTAGAAATGCAAAGTTTGCTCATTGTAACTGAAGTAAAAAAGGTTAGAAGTTAGGACCTTCCAGACTGGGGTTACCTATTTCAAAAAGCCCTGTATAGACTGGAATTAATATTTTAATGACAATTCATTTACTAACAAAGCCCTTTGTAGACCCTCCCTATTTACCTATCATTCATTGCCCACTGAATAGCCAAGCCCAGAGAGCCACATTGTCTGATCTGGATGAAGGATTAGTCCAGGACTAACCTGGCAAATTAAAACTGGAAGTGCTGTAGCTCCTCAACAAAATTATATTGTGAGGTAGGAATAATCAATCCTAAATAGTACCAGGGAGGCGCACTCAGACAAGATATAATAGTGTTTATTGTGATATAGCGGTGCACGTTTCGGGGCTTCCCCCTTCCTCAGATGCATAAAACAACATACCATGTGGTTTCTTAAATACACACTATCGGACTATTATATCTTGTCTGAGTGCGCCTCCCTGGTACTATTTTGGATTATTAATGTACTTCCTATGGTTGAGCAGTTGAGGGAAGCAGCACCGTGGAAGATGAAAAGGAACATGGGAGTGCGAGGAGCTGTACAGTTCAAGGAATAATCAATCCTACCTTCCTGCCCAAAGTACTTTCCATTTTTAATAAGTTAATTTTGTAGTGTATAGTTATCCTTTATTTTTTTTTTAAGGAACTGAAAGAGGCTATTCTGATCTCTGTGGTTAACTCATTAAAATCTTGATTGATAGGGATTTTATTTACTTTAGACTGGGCACACGCAGGCCAATAATTTTGCCTTTGATCAATTGCGTCTGGTATTGCATTGTGGAATCACAGAGAGGTAAGACATGTGGCTTTGTGCTCCATTAAAGCCTCATATAATCCCAAGTTAAGTTTTGCACTATGAGGCAGTGCAAAATGTATTAAATGGGGAATTTTATTGGGTGCGCTGCAAAACATTTTGGTGTAAAAGCCACATTAACTCAATATTACCAAACAAATATTCTATATCCCGCGCTCAAGGAATATAATTAGTGATAATACCACACATATATAGATAGAAACAAGCATGTAATTTATTAATACTACATATAACTCAAAAACACAATGATAAAATCTATGCTAAACAATACCCTTAAAACAGTACCTTTAATAAATGAACCCTTAAATTCCTTATATCTAAACCCTGCCGGCAGGTAAGAATAAAGAGCTCTACATAAGGTGCACTCTGAGCAATTGTATGCTACAAAGTATCTAAATGAATCAAATGTGTATATAACAAAGTTGCTAAAAGGACCAAATAGTGAGTAGTAACAAGTTCACTATATATAAAAAAACAATGTAGCTGTAAAAGTATCCACTGGACATCAGTATAATGTATAATCTGTACTTGAGATTGTAGCCTGCTGATCTTCCTTGCTCTGCAGGATAACAAAAGTGGCAACTTGAATAAATTAATAAAACAATGGCAGTCCTACTGGACGAGGAATAGATCCAGAGAAGGCACATCAGTTTTTGTTATAAGACACCTGTTTTCAGTAACTCAATATATATTATTAACTCAATATTACATTGGTTTGCATGGGTTTTGAACTTATTTTAACGTTATTGAAAATCCCTGCAGATGTTTTGAATGAAATCACAATGAATCCTGTGTATTAAAATATGCATAGAAATTGGAAGGGCCAAAATACTGGACAGGTCACTTTTACTCCTATTTGTCTGGGATTGAGTTGAATTCTTACCAAAGCGCATGTGCATTATTCTGTCAGTATTGATAGACATTATTTCGACTAATTTCTTCACATAACACATAGAAACCAGTAATACATTTTAACAGACTTTTATTTAATAAAAAAAACATATTTCAAAATACAATTCAGGCGGTTATTAAGAGCTTCTCACTTCCATGTGAGCAACCAGGAGGCCCAACACACCCATAATCAATAAGCAAAATTTTGGCAGGAGCTTTAATAAATGTTGCACTGATTAAATTACACCAAATATATTATACCTTTTAAAAAACTGACTTTTGAATAATAAATTAAAAAAAGGCAAAGTCCAATAAAAAAAATCACCATAGCATTACAAAAAAATATTAAATAACATCACAATACTAATAACAATGTGCAGTCAAGTTTTTCTTCTACTAACGAAAATATGCCAGTAAGTCCCTATATAACTTTTCCAGTTGGCAATAGCAGTTCATTATTCATTCACATAGTTTATTTTTAACTTTTGCTATAAAGAAAGATCATGGCCTGGGCAAACCTAGTCAGTACTAAACAAACACTTTCTTTGGTAACATGCAATTTTTCCCATTTTCACTTTCAAAACAAAATTAGCAATATACATTCAAAATAAACATGGTTATTTAAAAATCCTATGTAGATATGACAACCCAAAAATTTGTTGGCATATAAATAAATCCATAATAAAAATGTTGAGGACTAAACCAAGAACATCATAATACAAACAGGAAAAAAAAAGAAAAAAGATCAATGTACTGGTACAATGACCACATTATAGAGTTAACTTTGTACTGGCTTTAAGCAATCGCTTCAAGATACACGACAATTGCTCCTTAAATCTGATGGACACTGCTAGAGATCCAAATAAGAACAGGACAATAAGGACAGTCTCAGAGATCAGATTTCCATGAAATCTATATTGTAGGTTACAATGGTTGAGATACAAAGGTTAAAATTAATAAAAAGAAATAAATAGGTGCAGCAAATAAGGGGTTTACTAATACAAATTCAAGGTTTTGTGAAGGTTGAATTTAAAAATATCAGATTAGTTGGAAAAATACCACAAAAATCATGTTCTTCAACAAGATAAATACTGCAAAAATACACAAATTCCAATACATGGCTAAATATTAATTATGTGCATATGGATCCACGGTTATATGGTAGAATTAGACTTAACTTTAAGATTTTTTTTCTGGGATTTTTATTATTTTCAATTATTTTGTGATCCTGCCAAATCAGTTTCTGACTCTACTCAACATATCTATTGTAACCTAGAAAAATATTAAGGGCAGATGTACTCAATGTGATCCAGTGATTCTGTATATTTTATGATTCTGTATATTGAGTAAACACCATTTTGAAATCAAAATGTAAAAAGCTGCACAAAACCTTTTAGGACATTTAAAAAGAAAAAAAAGCTTAATGCTTTTTCTAAGTAAGCAATTTTAAGCTAAATTGTAAGATAGTATATATGAACTAGTTCCCTTGAGCAGCCCATCCAGACAACAATATTTTCAGACAAATGAACATACGTTCAGATAATGTGTGCCCATCAAACTTTTCCAGCATGTCCATTAACAAACAGATTTTATTGTCGGTCAGCACACAGTTATCTAGTCACATTGTCAAGTGGATGGGCCCATTACTATGGAGAAAAAACAGCCATTTTTTGAGATTTAAAATCCCACACTGCTTTAATTTGTTTGCCCAGGCCTTTTTGTGTGCAGTTCTGTGTTTATTATCACTTCAAACCCATTCACACAATTGTGTGGAACCCTGAATAACTTTATAGTTAAAGACAGGATTTCCTTACTTCCTCATTCTTTTCCACACACATTTATTTCTTTCTTAAGTATTCAAGATACAATTTTAATATTTCATTACAAAACAAATTGTACCAACCCACCTTCATTGCATTCATTTTATATTTCTGAAGTATCACTTTCCAAAATCCTTCTACTATACACTAACAACTCAAGTCCTTTCAAAGTCTGTTTACCATTTCTACTTGTCCCAACCACTTTTTCTAACATGCTTAAATCCAACTAAACTTCACTTGACAACTCCTTTATTAAACCAATAAATTCATTCAGATAATATTTGCTGACAGTGATAAAGGAAAATATAATTTACATTTAAAGGTTAGGTCATTTAAAATTGACTTGAAATAAAATCAAACCATTTACTGGCACTTTGCAAAGTTACATTTGCAAGGTATTAAATGTGCTTCAAATGTATACAAAAGAAGAAAAATAAAATCTTATATATCAATAAAAAGTGTGATATTTTATTCAATACTTCACAGATTGCATTTAGGTTTGCTTCCCAGAAAAAAAGTTTGTCATGAATGGTCCCTATAAGTTTACTAATAGGTTTTAGTAATTCTGCACCAAAACAATATTTGGTACAGCCTTTACTTCATTTGATCAAATGAATACTCAAATATCATTTGCTTAGTGAACTAAGTCCAGGCCTCTGAATATCAGCTGTTTACTATGGACAGCCCAAAATTTGATCAATGTTTATGTTAAGTTGAACATCCAATTGATCAAATAATGTGCCAGTGTAGAAGGCCAGCATAAGGGTACAACAACCATTATTTGCCAAAGGATACAGCAGCATACAGCCAGATGAGTAAAAGTCTGTATGCAAGGAAGCATATGAGAAATCAGTAGTGCCATTCCAGAGTCAAGTGTGCAACACATCTAACCTCATCCATGCTCCCTTGTACTATATGCGCATGCGTGTATAGTGCAAGTGAGCGTAGATATAGTCGGAAAAAAACAATAGGAATCCAAAAAGTTGAATATAGAAAGCTCAAAGGACCAATGTATCTAAACAGCAAGATTAAATGGTTTGTCCCTAGTTGGATGAATTACTTGGCAAGTGCCAGGAGTATATCTTCCAGTTTCAAATGAAAAAAATGTTGCTGTACGAATGACTGAATACCTACCAAATCAATAACTTATTCTCTTTGACTGCTTTTAAATATTATTATATGTTTAAACAAAATTAAATAGAAAAATTACAGTTATAATGATGTCTTAATTATCTGATAAATATTTTAAAAATGCAGTTGGTAGTAAAAAGTTTTAAGTAAGGTGCTCCGTTTTTAAAATAATTATAATAATAATAATAAGTATTATAAAATAATAAATACAAAAAAAGTTTACTTTCTTTATAGAAAAAAAAAAGTAAAAAAAAAAAAAAGATAATCTTACTTTACTGAGTCATCTATATAGATGACTTGTCCTCTAGTACCATGGACAGCTAGAAAACTTTCTACCACTTAACATGTATTTTATACGAACTGCTTTTATAATAACTGTAGATGAAAACACTTTTCCAGAATAAGTATTTAAATTGGTGAAAAAATCTGTGCAATCTTGTACCAAATGTAAAAAAATTAGAACTTAATGTGAAATACTGGTATTTAAAGTAAACTCATTGTATGTATTTATTTCAAACTTTGGGAGACGCTGGTGTCCATATTCATGGGTTTCCTGTGCCATATTCCTTGCAAGGGCACAGAGTCTATAAAACATAAAATTGTAAATAATACAACTTAATCTTGATTACATTATGAAAAAGGAGTGTGTGCTAGGGTTTTTATAATTTTAAAAATGCCCCTCCACAGATATAAAAATAAGTATACCAAATGAATATTGATTTTCAAAACAGTCTTCTGTTTTCCCTATAAAACCACTGTCAGCAAAATACCTGTGCATACTAAAATGACCTTATCTGTCTATATTTACTTTAGTTAAGTTTGTTGCAAATCTCTAATGCTTTTTTATACACCTGAGTGACATCATCCATATCTGTAAGTAAAGAAAAGCTGTTGTCTGCAAAACGATTTCGATAACGTTTCAGGTTTTGCGGACGAGGGCTTTTCTGAAGTCCCTCACAATCCTTAAGATGTAGAATATTTTCAGCTGAAACACAACTGCGTATTCTCTGCTTGTTTGATCTTCCACCTTTTAATTCAAGCAATTCAAAGGAGTCACTTGAAAGTATGCTGTTATCACTGATCACACTGGATGGCCGACTGTAGCTTCGAGACAGTCCTTCCCCTGGTATAACACCTTCTTTTAAAGTTTCTCCTGATGTCCCTGCACAACTAGCCACATAGGAATCTGTGTTGTTAGAATATTTACTATTGTGCTTTAAGATACCCTTTCGTCTATACGAAAGACTATGAGACACTGTTCTCTTCGTTTCACTGACAACATGAGAAGGACTGACACTTACTGCTCCATTACTGTCTAATAGTTCAGATGACTCACTCCTCTCAGGAGAAGAGTAATAACCAGATTCTCTCTGTGGTGTCTTTTTCAAAATGCCTTTTTTCGGCATAAGTGTGACCTGTTTGGAACTGTACACATCTAAAGTTTCAAAGTCTTGTGTGCTGCTGGGAGATGTACCATGGTTCCCCTTTTCACCATCAATCTTGTATGTAGGAGACAACACAGGACTAATGGCACCTTCAATAAACCCAGCACTATGACATCTATGGTCACTGTTATTTATTTTCTTTAATATTCCTTTTGGTCTCTTCGATATTAAAACTTCATCACTGCCATCCTGCAAAGACTGTGCAATGTCATTTTCTTTCTTGGATTTTTTTAACGATCTTTGCCGTTCTACAGAAATTTCAGATGATTTTGAAAGGCACTTGGTCTTGCATTCAGATTCAGGCTGTCTACTGGCTGATCGGTGATGCCAATCAATAAACCTGGCAAGTAGAGGTGATTCTGAGTCTCTTAAAACATCACAGTCACAAACACTGTTTTTATAGCTCCAGTTAACCCACCAGTGATTTGCAATATCCTCAATTGTTGCGCGACGCTCAGGGTTTACCATAAGCATCCACCTGATTAGTCCCCGTGCATCTGGGAAGAGAAAACACTTAAATTAGGTATCAAAGATAATTGTAATTGGTTTCTGTAGTCCTAGCATTGTAATGTGACATCTCTAGTATTTATCAGCATTGCAGAGTTGATTAGGTATGTTTGTTTTTTCTGTTAGTAGTTAACCTAATAAAAGCAGATCACCATAGCCATATCAATACCATCAAATTTATGAAAACAAATAAATGTCTTTCCTAAACATGTATCAGGCTAAATGAGGGTGCATTTCAGGAATCCATTATTGAATCTATCAGATCGTAAAATGTGCCCTAAATCATTATGCAAAGGGCAACATGCAAAAAAATCATTATATGTGCTAAATAATGCTTGGAAAAGTAACACACATTGGAATTATTAAATGAATCCCTGCATATTATAAAAGGACTACAACCCATATATCAGTCAACAATTCAAATAATGAACAAAAAAATGAGAAATACAGAAAGAAACCATAAACATAATCTCAGACTTTAAGACTAAATGAGTTGTGAACAATCTATAATGAGATGTCGTAAGGCTTGTGATCGCACATGGGCCATCCAGTCTGGAGTCCGACCCAGGGGGATCAATGTATGATGCACAACCAAAAGTCTACATATGTGAGATACTCAGCCAAAATGGCTTTTTTTGCCTGGTCATTCACTGGGCAGCTAAGCAAATCACATGCGAGTACAAACCTTAACAGAAGAGATTTCATTTTTTTCTCCTGTCTATTTTTCACATTTTTAAAAATTCCCTTATTTTCACTGATCATATTCAATAAGCTACAGACTTCATGTGGTTCTAGCGTGAAGGTTTACCTGAAGGTTGGGTTGGCTCACGGTATTCTCCACTGCTTATCTGTCTGATTAGGTTTTTGTGATCAAAGCCATCAAAAGGCATTGTACCATAAACCAATGTATACAGAAGTACCCCGAGGGCCCAGCTGTCAACCTAAAATTTATAACACAAGATATTGCAATTAGAACTAATGAAAACAAGATACAAAAAAGACAAAATTCCAATCCACCATGCAATATCAACAAATGCTTGTCAGTTGCCTATGGCATTTTGCGATATTAGACAGAATTTCAGAAACATATGCAGTCTGGTTCTTACAACAAACATAGTAGACATGCTGCTTAAAAAAAAAAAAAAGTTTACTCCCACTAAAAACAATCAGGGAAATTCAATAAAAGTTCTTATCGTTTAAAATGGTGCTAATTTTGCCCCAACCAATCAGATCTTATTTAACATTTGAAAGCTAAGATCTGATTGGTTGGGGCAAAATTAGCACCATTTTAAACGATAAAAACCTTTATTGAATAACCCTGAATGTGTATTACATCCATCATTCTAAATATACACAGTTATACATTTTACACTACATCCTAAATACAATACATCCTAAAAACATAAAGAGTTATTCAATAAAAGTTCTTATCGTTTAAAATGGTGCTAATTTTGCCCTAACCAATCAGATTTTAGCTTTCAAATGTTAAATAAGATCTGATTGGTTGGGGCAAAATTAGCACCATTTTAAACAATAAGAACTTATATTGAATCTCCCTGATAATTTTCCAGCAACTGCACTTCTTTACATTGAGTTAGTGAATAATAGGTTTGATTAGCCATTTAACTGTATATCTTTAACCATGGTTTAAATATAGACACAACAGACCTCAGGTCCTCGGTAAGGTCTTCCGTTCACTATTTCTGGGGATGCATACAGAGGGCTTCCACAGAATGTTTGCAGGAGTTTATCTTTTTGATAAAGATTTGACAAACCAAAGTCGGCAATCTGCAGAGAACACATGAGCGTTAACCAATTATACTAAAATGGTTTTATATGGTTCAACATGAGATAAGCAGGAAATTCATAAACTAAAATAAATAAATAACATTTACCAACAAGTTGTACAATGGTGGGAAAATAGAGACAGTGAAAGAAGCCCTGAGCAACAAGAGAAATGCCAATTATCCAGTTTACCTGTGTAATATGTATGTGTACCAGTGTAATCATTGTCTAGAATTAGATCTGTGTTGGTTTGGAACAAATCTGTTTCTTAGGGCTGGTACACAAAGCCAAGTTCGGCCAGATTTCAGTCACCTAATTTACTAATAAATATATTTTATTGGTAGTCCTTAAATTATTCACCAATGTTTACCAGCCCTTAAAGTACAATTATTCTCACCTCCCCCCTCTCTTGCACCATTTCTTTCTCCTATTAGTAGTACCCAAGAGGTACACACAGTACTGATAAAGCCCTGATATCGTCAGATCAGATGATATCGGGGCTTTATCGTCAGTGTGTGTGTCAGCTTTCCCAAAGGAGTGTGCGGTCGCCGAACGTTCGGGTTGGCTGAGCGGTCATTCGGGAAAGACCAAAAATTTCCGTCGGCCGCGGTAGTCTCCATAGGGGAGTCGACCACAGTTAAGGGAAAGTCACAGTTCTGAGTGTTCTTCCTATGCTCTCCAGTTGGACGTGTGTATGGACATTTACTCTTCTATGACTCACTACGTCAACTTTCTTTTCTAACAAAGCTATTTCAAGACAAGGAGATAGTGGGAATACTTACAGACATAATGTGAAAAATATGAGTCTAGTAAGTCCTTGCAAAATTAGAGGTCCAGCTTATGTGACGAGACATTCACATCACAAATTCTAATGCATTAAAGGATAAGTGCACTGTAAAATCAAGTTATGTTTAGTTGGAAGCTGCAGCTTTAAAAATACTGTTGCCAAATTTTTTGTTTTTCCCATGCCCCTCCAGAGCCTCAAATGCTAATGCCTGGGGGTTCTGTGCTTGCGCATGTCACGGTGCGCAGAGATAACGTGCGCCGTGATGTCATGCGTGCACAGAGCCCACAGGCATTAGCATTTGAGGCTCAAGCAGGAGAAGAGGAAATCTCAGAGGGACGGAGCTTAACATTCAGCAAACCAGTAACAAGATGTTAGCAACTTTTAAGGCACAAAGCTATGCTCTGGAGGGACATAGGAATAAAAATATGGCAACAGTATTTTTAAGCTGCAGCTTCCAACTGAACATAACTTGATTTTACAGTGTACGTATCCTTTAAGAAGGTACTCCAAGGTATATTTTATAGTTCTGATCTGCATATAATAAAGTACTGCCATTTTAAAACAAAATTATCTTAAAATATATCAAAAAGGATTTAAAAAATCTGTTTGTTTTTTCATGAAGGAGTATGTATATTCAGCAGCCATGTTTTCATAACAGCCATTCAGGAAAGCATTATTTATATTAACATCCACTCCCATCCTCACAGACTGATGTTTATCAGTTTTCTCCATTAAAGCTGTCAGGCCCATTGAAACAAGATTTATAGACTCTTAAAATTTAGTTCATACTAAAGCACCAATACTTCATTTAAAAAAAAAAGGGAGAAAAAGCGCATTTGGAAGATGGTAAAGGATCTAACGTAGTTTACATGTGACAGGCTTTGAGAAACTATTCATGGTTTCTTTGTAGATTTAATTTAAAAATCACTAACAATTTTACACATGCATTAAAATGTACATTAATAGACACTTTAAAATGTTATCTTTGATTTATTGAATATGTAATTAAGATCTCCAGCAACCTATCAGATATTTAAGGCTAGGTGAACACGCGGCGTTATTTCGACTTAACTAGATATTTCAATATTGATCTGACTGATGTGGAAATCTATAAAAAAAAAAAATAACTTAATAAATGCATTAAAATGGAAAAGAGTGGTATATTAAATGACGTTGAACATTTTCAATCCTTTAGGGCCATTCTCACGAGCAAGGAATGCAGATCTAATAGATCCGTTAGCACGTAAGAATCGCAGAGTAGTGCATGTCAATGTGGGTGGCCACACTAAACGCGCTGCGATTCGTCTAGCATAGTGTGGCCTCAGCCTTACATATACGGCCATATACGGACCAATCCCGCTCTTGTTTTTTTTGTAGGTGTTAAGTTTTAATTGACTAATTTAATACACCTGAGAAGGAACTGCACAGACAGAAGGCTTTTTTTTTTTTATAAGAAAAATACTTTTAAAGGGGACTATATATTCTACAATGTTATTTATTTTAACAAATCATTTTTGTTCATTTGATCAGTTTCAAAGGTCAAGTTAATATTTTTAAAATATCACCTTTAAATGCATACCTTTCAACATTTCCAATACAGTGCAGGGCTGCAGGGAGAGCATACTCAAGTGATTCTGATCTTAGCATAGTTCTGTGCAATGCTTTTCATAGATAAAGAGTAATGTAAGAGGCTTTATATAACAAAAATTAATTATTACACGTTTAATGAGGTAGTAAAGGATGATGGGATCTGTAGCCCAAGCCATTTGGCAACACAAGCATTTAATTATTAAAAAATGATGTTTTTACGCCTCTTAAGAAACAATTTTAAAAATGTTCTGGTTGGTGGTTTAACTACACCTCCCATCATCCACAATCAAACAAAGTCATATAAAAACTGCCTCATTCAGGGCAGCAATAAAAGGGCTAAGACACACTAGAGCGTGTCTCACACACTTACAATCACATTTTGCAATCCATTAGCACGTGTGAAACGCATGCCAGGCTAACACAATGTGGTTGGCCACACTGTGTATGATACGATCCGTTTTTGGAGTGCATGCGATCACCAATTTTTTGGGGGAATTGCATGTGATAACGGAAGTGCATGCAATAACGGAATATTAGTGGAATCTCAGCAAAATGCACTGTAACATTGTGTTTGCACATTTCATGCTTGTTGTAATGTGTCCGCAGCCTAATGACACAACAACGCATAGATAAATTATACTGGTTGAAAGTTGAACCGCACCACCCAGCATCCATTAAGCTGTGGCCACCAACATTGAAACACATGGTGAAAAGCGCAATAAAAATGCACTTCACGCGCAATACCATGCATTTGCGCTGCCTTTTTTGCAATAATCTTTTATTGGAGTGCATTTGATTCTCACAAAAAAATGGTGATCACGTGTCTTTGCTGCGCGTGCAGTGTGGCCACACACATAGAAACGAAATGGCATGAGATTCTCAGATGCCACGAATCGTGTGCATTAAAGGCGCGCGTTTTGATCTATTTGTGCTTCGATTTGTGTAATTTTGCATTATCAGAGTGCATGCGATTCTCCAAAAAATGGCGATTGCATGCGTTCTGAAAATGTAATGCACTGCATGCAATGTGGACATTAAGTGATATGCACTGCCATCTGCTCCTCATGTACCAACGGATAGCAGTTTGGAGCAGAAAGGAATATACAACAACACATAGTTAATTGATCTTGATCAGACAGTGTGTTCTCATAAAATATTTATTGCTACCCTGAAAGATAAAATTTTGGACTGACCCACAGCAATGGGTGCGTGCACACTGCCTCCCGTTCCAGTATGGCTTTAGGTGAATGTTTCACCAGTGTTACTGTCCCTTTGCAATGCAATCAGAGCGCATGCAATCGCTGAACTATTCCTTTAATGTATTGGTTGAAGACCGGGAGGTTAAAGAGCTATGCCTTACCTTTCAATACATCTGGAGCGATGGACAAAGAAAGAAGATAATTACCTTACACGTGATCCTTCGCTGCAGCATTGACAGGTCCCGACGCTTCCTGGTTCAGAGTAACAATGCGTGCTCTGAACCAGGAAGTGGAGGATCGCGTCTAAGGTAATTATCTTCTTTCTTCGCCCCTGGCTCATGCTCAGTTTATTGAAGAATGGAAGCTAAGGCATAGCTCCTTAATCTCCCAGTCTTCAATCAATACATTAAAGGAATAGTTCACTTTTTGAGTGAACAATTCCTTTAAGTTTGCCAGAAAAAGGCTGCTTTGTTCTGCTTACCTAGTAGAAAAAACAATCAACCAAAACTATATTTTATTTTTAAATATTCAATTCAAACAGGGTTAAGCAACCCTGTGCACAGTTTTTCGCACACATGAATTGTTCATAATTATTTTGAATATAATGCAGGTGCAGTATTAATTAATGCTAGTAAGCAAGTACCCATGCAAAATAGAGAGGACTTTGCTATGGCTATATGGCATTTGCGATACCCAGTGGGTACAGGAGGAGGAGCAAAGATAGCCCCCATGGGATAACTTTAAAACCATGTATCTTCACTTTCATTGGGATGATGCCACTAAGCAGGTGTAGTTGGACAACAGTGGTAAGGTTGACCTTGAGAAGTATGTGCGATTTGTACAAGAAAAACATTGGCATGTCTACAGCTTAGCAAACAAAAGCCATTTCACTGCTCTACATCATAGCCTTAAAACACACACAAAATGTGGTGGTGTGCTATGCAAAGGATTCTGATTAGCAAGGTATTTTTTTTTAAAGTTTTCTCCAGGAGGTAGAATAACAAAGCAGTTTACTTTCCACCTTGAGTATTATATTAAATTAAATGAAGTTCTGTTTTTCGTGGGTTGCTCTGAACAATGTACACTTCTATGCAACCTATTTTGGATTTTAGCTTGTTTGACCCTTTTAGCAGGAAAAACTGCTAAATAGTTAAAAATTTGGAATGTGCCTGTCTGAAATGTAAAACTATATTCACTTTATGTAAAAAACACTAATTAGGTCATAAAGCAAAGTCCAAGGGAACTGAGAGACTTCTGTCAATTAAATTGTATGTGTTGTCTGGATTACTTAATATATAGTTATTTGGCTGTATTTTTTTAATTAATCATTTGTGGGATTGTGGTCAAGAAAATTAAACAAACTTGGTACCCCAGCCAGACTTAGACAGGAGCCAAAGAAATTACTTTGGAGCTTGAGAAGGTAGAATACATATTAACATACATAAAGTAGTCCAAAACATCATTAAATTGTTAATTAGCAAAATTCAGTCAAGTGTGAGATTATTATGAAAACATTGTGTATGATGTCAGTGGAAGATTATGATAAGAAATTTTGGGGCAGCTGTCTGGGGCCCATATAATCAAGGAAACCACAGAAGGCCTTACAAACCCATAATAAAAAGCTAAAACAGGAAAAACTAATATGACTGGTGGATGGAACTATGAGAGGCCGTAATTAGCCTGCCTTGCACCTCCATCAATTTCATTTCTAGCCTGTCCACAGGAGGTGAACTTATCCATCATACTGCTCATAGCCCCTGGTTTTCTTAAAAACCTTCTATATGAGGTATATTTTCACAGGCAATTTTAACTCAAAGCATTTCCATTACAACTCATCTCAAACAACGTATTAGAATATATCTGTTGTATTCAATTAGATCAACCGGACTTGAAATGTAGTTCTTGAAACTACATCAACTCCGGTTGATCTAATTGAATACAACAGATATACCATGACCTGGATGAATGAGAACCTTCACAAACAATGTATTAGAATGCTTTTTGTATCGTACAGAGTAAATTTATCTGTTTGCCGTAACATTTTAAATGTGACCTGAAATAGCCCCTCACTGGGTTTTAGAAATGATATCCTCATGCCACTGGCATGATATGTATTTAAATCAAAGAAAAGGAAGATTCGGCTCAATAATCACATTAATGTATTCACATTTGTGGACATAATCCTAACAATAAAACCATAACCAATAAACAACACCAGATGGAAAAACCAGAAAAAAAAAAGGGAGATGTATTAAAATTCTAATCGTTAAAAATGGAGCTTTTTTGCCCCTAACCAATCATATGTTAGCTTTCGAATGATAAATAACATCTGATTGGTTGGGCAAAATTAGCACCATTTTTAACTATAAGAATTTTAATTGCTTCTCCCTGTATATATTTGTACTATTCAACCCCATACTTACGCAGTACTGTAATACTTATCAGTCCAGTCAACAGTCAATGCCAGGTTTGTGCATGGAACAAGCAAAGTATCCAAAGTTACTGGCTGAGTTATAGAGGATGTGAACAGTAATTCGCATGTATTGGCATTTAAACCTATCAATAAATCACCAATTGTAACAAGGTCCTCCTCAACATATACATAAAGTTGCATAGTTTCACACAGTATCTTACAGTTACTAAACACTTAGATAAACACAATTCTGACTTTTCTACAGTTTACAAATTTATTGACATATTTATACTGGCATGATATGTGACAATGCAAATACTGCTATGCATAACTAAGACCAGTTTCATTAGTTCAGAATGTGCTGGGATAAGGGTAGAGAGAGTCTATGCCAGAATCTGTTTCTCTAAGCCAGCTTGTGCTGGCTGATTGGTGTCACTGAGCAGGAATGTGGCAGGCAGAACTTATATCACTAGGACAAAATGTGCTAGGATCACTTGCAAGGTGACACTACAGTACATCATATATAGAAATATATATATATCTTCTGTGTGGAACGCACTCCCCAGACTTTTATTTACAGACTCATATCAACACGTTTTGGTCGACACATCAGGACAACAGTTTTGGTGTATAAAAGGGTATCTTTAAAAAAAAAAAAAGGGTCATTTTAAAAAAAAGTATCCCCCCCAAAAAAACCCCACCAACAAACATTATGGTTAATGTACAGCCCCAAAACTGCTCACATTTGCATTTAGCAGTGGGCAGAATGAACAACCACTTCAGCTGACAATTTAATGTATGTGAAGGTTCCCCTCATGATCCTACCTGCCAGGTGGATTAACCAAGCAACCAAAGTGAAACATGCTTTAAAGTGTCACATTCTCATAAAAATGCAAGACTGGACCCATGTAATACTGGCCCCATGCAAGACTGGACCCATGCAAGACTGGACCCTAACAGCTTTCTTTTTAAATCATTTATTTTCCTTTATAACGAAAATAAAAAGATTTTAGAATATATAATATCCCCACAATTATTCACAAAATACATGCCAGTTAACGCAAAACAACAGACTTTCCAATGACTTGTCTCCACTTGCGCCAAAATGTGATATGTTGTTTTGCAGGCACCACAATGCTCAATGTAATATACTGAAATCTGAGAGTAATTAATCCCTTTGGGCAGCAGCAGATGAATTGTTTTTACAAGCATACTTTTTAAATAGAGTTATATATCTGCTTTAAGCAGACATATAAAACAACTGGAATAGAGGATTTCACCAATGTAAAAAATCAAGCACAGCACAAATACACATTTTTTATTTACTGACAATCATATATTATTTTAAACACTGTAAAGAGAATGGCCCCTGAGAGAGTTTGGTATTGAATTAATTTGGTTGCACTGCATGAAAATCCTGCTCAAATCATTGACCTTGCAAATATCCCTCTTTATTTGCAAATTACGGTTTTCATTTCCTAGAATACCTAAACGTATCTAGAAATCAGAAAAGCCATTGTAAGGAAAGCTACACATAATAAAGGGCTGCATACCTTTATGTTACCATTTTCATCAAGAAGAATATTTTCCAGCTTTAAATCCCTGTGTACAACACCATTCTGTAAAAAATCAAAACAAAACAAACGAAAGGTCATACAAAATGAAAACTATATATAGATCCTAGCTTGATGCATTCTGTAGAACATTAATGAGCTAAATTATACAACAATCTATTAGTCATGAGCTAGGCAGTTGAGACAAATATGACTGGAATCCATCCTCCTACAAAGCATAGGCAACAAGAGAGGATTATTTTGGTACCTTGTCTTCCCTTCTCAGCTTAGTGTAAGGTAGCATAATCTTCTGCAGCATTATTTCAATTTCCATTAGCTGTGCAAACAAAGTAAATACCATTTGGAGCCTCTTTAGGCTGCCCTTAAATTATGTGTCTGTGGTGGGGGGACAGACTATTTAGAAATAGACTTTTGAAAACTTTTAACAAGAGCAATTGAAATGTTTTTTCCACTGAAATTTTGCTTTATTTACTTTGCCATTTTAAAGAGCAGTTTAAACTATTTAACCCCTTCTTTCCAGCAGTATTGCTCCCAGGTGCTTTTTTTAACCATGTTCCTGCAATGCCATAACTTTGTGGCAGCTAGAGTTTTGCCAAAGCATGGTCAGCATAAGTTTTACACCCAATGTGATACCAGTTTACACATGGGGTGCGCTGCAATGCTTCCAAAAAGTTTCACTAAAGGAGGGAAAAGTCCATGCTAATCTGATATTAAATCTGGCTAGTGTGGGTATATGGTTATTTTTTCGATAGCTCCCTATTTTTCATTTACCTGTCAAGGCTTTAAATCGCCATACCTAAAAAGTATTTAAGTATTGTTAGTAGCGATACAGTCTTCATAGCACATTTAGTATCAGTTTCTTCTTTGAATCACAATAAACTATGTGGTGGTCCCATCATTAGAACACTGATTAACTGTATAACCCAGGTCTGTTGGAAATTACATACTAACAGAAAATGGCTGATTGGCACAAAGACTAAACAAATTTTAGATTTTTTTTCAATAGATCCAGGAGGTATATTCATTCAAATTAACGTTATCTTAATTTAACTCTGGCACAGAAATCTTACAAGTCCTTTCAAGGATGGATCCAATAATCTAATTTAAAAGGTTGGCAGGAACTGAATTACTTGTTATCATTAAAATATTTGCTGAATGAAAACATCCATGCCTCTTTTCCCCTTAACGGCTAGACACAAAAAATATACACAGCATACTTTTGATTTTGATCCATGAGAGCTAGCATTCCTTGTGCGCCTGCACACAGGCTAAAGTAAGTCATGTAGCACACAAAATTTCATTTTGTGTCCCCACAGATGCTTAATATCTGTATACAGACAATTGCAGTAGTAAACTATTGGCATGATAAGAGATGCAAAAGTTGGCCAGTGCTATTAATTTATAGCAACCAATTATCCGGTTGCTGCAGATTAATAGCATGTACAACATTTTGCAAATGTTATTGCATTTGCCATAACTCAGCATCCTAAAGCTAGGTACACACAGTACCGATAAAGCTTTACCGAACGAGCGTGCGGCCGTTGAACGTTCTGGTCGGCCGAGTGGTTGTTCGGGAAAGACCAAATGATCTTGCAGATCCTGTTTGTCATTTTTCAAAAATATGTGATGTTTGTACCCAGCTTGAGATGCTGGTAGTTGATGAAACAAATAGGTTAGAAAGCGCTCCCTTTCACGTTATGCAAATAGGAGACATTTCTGTGGAGTTTTCATGTTAGCATTAAAAATATCCATTTCAATGGCACTTTACTCAATTTCCTAACATACCTTGTGACAGTAGTGCACAGCAGACACAATCTGACGGAAGAAGTGCCTTGTTTCTCTCTCACTCAGTCTTCGTCTCTCACTGATATAATCATACAGCTCGCCTTTACTTGCATATTCCATGATTATCACAATTTTGTCTTTATTTTCAAAGACTGTAAAAGAAAAGAGAAAGATGCCCAGATAATAAATACTTCTGGCCAGTCAGCAATGTCATAACCATGCACCATTTAGCAGAAATTTAATATCCTTACATTTTTATTAAAATGTATTCTATTGGGTAAATTGTCTCCATATAAACCATTTTTACCAACATAGCAGAGATTATACACACAAAAAGTTTGAAACGCTTTAGTTTCTATGAATGTAGCAAACCAGAAAAAGCTAAGTGCTATAGTCTTGTACAGGCCTGAAATTTGACTGCCAAGTCCCCGTTTTGGACAATAATCATCCCATCGGATCAACAAACAGTGTCCGATCGCCCATAAGCTTGCAATTATTTGGCGTCTGCAGTCAAATCGCATGTCAAGGTTATAAGGTGAAGGAAAATGTTGTCTGTTTTACGAATTAATCTTTATATTTCAATTATACAATAACATTTGTAAAGTGCCTTTCTCCTCAAGGACTCAAAAAGGACTCAAAGTGCATTTAATTATTAGACCCTATTTTTGCTTACTATAAGCTCATTTAAAGATATCTACATGCTGAGGGGTGTGTACCATGCAATTAGATACACTTCTTTACAGATCACAAGTACCTACAACTATTTGCCAAAGTATTGTTATATTTGCTTTCTTTAATGTAATATAAGCTCAGAATGTCACAGCAACATGTTAACAGAGATTTCATCAAACATAGCAGGCATGGTGTCACCCATCAGCTATTATTTTGACTGATTAGTTAAGAAAAGATACTGGCTTTTCGGTCCTATGCCTTGACGCAAGCCTGTGCTCTCACATCAGTTCAACTTCCTCATGTCTCTGTGAAACAAGCTTACAGACATTCTCAGACAGACACCGGATGAGAAAACATAGAACATCTAACTGCCTGGGGCAATAAATGCAAACAAAACAGCACAAAGGAAGAAGGTCATTTGATTTGTTTCAGTGACATACATATAGGTACTGAATACCATAATAAGTAAATTAAAGCCTAATAACATATTTGTTCTAATACACACATTACTATACAAAACAAATTTATAGCAACAACTGGATACTACCTTGAAATTGTTATATACCGTATGTAACTATATTAGTTTTGTTCTCAATAAGTTAATGGTCACCTGAATTTAAGTTTGACAAAATGCTTCTGATTTTCTTATTGCTCTTTGAAGGATAAGAGAGCCAAAATATTCTCTTGCAAGATTTCTTTATTTCATTACAAGAACATATTTCACAGCTTCTAATTATATATATATAATTAGAGGATAATAAGCATTCTCACCTCCCTGTGAATAATAGAAACAGATTTTATGTACTTAACACAGTATATAAAATCGGTTTAGTGTCCCTAGTCAATAAGAATACTGATAATGAGGGAGATATACATAAAAATGTCATCCATATAGATCACCGTAAACACTATAGGGGGACAGACAAAAAGTTCACCAGTCCGTTATCTGGCTGCAGTCCCTTATTGGCTGTGGATTTTTGTTAGTGTTATTATCAAGGCAGAACATTTTTTGATAATTAATAACACTGAATGGTTTAGGTCTTTAACACGTTTCTGACTTTGTTAGGGATTCCCAGTCCTGTAGATTCTTTAAATAACCCATGTGATGCGTGAATTTCACAAAACAAAATGAGCACATGTAATTTTTTTTTCTTTCTATAAAGTATTGTAATGTCTTTCCCAGGCTGAAATAGTCTGATTTTAGCTTGCTATTGGTAGGAGGCCAACAAGAAGTATTTTGCAATGTAAGAAGGTGGTCAATGAATTTTGTATTCCAAATACAATCTTATGTTTAGCAGGTTGCTATTTTGGATAAGTATATACAAAGTAGACGGAATCCTTCCAGCGTTCATGCAACAAAGTATCCAAATTTTATTAACACCAAAGTGACAGCATATATCTTACGGCAGTATCCATAGAGAGAGGGAGCAAGTCCCTGCCCTGTTAAGCTATTCTCGATACAATTCATTTCTTAAAAAAGAAAAATGAGTTTCAATGCCCATAATCATGGCAACCTTCACAAAGAATATTATATAGTTGGGAGAGCGATTAGCTAGTAACAGCTCTGATTCATGGTGGGGTTTTTGTATGTAATCAAAACCTAGTAATAGTTCATGTAAACAAACCAAACAGTACTGGAGATAAAGTTATAGAATGAAGTGTTTTGTTAGTATTTAGATGTTTTAAGCACAAAAAAGGAGGAACGTTACATAGAAGGGAAAATGTGTGCCCCCCCAATAAAAAAACCCCCCAAAATAAGGTAAACCAGAATGTACATTCAGCAAATAAATCTACCTTTGCTTTAATTCATTTCAAAATGGAAGTGTGTTGATTTTGAAATTCTTAAATTCAGGAACATAAACTTATATTTCAGTGATCCATTTACAATGTAATCAAGCTGTAGAGCTCTGGAGTAGGAAGGTAATATAAATTTAGTTCAAAGATGGTCATTTTCCAACTCTTTGCACTCAAATGAATTCGCTTTGGCCCTGGTGCTTGATTTCTAACACAGCCTTTACAATGCCAAAAGAAAATCAAATCAGTTGCTAAAATTGAGCAAACAGACCATAATATATGTACCCAAAATATAACTTTGCTGTAAGTTAATAGGACACTATTTCACATTTCATTTAGTTTATGTTTGCATGTTTTTAAGACCAGGTCCTCAGTGGTCATTCATTAATTTCATGTGATTTCCTAATTAAATGTGAACTGAATTGAAAAAAAAAAAAATTATATATATATATATATATATATATATAAAATGATCACCTACAAATAGGGGTAACATTTCAATTTAAGGACAACTTCCAGGAAGAGAAATGTGAAATATCAGAAACAGAAATTATAGGACCTGCTTATTTTAGAGATTTTCTTATTTAAAGGGTATCTCTACACCCAAACCTTACAACCCACATAATTTAAGGCAACCCCCTGCCAACCATAAACGCTAGCTTTAAAACAGCCCCCAAATGTACTTACCCACCCTCTGTCACAGCCTCTTCTGCTACTTCCGTGCACGGAAATGCAGAAGGGCCCAGACCAGCATCCGTGTCTGTGATTGGCTGAGAATCATGAGAGAGAACATGCCCTTTAATCTTAACGTACCAAAAAGCATGTAGACTGGGCCAAGCTGTGCTAGGAAATGTCAAACACTGCAAATTATTGAAAATTTTATGTAATATGAGGAATAAAGAAAGGATGGGTAAAAGAATTTGAGAATATGGAAAATAAAGAGAAGCCGGAAATATGAAGGTAGCAGAATAGAGAATAAGGAATGGCTGAGAGAGAATGTGTAAACAAAAAGTCCAGTTGATCTAACTAAATACCACAAACTTACCACCTGGCCAGCTACAGAGCTCATATATTACATAAGGCCTAAGGAAATAATAAGCCTATAAAATAAATTTTTTGACCATAGTTGCCTTTTAAGAGGAAGACAAACACATCAGATCATGGGAGTTACCCGTATCATCCCGTAACACACTAGCAGGCATTTTCACTATGCAGCTTCTATGGGATGCAAACAGATTTATGTTTATCTCTATGGGATGATAAAAAAACCCTTTTCTTATTTCTTGGTGTATAGCTGTCCACCCTACGACACACAGACATAATGGAATGTTCCCAAAAGACTGTTTCCAATTTCAGCCAACCGTGCCTACTGCAATACACACCTTTGTCAATCAGGAGAAAATATCAAATGTACAACTTCTTTTAAAATAATTTTCTGCATTTGAAATCATATGGACAATATTATTTTAATTTTTCAACTGTAATTCACCACAGAAACCACTTAATGTGTTATAATGTAAGAACTTATTTATCCACCATGAACAACTCAATAGCTAAACAATAACAGTCAATCTGCTTTCTCATAATCTTACTTCTATATAATCCATTTGAGCTTAGGGTAAGAATTTTTAGCAAGCTGATTTAAAAGGGAAAACCTTTGGATGACATAGATTACTCTTTATACTTTTCCTCTCAGTCTGAGCAGTCTCCTAAATTAGTTCCAGTGTGTTGACATTCCTTCCATCTGCTGCCTTTCCATGCCTCCTGAATTGGTATTTTTATTACTCTATGGACAACCGCAGACAGAATTACCTTTCCAGGGTAACAATGTGCTTCTTTATTTAAAGGTCAACCAATCAAAAGAATGAGCTGGTGTTTGTTTTATCATATGTACACTAGATCAGTATATGTCAACTACACCATTCATTTAATTCAAAAGGATTTATTTTTTTAACAATTTTTTTTTTTTAGTTTGTTATCAGACTAGAATGAGAAGCAAACTACAGTTAACTCATCAGATTCAACATACGATCCTGCCATCTTGTAAAAAAGGCTGATCTTAAGAAAAATTAGCCATTTAGCCAGATATATGTGTATGAGTGTAGGTTTGCAGAAGCTCAGATTGTCTTAGCACACAATAGGAAGTTAGTTATAGAAAGCAAATCACTTCCAATAGAGAGGAGCACTCCAGGGTAAAACATGTTAAATCTAGATAGACTGCATTAAATGAGCACAAATGCTCCAGTGGAAGACTTATGAGACGAAAATAAATGGTGACTTTTTAAGGCACATTTTAACATTTTGTCCCACTCTTATTTTTCATTTGCAGATTGGGCAGAGAGCAGGGTCCTGATTATTAAGTGAACTCAGCAGACCTTTAAATATACTAAACTGTTAAGTTGCAGCTTGGTAGCCTACAACATTCCCTACACAATGAACTGCTGGGAAACTTTGGAGAAACTTACCTCCATAGATTCCATGGAGCTGGGGAACTGATGACAACCACTCAAATACCATTGGTGTTGTGCAGAAGTTAAAGAAGTTTGGTGTACAAAACTCGTGGTAGTGTGCACACACACACACACACACAAAAAGTGCCCCTAGAAATGTTAGCAACTACGTAATAGGACTAGGATCATCTCAAATTTTTTTAAAAAAATGGTTTCTTTGGTTAAATACAGCCAACAGGGTAAGCCTCTGGTGCATTTCGCCACACAATTTAAAATACAAAAACAAGTAAGCAGTGCAATTAAATTTGTGTATCCTTTTTATGTGTGGTTAGCGATACAAACACATGAAAAGATTTAACATGTTAAATATACAGAATTAAAAGAGGAAAAGTTGATTTTATTTCTTACTTGTAAATTAAAGCAAGAGCCTGTCTAGCCTCCTAGGTACACACATGCCAACAGAGTTCAGATTTTTGGCCTAATTCTGCATATTAATATTCTACTGACTGATATATTGCACAGAGCAGTCTGTTGGTCTGAAATAACAACCCTTATCCAGAAATGTCCAAACTCAGGTTAACCTTGCACATACATATTCAAGGTGTAGGTGATCTAGGACACTGAAATGCTTACACATTTTTTATGGAAATCAGAGAAGTTGGGAGGTTGCAATACTTAATTCATGTTTAATGAAGGCATCTGAAACTCCATTTTGAGCATCCTTTTTAAGTCATACATCTTTGTTCTGTAAGGATTTTATACAGTCATGAAAAACAAACAGTACACGTCCAGATAATATCTAGGAGAGTAAAATAACATCCCTCTAATACCAGATAAAAATACACAAAAATGCTTATTAAGGTTTGCCTTCAACTAAAGAAAATAAACTCAACTCACATTTTTTATGTTAAGCTATTAAGCCATTTTACAGTGAACTGGGAACGTTATTGTCCAAATCCTGCTCTCAAGAATGTTTCTTATATGCCCTAATAAGCTAATTAGATAGGTGCAAAAAGATTATGTAAGAAACCTAAGGTGGCTGGAATGTAACAGTGGAAAAGTAGGGTCATTTTGTTCTTGATATACTGCCAGCTGCTAGTTTTGGCTTCACTGAACTTTCATTTGCAGCGTTATCAAAAGCAAACAAAGGAAAGTGTTGCAGTCGTTGACGTCACAATCTCCGAGACAGGAAATTAATTAGAAACTTGGTCTTAATTGAGAGGTAAGATGATGCCAAAATTATCCATTCTTGTTTTAGGTTAAGGTCCTGTCTTTCATTCTCTTTATTTGTTTTACATCCCATTTCATCACCTCATTCCAGTATACACCCTGGGAATATAGTATGGCTCTTATAATTTGTTAAACCAATCTGATGCTTTTTATAACCTAAAAGCAGTGTGGTACCAAAAGGAATGTGTGACCTGAAAACTGCATCTTTCTGTGCACTCTTTATTTCTGCCAGCTTTCTTTTAAGTTAAAAAGAGAAAAGGGGTTATTTTATAGAAAAAAATATCAAAACATTTAAAAAAGGATAAGCCAATAATACCGTATATACTCGAGTATAAACTGTCCCGAGTATAAACCGAGGTACCTAGTTTTAGTTAAAAAAAAAGGAGAAAAAGATATTGACTCGAGTATAAACCGAGGGGGTTAGTATTTGCCACTTAAGATGTTTGAAAACTACAACTCCCAGCATGCTTTATTGCTGGGAGTTGTAGTTTTCAAACATCTTAAGTGGCGAGTACTTACAAATAAGAGTAAAACCTTCTTTATTTGTGCATATGTATGCACAAATAAAGGAGGATTTACCCCTTAAGATGTTTGAAAACTACAACTCCCAGCATGCTTTATTGCTGGGAGTTGTAGTTTTCAAACATCTTAAGTGGCAAATACTTGCAAATAGGGGTAAATCCTCCTTTATTTGTGCATGCAAATATGCACAAATAAAGAAGGTTTTACACTTATTTGTAAGTATTTGCCACTTATGATGTTGCCCTGGTGCCCCTGCATTAGGTATAGTTCTCCTACCTTGTCCGGCGGCCGCTCGCTCCTCATCCTCGGTGCGCATCCGGATGATGTCACTACTTGGCGCGGCAAAGTGAGAGGCGCCGGGTAGTGACATCATCCAGATGCGCACCGAGGATGCGATCGCGCAGCCGGCGGACAAGGTAGGAGGAAATTGACTCGAGTATAAACCGAGGTAAGATTTTCAGGCTTTTTTTAAAGCCTGAAAACCTCGGTTTATACTCGAGTATATACGGTATGTTACTTACTGCATAACTGATTTTAATGAACAA
Organism: Hymenochirus boettgeri; assembly: GCA_019447015.1. Classification (NCBI taxonomy): domain Eukaryota; kingdom Metazoa; phylum Chordata; class Amphibia; order Anura; family Pipidae; genus Hymenochirus; species Hymenochirus boettgeri. The sequence continues at coordinate 96,241,411 of CM033471.1, read as the reverse complement.
ACTAGCTAAATCCCTTTTAAATTTTTAAACTGAACAGTTTTGAAAGGTGAATTTAAAGTAGATTTAGATTGATATATATGAGGGGAGGGCTGCCATCATAAAGGAGAACTAACATGTGTATAAAGTTTTCTTTAAAAACGAAAATCACCTGGGGCAGGAATATAGGGTCTGGTAATTCTTAACTCCAAATATTGTTTCTCTGAGGTGCACCAGCCCAAAGAAAACTGATTCTTCTAGTCTTCCTCCTGGCTTCAGCACTATATTTAATGCAGGACTATACCAGGATTAACCAGGCAAATGAAAAATGTATGTGCTTTAGATCAATCAATCCTACCTCCCTTCCCCAGGTACTTTCCATTTTTAAAAAGTTCATTTTTAGAGTATAGTTATCCTTTAAATTGGATTTACTGATTATTGGCCATGTGTATTGAATATTAAAACACCCTATCATCCTGCCAAATTACCAATATTTTAGACACAGAATTGGCTGTATGGTTCCCCGATAAAGGACACAGCCTGTTAATAATCATTGAAATCTGTGTGGATTCTGCTTTGAATCAACTAGCTTTACTTTCTATAGTTGTGGTAGTTCCCATTAACTTCAGTAAAGTTCCAATTTACCAGTCCTTTTAAAGGGTATGTCCACTCTGAAAATAAAATTTTAGCATAAGGTAGGTACCCCCTTGCCCACCCCCAACATATTTCTTCAAAAAAAGTTTAGATCGATACTTACAGCCCTCACACTCCTGCGGCATCGCTTCCTGGCTCCCTGTTTGAAAAAAGTCACAAACAGGGGCCGGACCAGCATCTGTGATCTGTTTTCAATGGAGATGCCGTGGGAGAGAAGGGGCTGTATCGATTTTTTTAAAAAAAATATTTTGTCCTTTGGGGTGGGCACGGGGTACCTACCTTATGTCCAAAGGTATGATCCCTCCAAAAACATTTATCTAATATTTGTACCTAGCTTTACACCCAATTAATGATTATGGAGGCAGCTGAATGGGCAAGTTATGGTCATTGGGATTGAAAAATAGTTTTTTTTCTTAAAAGTACATGTATTTGCACTTAAATTCCCCTTTAAATGGCCTTTCCCTGCATTTTGTACCAATCTTAAACAGATGACAGACAGAATCTGTCATGTTAAAGGTTAAGCGTACTGTAAAATCTAGTTATGTTCATTTGGTAGCTGCAGCTTTAAAAATACCATTTTTTTCCCCTATGCCCCCAGAGCCTAGCTTTGTGCCTTGAAAGTTGCTGACATCTTGTTACTGGTTTGCTGAAGTTAAGCTCCGCCCCTCTGAGATTTCCTCTGCTTTCTCCTGCTTGAGCCTCAAACAGTAATGCCTGTGAGTTCCGTGCACTCTCCTCTTGAGCCTCAAACGTAATGCCTGTGAGTTCCGTGCACTCTCCTGCTTGAGCCTCAACAGTAATGCCTGTGAGTTCCGTGCACTCCCGGCTTGAGCCTCAAACAGTAATGACTGTAAGTTCCTTGCACTCTCCTGCTTGAGCCTCAAACAGTAATGCCTGTGAGTTCCCGTGCACTACTCCTGCTTGAGCCTCAAACAGTAATGCCTGTGAGTTCCGTGCACTCTCCTGCTTGAGCCTCAAACAGTAATGCCTGTGAGTTCCGTGCACTCTCCTGCTTGAGCCTCAAACAGTAATGCCTGTGAGTTCCATGCACTCTCCTGCTTGAGCCTCAAACAGTAATGCCTGTGAGTTCCGTGAACGTGCGTGTGCATGTAACTCACAGGCATTATCGATTGAGGCTGAAGCAGGAGAAAGCAGCGGTAATCTCAGAGGGGCGGAGCTTAACATTTAGCAAACCAGTAACAAGATATCAGAAACTTTCAAACTTGATTTTACAGTGCACTTATCCTTTAAAGATGTGGCTACACAGGGCAGTGTTCTCCCCAGAATTTTTTTCCTGCCGGGTGGCATGAAAAAGTAGCCGGGTGGCATGAAAAAGTAGCCGGGTGGGGTAGGACGGGGAAATTTGGTGGTAAGGGAAAATGTGCACTGCATCATGCTTATTATATAGGTCAGGGATGTCTAACTTTCGTCCCACTAGATGTTTGAAAACTATAACTCCCAGCATTCCATGGTTGTAGAATGCAGGGAGTTGTAGTTCGTCAACATCTGCAGGTAACCCATGTAACATAGCAGCACAAGCACGTGACACCCTTTTGTGGCCTTGGAGATCTTGGAAAAGCTAGTTAACGTGCTAAAATAATCTTGCAGGTGGACTGAGCAGTTTTGGCGGGAGTTTTTACTGACCTATTGGCACACCTATTAAACCTACTTCTAAATTCTTTTAAATCACAAGTGTTCTCTCAAGAATTTTTTTCCATCTGGGTGGCATGAAAAAGTAGCCGGGTGGGCCGCCCGGCTAAAAGACCCTAGGGAGAACACTGCAGGGTCCCGATCAGTTTCCCTATACTATATACATAATATATGAAATGCCCGTTTCCAAATTCCTTGCTAGGTCCAAATACCAATTGCAAATGTTTGTCTGCATCGGAAATGGTAGTTTTGCTTATCAACACATAAACGAAAAGTAATGATCTGTCGGTATCCACAGGATCAGCACTTATGTAAATTCTTATATCTTCCAATTCCCCCAATAAACTAAATTAAGGTTCAAAAATATTGTTTTGGAGGATGTTCCTCTAAATGACACTTGTTTTGTGATTACATTACACTGTTAAATGCCAAATATTGGAACTTTTATCTGTAACTTTCTCCAAAATATTCATATCATTGCCAATTTCTGTCCTGTGAAGTAGAGAGAACATCAATCTTGATGGAAAAAAATCTATTTTATGAAAAAGATCCCGAGTGCTAGGTTGTTATCACTGGCAAAGCAACGCGATTGGCTCAGTAACTTTGGGACAAGTTCAATTCTTATGTTTGTGATATTAGACCATTTTCCATTCAGACAACCAAAAGGTTGATTTTATTTCCTATAGGGAAGGTACTATTTGTTCCTAGAAAATTTCTTTGCAAAGTTAAATACTAGCAATTAATGAAAATGTAAATCTGTCAGGCACTCTATTGTGTGAGCATTTAACAGGAGGTAAAGGTTAAATGTTGCTTTGATTGTTAGAAAGTGAGACCTGCTCTGCACACTTTCACAATAAAGAGATCTGTAAGAATCTGCTGTGGCTGATTCTGGTTTTCCTCCAGAGTGAAAGGAAATCCCAAATAGGTGTTTCTACTTGGCAGCTGTACCGACAAATTAGGGTGTGTGCTTCACTCATCAGTTTTCAAATGTTCTTTGTTAGCAATGATTTTTTTTTTCCAATATTCTTCTTCAGCTTACTTTACACAATCCGTTCACTAGTTTGGGGACCCCCTTCCTTTTTGTATAAACTTGGCCTTCACCAAAACAATACATAACCTATTACACACATGCATGCTTCTTGGCTTTTGCAATTCTTTGTAGGTACGGATGAGTCTCATGAAAAGTAAACGGAACCCTCTTAACAAAACTGGAGTGATTATTCGGACTTCAATTTCCCATCTGGTGCTGTAGTTTAGTTTCTAGCAGTCTAGCCAACTTACTAGCTCCAGGTTACTTTGGGACAATTGGCTCCAGTGTTATCATGATTCTGTATGTAATAAAACTGTTGATACTATTAGGTGTGTGTGTGCATAGATTTGTTATAATTAAAAACAATGTCAAGTAAATAAATAATAAAAATAATAAATACAACACACACTATACACTATTTATCTATAGATAAAACACATGCTCTCCAAATCATGGTCAAGTAACTACTGGGTGGCCTTCCTATGATTTTTCTTTAATTGAGACTTAGCAATCAGAAAACCAATTGTTACATACTAGAGGCTTGTACACATGCACAATGCGCGCACAGAGCCACAACCCCCTACACCGACCGCTACCTGCGTCGACCAGCCGGTTTCTTTGTGCGTGTGTGCGAGCCTTTAGAAGGATGAAGAAATCAGGAAAGGTCATAACTAGAGGATTTCTTCAAAATGCACAGGTTTTCAGGCATTAGAGATATAATTATCTTCATTATGAATTATACATCACTTTGCAGTTATTTAGGGGATAATATTTAACTTGTGCTTTAGGTTCCATAAAACAAGTGCATTAATGCTCTTATCAACATGAAGGATCCCTGAAGTTATGTAAAACTAGAAAAAGAAAATGTAAGTATAAACTTTGAATTTGGCTTGAAATGCTGCAGTGTTAGACATGGTAAGTATAAGTGAAACCGTATATACTTGGTATAAACCAAGGTTTTCAGACTAAAAAATAGCCTGAAAACCAAACCTATGTCAATCGCTTACCTGCTCCGGCAGCCGCTTGCTCCGTATCTTCTGCTGGCTGACATCACTACTCGTCATCGGGAAGTGAGGCTGGCGCCGAGTAGTGATGTCAGCCAGCAGAGGATGCGGAGCACACAGCAGAGCAGAGGAAGTGATCGACCAAGAGAAGACAACTCAACACTGTGGGGGCTCTTGGAGGGGGTGGGGGAGGTACAGTAATCCCTGTAAACTCCCAGCAATTAAGCATACTTGGAGTTGTAGTTTCCAAACATCTGGTGTGCCAAGGAATGGGGGTTACTGTATGGGATGAATGTGCATTTAAAGGATAACTGTATTGCCTCAATGCATTTTGTTTTTAAAAATTACTTTAAAGAGTAAAGGTATGCAGCCCTCCCCATACATTCTTTCCCTGATTTCGAGCCTCTCTCTGCCTTCAATTAACCCTGCTGTGAAGGGGAGTAACAATTCTGTCTGCCACTAACTGTCTCTCAGAGCTAGCATGAGAGAAAACACTTCTCCACCCATCCTTGATCAGCCTGATTATGTAGGCTGTATCCTAGCAACTGGACATTTCAAGTTTGTTTAACCGGCAGAGGAGGAGGAGAGAGGTTGTAACAGACATTCCTACCAGCGAATGACAAGTGATATTTAAATCTGTCCCTGGGCCGTCTAGGAGGCTGGCCTTAAGCACTCATCTTTGCTGTGTGATATCTAAGGGAGGGCAGCACAGCTGTAAATGTGAGTAAGTGATTTCAGCTGCTGGAAGTGTGGACATGTAATGGGGGTAATGTTGTTTTTTTTTTTATATTGTTGTCCTACAAAAGGCAACTAAAGCCTCAATACAATACAGAATCAGAAGACAGTAGTGGTCATATTTTCTACCCTCAGTTTATTCTCGAGTCAATCACTTTACTCCTTTTTTAAAGGTAAAAGATGGTACCTCTGTTTATACTTGGGTCGGTTTATACTCTAGTATATACAGTATGTGGGGGTCCTTTAACTATACAGATATTTATTTAGAGGGTGGACATTCCATTTATAGGGGAATTAAAAGGCAACTATAGTTGCCTTTTAGTTAGAGAGGTTGGAAAGCATACTCCTACCTCCTTTCAAAATGTGTCCTGGACACATATACATAGTTGCTTAAGCCCAGAGAGTTTATTAGCCCCCTTTATCTCTTCCCTGACTGAAGTATTTAGTGTGGCCTGTCTGATTGTAATGATTTCTGTTAATATTTTTCTATTTCGGCTTTGATTAGCCTTAAATATCAAATTATAACATCATGGCCACCTTAAAGGGGAACTGTGGTCCAAAAAATGACTTTAGGTAAATTGATAGGAATTGCTCTTCTGGGAATTTTTGCAATTTATTTTCATTGTTTATTTTGCATAGTTTTGAAGATATTTACATTTTTGTGTGTGATATGGCAGCAGCATTACCAGGTCCCCTGCACTTCCTGCTCCCTGCTCTGAAACCATGTCAGTCAATCTGCCCTGTGTCTCCTCCTACCCTTTGCAGCCCTCCTGGTCCCTCCCACTCATGGACCCCATGGTCCCTCCAGTTGCACGCCCCCCTTGGCCCATTCTCTTACAGCCCCATGTGGCCCCACCCACCAGTGGGTGCACAAGCCCCGCCCACCCACGGGTGCACAAGCCCCACAGATCTTATTTAACATTTGAAAGCTAACATTTGATTGGTTTTGGCAAAATTAGAATCATTTTTAAGGGTAAGAACATTTATTGAATCTCCCTGTGCAGTTTGGGCCAATGAGGAAGCACTGGAATGCTATGTCTAGCTATCACTAGAACCAGCAAACAGTTTAAAGGACATGTCCACCCTGAAAACCAACTTTTAGTACAAGATAGGTACCCTCTTCTCCACCCCCAGCCGCCGATATATATTTCTTCCAAAACTTGTTTAGATTGATACTTACAGCCCTTACACTCCCTCCCGGCTCCCTGTTTGGAGGAAGTCATAAACAGGGTCTGGACTGGCAGCCGCGTCTGTGATTGGCTGAAAGGCAGCCAATCACAGACGCGTCTGCTTTCAATGGAGATGGCATTGGAGATGCCAAGGGAGAGAAGGAGCTATAAGTACCAATCTAAACATTTTTTTAAAGAACTATTTTGGCAGTTGGGGGTGGGCAGGCAGTACCTACCTTGTGCTAAAAGATTTTCGGGGTGGACATGCCCTTTAAACTATTTGCTGGTTCTGTTGTTTACTCCTAGTGATAGCTAGACATATTTTCATGCTAGGTGCCACGGCTACAGAGGATGGATCCAGTGCCTGTTTCTTCCTAAACCTCAGTCCTTGTTGAGGAAGAAACAGGCACCGGATATCTCCGGATGACAGCCTCTACGCTTCACTTTCCTGGACTTTAGACAAGCACTACAGGAGAACCGTTTGGAACAGAGATGTTAGGTAAGAATTTTTTGTAACTACACAGTGGGGCCAGTATGGGGTTAAATTTTAGTTTTGGGGTGGACATGCTCTATAATATTTTGTAAGCCTTTTTTTTTTTTAACCTATCTATATGTAAAAATTACTTTCAGATGTTGCACATCTCCTGTGCAATACACATTTTAAAGCTGGCTGGATGCATTCCATCAGAATAAACAGCTTTATATGTTTAATATGTAGCGTTCCATCCCACACAATCACAGCATTTGGGACAGAAATTTATACGGAGATATAGCATACAGTTAAATAGCAGACCACACAAAAGTGAAGTTTGAACGCTAGAAAGCAGAAAATTACCTTCATAAATACTTATGATATGTGGATGGTTGAGTGATGACATGATCTCAATTTCTCTTCGGATGTGAACCATATCCTGCTCGTCTCTTATTTTGTCTTTACGGATTGATTTGATGGCAACCTACAATATTTAACAAATTAGGCATTATTGAAACATCACAGATGTTAAATTCCAATTAAAAATTATTACGAATTGCGGTACAAAAAGTGTAAATGGATGTAAGTAAACAGTGTTTAATTTGGGTAATTTTTTCCCTAAGCATCAATGATCTTTGTATTTGCTTGCATATGTAAGCAAGGGGAGTTCCTGGGTAATTGTTTTTTTGCTCAATTCACTCAGTAATGGAATCCCTGTACTCTGCCTTCTAATCTGTGTATTCTAAATTTTACACCGTATTGCAAGCCTTTAAACATCTGCTTGGACAGTCTGTTTTAATCTCTCCTAATTCTAATAAACTAGAATATTTATACACTACACCAGTGTCCAACCTTACCTTGGCACTCCATACATTTGGAAATTACAACTCCAAGCATGCCTTGGTCACTGCAACCGAGACATGGGAGGAGTTGATGTTTCCAAACATCCGGAGTGCCGAGGTTCTATATTACAGAAGAATACTATTTCTATTTATGCTTATCCTTAATGTGTTAAAAACCAACAAGTTAACTAAGGATGGAACAAGTAGCTCTAAATGTCAGGACTGTTCTTTGTTTGATTATTGCCTAATGAAAAAATGCCAGTGTAAACTAAATGCTCAAAGCTTTGATTTGTTCATGTCAATACAAGAATGTTTTCCCAAGACAAATGATCCTCAACCTAAATGTGCAGCTGCATCAACACGTATGTTTAGGCATGAACATACAAGCCAATTACATAATTTGCTAATTCAGTTATACACGTTTTGTGCGAACTAAAGGGGGACTAAACTAAAGATGTTAACATTTTGATAGCACCCTGGTCTAAGGCTACTTTCAGACAAATGGCAAAAGCCATTGGCTGTAAATTACCTGAGCAGTTTCCGGATGGTTTCCGACAGAGAAACAATACATGTAGCATTTCTCTATCAGCAAACATCTTGAACCGCTCAGGTTTGCCATTTGTCTAAAAGAAGCCTTTAACTTTTCAAAAGTTTAACATTTTAAAGCTGCTTTCCTATTTACTGTAGTTGGTGGCCTTTCCCCCATAGAGCTAAGGAAATGACTAGGCATGAGGCTTCAGCATAAAGCTGGGTCACTTCCCCAGGTTTGTAGGGAAAGACCAGCGTGCTAGATTGCTGTCTTATCTTTCCCCAAATGTTCCTCATTTAAACATCTATCCCAAGAATGTGTAAGACAGCGTATTTATAAAATACAACATTTTCACTTATTGTTAAGGGACAGATGGAAAGATTCCTCCACGATGCCCAAGGAACGCCTGTAGCAGACCAGAATCGCTTTGTCTACGGACAATCGGTTGGGCATCAATGACGATCTAACCCACCGGATAAGCGACGCACAACCGATCATCCATACAGAAACAGATTCTTGCACATAACAGACATTCGCAGGACAACAGTGAGGAATCTTCAGGTTTGTACTTAGCATAAATCTCCTGATAACAAACCTGATCTAATTATTACAGTAAACATAATAGTATTACTTCATAACTTTTATATCTTGTGCATTAGAAGGACATATCTTGAAAATTAATATTGGAGTGAAAAATGGTGATACAATTGCCAAAATTGCATTTTTCATTCATTGATCATACCATTCTTTCAAAGGAACAAATCCCTGGTAACTTGCGCACACTTCCCTTTTCCAACAAAGCATATGCTAATGGTTATGCACCACTACAATTTAAAAGCTTTAACATACTGCCAAAGAAAGTTTCTAAGGAAAACATTTGGAGAAGTTTATGCATAACTAACATGTATGCAAGTGTGTTATGTTATGTTATGAACTTAAAGGCGCCAGGGAAAATGCAAGCAGAAATAGTTATTTCCCTAAAGGATTTAGTTTTCCTTTACAATAATAGTCATGGGGTAAAAACCTCTTTGATATGACTAAAACTGCATTTTTAACTAAGGCATCTTAATGAAAGGTTGAAAAGCTCTGTTTGCCCCTCTATGATGGTTTGCCTACATCCATTGGTGGAATAGCAACCTGCAGCAGACACTCCTTATTATGGCTCAAAAAGCCAGGCACTTCAAAGTATATATTTATATTAACCAAAACCCACTGACTAGGGACTACTGGAATAGAACCAAAAGAACTCTACACGGCATAAACAAGCTGCTCTATGAGTTGTGGCCCAATGTGTAATCAAAGCTTTCTAGCATATAGAAAAAACTTGGTAGACATTGAAACAGGTGCAATAAATGTATCCAACTTAGACATCCAAAGGAAATAAAAGGCAGATAAAATAGAGTGAGCATAAACAATGTGCATTGGCTAAAGGACATGTTTACCCCTAAAGTGATAAAGTATATATAAAAATATATAGGTAAATCACCTACCAAAACTACAATAGTTTGAAAGCTGACAGATGTAGGACTAACTGTTTATGTTTTTCTACCCCCACATGCTCAGAGGCAGCTAGGGGGAAATTGGCTGGGATATCAACTGTTACATCCATGACAGCTGCTAACCAGTAGCAGAAAGAGGGGAAACACAATATTGGGCAGCATTTTAGGTTAGTCTTACATCTCTCTGTAACAGATTTGGGGTTTGGGGGGTTGATTTAACCAGGTGCAATTTTTCATTTGAGGAGCAGACTTGCCCTTTAAGAACATTTTCTTTAGAAATGTATAACTCTTGTTGAAAATGACCATTGTGATTAAGGGCTAGGCCACACTGCTGCGTTTTTTATGTGTTTATGCTTGCGATTGCGCTTTTAAAAAAATCATTGAAAACGCGGCAACGCAAAAAAACGCGCGTTTTGCGGTGCGTTGCGATTGCGTTCTGCATTTTTAATCGCAATCGCATGCGTTTTCCTATACTTATACTATAAAAAAATCGCACATGAAATCGCATGCGATTGCGTTTGCGTTGCAGTGGGGCCGTGCCCTTAGTGTCTGCAGAATCGTTCAGTTCACATGAGGTATGATGGAAATGGGGTGAGCAATGTAATTAACAGTGAAAGTAAAATATTAAAAAACATTCTGTAGCGTGTATCACAAAAGATAATGATGACGCACAGAGATCCACTATCGCTTCTTAATTTCCCACAATGCAGTAGGTCACTTGGGCCTCAAAATATATTATGATTTCCTGTTAAAGATTGGACATCTGCTAGTGTTAAATTGTCCTTCTAAAGTAAAGCTATTCCTTTCTTGATTTTAGTTTTACATTATTTGTGCCTAGGAGACTTGCATGCACCACAAAACCCATGTTTTGCGTGTTAGGTGTGTGCATGTTAGGATTGCACTGAAAATCCCCCAAAATGCATCACCTCAATATTAAGGATACTTCCTATTAACCCACGTCTGGGGAAGTTTGTGTGGACAGAAAGCACTAGATATACTTTAAAGTATGTAGACCCACAAAAAAACACTCATCTTTACGACACTGCGACCATGTGGTACTTCAGTCTCAGGTTTTTTTTTCAGCTTTAAATTTACTACCCTAAGATACATCAAAGTGAATTGTCAAAAGTCTACTTTTTTATAAAAAGCAAATTATAAAAAAAAAAAAGTTTCCTTGCTTTCCTGCTTAAAGGGGAAAGAGCACATTCGCAAATGCTGTATCTCACCTCTCCCCTTTCTGTGGCTGATGGTGAGTCATGAAATTAACCCAATAAATTGAAATGAACAATGATAAATTCCTTTGCGTTTCATACAAAAGAAAAGTAGTCTTTAAAGTTTATTTCTTAGCTAGCATGGATGTAGGAAACAGAATATTAACATTTTAGTAAAAAATAAGGGTAAGTCTGGGAAACCTCATGTACTGCGTCTTGCTAAAAAGAAAGCTTTCTACCACAAACCAAAAGAGCTACTAGGTGGAATGTCAGTTCATGTAAAATCTTTATAATTTGCTAGGAACATAATGGAAACCAAAACAAAACAAAAAAGCCTGGAGATTTGAACCTGTGACCCAATGGTCTGTGTATTTCTAAAACCAACACTTTAGCAGTAAACCACCACTGCATATGCAGATGATGTAGGTATATTTAGAATCTTTATTTAAAAGTTTTTTTGTTAAAATGTCAGTATAATCAAAAAAATCTTAGTGATTCAGGAAAGCTATATCTAAAATTATTTTGTTTTGTTCACCAAGACCGCTGAGTGCTCTGGTTACCTACCTGTACTTGTATATATCTATATCTATCTATCTATCTATCTATCTATCTATCTATCTATCTCTATATCCATATCTATATATACATATATATATATGAGTTGAATTTGGAATTGAGCACACTCACGGGACTTCAGATAAGAATATAAAATGTGTTTATTCACCAACAAACGGTTTGTTGGTGAATAAACAAGCTTTATATTCTTATCTGAAGTCCCATGAGTGTGCTCAATTCCAAATTCTACTCATGTATATTGTGTGAGCAGCACCTGGGCAGTTAAGTACTACGAGGAGTGCTCGCCGGTGGGAAAGAACATATATATATATACATACATACATACATACATATATGCACATACACACTCCAGAAAAGGCTGAGGTTTTTTATTTTTTAAAATGACCCAGAAAAGCTCAGGTCATAGGCATTACTTACCTTAAATGCGGCAGACCAGAGCAGTCAGGAGCGTGAGTATGCATGAAGCCGTGGGAATGTCAGAATGCAAGTTATGTACCTTTCACCGGACATACCATAATGGAGGCGCAAGGAAGAACTGACTCTCCTGTCAGTGGAGCTGACCAAGGGCCTCTTCTTCTATGGGGAGTTTAGAGGTGGGCAGTTTGTTAAACATTGCTACTCCAGAGGGTTAGAAACTACAACTCCCAGCAACCAAAGCATGCTGGGAGTTGTTGTTTACAAGCTTTTGGAGTGCCAAGGAATTGGGAGTTAGTGGTTTTGGCTTATTATATTGGCACCAATAAGTTCTTCTACTACTGTATGGGAATTCTACTGTATATTATACAAGGGTCAATTTAGTGGTCGTAATTTCTACCCTTGGCTAATACTAGAGTCAATCGATTTTACCGGTTATAATAACTACCAGGGCTTATACTCGGGTTGGCTTATGTTCGGGCATATAAACTTTGTTTCCTTCACGTTCATAGAAAAATACAAACAAAAAACTTCACAAACTCTGGCATTAGACCAAAGAAAAGAAGAGTGCAGATGCTTCATGGAAGGATTTCAACCGCAACACCGAAGGTAATTGCAAAAATGGCTATTTTATTAGTGCAAAACACACACACATATGGTGTGTTCTACACAAATAAAAAATAGTAATTTTTGCAATTACCTTCAGTGTAATTCCATGAAGCATCTGCACTCTTCTTTATGCTATATGTTGCCTGGACAGGGCAAGCAGTGCTATTGGAGGCATCCTACTTACAGCCCGTGAGTGTGAACCTTCTTTTTCTGGCAGTAGACTATTTTATATTGTTTCATGAGCAAGCCAGGGGATTTGAACCTGTAACTTCTTGGGCTGTGTGTTTCTAAAACCATGGCATTTATAAGTAGTGCCACCAGAGATATAACAATACAGGTAGATTTAGATACTTTATATTTTGCTAGAAACAGACGCTAGTAACTCTGTGCATAAAGAGAGTGAATACTGGGGTCTGGGAGTGTAGAACTTTGAAGCCTTCAAGGGATGTACTAGCAACAACATAGAAGCCTTCTTGGTTATACAATCTATTACTTTTATGTACTAAATGCAACTTACTAGAGAAGAATCTTGCAATGTATAGGTGTTCTGGTGAGAAAAGCTTTCAAATCAGGATTAATCCGGAAAATTAAAGACAATTAATTAAAGACAATTAATCCTTTAACAGAGTGTCTTCCTCTGGGGAAGACTGCTGGATAAGAATATGAGTGGAACAGAGAAAAAAAAACAGAACAGTAATAGGTTTGGAATAGGTAAGAGAGAAGAATAAAGATATTGTCTGTTATGCACATCCTTGTAGCCATAAACCAGGTCTACATAAAATTAAGTGGTTTTGTGTTACCTATAATTGAGGGGGGGGGGTGGAGTACAAGACAAGCTCTTTAATATTTTACTGAGCATCAATTGTAACTAAACATGCAAGTTGGGAATTAGTTCTCTCTTAATATATCTTAAAAAGGGGATAAATACAGTGACAAGGATGAGTTCAAGGATAATAGCTAAGGAAAGTCATAGCCATTACTTTTGGCTGTACGGAGCTGTTGTGTAAAAACTGTACAGCAGGATGGTCCACTTATGGGAACTCTGTGCCAAAGGTTGCCACATTAATATTTACATGGCAGACCTCATCAGAATGATCTATTTAAATGTCTTTTATTTAAACTTCTCTTTAAATTACAAGCTCTGTCTGTCTTCTGTTTTATAGTTGTAATTGCGTGCCAGCATCATTACAGTCTACACAGCCATTACAGGGTTTGTACGAGATATATTGGGAAGACTTGGGAGAACTCAATGTTAGCCCAAGCATCTTGTGGCTGCAAATGATTAGGTATAATTTTTATACACTGTCATGCCTCTCACCACATCCCAGGCAGATTACCAGCTAAACTGAAGATGAGATTTCCATTTTTATTTGTACATACAAAACTGCAACTGTAGCCAGATGTTCAATGCACACAATAAAAAATAGAAATTTACTTTCCACCACAAAAGCCCATGAAATTGTAATGTTTAACAGAAAGGATTTAAACATCTGACTGTAAATTTCTTGCATATGTGCCATCTGCTAGAAGCAAAACTAAAAATGCGTAAAGGAAAAGACAGGTCTCGATTTATGGTGTCTTTATAACTTGTCAGCTAATAAAAGATTTTTCATCCCCAAAAGGTATAGATATCTCTAGTGTTTGAAAATGCCTTTCATTCCAAACTCACAAATGTGCATTATTATTTTCTTTCAGCGTGAATGGTGTGAACCCCACTAAGACAGCACCCTACCATAATGTACGTGAATGGTCTGAACCCCACTAAGATAGCACCCTACCATAATGTACGTGAATGGTCTGAACCCCACTAAGACAGCTCCCTACCATAATGTACGTGAATGGTCTGAAGTCCACTAAGACAGGACCCTACCATAATGTACGTGAATGGTCTGAAACCCACTAAGACAGGACCCTACCATAATGTACGTGAATGGTCTGAAACCCACTAAGACAGCTCCCTACCATAACGTACGTGAATGGTCTGAACCCCACTAAGACAGCTCCCTACCATAATGTACGTGAATGGCCTGAACCCCACTAAGACAGGACCCTACTATAATGTACGTGAATGGTCTGAGCCCCACTTAGACAGCTCCCTTCCATAATGTACGTGAATGGTCTGAGCCCCACTAAGACAGCTCCCTACCATAATGTACGTGAATGGTCTGAGCCCCACTAAGACAGCTCCCTACCATAATGTACGTGAATGGTCTGAAGCCCACTAAGACAGGACCCTACTGTAATGTACGTGAATGGTCTGAGCCCCTCTAAGACAGCTCCCTACCATAATGTACTGGAGAAGGCCTTAGCTGAAATCTGCTAACTTGTTTTCTCATATTCAGCATATTAAAAAGACTCTTCTATCAGTTTCATCCCAAATTAATAGAAGATCATTAGACAGACAAAATACTAAAATAAAACACAATTTTCCTGTTAAATATACACTTTTGATAGTTTATTCAAATATTAATCTGAACTACAGGCCTAACAAAAACAAAACAAAGTTTTCTTATTGATAAACCAAAACCCACTAACTCCCCTTTGCAGAACGAAAATAAGAACCACACACATTGGAAAGGTTGTTTATTATTTGTATCAAACTACAGTATATGTTAAAAATAAGCGTCTCTGGATATAAGGCTGTGCAAGATGTGTGTTGTTAAACAAGACCCTTATTCCCAACTGCCAATGATTTTGTTAAGCTCAGTACAATTGGCTTCAATCCTGGTAACTTGTATTCAGTTTATCAGTCTGTGTTTTTTGGCTTATGACTGTCAAGATTGGCTAAGATCTTCAAGAGGAAGCTGAAGGCTAGATACTCAACCGAACGAGTCACCAAGTTTTTCTTTGGTTTGTTTGAGCTGTGTTGTAAATGTTATTAATCAAAGATCTATGGTTTCTAGAGCACTTTAAAAGAAATGGAAAAGTTGTCAGTTTAATTGTATCCTTAAAGGAGAGATATGGTCTCCAAGCAAGTAAGGGTTTAAAAAAAAGTCTGGATCACATCTATGGGTGCAACCCATCATTAGTTATATTGCTGAAAAGTTTAAGCAATATTAACTTCCTGATACTGCTCTTCCTGCATTGATAGCCATGCCCTCTAATTGTCAATCTGGCATTGCCCTTCCTCTACCTGTGTAATCCTTGGGTAGAAGCAAATTCAAATTTTCTACCTTTTTTTTCTGACTGTAAAAAGATCCAGAAGTCTGGGCATGGGTACTAATGACTCATTACATTTTTATTGAGGGAATACCTTAGAACAGCTGCCATCGGTCACTAAAGTGACAGTGGGGGGGTCTAAAGCTTGGTACACATGCGTCATGGTGTGCGAATGTCTGTTTCGGCCATACAATAGAAGGATTGTGGAAGCACTTCTTAGGCTAAATTACAACTATATTTTGCGGGAGTGCTACTGATCTGGTCAAACATTTAAACAAACATAGAAAAGATATATAGATTCCCCTTTGTTTATAATGTATGCCAGTGTGCAGATAATATGATATTTTATGGGGCCTAGGAATGTGCATGGATTATCTTTTCTATGTTTATATGTCTGTATCGGCCGGGTACCATTTTATGTAAGTGCGCTCCCCTGGGTGGAATCATCAACAATGTCCGACCAAACAGCCGCTTGATGTCTGAGCACCCATACACTGAGCAATAGTCAGCCGAAATGCCCATTTGTTCTACATTACTACACATGTCTATATGGATCTTAAGTCTATCTTCTAGCAGAGAACATCATCTGATTAGCAAGGCGTTTTCAGTGGGCATGGCGAATGGGTACAGGAAACAGAATTATGGGAGTAAGCACAGGGGTGAAGTTCAAAAGCTCTAGCTCCTTACCCCTGGGTACTTTTATTGGGAGGATAGTATAACAGCACGTTAAATCTTCCAGGAGCTTGCCATCACCCTTTGTACAGGAGAGGAGAAGGGGGTGTAGGGGATGTTACGTAAAGGGTCAGTGAACCAAAAATTAGTTTGTTTTTTTTAAAACTAAAGTAAAATTTTGTGGGAGATATGAGCAAGTGCTTCTATCACCTATAGTGCCTTAGGAACAGCAAAGTTTACTCTTCCTGCTTCTGACGCAGCACCTATCTTTTGCTTGCGCTTGCTCAGACCCTGTGCAAAGTAGAGAAGCAGAGGGTACAGGTGATGTCATTTAAAGGGTCAGTACACTTGAGAAGTTTATGGGGCTACTGCCAAGTGAAGATAAATTAAGATTAGTTTGAAAATTATAGAGGTTCTGGTCCATGGGAATCATCTAAGTTTTATTATGGCTTTAGTTTTCCTTTATGGAATCCCATTTGTCTAACTTTTCAAGAAACCTGCCAAAAATAAAAGTCAAAAGTCTGGTAAAACAGAACCATATTAAAATTTAAATAATATAATTCAATGCATGCTATAAAATTCCATGCAAAATTAACCCAGTTCACAGAAAGGCCACAGAATAAGTAAGATTCTTTATTTCTAAACAACATGACCTTAACAGACACTAATTTGATAGAATTCTAAATTAGCCTAATACATGCCATGTGCAAAGCATACTTAAGGCAAACGTTAAGGCAATGTCATATTAAAAGGGCTATTGTACCATATTCAGAAGCCCTGGGCAACTTCAAGGGGAACTATGGTCTCAAACACATTTACCTCAACATATTTTTTATCCTAACTAAAGATACAGTATACCCATTTGAAATAAGCAAACTCTCTCACTGTAGCAGATCTGAAACCATCACTTTACACAGGTATACAAGAGAAACATCTTTCAATCATCTGTTTAAGGGCTTTATGTTAGGAGAAAAGGTCTAATTATTTTTTAAATGTCCTTGCTCATAACTTTCCCCCTTTGCTTCCCACAAAGTAGCTGAACAGTAAGGCTGGGTAAGATTTCTTTGTTCAGGCCTTTTGCCACTAGCAAGCGTTCAACCAGAACAAAGCATGCTCGGTCGTAGCCGGCAGTTCCTTTGACCGAAAGTGTGGTCCATAGAGGACTGCACGATCGCCCATGGCTTTACGATGTGTCCGATCGCCCATTTGGACAAAGTTTGGAAGACAGTAGCATGAAAGAAAATCCAATGTTTTCGAGCAGCTTAAAACAACCATGATCGTTCAGGTGGTAAATTATGAAGTTTGTTCACACAAAAAAATCCACTGACTTAAAGGGCATACCCCACCCCCCACCCCACCCATATGAAAACATTATAATTATCTGAAGGAAGATATTCTGTTTGGTATTCACCTCATCCTTCTTTGGTCCTGCATCTTTTTTGAGCAGCAATCAATCGTGGTTGTGAGGAATGATGTGACTGTTGTTGACCGAGCATAATAAGTAGTAGAAAATATTCATTCGAAAAACAGGTTATTAACTTTTGCCTTCTTTTGAGTATAGGGGGAGGGGCAGAATCGAACATGGATTTAAAAGGTCAGAAAATGCAGAATAAAATGATGTATCATTTGTCTTTTTATCATAGTAAAGGTACTTAACTTAAAGGAAGCAAGCATTGCCAGGCAGCAACAGCTAGATCTAGCATGGCATCGTCTTGTATAAGAAAAGGTATGGATTCAAGGGATAAAAATGTTATTTTCCCTCTTTACAAAGCATTGGTAAGGCCTCATTTAGAATATGCAGTGCAATTTTGGAATCCTGTGCATAAAAATTACATCTTGGAAATTGAAAGGGTTCAGAGAAGGGTAACTAAATTAATAAGGGGATTGGGGGAGCTTGAATAAGAAGAGAGACTGGAAAAGTTACAATTATGTACGCTGGAGAAAAGGCGCTTGCGTGGGGATATGATTACTGTGTATAAATACTTTAACGGGCCATACAATAAACTATCTGGGGCATAGTTCACCAATAGAACATGTCAGAGGACACATGGTATAGTCCCAAACACACTCAATACTCCAATGGGTGCGGACATCCTCAAGGCCTTCACCTTCCAAGGGCCCAAGGGATAATAAATAATAGTAGAAAGATGAGGATCGCATTCCAAATCAATAATTTTAATTGTAAACCACACAGTGCGATCCTCATCTTCCTACTATCAGAGAACACATGGACATCCCTTAAGACTTGAAGAAAAGAAATTTAGTCTTCAAGTTCGGGAAAAGGTTTTTTAGTGTGAGAACTGTAAAGCTATGGAACGGTCTTCCATTGGAAGTGGTGATGGCAGGTTCATTGGATTGTTTCAAAAGAAAGCTGGATGAGTTTCTACAAACAAAGAATGTTGCAAGTTACTGGCATTGATACATAAAGTAGAGTTTATCCAGGGATATTTCAGATTGCCACTTGGAGTCAGGAAGGAATTTTTTCCCCTTCATAATTCTGGTGGGGTTTTTTTTTGCCTACCTCCGGATCAACAGTTAGGCAGAAAGTGTGGGGAGTGCTGAGTAGGTTGGACTGGATGGACATAGGTTTTTATTCAACCTCAAATACTATGCTAAAATATTTATATACATATAAATATTTAGAGTTATACCTGCTTGGAATTACTACAGAAAAGCCCTCCCCCTTTCACCAGCTTTAGCCCTGGGAGAAACACAGTAGCTTATTGGAAAAATCCTCTTTCTCCACTTTGGTTAATCAAACTAAGTATGTCTGAGCTCAATGAGCAAGGGATGGGGCAGTAAAGCTCTCTCTACTAAAGGATTTAGTGTGTTTCTTTGATGTGTGATTACATACAAAAACAGGTAATGCATTGGTTATATTGAAAGGTTTCTGCCTTGTAATTCAGGAAATAGGTTTTTAGGGTGGACTTCTTCTCCCACAGGTACAGATGAGGAGCCAGGACACTGACATTGAGCACCACCAAGAGATTTGTGTAACTGCTTAAGAGGAAATTGTAACATAATATAAAGTAGGGCTATTCTATGATACGCAATTAGAACCGCTTGGTGTGTCTATGGCTTTAAACATCAAAAGCCATACATTTGACTATACAAATATCTAAAATAAAGGAAATATCCCAATGAAAATACAAGTTTAAAATTCCAAGACAAAAGAATAAATAATGTAATATCAAAAATGTAGATTTGTTTGCCAATTCAAGCAAGATTATGTTTACAGTTGTGCTATTCCCATACCATTATAATGAAAAAATAACAAACACACGCATAGACAAAAAAGAAGAAAAAACAGTAAGATATATGGGGGAATGGTATAGTGGTGTGCTGTACTTATATTGCTGTTTTCTGTCTTAAGGAGGCCATACATATGTGATTACGGTCACATGTGTACTGGCACATTCTATTGGAATCTGTCTGTAACGTGTGGTGGTAAACGCATACACGGTTGGCCATGCACCCAAACATGGGGCCAAAGTTATTGACTCCCTCTTACTAAAGTAAAGGAAGCAGATACCAACCAATGTAAATGTTTCATCAGGAATGACCAAGAGTTCATCTGCATCACTGTTGGTCCTTTTCAGTCCCCACACCATGCCATTTTGCCAAATATCTGCAATCTGTATGGTATCACTGCTAGTCTTAAGAGGACACTTATCGAAGAATTCTGTACCAGGGGAAAACACAATTCACAGGAATGTAGGACAGCATATTTCTACACAACAGAATTTGAATGGTGCAGCTTTAAAGTTACTTATTATTGGAAAGTATTGGTTCAGCGTCCCTTTAAAACATTTAAAGGGTTATTCAATAAAAGTTCTTAAAGGACAACTCCACCCTCATAAGAACATCTTTTAGAAAGAATGGCCTCTTTAAAATATGTTTATATATCATACTTTGTCCTATGAATTCATTATTGTATGCCTGCAATGCTTCTGGAGGCCTCATGGAAACTGAGCAATTTAGAAACCTGTACTGAGCCTTTAATGAGCCAGGGCATGCTCAGAAGAGGCAGATAGGGAATTAGCATTTGGTCATTGGCTGTGATGTCAACTGTCAAATCCATAACTGACAGTTGCTAACTGGAAGAACCAGGAAGCAGAAACAGGGGAAACAGGACATTGTGCAGGATTTCAGGTTAGACTTATATATTTCAGATTTCAAACTATTACCGTTTAGGGTTTTGGGGGTGATTTACCTGTATGTAAGTTTTCATTTTGGGGCTGGACTTGCCCTTTAAAAATGTTGCTAATTTTGCCCCAACCAATCAGGTGTTAGCTTTCAAATGTTAAATAATGTCTGATTGGTTGGGGCAAAATTAGCACCATTTTTAACGATAAGAACTTTTATTGAATCTCCCTGTTAGAGCTGTATCCAATTAGCCACAAAAAATTAAATACCGGTACAAAAAAATCTGAATCCAATTACCAACTAGGCTAATCCACAAATTTGTATTAAATAGATACAAAGCCTCTAAAAGAGAGGCAACCAGTATGGGAGCTCTCCACTGCATTTCAATTTAACTGTTGATTATATTAAGACCCAGAACACCTTTGTTCAAAATATGAAATGCTCATTTGATTTAAAAATTATTTATCAGGGAACATATTGTGAACAAAGGGACTTTCCATAATTATTGTATATATGGTTGCATACAGTGCAGAATGCATTCCAAATAAACTTACGCACAATCACATTTTAGATATTTATGCCGTGAGTAACAGAGATTGCACAAGTTTAAACCTGGTATTGTCTGTCATCTGCCAAGCTCTTGTTACAAAGATAGGAAATTCCAGACAAAAATCCCCCATTGTGAAGGTGCTCATTGGTTGCTATACTCAGACACCCCACCCTGCCAAAACTCATTTCAGGGAGGGTACCCACACATTTCAGGGAGGATACCCACCACCTAAAGCCCCACCCCAAGATTAACACATAATACATGCATACACACACATGTATACAGTCTGACACTCTTGCATACAAACACATCATGCATCTCAACAGACACACACTCATGAAAAGTAAGACAAACATGCATACAACAAGTCATGTCACTATTAAAGAGCATGTCCCACCCCCCAAAACTAAACCCCCCACTAATGGCCCCACCATGTAGTGTAAAAAATCCTTACCTCACATCCCAGCTCCATATGGTTCTCCTTGTAGTCCCCCCCCCAAAGTCCCAAAAACTGCTCACCAGGAGGATAGCAGAGTCCATACCTCCAGGAGAAGTTTGGCATGCGCACTGCAGCCCTTCTCCCCCTCCCTCCCCCTCCCGTTTTGCGATCCCTCCCCCTACCATAGAAACCCATGGCCATATATTAGGATTCCCTTCCCCATCTCCAACCGCTAAAAATCATTTTTAAGAAAGTCCCCCGAACTCTACTTACCTTCCCTCTCTCCCCCGGCGTTCTGAGCAGCCGGCAGCCACGTCCGTGATTGGCTGCCTCTCAGCCAATCACGCACGCGGCTGCTGGTCCCGCCCCCTGCTTGCAGTGTCTTGCAAGCAGAAGGCCGGGCAGTGCGTCGGAGGAGAGAGGGAAGGTAAGTAAAGATCTTTCTTAAAATTATTTTATAGCTGTTGGGGCTGGGGAAGGCATACTATTATATTTGAAAACTTTTTATAAGGGTGGACATACCCTTTAAGTGTTTTTGTCACTTGTTAACTACTAAAAGACTGTGACATCATTGTGTTCCCTCACTCTAATTCAAAACAACACATTTCAGGGAGTTTGTATATTATTTCAGGGAGTCAGGGATCTGCCATAAAATCAGGAGAGGTGGGATGCCGGTATACTCTTCTGACCATAGATCATCTTTATAAAATATTTGCATATTTTCTCACCCTCTGCTATTTCAACATTTAATGTATCTTTTCCTGTGATGTGCATGCAGCTCATCCTGCACAGCAGGGGGAGCTAAAAACTAGTCTGTAGGCTTGGAATTTCATTTTTGTAGAGCTGATTTAACACTTGGAGGTACAGTTCATCTCAGGGCTGCGAGAAGGATTGCCCCCCTCTCATTTAACTTTCAACTATACTCTTTCACCAACGTGGCCTAATTCATATGAAAATTTACATTGAACTGTCTGAAGGACAAAGAGTAAACACTGTCAAGTCACTGTCAAGACATCTTACTCATCGTCATTTAATTTCTAAGGATACAAAATCTAGGGGCACAGGAGATTTTACTGTTAAAAACAACTCAAATAACAAGTAGAAAATTATAAATAAACTTTGAATTTGGTGTGAAAAGCTGCATTTGGGAAGGGAATGTAATATGGCAATGAAAGAGGGTGTTCAATTTTCTTAATTCATTCTGCTTAAATACTTGTATTTTTATTATTTTGTGTATGGTTCCCATAGAAACTGAAAGCAAGTTGGGTTGTGAGGGTGTATCAGTAGGTATGTGTACCAGTAGGATTGTTGGTAACAACTAGCTTTTTTTTGATTATTGATCAAAATGTATTTTTTGAATATAGTTACCCTTTAAGTATAGTTGCTACATAAAGGAAGGGTAGGCCAGTAGGTGTATGCACCTGTGTCAGGTTGAGGGGGTATGTGTTCTAATATTTATGACCATAAAAACAACTTTTTTGGATGATTGATCAAAATTAGTTTTTTTACTATAGTATGACTGCCATGGAAACGGAAGGGTAGGTCAGTAGGTGTGTTGGTGGGTATATATTTACATGTATCACCATAAAACTATCCGTTTTGACGATTAATTACAATTAGTCTAAATGTAAAATTTTAGTCTAAATTGACTAAAATTTTGACTATAGTTACCCCAGTATATGGCTGCCATGGAAACAGAAGGGTAGGTCTGTAGGTGTGCGTATCTGTGTTTGTTTTTTAATAAACACTTATTAATATCAAGTCTGGTGTGCGCAGTTAAGCTAGGTACACACAGTACAGATTTCTGAAAGATGACAGACAGGATCTGCAAGATCCTGTCTGCCATCTTTCAAAGATCTGCATACACACAGTCCCGAGCGTTCTCCCTATAGGGAAACGCTCGGGACTGTGTGTTTCCATCGGCCGCGCTAGACTCCTATAGGGAGTCTAGCGCGGCCGATGGAAATTTTCCTTTCCCGAACGAGCGTACGGCCGACCCGATCGTTCGGCGGCCGCGCGCTCGTTCGGGAAACCAACGTACACACAGTAACGTTTATCGTTACTGTGTGTACCCAGCTTTACCCTGTTCTTTTCTGATATGTTTGCTGGCTACAACACTGCAGCACCCTGCCACCAGATACTCTATCATGGATGCGATGAGTGTGCATGATCTTTTTTCTATTTTGTGTCAGGTTGGAGGTATATATTTTAGGGTTTATGACCATAAAAGTAACCTTTTTTTGATGATCAATCAAGATTTAATTTTTTTTTTTTTTAACTATAGTTACCCTTTATGTATGACTGCCATGAATTGAAGGGCAGGTAGGTGTGTGTACCTGTGTGGGGGTATGAGAGTTTGCATTTATGACCATAAAACTAACTCTTTTGATCACATGACCCAGAAAGCTTGAAAATTTCACATTTGAGGATTGGATCCATTAAAGGCAATGGGAAAAAAATTCCCTCGAAACACTTCAACGGATTCCTTGAAGATAGCACACTTCACCTGTATGTTCTGCACGTCTGTACCGAATGTCCTGTCTCTAAGGGCACGGCCACACTGCAACGCAAATCGCAAGTGCAATCGCATCACAACCGAAAACGCGTGTTTTCTGTGCATTGCCGCGATTCCAATGATCGGAAAAAACGCATTCGCAAGAAAATCGCGACAGTGTGGCCTAGCCCTAACTGGAAAACTGTGAGAGGATAAACAGTCCAAAAAAAGCAGAAGAATAAAAGAGAAGAAATAGAAGGAACAGGAATTTGTCTCTTCAAGCCAGATTAATGCATGCACAATGAAGCATCTGCAATAGATCTTTTTGTTTTTAGGATTTAATTTTTTTTTTTTTACAGAAACTTACGTGTACTGTTCCTTTAAGAAAATAAACTAAAAAAGTAATTTAATTAAACACAGAGAAGCAGCAAGTGATCTGTCAGCATCTTTCTGGAATAAACATTAAAGTCTGAATTACAAGAGGAAGGATTGTGTTTTGCTGCCACTGCTGGGCAGTCATTAATGTTTCAGGAGCCAGTAACTGATCCATTATTTAAAGACATTTTCCCTTCTTTTTTCTGCTTTTAAATTTTTAATAACCCAGCATTCTCCTTTTCCCTAGCCTTATCCCATTGTTTTTCACCTTTTTGAAATATTTGCATATTCATTTGCATATTAAACAAAAGTGGAGCACAAAACCACATAAATCAGTCATTGCAAACCCTTCAAATATATAAAAACTACAACTTCCAGCAATCCTTGGTTGCAGAATGCAACCGTGGAATTCTGGAAGTTGCAGTTTTCTGGAGGGCCGCAGGTTGGACATTCTTGACATCAAGGGATAAATCTGTAATTTAAGCAAAGCATGGATTAAATATAAATGTCACCATGTCCTCAGATGCAAGGTAAATAAACCTATATTGAACCACCTAATATCTATATGTAGTCTTGCAGACCAATAGACATAGCTTTTCCAACTCATTTCCAAAGACATGCTTAGATTTGAACCATCTTCTCTGTGCATCTTTTCAACATTGCTCAGTCTTATCAGCATCACTTTTGTTCCACTGCACTCTAAGCCTGGATCTAACCTATTATCACACGTCAAATGCCATCTCGGTTTACAATTTATATAAATCAGCAACTCATGTGGTTAATAGTCCTCTGTGACTAGCAGCCATTCCGTAGCATTTTTAAATGCCAAATATGCCGATTTCCATGTTTACATACAGCATAGCAAGAGTGTTTGTGATAGCATAATCAGAAAATTCCTGATCTGTATTTATACATAAGAATGTGAGCTACTGCATTGCTTGCCTCTGCTAAAACATTCTCTAAACATTTTCAAATAACAATGCCATGCATTTATGACCACTAGGAGTGCTGTTCTATTCAGAGCAGCACCAACCCACTCACACACCGCAAACTATAATTGTTGGCAGAGAAGGAATGTCTGTGGGGCCACAGAAAAAAAATCACCCCATCTTAACTATTTTTTGAGAGGAACAGCTTTTAATTTCCTTCCTTTATACTTACATGATCGTCCTTTTCATTTTTTGCAGGCTTCCAGTCAAAGCCTGTTCTGAGGTTCCAAAGGAACACTCAGATTTTTCAGGATTAGGGGAGTTTTTCTAAATAGTTGTAGATTTTTCGAATATTCGAGAATAAGTGACTTTCAGAAACTATCAAATGTACAGGAACGATTTTGAAAAATATCAAATATGTGAACCCTCAAATCTGAATATAGGAGAAATAGCAAATATGCAGGCACTCAAATTCGAGTACTCGGAAATTATCAAATATGCGATTGGGAAATAGCTCACACATGTAGAAAGTTAGTTTTGATTTATTTTTTTTTTATGACAAACCGAAATCTAAGAGCAGAACATCCAAACCTTTGAATACAATCTTACCGTATATACAACTTGACTTAAGGTGCCCATACATTAGGAACTCACATTCAGATGTTGGAAGGTGAGAAACGACCACCATTATAGATAGATTGGACATTCGTCTACAACCAAACAACTAATCTATCCAATATCTAACTGGTGTAAACATGATGTGTCTATATAATAACCAGGAAGAATTACCCCATTTGGCTGCTTTTCTAAGTAAGATATACTAAGGCACAGTATATGTCAGTCATGTTTGTGTTCATTGCCCACCATGGATAATTGACAGCCATGGGCAATGCCAAAACATTGGTCTCCCTATAATCGTGCCAGCAAACAGTGAAGAAACACTAGAGCTGCACTAGAAAAACACTTATACATTACTCAGGATACTCTCTTCTGTCTGGCTTAAGTGGCCCATACGCGCATCAATACAGATTGTACGATTGCTGCATTGTAGGATTAGTATTGGCACAAAAAAAAACTTCTAAGGTGCCTGATAGTGAAAAACAAAATAGATGAAAATCTAAAGGTCGCCCATACATATATACATATATGGCCCCTATAGTGGCAACTTAAAGGGCAACTATAGTAAAAAAAAAACTTTGTCTATATACAATGTACAGATCACATAGCATAAACTGCCTTACTTTCATCTTGCTGTGTGGCTTCGTTTTTTCACACTGGCAGACGTTTGTACCAAGCTGTGTAGTCCCCCTCCCCTCTCAGTCTAGTCCCCCTCAAGCAGTTAAGGGCTGTTTGAAAAGTCCGGGCATGCTCAGTTGAAAGGACTTTAAATGAAGTGCTGACATCCTGTTGAACCCGCTCTTCCAGAGCTAGACTGCAAGCAAGCAAAGTATGGGAGAAAGTAGCAATATGTTGAAGGGAGGGGCAGAGGAGGACAAGTGGTGCTGAGATTCTTTACAAGTAAGTTACTGAACTCTGCTGTTCTCTAGTTTGCTAATTGTTTTATTTTTGTACATAAAGTTCATATCCCTTCCCCTGCTTAGCTGACACAAATCACGTGAAGACGAGTCATTGTAGCAGCATCTGTATGAACCTTCACAAATACAGTGACACTGCTTGTTGTCCTGATACATTTCAGTTGCTTTTCGTCTATATATTTCATAAACTGCACTGTGTCGTTTGGTATATAGTCTGTATTAGTGTATTACATATACTGTATTAGTGTATTATTATCCATACTGTATTAGTGTATTATTAGATATATTGTATTAGTTTATTATTACATATACTGTATTAGTGTTTACTTGGTGATGTCCATTTGAGTCACTGGTTTTGTATATAAGATTTTTTTTGGGGGGGGGCTATTTTATAGTGTGTTATGCTCATATTGCTGGGTTAATGGTTTATTGATTGTGTTTAGCACTACAGCATTTGACTATGTGTGGCACGTGTATAGTGTGGGTGGGGGAGTGTGTGACGGTACTTCATGGGAGCTTTGGGTTGTGTGGGTCTGTGACTTTGAGTGACAGATGAGGTGTGGCAGCTCCTACAAATCACGGCATATTCAAAGGCTTATATCTCGGGGACTATGAAGAATTTAAAGAAACTAAAGGTACCCTGGTGGTTGGGATGACTTATAGGATACATTAAAAGGAATTAAAAAAAAAAAATTCTCACTATAATTGCCCTTTAATATACAGCATAGAAATAAAAAAAATGTAAAAACAGGATATCAAACAAAAGCTTCCTAAACTGTTGTATTTATTTAATTGCATCAAACAAGCCACTGTAAATATCTATAGCAATCAAGGCAATTACTGAACTCAACTATGAGATATACAGCCTAACTATTGTCTTTACAATAATTACTTGTGTCACCGAGAGAGCACATGGACAAGAGCCTTTACCAATTACTATAAAGAGAGTTGATGACACAGGGCTGCTGGCATAACATATGGCCGGGAAGCCTGCCAGTCATAGGAAAACGCTGTCTGTGCACAAAACATTAGTCAGAAAGACATTTTCTTGCAGTTTCCCCAAATCTGCTGGAAATCAGCCTTTTACATTTCATCACATAACATTTCTTCGAAGTGTAACGTGTATTTGAAGCCAGTAGAGATCTCAATATACACTCAGAGGCTTGGCACTAGAATGTTTATAGAAGAAAACACTTAATGGATATTTTTCTTTTTTATAAGGTTTAATTCTAAAACAAATTACATTTTCAAAGGAATTTAAAAATGCAACAGAATGTTCAAATTTTTGTCAGATGTAAAAAAAATACTGGTATACAACTTCCATTTAACATCTTTAGAAACAGAGGGCCTTACAATGAAGTTACACAAAAGTACAAAAGTAGGTATAGGGTTATCACACCACCCACCTAGCTAGCTGCCATGCCTACGGTAAGTACTTAGTCCTCACCCTTATGTGTGCAGCTAACAGTCCTGCTCTGGTCCAGCCCTGCAACCTTCACTAATGTGCAGCCAAACGAAGGTGCAAGAATCGCATCATCTTACAGGCCCAGCCCTAAACTGAGGGCGGGACAGGGCTTAAGCAGACCAGAGTAATTAAATGTACCGTAATTGGTATCGGCTGGGTGACCATAATTGCCTAGTCTTTTTGGCCCTTACCTTGGCTAAAGCAAATAAAAATGTTGCGCCATTAACTCTTCACTTGTCAATCTGTATTTATTACAGAATAAAAATAGTTTCTCACCAAGAGTTTTAAATATTGGCATGAAGGTATTTACCATCTGAGAGTTTGGAAGGGCATCTATACTGCCCAAACCACTTTCTCACAGTTGGTTAGGTTTCTCGGGGTAATAAGAGTAATCCTATCTACAGTTCTGATCATTAACCTGAGAGGCGAGTTGTTAAAAAAATCTGCTTTAAGCTCTCCAGTTCCTCCTTTTTGAGGTGTCTGCACCCACCTGTTGGGACAGAGTGCACTTTCCCTTGTTTTCTCCAGCTCCTCCACCTGTCTCTGGTTTGGGCTCTTCCTTCCTCTCCTAATGGAGTCATTTTCATTCAATGAAAAGGGGGTACTGGGAAATGAGCAGAAGAGTTTATGGCACAGGCAACTGTCTCTGCCTGGGTGAATCGCTTGAATGAGAAGGCTTAAACTCAATGGGTAATTTTTGTACCATCTATCTTTGTTTAGAGTTACTTAGAAAGAGAATATAAAGCCAATCAGATAAAGGACCACTTTTTAAAGCAATAGAACTGTGCTAATGTGCAAATAGATTTTTTGTTATTGAACATTAAATTATATTATATATCAAAGGAAAGCAAAAGAAAGCTTAAAAAAATCAATATTACCAGTGTTTCACTCAAAATATCTACATCTCAGAAGTATGGTACAGAGATTTTTTCTGTAAAGAAGATTGAAACCCAACAATGACTGTTACAACAGACAGAGGCAATGAATCGCTGTTCCTTTAAGATTGCAAAGGCATCCAGAGCAGCACTTTCTAACTCGGGGAATTACATCAGTGTTTACTAGTTTTTAACAGCATGCAGAAGATAGTGCTGATCAGGAGACAATTGCAGAACTGTGCACGTCATGTATACAAACAGCCAAACACTTTCAGATGTTATCTGAGTCACTGCTTATCAGACAGGCAGGGAGGTGAGTATGCACATGTCAACGCAGATAACTCTCTGGGACCAGATATGTCCACATACCACCCTACAGGGAGTAGTGCCTGCATCATGTCTGGCTCATAGCCAAGCAGCTTGAACAGCACAGAGGACCAACCTGCAGCTATCACAAAATGCTGAAAGACCAAAAAACTGTAACCATTTAAAACAAAGGATTTTCTTAAGGGATTTAATGGCGTAAGTCTACAGGGATGTCAAACTTAGGGTCCTTCAGATGTTTTGAGAAATACAACCAGCCTTCCTTGGCTAAATGTTGGGGAGTTGTAGTTTTCTAACATTTGGAGGGCCGCAGGTTTGACATCTCTGGTCTACACGAAGCAGGGGTTACGAACTAGCTTGTCCTGTTAAACATTTAACCTGTATTTTATATTAAAGTACAGGGTTCTAGTTCATAAAATTCTACAGAGTAGCTATATTGGGAACCATTCTAGTCACAGGCAAACAGCTAGGGCACAGAGAGGGTGGAGCCAAGGGTGCCATTCAAAGTTTTTTTCTTATCAGCCATAGAGAAATACTGTTACTGATCTAGTTCCCTGTATCCTTGCTGTGTACATATAGTAAATTCATCTTGGCTGAGTTCAGTTTTTTTTACACTTTGTATTCACACCGTGAGTACACAGTGATGATAGGATATCCTTAATTCCAATACACAGTGATATGTACTCTCAGTGTAAATACAATCAGAGTTATTCAATAAAAAACGTCAAAAATGGTGCTAATTTTGCCCCAACCAATCAGATGTTATCTTTCAAATGTTAAATAAGATCTGATTGGTCGGGGCAAATTAGCACCATTTTCAACGATAAGAACTTTTATTGAATAACCCTGAACGTGTCTAAAAATGTAACCAGCCAAATAAAAGATTAATTCCTATCTCTCCAGGTTTTCTAATCCACCCGAAGGCTGAAGGTGGGTAAACACTTTAGCCATAAAGATCTGATCAAGTTGGTGCTGGCCCTTTTTCATTAAAGGATAAGTATATTATAAAATGAAGTTATGGTCAATAGGAAGCCGCAGCTTTAAAAACATTTGCTCACGTGTTAATGCACGATCGGTCCGTGCGCTCCTCCACCACGCGCGAATGACATCACAGCACACGATACGTGACATCAGTCTGCACGGACGTGTGCGGTGAGATGACGCCGTGTGGACCGATCATGCATTAACACATGAGGCTAACAAATCAGGAGCTAGATGAAAATCTCGGAGGGGCTTATCTAACTAATCACCTAGTGACAAACAAGATGTCAGCAAATTTAACTCTACAAAGGTAGGCTCTGGAGGGGCTGGGGGGGGGATATGACAAATGTTTCTTTAAAGCTTGCGGCTTCCTATTGACCATAACTTCATTTTATAGTATACGTATCCTTTAAATTGAGTAGCACATCCGATAGTTTGAAAAAGCCTGAAAACTTCCCTTACCTGTGGTTATCTCATTGTACTTATAGTATAGGGAGACGTCCGCGTTGCAGTACAGTACTGACTGTTCTACCTATACTTTACATAGGGCGAACGCTTGGAACTGTGAGTAGCGTTTTCTTAAAAAAAAAAAGAAATGACAGAATCCATCTCTCGTGTGTACTCTTTATGCAAGACGTGAGTGGGGGTTGAGTTGGGAAGAGGGCACCAAAATGTCATAGCCCTGAGCTATACAATAAAAGACAAAGGCAAATCCCAAAGACAGGTTCCCAACATCTAGGGTCCTGATCCTTTTAACAATGTGTCACATAAATAAGAACTGGACCCATGAGTACAAGATGCTGCCTGTACCATGTCCCCAGCACTGACCACACTTACCACTCTGCCAGAGAACCTCTCGATGGCCCTCTTGACCTTGCCATAGGTGCCTTTCCCCAGGGTCTCTTGAAGCTCGTACCTGTGCTTCAGGTTGTGCTTGTGATGATGCCTCTTCACCCCATGGTGCCTGGGCAATGTCCCTGCAGCGCCCTCCTCCTCCTCCTCGCAGGGAGAATAGTGGGATGGGGAAAGGGGCATCCCCGCAGCCCCCTTGGCTTTTAACCCCCCAGTCAGGCTCTTGTCATCCCCATCCATCTCCCTATCTTTACGCTATTCGCTGCTGTGCATTGGGCACCCACCAACCCACCCTGCCCCGCTGTCTCCCCTGGGGATTTGAGCTGGAGGCGATCGGTATGGCAGCGGGAGCTGGGAATAGGGACATGGACATATACAGCAGCGATGGAGGGGTCAGACAATCACACACAGCGGGATCCGGTACTCGGCGTCTCCCTTATTCACCCGGAGCATCCATGGGATGATGGGGACAATCCCCGTTATGATCAGTCCTACAGCCCGTTACCCAGTCACACCCGGTGTCGGTGGGGTAGCGGTCCCAAGGTGACCCGGGGTGTAGATTGTACAGTCACCGGGCGGACATTCCCATTCACTGGGTCCATGTTCAGCCGCTTCCCTTCCTTTTTGTCTGCAGTCGGTAATGTGAGATGTGGTCACACCAGGCCCTGCACATCCCCCGTGGAGAAACCCATATGGGCGGGGCACCTCGCAAGCTCCTCCCCCTCTTCCATCCCCCAACCCTCCTCCTTCCATTACAGGCAGAGTTGGCGTTAGTAGCAGGGCTACAGCCTTGTCCCATCACACGCACGAACTGTACATGCTACAATGCTACCTGGGAGAAATGATAAATGGCCATTTGCTACACTGCACCCCCACTAATGGAAACTCTGACCATTGCCAGTACTAATTCCTGCTGATTTCCATTGGTGGCAAATGTTAATGTATGTACATTGGTTTAAATGAGAGGAGGTGGCAAATGTTCATGTATGTACATTGGTTTAAATGAGAGGAGGTGGCAAATGTTCATTTATGTTGTACACATAGGATGACACAGTACCAACTGCTAGTCCATGTGGGGAATTAAATTGATAATGCCAATATTCTTACCCTTTATGTAAATGTAATTTATCTGTATAAATAATAGCTTGCACTTATCCCCGTTTGTATAATCAGATGCAAACCCCAGTTTGCTGTACCTGTATCAATCATCCCGGTATGATGTACCTGTATCAATCATCCTGGTATGATGTACCTGTATCAGTCACCCCAGTATGATGTACCTGTATCAATCATCCCGGTATGATTTACCTGTATCAATCAGCCCGGTATGATGTACCTGTATCAGTCACCTCAGTATGGTGTACTTGTATCAATCACCCCAGTTGATGTACCTGTATCTATAATCCCAGTTTGCTGTCCCTGTATCATTACATGGATATGAACTATATGGATCCAGTGTGTTAGAATGAGAAATGCAAAGTTTGCTAATCGTAATTGAAGTAAAAGAAATTTAAAAAGGTTAGAAGTTAAGACCTTCCAGACTGGGGTAACTTTGACGTGGTTGGAAGGCTTTTCATTCATGTGATCACAGTAATGTATACTAAAACCCCTTTGTTTATAAAGTATGCCAGTGTGCAGATAATATGATATTGTATGGGGCCTAGGAATGTGCATTGATTATCTTTTCTATGTTTGTATAAATGTTTGACCAGATCAGTAGCACTTCCGCTAAATGCAGTTGTAAATTAGCCTAATTGTAGTGCTTCCACAATCCTTGTATTGTATGTATATTTGGGAGGCCTGGTCAAGCCTCCGTGTGGTAATAGCACCCCCAACATGCCCCTTTAATGGCAGGTCCTATGCCTTTAATATAAATCACTGAATGGCCTCTTCCCTCATTTTAAAAAGCCAAAGGGCTGCGGGGAAGTGAAAGCCTGTTGTATGGATCCAGTGCACAAGTATGAGAAATGCAAAAGTTTGCTAGTGGTAATTGAAGTTAAAAAAAGGTTAGATGTTAGGACCTTCCAGACTTGGGTTACCTTGATGTGGTTGGAAGGCTTTTCATTCATGTGATCACAGTAATGTATACTAAAACCCCTTTGTTTATAAAGTATGCCAGTGTGCAGATAATATGATATTGTATGGGGCCTAGGAATGTGCATTGATTATCTTTTCTATGTTTGTATTTACCATCATATGTGCTGAATTTTCAGCATTATTAGTGCTACTTTTTGCCATGTAATTTTTGCCTTTGATGAAAGTTTTAAAAAATTGTTGTGAAGTCTGCCAGAAAAATATAGCGAAAATAATGCCCCTTTATAAATATGTCTCTTAGACCCCCATTTGACATTATTGGTAAATAAAGAAAATCGGAAATCTCAGATCGTATTACAGTAAATGCTGGAAAATAGTCTAACACCCCCCTGAGTACTTATTAGTAGTGAGAAACACTCCACAATGTACTGACACCTTCCATGGACCTATTGTCAGGCTAAATAAATGCCATTTTGTAATATATGGCGAAATTTGTCGGTAATGACTTTTCGCCACTGGTTATCACCGTTTTATAAATTGCGATAAGTGCAGAAGAGTAGCACTTCTGTTCAGTGGCGTAGCTAGATATCACAGGGCTCCATAGCAAGATTTCAGATGGGGCTCCCCATATTGAAACCAATTTAGTGCAGTTCAACCTAACCTGGCCAAACTGCAGCGAGGTTTTTTAAAGGGCATGTGCACCCTTCTAAGAAAAAGTTTTAACTCGTGCAATTCAACCCCACAAACCCCATTTTCATCTTAATTAAACCTGGGAGCATCTTTTAAAGGTTTAAATTAAACAAAAATGGGGTTTGTGGGACTGAACTACATGAGGTAACATTTTTCTTAGGAGGGTAGACAAGGCTGCAGTGGATCTGGATGGGGCCCTATTGGCTCTGGGCCCCATAGCAACTGCTATGGTTGCTATAGTGATTCCTACTCCCCTGCTTCCGTTAAATGTAGTTGTAAATTAGCCTAATTGGAGTGCTTCCACAATCCTTGTATTGTATGTATCAATCATCCCGGTATGATGTACCTGTATCAATCATCCCGGTATGATGTACCTGTATCAATCATCCCGGTATGATGTACCTGTATCAATCATCCCGGTAAGATGTACCTGTATCAATCATCCCGGTATGATGTACCTGTATCAATCATCCCGGTATGATGTACCTGTCATCCCGGTATGATGTACCTGTATCAATCATCCCGGTATGATGTACCATTATCAATCATCCCGGTATGATTTACCTGTATCAATCACCCCGGTATGATGTACCTGTATCAATCACCCCGGTATGATGTACCTGTATAAATCACCCCGGTATGATGTACCTTTGTCAATCATCCCGGTATGATGTACCATTATCAATCATCCCGGTATGATTTACCTGCATCAATCACCCCGGTATGTACCTATATCAATCACCCCGGTATGATGTACCTGTATCAATCACCCCGGTATGATGTACCTTTATCAATCATCCCGGTATGATGTACCTGTATCAATCATCCCGGTATGATGAACCTGTATCAATCATCCCGGTATGATGTACCTGTATCAATCATCCCGGTATGATGTACCTGTATCAATCATCCCGGTATGATGTACCTGTATCAATCATCCCAGTTGATGTACCTGTATCTATAATCCCAGTTTGCTGTCCCTGTATCATTAAAATGACACTATACTGAAAAAAATACTTTCCCTCATCTTACTCTATAAATAAATATGTGTAAGTAGCTCATACTCTGAGTTGTGTGTGTTGCTGCATTCCTTCAATCCAGCACATGTTTTTCTCAGGAGCAGTATCCCCCCTCCCTCTTTTAACCACTCCCACTTCAATTTGACCTGATTTATTTCCCACAAGCCAACTGTCAAAACTGCATATAACATACAACATTCCAACTGTCAAAACTCTGTCACCATTCCCTTCTACAGAAAAACTGCTCACAAAATAGTTTGACAGCAAGTCACTTGATTCACGGCTAAAATGTAAGATGTTTTAGATTGTATATCTAAAGAAATAGGAGGCAGATTAACAAAATGATACAGTGATAGTTGGGTAGAATTATAATTTCTAGTAATGGTACATTTAAAATGTTTTTTTTTCAGTATAGATGCCCTTTAATCCCAGCATGATGCACCTGTATCAAAAAACACATATCAACAATCCAGGGGTGTTCCTAGGGTTTTTGGCACCTGAAACAACTTTTAAATGCCTATAGGCATCATAGGCCTATAGGCAGACGGGGCACGTGAAGCAGGGGTAGTATGTCAGGGAACATAGGCATGGCTTGTGGAGGTAGGTGTGGTGGGCTGACTAATGCTGACTGGTGAACTGGAGGGCTGACTTAGCCCCACCTCCACGTGACATCACACCCTGCCCCACATGACATCACTCCCCCTTGTCTGTATCTATAATCCTAGTATGCCGTACCTGTATCAAAAATCACATATCAATAATCCTAGTATGATGTTCCTTCTTTAAAAAATCCATATCAATAATCCCAGTATGATGTAGCTTCTTTAGAAAATCCATATCAATAATCCCAGTATGCTGTACCTGTATAAATAATCCCAGTATGCTGTACCTGTATCAAAAATCAAATGGCAATAACCTAGTATGTTGGTACCTGCATCAAATATCCAATATCAATAATACCAGTATGTACCAGTAAAGGGACGAACAAGAGGATCGCAGCTTCGGTAGATATAGTTGTTCTTTAATTAATTTGTAGCTGTGTCAACCCAGACATGGCCCCATACTATATTTTATGTAATTAAACTTGATTTATCAGTAGTGCCCCATCTATGAGGCAAGATGGAAGAATTGCTCAGGGCACTGGCTAACCCTGCTATGAAAGTCTTTGCTTGTGCCGCCCCCCTTGTCCATAAGGTGCAATGGCAAGGGTGGCAGCACCAGAGGGTTTTTTTTAAGGTGCCATTCCCCCTTGAAAGTGCTACTGGGAAGGAATTATAAGATGCTAATAGAAAGAATACACTGTAACTATTTAGAATTTGGAGAATACTTTGCCTGAAGAGATATAAAAAGCTTACAATAGGCAAATAACGAAGAATAAGAGTGATTAATGACAACATTATTTCATAAGCAAACAAAGCTTTTCTGCAGTGTTGTTCCAAGAGGTAATCATCACAAGACAAAAGTTGAATCATCCCTATAATTTAATTATATGCTGCAGCTTGATGGAGTTGAATCATCATGTCATGGTAATTATTAGACTCGTTGATAAATCATCTCCCATATAATCACACAAAATGATTGCTCTATGAAGGAGTTGTCCATCTGGATAATTGGGAAAGGATGGAGCCCAAAGCCTGCTTGTTACATTGGCACACATTTTTTTTAACATGATTATTTTTACAGGATCCAACGCGATTTTATGGTCATAAAAGGCCATAGGCACACAGAAGAAACTAATTATATTTTACCTTATGGCAGTGATTCATTTAAGGTAGAAGTTTGGAGGTAATCGCTCAAAGACCTTTAAATTGTTCTGCATACAACTGAGGTTACTTTCACATGAGTCGTGAAACTAAGCAGTTCGGATGTTTGCTGCTAGTGGAACTCTACATGTAACGTTTTTCTTTTGGCAACCGCCAGTGAACCGATCAGGAAATTTTCACTGAAAGTAGCCTAAATTTACTTCTGTGGGGATTAAGCCAAAACAATAATACAGAAACTGGTACAGTATCTGTCCAATTTTTCTTTAGACATCTATTCAGAAACATTTTAGGCTGGGTACAAATAAGCATATAATTCTGGTCACTCAATCAATATTTGCATGTATAGGTTGGTCCCACTTAAAAATCTGCATCAGCATCTAGCAATCGTGGCAACGCACCCGAAAACGCACATTTTTGATGCAATTGTGATTTGCCTTCTGCATTTTTGCGCAATTGCATGCGTTTTTTCTATTTCTAAAGAAAAAATGCATTAGCAAACACATCAAAACCACACACTAAATCGCATGCAATTCCGCATTTGCGGCGCAGTGTGTGCCGTGCCCTAACAGTCAATCAGACACTGCTGTAATTCATGATCAATCATGCAGTCCCCTATGGAGCACACGATCAGTCACACAAACACGGCATGGCTACTTTCATCAAGACCGTGATTCACCCAGTCGGGACAAAAATTGTTGGTGTATACTCAGCCTTACATTTCAGCTGTCATTCAATTTTTCTGCTAACGTGTAAAATTGCATGATGGGAAATTCTCCTTTCCCAATCTGGTTAATAGAGAAAACTTTACAGAAAGCCAGGTCTGACAAAAGAGAGGCAGTTAAGAATGGGAGGGAGCATACTGAAGCTAAGTAGAACAAGTATTGGATTGAAGGCATGCTGCAACACATACCTTAGAGTAAGGTCTACATACATGTAATGCTAGATTAAGATGAGGAAAAGTCATGTTTTAAGCATTGTTGCCCTCTGAAGTGATATCTAATGCAATCAAAATTAATTATTTAGTAAAAATAATACTCTAGAATAACTCTAGATTATCTCCTTCCACTTTCGCAGGTATCCCAATCAGGCTGCCAGGGGCTGGATGGCTGGAGGGGGGGGGGGGGCCCAAAAGGCAAATTTGATTGAATTTATACGTTCTGCAGTGTTATGGGGAAACAGACCAATATAAAATAGTGTTTCCAGTTTTCTATGTTATATTTTAGCAGCCCAATAAAAGAGCTTTCTCCGCTGAAACTGAACAAATGACAAAAACAGATAACAAAACTGATATCTATAATGTTACAAAGAGAATCTAATGGGAATATAAATATGCACATTTCCAGATTAAATAGATATTAACAAAAGAAACATTTGCTAGCATAAAATTATCCTGCAACAGCTGTTTACTGGTATACAGTTCTTAAAGGAGAAAAACAAAATAAATTAATTTCAAGTCATTACTCAGCTTATGGAGAAATAAACCCATATTGTTCATTTTCTACTTTCTAAAGTTGTTCAATGTGGCAACTTTGTTTCAGAAAAAATATTTGTTGTGCGTTAAATCATTAACTACCCACCCAACCCAACAAAAATATCACACAATATATAAAAAAAATGGGCAGTTGTACATGTATTAAAGTGCAACTACATATGGGAGGACCAAGTAATTTCTCATGTCTTGCTTTCCCCCTTCACACTACTCCCTCTACTCCAGTTTACCAGTCTTCCTTACTTCTGTTGTTTTGTACCTCTTCCCTTGTAAATTTGATGTTTTGGTCTACAGAATTGATGTGTACTGTGAAGGCTTGTACTTCATTCTGGGGGATTTTAACCCAGGTATTATCCAAGTATCTAAAGCAGGGGCTGGGTTCAATGTCCTTGAAGGTATTAAGAGCCTGTGTTTCCATTTTTCCCATGTAAAGATTTTCCACGATGGGTGAAACTGTAGATCCCATAGCACATCCATCTTTTTGCTTGTAGAACTTATCCATATTTTACTTATTCAGGCACAAGTCCAGTAGGGAGACCAAACAGCAGCTGCACCAAGGTATGGCCAAGCAAAGAAGAGCCAATTCCTCGGATCAGGACTCAGCCGTGTACCTGCATCTTAAAGGGTATGTCCACCCTTGAAACCCATTTTTGCCATAACAATCCCCCTGTCCCCCCAGCCCCAACCGCTATATTTATTTTATTAGAAAGTTCCCCAAACTTTACTTACCTCCCCTCTTTCCTCCGCCGCGCTGCCGGCCCTCTGCTTGCGAGAAAATGCAAGCAGAGGGGTGGGACCGGCAGTCGCGTCTGTGATTGGCTGCCGCTCAGCCAATCACCGGACGTGGCTGCCGGTCATTCAGTGCGGCGGAGGAAAGAGGGGATGTAATAATGCTTGGGGCACTTTCTAATAAAAATAACATAGCGGTTGGGACTGGGGACAGGGGGTTGTTATGGCAAAAGGGATTTACACTAGGGGGAGGGAATGCTAATCGGGAGGGAGAGGGAGGGAGGGGAGGAAGGGCTGCAGTACGCATGCCAAACTTCTCCCGGAGGCCAGGTAGGAGGCAGAGTCCTATATGGACTCTGCTATCCTCCTGGTGAGCAGTTTTGGGACTTGGAGGGGGACTGACACAGGAGAACCAGATGAAGCTGGGATGTGAGGTAAGGATTAAACTACACTACACAATGGGGCCAGTAGTGGGGGGGATTATAGTTTTGGGGATGGACATGCCCTTTAAGGAAAAAGGACATACGGTACCTTTGAAGATTGTAATGTCAACATCTTGGCAAAGGAACAGGAAGTGTCAAGGAGGCCATTTATGCGAAATAAAAGAAACCTAGCCTGAATAGAGGTGGGGGTACAACACCAAGTGTCTGCCATGTACAATGCTGTTTTGACACTTTACCCTGGGCAGTTTCGATAACACCTCTTAGCCTCAATGAAATCACACCTTGCATTCAGAAGGTCCCTAACACCTGGCTGTTATATGCTAATGGGGACTTTCCAGGGTACTTAATTGCCAATAGATTCTTTTATAAGTCATTCTAAATTGAGAAAGCCAGTCGGAGGACTAGCAAAACGTCTTCAAGAACTAACTTAAAGGGCATCATATAGTGGAAAATGAACTTTTTTTCTTCTTTCCCATGTGTTCTATTAATTCCCTACAACGCCCCAGAGTGTCTCACTGTGTGTCAGATCCTTCTCCTGTCCTGAGATACACCAGTTAGAAGAATTACGTGATTGCATTCTCTACTCCTACTTGGACTGTCAATCTAATCCTGGGACGTGATCCCCCTCCCTCTCTGTAATATAAACATAGAGATTAACAGGCATTGGCAGGGGGAGAAAGGTAGCTTTGTGTAGATATAAGGCTGCACTTGACCCCCCCTTCTAATAGCTTCACGATTGATGTGGGTCACAAAGAGAGAGATTGTAAACTGTACTGATCTCCTTCTTCCGTGTCTCCAGGACAGCTTACTTTCTATGGCCACTGTGCGTGGTGTGTTTTTTCGGATGTTGAACTTTTAACTCTCACTGCCAATAAAAAGCTTGTCGGTTAGCCGAGCTGAGACATGGAGGAGGAACAGAGGGGAGGGAGAAGGGGGGAATGCTGCACATAGATGTGACACCGTGGGTTTAAACAGAGTCAGTGACAGATATAGGATTAAGGCAGCACCAGAGTCCATGAATTTAACTTTTGCAAAGGGCGGCATGTGTTTTTTCACTATAGATGCCTTAAGTCTAGCTGATTTAACTGAATACAACAGATATTACTATTAACTAGTCGTTTTTTTCCACTGAAATTTTTCTTGATTTTGAAATGGCTTCTTTAAAGGTAAGGTTCAGTGGAAAATATTATTTTTAAAATTCTTAGTTTATATTATGCATACATAGTTATTCTACATATTCTCTTCCATTTTGAAAACTTAGCTTAATTTATACTCCTTGCTATTCCCTGCTGTTGACAATAGTGAGCTGACATTTCAGGTTCTAACAGTCCTTCTTCTTCCCTGAATGCACACGTACTGTACATGGAATCTTCCTAACAATAATTTCTACTGATTGGCTGTTGGATGGGTCAAACATGTTCAGATCTGAACTGAATCAACCCAGGTGCTGGATCAAGGGCAAGACCATAACGAACAGTCTCAATTAGGGGTCCTGCAAACAGGAAGTCAGTATTTCGGAATCAAATATTTATACACAAAATGCTGACTGGGCAGGTTAAGGTCATTAGGATGGAAAATTTCTGTTTTTTTTCAAGTATATGTATTTTCAATGAACTTCCCCTTTAAGACTTATAACAACCCCAGTACTTTTAAACTCTACATGGTACATTTTTTCAGCAAGATTTACTACTTGTTATTATAGGAGATCTAAACCAAAAAAATTATACTCCATAATCTGAAAGCGCCCTACGCCAAGAACACCAGTAAACTGCAAAATCCTACTTCAGTAAATATAAGCCCCCAAAGAACTGGATTAAATAACGATGTGTATAGTATATGCAGTGTCTGGCCACACCTCCTGACTTATGTCCTGTAAAATAATTGGCTAGAGTCTAATGGTGGGTGTGAACATCTGTAACAAGTTTCTACAGTAGCTGAGCATAATGGTCATTGACCATGCTGTGTTATTCTAGAATGCTGGAAAATAAAGCATAAGCCCCATAAGCATAAGTATAAAAAAAAAAAACTCCTTCCTTCAATACTACAACATGGAACTTTAGTTCCTAGAAGAAGAAGATAAAGGGAGTGTGTGCGTCTCTTACAGTGCCTGCACCTGGAAATGGAGCAGAAATTACAGGAAATTGTAGTTGTTACTAGTAATAGAAAGAATATTGTACAGGGGACAACATTTTACTCACACTATCTCGACGATGGCAGTGGGTGGGACTGAACACACTTCCTCGTCTTTGGGGCTGAACACATGGTGCTGACAGACACTGTATGGTGGGCTGGGTTGAGTCCATTTTATGAGCTGCCTGGGCCCTGGGTTATATTGTGGGAATGGAGAATGATGGGAATTGTAGTCAGGGGAGACATTTGTTAAGTTTAGTTACTTTTCTGTATGCATTTGTGTGTTTCTGTGTCTGTGAGTGTATCTATGTATGTAAGTCCACACCTACTTCCACAAACCGTGGGCATGTCCACAAGCCACACCCACTTTCCCAATGAAGGCACGCCCATTTTCTGCAGCAGCAGAATCTTTGCGTGCCTCTTCTCCCCCCTGTCTTTAGGTGCCATTCAAAAGTCGTTTCGAGTGCCAAAAACCCTAGGAACACCCCTGTTCTGAGGCTTTAGTTGCCCTTTAATATTACACTTTTCTAAACTGTTAAATAGCACTGGACATGGTTCTATGCAAAAGTTAATGAGGCATATACTGTATCTAGGTGGCTTACCTATATCTTAGGAAAACCTTTTTTTAGTGTTTTCTTCCAAAGGACCTAAGAAGTAGCCTGTGCTGGGTTTAATTTATTTTGTGTGGCCCTGGTCTTTGCCTGGCTTTTGTTTTTGGCCTGTGATTTAATGCCCCTAGCCTTGTCACTCTCTGAGGTAGATTGTTGACCCTGGCTTACTCATTGTTGCACACGGACCTTGGCATCGGCCTTTACTGACCTTTGCTTCATCCTCTCCTTTTGTTTCTGATTGTTCAGCCAAGAGATTGATTGATGAAAAGGGATTTGGATTGAATAAAACATATAATGTTAGCCATTCTGTAAAAATAAACAAATACCTCAATGGGCATTTACATGAAAAATGATTATTATACCCTGGGAGATTGTAGACAACAGAGAACATAATTATAAAGTAGAACTGAAAAAAGTGAGCAAATGAATAGAATTAAATACAGTCAGGGAAAGTAGTGATTTAAAACATTGTAAACATGGCAACTACAAAGTTAGTAACAGGACCTGGGGAACTGTCCCATCTTGTACTTTTCTTGTCATGCAGGCAATGCAGATATAATTCTAATTAAAGGGACAGTTCAGTGGAAATTATCAATATTTGTTAAATTGTTAGTTTGTGTAATGCCTTCTTAGTTATTCTACATATTCTCT
Source organism: Hymenochirus boettgeri (assembly GCA_019447015.1). Lineage (NCBI taxonomy): Eukaryota > Metazoa > Chordata > Amphibia > Anura > Pipidae > Hymenochirus > Hymenochirus boettgeri. The sequence goes on along the minus strand of CM033471.1, from coordinate 96,198,686 downwards.
CCCATTTTAAAAAATCATTTGATTTTATACCCCTTGCTGTTCCCTGCTGACATTTCAGGTTCTAACTGTCCTTCTTCTTCAAAGGATGCACCACTTCCTTGGAATGTTCCTAACAGTAATTTCTTCTGATTGGCTGTTGGATGAGTCAAAGATGCTCAAATCTCTACTGAGCAACTAAATCAACCCAGGCGCTAGGTCAAGGGCAAGACCATAAAGGTCTCTACGGGTCCTGCAAGGAAGTCAGTATTTCGGTTGCATTTATTTATACACAGACACAATGCTGAATTGGCAGATTACGGTCATTGGGATGAAAAAATACTGATCTTTTGTCTGAAAAGCATATGTATTTGCACTGAACTTCCCCCTTAAGGACTAGGCCACACTGATGCATTTTCTCATGTGCTAATGATCACGCTTGCAACCTGTTAGTGTGTGAGAATTGCAGAGCAGTGCATGTCAATGTGGGTGGCCATATTACATTGCATGCGCTCTGACTGTGGACTTTTGCATGGATTGCAGTGCAATCTGGTGCAAATGGCATTTATGGCATTAAACAGACATTTCTCTTAAACAAAGCATATGAAATACCCTATATATCTATCTCTGCTATCTATGTATCTATCTATCTATCTCTGCTATCTATCTATCTATCTATCTCTGCTATCTATCTATCTCTGCTATCTGTCTATCTATCTATCTATCTCTGCTATCTATCTATCTCTGCTATCTGTCTATCTCTGCTATCTGTCTATCTCTGCTATCTCTGCTATCTGTCTATCTATCTATCTCTGCTATCTGTCTATCTATCTATCTCTTCTATCTGTCTATCTATCTATTTCTTCTATCTGTCTATCTATCTATCTCTGCTATCTATGTATCTATCTAGACTTTAGGTAGATAAGATGTTTGAACTTCCTGACTTGTACCTAATGTGTGAACATATGTTTAGGAAACAGAGGTATTAATATTTGAGCTATTTTTGTTATTTTAAAGTCAAAGGTTATTTCTGTTATGCTTTGTTGTTTTTGGGAAGGGGGTACATTTAGTATTGCAGAACATAATTATTATTATCATTACTGCAGATTTATATATCACCAGCATCTTCCGTGGAGCTTTACAATTACATGTATGCTTGTGAATATTCTCATGTATACATTCACATCAGGCCCTGTCCCTAAGAGCTCACAATCTAAGCACATTTTCAAATTTCCAATACTAACTAAGTAGCCTAAATGTAACTTATTAGAGAAGGATCTTACAATGTATTAATGCTTTAACATGAGAATTACAAAAATTAAGTTTAGTTCTCCTTAAAGGAAATATAGTGATAAAGATTTATAACATTGAATTTAGTTAGTAATTTAGTCTCCAACATGTTAATATTAAAGGGTATGTCCATCATAATTTTAACTTTCTATTTAACTGTTTTACTGAAGAACAGGAGGTAAATGCACTCTCTCTTACCTCCTGTTCTTCAGTAAATCTTGCAGGAGAGCAGGAGTCACTTACCCGCGGATCGCTCCAACGCCGGCTTCTCTGACAGCCTCCGACGCATCCACCCTCCTTCGCACTTTGTGCGCATGCGCGCACAGTGCAAACGACTGGGTATGCGTCGGGGCTTTCAGCCGCGTCTCTTTCAGCGCTGGAACAATGCGAATATGTGTCTCCTGCTCTCCTGCAAGATTTACTGAAAAACGGGTGGTAAGAGATAGTGCATTTACCTCCTGTTCTTCAGTAAAACAGTTAAAAAGAAAGTTAAAAGTATGATGGACATACCCTTTAACAGTAAGTTGTATTGATATGGAAACACTGATCAGACAAGCAAATTTGTCATTGGTGTTTTGTTGCTATTTATCTATGATAATAAATGCAGAGACTTAAGTGCATCATATCATATTACTAGTCTCTGAGCAACTGAATCTGTTGAAAGACCAACATGTTGCATTAGAGTAAGCATCTGAACATCAAAATATCCTAAGCCTTCAGAGCACATGCTTCTTGCACAAGATCATACCTGCTTTTAATATGGGAGCTTGGTTATTCTTCACTTCTGTGGCAAAATTTATTAACATGCGGTATAGCAAAATTTGTGCTAAATACACAATAAAAGTTTTGCAGATTATACTGCCTATGACGCGTCTACGAACCTTAATTTTTGATTGCTAACTGATCATTTATGTTATTCCAGTTGCAATCCTGTTGTACAACTTTCTACCTGTCTAGCGCACTAGAAAAAGCAAAATGCACAAAATGCACTACCCCTTAAAGGACAACTAAAACCTTTTTTTTAAGAAATTGACCTGGGAGGGCATTCAAATTTTATATTCCTTTCTACTTTGATTTTATGATATTGGATGTTTTATACAAAACCCTGAAAGGCTTGTATATATTCATGTGTATTTCCTTTTGGCACACAGGCCACTGTAACTAAGGCACATAATTGTAGAATAATTGAGAGTATGAGTATAGTAATTTTGTGGTTTATTTCACCCTAGGAATCACAAATCAATTCCAAAAGTGAATGAAAGAATATTTCTAGACTGAAGTTCACTCTATTTGTACAGTAATTTTTATTTTATTACTTTTTAACAGAAACGGCAAAATACGGTCATATTTAATAGTAAAATAGTTTTTAAATTTCCTCCAAGCATATGTTTTGGCTACAGTAATGTAATAGAATGTGCGGGGTGCATTTTAAAACATATGTTATAGGGATGCAGAGAGAAATAACCTTTATACTCTCTGCTGGAAGTTTTCACTGGAATAGAGTGTATTGGCTGACTAACCAATTGAACTTGATGTTTTAATCATCTAGGTCCAAAACAGTATAATTGGACGATAGTTTAACAAATTGAACATGTGGGGGGATCAACAGGCAGAGGGACAGACATAAAACTAAATATTGAGTTCTTTAAGGGACATTCTACACCCAAGTAAGAACCCCCCCCCAAATCCCCAAGAAGTGTTACTTACCGGTGTCAGGGGGTCCCTGAAACAAGATTCTTCTGCTGCTTCATCACCAAACCTGATCCTGAATGTAGCTGACTCCTCTTAAAGCCCCACATAAGGCAGCTCTGGAAGCAGCTGTCCACTCAAGCCCTGGAAAAAGCTTAAAGGGGAACACTGGTCTCCAAACAAATAGAGTTTCAATGAAAGGCTAGTTTTCTACCTTTAAAATGGGCCATCAACCACCTGTCTATGTGCTCCACAGCCCAAGATATAAAGAAATTACTGACCAGAAAGTTAATGGGTGGGAGACTGACATGTGACATTCCTAAGGCTGCTCCTCCATCTCGTCACCGTTCTCACTCTGCCTGAAAAGGCTGTTTTCACAGTTTTCTGTAGGGGTGGTCTGAGTGTCCCACGGCACCTGCGAGTGGGCGGGGCCACAGCATCCACGAGTGGGCAGGGCCAAAGGGGGCCTGCAAATGGAGGGGCCATGGGGTCCATGAGTGGGAGGGACCAGGTGGGCTTGCAAAGGGAGGAGAAGACACAGGGCAGATTAGCTGTCATGGTTTCAGAGCAGGAAGCAGGAAGTGCAGGGGACCTTGTGTTGCTGCTGCCATATTACACTCAAAAATGTAAATATCTTTAAAACTATGCAAAATAAACAATGACAATAAATTGCAAAGATTCTCAGGAGAGCCATTCCTGTCAATTTACCTAAATTCATTTTTGGACCACAGTTCCCCTTTAAAGCGGGGCCCCCAGCTTATGTAGCAATACACCCCAGCAACACAGCCTTCTGTGTATCTATGTACCCCACTTTGTCACATATATGTCAGCAAAATAAGTTTTAAACCATTCAGTCTTTCACGACAGTGTTTTTAACTAACTTTAAATTTGAAGTTACTTGGGCAGGGGATCAAACTCAAACAACTGGTTATCGTTAACTGTGTAGCTTGATATTTTTTAAAAAATCTTTCACTGGAGAATTACCCTTAAGGATATTTTAAAATTTGCATTGGTTCTGGGACTCAAACTCAGCACTATCAGTGACATAACTTGCACCAGGAATCCGTATGCAAATTTTAAACATTTTTTGTTTGATATCCAAGCCAAACACAAATTTTAAAGGGCATCTATAGTGAAATGTATACATTGCTCCATTCCAGACATAAAAAAGGTTATTGTATGCTGCCTTATTCCCACCTTCCTCTGTGGCTCCTTGTTTGCACACAGTTTGATTAACTGCAGAGCTTCCCACTCCCCTCTCTGGTCATTCCCCCATTGATATAGTCCGGCTGTGAATCAAGCCTGTGAAACAAGCTGCTCCTGCGCATTAACCCTCCTACACGTCACTCTAACCTTTGGTCACTCTAACCTTTGTAAACCAAAAATCAAAAACTCGGTACGTAAGCTTGGTTGTTCTGGACATACTTGCTACATAAGGAGTGAGAGGGGTGAGTTAGAAGAGACCCGAGTTCTGCCTTATCACTGCAGCCCGGTCTCCCTTTTACAGGCAATAAATTGGTGAAAGCTTTTTTCTCCTTCCCATTACCGTTTTTAACCCAGTATTTGCCATGCTTTGGGATGATCATTTTCTTTCTTCTGCCTTGCTTTTCCCCTTCACTGTTGGTATACGTGTTCTTTTCTTTCCTTCTACTGTAGGGGAAAAGCAAGACGGGAGAAAGAACATGGTTATCCCATATGTAGCAGGGGTCTCCGAGAAATTAAGAAGAATTTAAAAAAAACACTGTATCCCTGTCTGCTTTAAACCAAACAACACACCGAGACAGCAAATGGTACACCCTAAAGACCCAATACCGAAACACAAGAAAAGAACATCATATACGCAGTGCAGTGCAGTGAAGAGTGCTCTGATTTGCATGTGGGGGAGACCAAACAGCATCTGCACCAACGTATGGCCCAGCACAGAAGAGCCAATTACTTGGGTCAGGACTCAGCCGATTAGCTGCATCTTAAGGAAAAAGGACATTCATTTGAAAATAGTAATGTTAACATATTGATAAAGGAACATGACTGGTTCAAGAGAGGTGTCAAGGAGGCCATTTATGTGAAAATAAAGTCATTCTGAATTGAGAAAGCCAGTTGGATGACTAGCGAAACGTCTTCAAGAACTAAACTTCCAGTTGATCTAACTGAATACAACAGATATACCATGACGTGGATGAATGAGAACTTTCACAAGCATAAAAAGCAACTCATATAACTGGCCAAATATACAATATAAGAAAAGTGTCACTTCTAGCTCAAACTGCCTTTAAACACAATTAACTGTAGGTTGTTAATGAAAATGCATTTGAGTTAATTAACCCTTCTGGGTGCTTAAGACACTTACAGGGTTATTCAATAAAAGTTCTTATCATTTAAAATGGTGCAAATTTTGCCCCAACCAATCAGATCTTATTTAACATTTGAAAGCTAACATCTGATTGGTTGGGGCAAAATTAGCACCATTTTAAAGGATAAGAACTTTTATTAAATCTTTCTGTTTGTTAGTTGGTCTGGATGTAATGATACCCCAGACCTGTCGCTTAGTGCTTAATTAATAGGGCAAAGAAATCATTTAAAAAGCAGTATCCCATTCATATTTATACACAACTTGTTGCTGTTAATGCTGTGTCAAAAAACTGTATACTCACACAGCCATGTGGGTGGGCCAGGTGCTACTGCCCCGAGCCCTTCGCGGAGTCCTGAAACTTGCAAAATTAATAGAAGCCAAATAGTGGGAAGTGCACACTGGAAGAAACTAACTGCCTCAGATCTCTGCTTAAAGCTTCTTTATTTAGTCAAATGGATTACATTTAAAAGTAAGGGATTGTCTGGCCGGGGTTGTAGCAAAACAAAAGGAAAAAAATCCAGGGGAGGTGGGAGAGGATTCCAAGGGAGAGCTCAAAATTAATAAAAGTCTCTGAGAGTAATAGGTTTGAATCTGAGCACATATTTAAAAATTCCAACTTCCAAATCTAGTGCAAATTTAAGTCCCAGACTAGCATGTGTTTGTTTTCCAGAATGAGTGCGAATTTAAAAAAGCCTCAAAGGGAAAGGAGTTTAATTCCCAGGCAATGCACAAATGTTTGAAAAACACAGATATTAAACAGACCAGGTGTTATGACTTTGATTCCCTGGGCAAATTTAATTAAAGTGAGATCTGGTTCAATACTGAATTAGATTGTTCATATAGAGTAGTGTAACATCCTCCTTAATGCATATTGAAATGTTAGGTTACCAGGGATACAGTTCCTGCTTGCCTGGTCTGCTTTGAGTTTCTGTTTTGTGTGGGAAGAAGAAAAAGTGACAGGAGCCGCTTCAGCCAGAGTGACTTGTTAACCTTTACAGGACCAACTTATCATTGCGCTGTTCAGCTTCTGGACAGTATTTGCTACATTATAACTGTCCACCTTAGGTCATTTTCTGGAGCACAGCGTGTTCCTAAAGTAGAGGAGGAAGAGGATATGAGGCATGGATGGAGCAGGCTCTAGAAGCAATAGAAAAGTGGGATGTTCCAGAAGCACATATGAAACAGCAGATTAGAGAGTTTGAGAGGTGCTGCATATTCAACGTTTCGGGGGGATACCCCCGAAACGCTGTGATGTGGATTTGTGTGGTTCACAATAAAATTTTCTTAATGATTTGGAGTGCGACCCTCAGCTACCTTTTTTCCTGCAAAACCATTGGTTCCTAAGGGAAGAACCTACAGAGGTGTCTGCACCCACAGTTGGGTAGAGTGCACCTCCACCATTGTTTATCCTGTTTAAGAGGTGCACAGCCTACAGACCCTGTCTGGATCCAATTAAAAACTCTCAGAAGAGCTGAATTACTACAGTATCCTGAATAAATAAGGACAGCTCGGGAAGAAGAAGCCATGATGGAAGGGAGCAATGACTGGACTGTGTCAGGACTGTCGGATGGAGTTGGGTTGGTGGGTGTCACAGACATGAGCCAGAGGGTTACTCAGTTAGAGAAGACAGTGGACAAATGAGCTGAACTTTTAACACAGGTGGTTTCTCAATCAGCCTCAAAGTCTGAACCAAAGACTCAGAATATGGAAACCTCTGTGGGACAACAAAGAACACATGTAGTTCCCAAATTAGTAAACAGAGTGAATATGTTATATGCTACTGCTGTGAAGAGAGAGGCCATTTTAATGTTAGATGCTATAACGTGCTTAACCTTGAGTGAGTGATTTAACAGATGGCAAAGCAACAAAGAGACAGCCAGAAGAAGTAAACTAAAAAACACCAGAGGATCCCAGTAAAAGTTGCTCCAACAGAAAACAGATGAGTGCAAAAATGTTTAGATATGAGCATTCAAGTTAGATATTCTTCTGCACTAAAAGTCCCAAGTGGTCTGGTAGGCCCTTCATCTGTTGTTCCAGTGCAAATTGAAAGCATTTATGCAGAAGCTCTATTGGATACTGGTGCTCAAGTGACATTGTTGTCCAAAGACTTTTACATAAAGTATCTTCAGAACATTCCATTAAACAAGCTAGAGCAACTTAAGATATGGGGACTTAGTGAAAAGATGCTGCCATATGTAGGGTCTCTTCAAATCAAAATGGATTTTTTTCCCAAAGTTGCTGGCAAAGGAGAAGCTTTTGACATATTAGGTGTGTCCATGACCCCAGGGGGGAAGAATGCTTTGGTAGTGGAAACCAACACCAACTTAGTCAAAATTACTTACTCCACGGGTGGCCCTGAAGAGAGACTCTAATAACTTAGTGCATCCAATGCTTCAGCCAACATTAGGATCATTGGTACAGGGGGCAAAAGTACCTTCAGGTGCAGTAGAGAGTGTTTTATCTTTGACCAGGAAAGGAATGATAGTAGAACCAGGAAAAGTTACTTGTATGAAAGCTAGAGAAAAAATGCACTGAATCCTGGACCTTTGGTGATGATTGAGGGAATGGAGGGATCAAGGCTTCGTCCTGGAGTGACAATGATTCCAGAAGCAATACCTATATACATATACTTAGAGTGTTTTCAGAAGAAAGGAGGAATAGTAAAAGTTGGGATAAAGAATTCCACAGAAAAAACAATGGTATTTCAGCACCATACAGTGGTGGGAAAGGTGCACGCTGCCTCACCTGTATCAGTTAATCATTTTGAGGAATACAGAAAAGGAACAAGAGAAAAAGCGAGCCTCTTTATAGAATTTAAAAAATTTTATTATGATGATTTTGATGTGGGATGTGTGAAATAGCCCAACCTCTAAACCAGTTACTGCAAACAGATTACAACAATAAAGAAAGAAACCTCTTCAAAGTACAAAGCAAGTTTAAGCTAGAAGTTTACCAAGGAATCCATTGAGGACAATTGAACTGAAAAGTGTGAGACAACATTCCATAAACTGAAAAGCTACTTTACTCATGCTCCTGTTTTGGCTTATGCCTTACATTCTTCACATTTATGCAAGTCGAGGTCTTGGTATACTTTACCAACCACATGGCAAAGAGCTAAAGCCAGTGGCATGTGTTAGTTGGAGTCTTTCACCAACTGAGAAGAATTACTCAGTTCACAAATTAGAGTTTCTAGCACTAAAATGTGCTGTGGTGGATGAACTCATTACTAGTTTATATGGAGCAGAGTACACACAGACAATAATCCACTGCCATACATTAAGACCACAACAAAGTAAGATGCCACTGTACATCGTTTTTTAGGTGCACTAGCCAATAATAATTTTAGTTTACATTATAGACTAGGCTGTAACAAAAAAGTTGCAGATGTTCTATCAAGATGTCCTCATGACAGTCCATATCCAGATGATAAATGGGTAGAGATTGCTTTCCCTGGTGTAAGAGCTTTGAGCCAAGGATTACTTTGTCAGCATTTAAGACCCACCCTTGCTGAAGTTTTGGAGGTACCTGCAAAGGGGATTCCAAAACTATACTGCTGTGTATTAAACATAGACACTGCTGCATTGTCCATTTTATGCCTTGAAGACCTTTACAAAGATCAAAAAGAAGACCCACTCTGCAAAGTTTTGGATGCCCTAAGGGAAAGAAATCCTAGGATTTTATCACTAGGTGACCACCCAGATACAAAAACTGCAGCTAGAGAATGGGAAAGTTTACAGTTAAGAAACAAATTGGTTTACAGGCCTGTACGAAGTAATACAGATGAAGAGAAATGGCAATTAATGTTGCAGAATAAACGCAAAGATTTTGTTTATCGAGCCTTACATGATGATTATGGCCATCTAGGTGTAGAAAAGACAATAAACTTAATACAAGATAGATTCTATTGGCTTGGTCTAAAGGAGAAGCCTAATGCCACTCATTTTTAAGATGCATACAGAGGAAGACTTTACCAGTTAAGGCTGTGCTTTTGGGACATCTAGAGAGACAAGGTACTCTGGATTTAGTGTGTATAGACTTTTTTAACAATTGAGCCTGACAAATGGGGCACTGAAAATGTTCTGGTGGTAACAGATTATTTCACTAAGTATGCCCAAGCCTATCCTACTTAGGACTAGCACTTACTGTAGCTAAGGTCTTGGTTGAGACATTTTTTATCCATTATGGCTTACCAAAGAGAATTCATTCAGACCATGGCAGGGATTTTTAAAGTAAATTTATCAAAGATTTGTTGGCAGGGCTGGGTGTTCAGAAGTCACAAACCACTCCATATCATCCACAGGGTGACTCACAACCAGAGAGATTTAAAGGGCATCTATAGTGGGAAAATTAACTTTTTTTCTTTATTTCCATGTACCGGTATTCTATAATTCCCCACAACCCCCAGAGTGTCTTCACTTTGTTCAGATTCCCTCTCTGTCCTGAGATACACCAGTTAGAAGAATACGTGATGGCATTCCTCTACTCCTACTTGGACTGTCAATCAATTCCCTGTGACGTGATCCCCCCTCCCTGCTCTGTAATAAACATAGAGATAAGAGCATTAGCAGGGGGAGAGAGGTAGCTTTGATGGTAGATATAAGGCTGTACTTGACCCCCCTTCTTAATAGCTTTCACTGATTGATGATGGGTAACAAAGAGAGAGATTGTAAACTGTACTTTTCTCCTTCTTCTTCCGTGTCTCCAGGACAGCTTGCTTTCTATTGGCAACTGTGCGTGAGTGTGTTTTTCAGGATGTTGAACTTTTAACTCCTACTGCACATGATAAGATTGTCGGTTAGCCGGAGTTGAGACATGGAGGAGGTAACAGAGGGGAGGGGGAAGTGCTGCACAGACATCTGACACCATGGTTAAACAGAGTGACTGACAGAGATAGGATTAAGGCAAGGTACATGAATTAACTTAAGGGGCAATGTGTTTTTTTCACTATAGATGCCCTTTAACAGGACACTTCTAAACATGTTAGGTAGATTGACAGGTGACAATAAAGAAAATTGGAGTAAACATGCTGTATCAGCAATTCATGCCTACAGCAGTACTAGAAACGAGTCTACAAAGCATATGTTGTAGAAAGGGAACACAAAGCAGCTTCAGTGTCTGCAACAATCTTTTATTAATTGCAACAAGCTTCAAAAAAGGATCCATGCAAGATCTGAAACATGTTGCTGAGAGCACTGAAATAAATATTGTTTGCAGTGGCGTCTTCTTCCAACATTGTCTGATTGAAGATATCTCAACCAGCAGTTTCCAATATATGCCATTGAGGTGATTTGCCAATTTAATTTCAGCTTATTTTCGCTTAATCTTTTCCTAATGCTGGCCATACATTGGCATGGTATTACATTGATTCAATGTTAGACATCAATTTGTTAGAACATTTCAGGAATGCCATCAGAATATAGGTGCAGAATAACAGCAGTGAAAAATATGGGTCAATCACCAGGTTGGATTTTAAACCCACACAAACACAAGGGGAAGAAAGATTGAGGGGAAGATAGATTGTGTATATTTTAACATTGTAACTAGTATTATGACAACCAGTTCTAGAGGGCAAACAGGGCAAATGCCTGGGCCTCCACACTATAGGCTTTGGTTGGAAGGCGGTCCCCCACTAAATGTTTTACCCATGGGCCCACCTAACAACTTAATCTGTCCCTGTATGGCACTTTTCCAAATTATATTGTGGTAGGTAGTTGTAAGATAGTGTAGCTGATAGATATTTTCTGATCAAAAATCAGGATCGAACTACCTTGAGCCATGTATCTTGTGTGTGGATTTCAGCTTGATCATGGCCACTGATGGGATTATCAGGACATTTTCTGGATATATTGGGCAGTGTATGGTATGAAAAATGACCCATAAAAAAAGGACCCAATAATATTGATTGTTATGCCAAACAAATTATCCCATAAATGCCTACACTTAACAATAAATAAACCACAATAAACATTAAACCCTAATTGTTTTTTTGCTATTTTACTGGTGTACCTCAGCAAAGTAAACACGTGTTACAAATGGACAGCTAAAGTCCAGGATACTGTCTAGGATCTCCCACCCTTTTCCTGCAGTGAACCTACAGCTATTCTATGAAAACAGTTTAAAACTTTAGCAGTGACCTATAAATCTGTTATGTTCACCTTTTCCCCATAGCACATCGTTTAAAACCACTTTGTCTATTGCTTCTTTATAAAATCACTTACTACACCTGCATTAGCCAGGTGTTGTTAGACTCTCCAAGGCTGTAAGTATTCACATTGAAAATTACATTTATTCACCTTTATTTAAAAGAAAATAATAAATAATGTTGTTAATGTCAAGTAGTTGTGAATTTCAGAGAGAACACATTTCCAAATATCCATGTTCTGAAATATTAAAAACCAAATTAAATATAGAGGTCACCAATCCTACGAGAATTACAAATAAGATAAGCAGAAGAAACTTGTCTTGAAGAAATTTGTCTTTTCCTTTTTTACTTCAAACCACAATGCAGCAGATACAGAATTAAAGGTGGATAGTAAATTATGTTATCCAAATTTAAAAAGGAATTTATAACGTATGTCATACGAGTCAAAATAAAATCAGTCATAAAATAAATTAAATATTTTTATACATTTGCTGATATGTATGGCGGTTAAATGATAATGTTATGGCAGTTTTCATGGAATTATATCAAGTTACATGAGTTTTAGAGACAAATTTTATTTTGAATTTTTAAATATAATCCTGCATAAAAAGTATTAAATAGAAAAATAGAGAGAAATGATATCACTTTGGTGCCACCGTGTGTTCACAGAAAATAGAATCACTAGGCCCACAGCTACATAACTTTGTCAGCAGTTTTAGATTTTGTCCTCAGTATAAGATATGCCTTTTAACAGTATCTATGGGAAATAATATGGCTTTTGTGTATGTGTGTATATAATAATGTGCCTCTTACTGTTAAAACAAGAATAAAAGGGCTGGTACAAACAGGAAGGGGCGTAGCTGACATGAAGCAAAGTGAAACCTTTGCTCATGGCGCACATCCCTGTGATCCACTAAAAAATATGCAGCAAACCTAACCACTGCTCAGCAGTCGAGTATCATGATTGATCAAGCAGTGTGAGGTTGTTGGAAATAAGGCAAACCAGGCAACACAAACTCTTTTGCAATTAGAGAAGCTTTATTATAATGTACCAGTATCAAACAAAAACTTATCCTAGGTGTGAAGTGGGCACAAGTAGATAGATGTAATAATTTGAGACCAATGTCCTTTGAAATGAAAAGTGTCCTTTTAAAGGGCATCTATAGTGAAAAAAACACATTTCCCCTTTGCAAAGTTAAATTCATGTACTCTGTGCTGCCTTAATCCTATCTCTGTCAGTGAATTTGTTTATCCATGGTGTCAGATCTGTGTGCAGCACTCCCCCCTTCCCCCTCCCCTCTGTTACCTCCTCCATGTCTCAACTCCGGCTAACCGACAAGCTTATCATGTGCAGTAGGAGTTAAAAGTTCAACATCCTGAAAAACACACCCACACACAGTGGCCAATAGAAAGCAAGCTGTCCCGAAGACACGGAAGAAGAAGGAGAACAGTACAGTTTACGATCTCTTACTTTGTGACCCATCATCAATCAGTGAAGTCTATCAAAGCTACCTTTCTCCCCCTGCTAATGCTGTTATCTCGATCACATCACAGGGATTTGATTGACAGTCCAAGTAGGAGTAGAGGAATGCAATCACGTATTCTTCTAACTGGTGTATCTCAGGACAGAGAGGGAATCTGAAAAAAGTGAAGACACTCTGGGGGTTGTGGGGAATTACAGAACACATGGAAAGAAAGAAAAAAAAGTTAATTTTCCCACTATAGATGCCCTTTAAATGTATTAATAATACAAGGAAGTGTCCTGGTGAATGGGTTTAGTCTTGATGGTGATATAAGTTAATATTTGGCCATAAAACACATGTTCCTATTTATTCCGCCGTTAGGGAATTACATTTCTGAATGAATTTGTTTTCCCACTCCTGCTGTTTTTGATTGTGAAAATTGCCTTTCATACTGTGGCCTCTTTTATAAAAGTGCTCAGCCACAAGAGCATCCGTTAATCCGTGCATGATGTTGAATCTATTAGTTCATCCATTTGTGCAGTGTTTGTGCTGTTTCTCCCACATAGAAACCTGTGGTAGGGCACTTTATATACATTATTAGATATACCACATTGGCAGAACCACAGGAAATTAATTTTTAATTAATTTTTTAAATTTAAATTAATCCTTTCATTTGCTGATTTTGTTTACAATGTGGTATATATATCTGGTCTGTTGTGTGAATGTGTGCACAGGTTTCACATCTAGGTTGTTGGCAGGGGGAAGTGCCATTGATGGTTGTTTTCCCCAGGGAGCTGTTTACAAGTAGCCGTTTCAAATTAGGGGGCTGTCGGTACGCCAGGAGTGGAGGCACTGGAAATACGTTTTTTAATCTTACATCTCTTTGTAGTGTGGGATGGAGCTCTTTTATGATTTGGCATAAGAAGGTGTGGATTGTAAGTGACTACGGGTGAGGCCACACTACAACGCACCAAGCGCGCGCGTTTTCTGTGTGTTAGCGTGCATTATTTTTGCGTTTTGCATTTTTGCGCTCGCGTTTTCGCTATCTTTAAAGTGAAAATGCAAGCGATTGCGTGAAAAATGCTTGCCGCAAAACGCAAACGGACGCGTCTGTCTGTTGGTTTGCGGTATATCGAGGTCACTAGGGTGTTCCCTTGTATTTAATTGTATTCCTTTGTATTTTAATTGTATTAAAAACTTTCAGTCCAGATAATGGAGGATATCACCTATGTAATGAAGGTAAGTCATTGGTTTAGTGTTCACTATATAGATAGCAGAGGACGCACTACCTTTGTTCCTTTAGATGTGTGTTATCTAATTAATTAGCTGGTGCTAAGGATAAACCATATACCAATTAGAACCTAAGATGGGGCAAGAAACCTTATCCTTAAAAGCACTTGCACACTTGGCATCTTCGTTTAAAAAAGCAATTTATTGGCACAACAATACATAAATCCCAAGCACCTAAAGTATACCCCCCACCCTCCTATAACTCCCAAAAGAAATTAACAACTAAAGCTGAGCATCCCCAGCTGTCTCAATTGACACCAAATAAGTCTCAAAAGGAGTCCAGGAAATTCAAGAGCTTCACTTTAGTCAAAGTGTTTCAGTGCAAATAAATATAAAGTGTCCAGTACATATGAGTGATTCCAATTAGCACTTGAGACAATTACACAGAGTTACTGTATCCATCCACATTGCAACTAAGTGGCAGAAAGAGACCTCCATATGAATAGAAAAGGAACAGTCTTACCCGGGACTTATACGGAACTCATGGCGCTTTGTCCATTCATCCGGTTCAAGTTGCCAAGAGAATCCGGCTGAATGGCTCTTTAGCACTGGAGCGATACTGTATATCGTGCTTCATCTGGTGCTAGTGGCAGGTCCTCTGTTGTCTCGGCTCACCAGACTAAATTGTACATACAAGTTTCCTCTGTGATATGCTCTCCCTCCTGGTCTCCTAAAACACAGATGCGCATTTATGGGTACATCCTATATTTAAAGGTGTGGGCACATCTTTTATTTGCAAGTGTTGTGGGCACATCTTATTTTTAAAAGTATTGTGGGCACATCTTATATTAAAAGGTATTGTGGGTACATCTTATATTGAAAGGTATTGTGGGCACAACATATATTGAAAGGTAACACTACAACAAAAGAGTAGTCTCAAATACACAAAGTGTAAAAATACAAAGTGTAAAAGTCACTATGGGCGTAACAGGTAAGTTTCCTCTGACACAGTCAGTGAACAAGATTGAAGCAGCTACTCACCGGCATACAAGAGTGGCCCAGGTGCATCAATGCCCCAGGCCCTTTGCTTGGCCAAACTAACAGAGGTATGCACGATATGATAGAAGGCGGAGCTCCCAGGCAAGACACGAACCGGTCCCGTATTATAAAATATAAAGTTTATTGAGTTCTATACATATTACACAGAGACACACCAATGCCTGACGCATTTCATGTTATACAAACACTTCATCAGAGGAACGGTGTGGGACAGATGTCACTTCTTATTTATAGAGTTAGACACACCTCTGCAATTAAATCTAAACAGGAGTAAAGAGATACAGGTGCTAATGGACTGTAGACACGATCAACACACAGATGAAAATGCAGGATAAAAAATACAAAGTATAAATAGAATCAAGAATACCAACACAGAGAAAACAAAAAGAAACAACAATAGAAACCTGAAGAGGATAAAATAAAACAAACTGTTATAACAAAGTAAATCACAGAGCAAGAATAGGTAGCTAGTACGAAAATAGCTACCGTATATACTCGAGTATAAGCCGAAAAACTCACCTTCGATCCGGCGGCCACTCCACAAGTACTGAACTCTGATGGCTGCCGTTACTATCGGCGCCTGTCTTACTGCCCAGCGCCGATTAGTGACGTCAGCCGGCCGCCGGGCAGATCAGTACTTACAGAGCAGAAGAGAGCATGCGGCAGACGGATTGCAGACCAAGAGGCAGAGCGAGAGGCAGCTGAATACTGAAACAGTAAGTCTGCACTGAACTGGGGGGCCTGGCCTGAGGGTGCTGCTTGTCACTGCAGATGTTTGGAAACTACAAATAAAGCATGCTGGGAGTTGTAGTTTCCAAACATCTGGAGTGCCAAGGAATGGTGGGTCACTGTATGAGATTACCACTGTCCATTTAAAGGGCAACTAATGCCTCAAAATAATACAGAATCAGAAGGAGGATGGTATATATTGTTGCCTTCAGATTCTGTATTGTTTTGAGGCTTTAGTTGCCCTTTAAATGGACAGCAGAATTCCCATACAGTAATCCCATATAGAAATAGCCAAATCCAGTATGGGAATTACTGTATGGGACTACTGTGTGGGAATTCTGCTGTCCATTTAAAGGGCAACTAAAGCCTCAATACAATACAGAATCACAAGGCAGTAATGGTCATATTGTACCCTCGACTTATACTTGAGTCGATCAGTTTTTACTCATTTTTAGATAAAATAGGTTCCTCGACTTATACTCGGATCGACTTATATTCGAGTATATAGGGTAAGCATGCAAAAACATATAGATATAAAATGCTAGATCCATATGTAAATAGAACACTCTATATACAAGTGCTCATATTTAAAGGAATAGAGCATAATAAAATATTATATATCCACAAAGCAAGATACATCCCATGTAGAATTCAAACCATAAGGTAATCGTGTCCGCATACGAAAAATCCATTGGGTTTCGGACCTCAGTAGGCAAGCTAATCTGTTGCCCCCTCTGTATGGTCTATGGATTTTTTGAATACCTTGGAAATTAATACAATCTAGATTGCAGTTATTACATGTGATAAAATGCCTAGCAATGTGGCTATTTTCCTCTATTTCTGATGTCACAACAACAGACGACTAGTGCATCCTACATATTGTATCTTACAAGCTTTACATGTTATAAGATACATTACAAAATCGCTGTTGCAATTAATATACTCTTTTACTTTATAAACTCTCTGAGTAGCACTACTTTGAACTGTAGATCCTACCGATAGGAGCATACGGTACATCGATTACTTCCACATTTAAAGTTCCCTACATTTTTCAGCCAACTATTATATTCCTGAGACATCTGAAAGGCACTAGGTGAGAGAATATCACACAAATTGTGGGCCCTTTTGGGGACCATTTTAAAGCCACTGTCTAGCGCTCGTTGAACATATACATCTCCATATAATATGGGGATGTTTTTATTAATAATACAGACAATATCCTTATATTGACGACTAAACCGGGTAGAAAAGATTATGGGAGGATGCACACCTCCCACCAAATTGGTGACAGTCAGAGCTTTCCTGTCATCAAAAACAGCTTTGGAAGTGTTGACAATAGAGTTTAACGTTCATAGGCCAAGGCTCTATGATAGGCCTTAGATAAAACTTTCTTTGAATTACCCCTATCCAAGAGGCAGCTATATAGATCAGATGCCTTAGCTACAAATTCCTTGCGGGTAGTACAATTACGGCATACCCTTATGAACTGCCCATAGGGTATGTCTTTAAATACCTGGGGGAGATGGCATGAATCTGACCTGAGAATAGTATTACCTGTACATGGTTTCCTAAATAGGGTACTTTCTATGACATGGGAATTAGATGACAAGCGTACATCAAGGAAGTCAATAGTCTCTCTTCCATATACATATGTGAAAATAAGATTAAAATCATTGATATTAAGAGAAGAGACTAGATCTGTCCCACGCCGTGCCTCTGATGAAGTGTTTGTATAACACGAAACGCGTTGGTGTGTCTCTGTGTAATATGTATAGATCCCAATAAACTTTATATTTTATTATACGGGACCGATTCGTGTCTTGCCTGGGAGCTTCGCCTTCTATCATATTGTGCATACTTCTATATATATTGAAAGGTGTTGTGGGCACATCTTATATTAAAAGGGTTATTGGCACAGCTTATATTTAAAGATGTTGTGGGCACATCTTATATTAAAATGGTTTATGGGTACATCTTATATTTAAAGTTGTTGTGGGCACATCTTATATTAAAATGGTTTATGGGTACATCTTATATTTAAAGTTGTTGTGGGCACATCTTTTATTTGAAAGTGTTGTGAGTACATATTATTTTTAAAGGTATTGTGGGCACATATATTTAAAGGTGTTGTGGCACATCTTATATTTAAAGAGCATGTCCACCCCCAAACCTAAAATTTAACCCCATACTGGCCCCAGTGTGTAGTTTAAAAAATCCTTACCTTACATCTTTGTTCCTTATGGTTCTATTGCAGTGCTTGTTCAAAGTCCAGGAAAGTGAAGAGAAGGAAGTGTCAGTGAGTTATCTGGGCCTTGCTATTTCCTTAAAATCAGTAAGGCAGTGACATGCGCAGGGGTGCCCCCCCCCCCCTTCCACCATCCGGATCCATCCTCTGCAGCCGTGGCACCTAGCGTGAAACCCTTTGGCCAAAAGGTAGGTTTTAGCACATAAAAGGCAAGATCTGATAGAGTAGGACCCAGCTGAAAAAGCAAACCTTGAAGTGGTTTGCTTGGTCTAAAATAATTTGACCAAGTTAATGACAACTAATGACATGACAATTTGGTGTATGAATGGTTCATATGGATCTCCAGAGATTGTTAGTCTGCGTGTGAGCTGACTGGGTAGAAGGGGAAAAGCCTTTCCCCCTTTAATGCTATTCCATGGACTGGATATCAGTAGGAATGTACCATAGTTTGGTTCTAAACCTGTTTTTTGCCCAAAACCTCTGGTTTTGGCAATACAAATTTGTAACAGCACAGCCAAAATCAAGTTTCTGCATTGAAATTTTATAGTTTTGATGCAGAATTTTGGTTGAAATTACTTAGATTTAACAATGAAGCAAACTAGCTGGAGAGCAACACCTTAGGCTGCAAGCTGTCCACTGTGCAGTCTGTTACTGGACACAAGATTAAATCTCTAGCAAGACACACACAGACTTCTCTGCTCAGACTTGGTTTTCCTCTTGGTTTCACACGCCAGACCCCTTGAAATTCATGTAGATTTACTATCTATCCTCTTATGCAGAATTTGTATTCAAGCAAATATGTAAATATAGATAGGCTTTTAGTTCCTATGTTAATATATTAAAGCTCTTAGTATAGTTTCTATGGATATCAGTGTAAAAATGCTGATGAAACACTTTTAGGAACATTTTTACAATCTATAATTTTTATAGCTTCGGTATTTCAGTTTAAGCAACATTGTACGAGTCCCTAGAGGCCAGCGCTTCCCGTAGCAATAGATCCACTCTTCATGGAATATAAATTCATTGTTATCACACCTTGCACTGGTTTAACATAAAAATTCCACTGGTTTATGTTAGTTACAGGAATCTCTCAAAATGCCTGTGTGCAATTAAAACTATGGGTGTTTATGTCCTTAACACACTTGTGTAAGGTCACTGGAAGTGCAAGACATAAATCAATATCTGACACTTCAAACTATTTGTAAAGATTACCCTCTTCATAACTAGGCTTATCCGGTTTAACTATTAGTCTATTTTCTATGCAAATACTGCAAAATATAATTACTCTAGCAGCCCTATTTTCCTGCTTGTGTGAACATAGTTGGCTAAATTTATGATGGTGACACGTTAGAATCATTCATTGGGTTGAGTATTGGCAGGTATCTGTAGTTTTGCAGGCGGATGCACAAATGCAGTTAAGCAGGCGCAGTGCAGGTAAATGAGATTTTTTTTGTAGGACAGCATTAGTCTCTAAAGCAGACTATGGGGGTTATGTAATAAAATGTGGAGAAGTTAACCAATCAGATGTTATTTAACTGCAACCAGCAAAATTAAAACTAGAATCTAACTGGCTGCTGTAAATTAATTGTGCAGGCAAACCTTTCCACCTAGCACCCCAAGACACATTAAAGATTCCTCCACCTTCCTGTACCCCTGTACACCAACTTATGCAATAACACAACCAAGCAAATTTGGACACAGAGATACAGTCACTAGCTGTAACCTGGTTTATTCTGCCTCCTTTTCATTTCTTTAAAGATTCAGCCAACTCAACATTTTCAGGCAGAGCACAGAACCTTACTGCCCTCAAAGTTAAAAATAACTATTTACCATGTCTTTTTAGCTGATGACAAACATGACTATTTTGTTGATATGGTTTTATACAGTAAATAATATTTCAATGCAAAAATTATTTTCTCTAATTGTCTTTCTGGCAACGTTGAACACTTAGACGATAAAAAAGCATCCTTTTTTACTTAATACCATTATTTCCATATAAATTGCTGTGCTTGTTGGAGAAAGTCCCAAGTCAATAGAAAACCAGAAAAAAAAACAGGTAATGTAAAAATTATCTATGCATTCATAATACTAGGGGCCATATTTATAAAAGGCCAAAATTAACGCTGTAAAATTACCGCCACACATCGCCGCGGAAAAATACCGATATCGCCATATTTATAATGGCGAGCGGCATTGCGCCAAAATGTTTCGTGGCAGTGATGTGCGGCGATAATTTTAACTATCTTTGCGGCGATACTGGGGCATAAGGGGTCCCGCAGTTCGAAGCAGGACCCCCCTTCCCCAGCCCTATCAGGGCCCTTGCGGCACTTACAAGGGCCTTTGGCGGGGGTCCCGCAGCTCGAACCGGGACCCCCAGTGAGTGTCTCTTAAAAGTGTCTCTTTGGTGGCGTCTTCTTTCTTCCAGCCCCGGCGACACCAGCTGCAACGAGGCTGTTGTTGCCGGCATCTTGAACCATCGCAACGTCTTCGGGCTGGCGACACCAACCCCACTGAGGACACCGATGCCAGGCAGGCTCACTGCGGGCACTGCGGCATCAAAGGTCTGCGGCAGAGTGTACCTCTGTATATAGTTTTGCAGAAAAACCTAATCTGTTTCTGATTGGTCAATTTTTTAATGCTTGGTTTACATGTATTACATTAACCAATCAGATATTCTGAAATCTGATTGGTTAATGTAATACCTGTAAACCAAGCCAGTGGGGTCCCTCCACCCCCCCCCCCCCTCTTGGCTCTTCCCTCACTCGTATCCACCTTGAGGAAGAATAATAAATTGGTAAAAGGGAAACTGTAACCAAAGCTAACTCCCCTCCTGTTGTTTCTATTAAAAAAAAGGGAGGATAGATAACATTTTTTTTTTATACCTTTTTTTTGCTATGCTACCTTTCACCTCCTCTGCAGGTTTGAGATCCAGCCCCTAACTATTCAGCATGCATGTTTCTATAGGAAATAATGTGTCAGGTCAGCTGGCCATGTGGAGGAAGGTACAGGGCATATCTCCATTAGGATACAAGTGGGCATGCTGAAGCCAGCAGCCAGGGGTGGAGCAAAGGTGCTGGTGCAGCTCACAGAGTAAGCAGGATTCATAACCCCTTATACTGCTGAAAATTTGGATAGACTGCAGCTAAAGCATGATCCTAGATTCATTGGAGAGTTATCTTCATACACTTGTATGTAGACCACAGCTCCACAGTTTGTTGGATTGTGGTTTTGATCTTGATTTACTGTTGCTTGCTCTTACACCTGGTACACACGGGTCAGTATTTACCCTGTCTTTCAAGTCGACAGACAAACGTTGTGGTAGCAACTTTGTTGATTTTCCAACTAGGTGGACCAAAATATATTGCCGGATGGGCAGAAGTATCCTCCTGTGTGTATCTGGCCTTAAACTAGGTCCACATTGGTGATTAGATTACTGTATGTGATCCAAACTTGCACTAGTAACTCTGACAAAATTAATACATTACTGCATATTATTTTGTGTGCAGAGGAAACTACAACATCTAATAGCAAACAATGTTAAGTTCTTAGGAAAAATCACTAATACCAAGAAAAAAAGGAATTCTAAATGTAAAATGTTATTAGTTATATGGACTGGAGGCATTGTGGGTACAGAGCCCATGAGATATTATTTTAGATGTCCTGGGGTGGATCAATGCAATAGGGTGCCCCACAACGTGACATCTTGTTGACATTGTCTCTTTAGTCTTTTCCCAGAGTGTTCCATTGGGACTTCTGCCAACAGCATTTATGATTTATGTCTCATTTGACACTTGCTCTTGAGCCTGATGCTTCAGGTGCATTAGTAAAGAAAAATTGTATTTTTCAGCATTTTCCGAATCATCCTTAAACAACTGAAGCATTCAATAAATATTGTTCAGCAGCAGCCAATCAGTCAAAACTAAAGACGCCAAATTAATTAAAATAAATATGCAGGGTTATACAGTTTCCTTTTAAAGGACAGTGAGAAATACTAAGTTAAGAAATTATTTAACCAATGTCTAAGGCTTTATGTTCCCACATGATTGATTAACAGCCCTTTGACAATGAAGCTCTACTGGACTTTGCTAAAAATTCGAAGTTGGTTGGCTCAGTGGGTTTGGTATGTTGCTTAGGGCACAAATATCAGCTTCAGAAGATAGTCAGGTAAAATAAACCAAACATTCTTAAAAGTTACATCAATACATTGATTTTTTTACTTTTTTTTAAATGGTAATTTTGGCCAATAATTGCATGTGTGTAGCCATCCGGTTGTTGATCATTGATTGGCCAGGTCAGACTACCAATGACACACAACATAATGAGCATCAGGTGGCAAATCGAACATCTGTACAAGCCTAAATTAAAGAAATACAGAACTGCAGGACATGAAGAAAACCACAGTTTACAAGGGACAGATTTAATGCAGTGGACTATCCTTTATTGAGCTGTAGCTGTCCTCTAATTTATGGGAAGGTTTTGTAGTTTTTTAAGTACAAACTGGATGGAGGGAATATCATGTCTAGCATAGCTACAGAACAGGAGAATGGTTAGCTTTATGACACATCCGAAACAAACATTAAATGAACTGTTCCCTGATTGGAAGCTTATTTGTTAGATCAGATATGGGTGCTATAAGCCAATTTTTTCCAGTGGATATTATGTAAAAAAGCTAAGCTTTTATTAGCCTCAGCATTCATCCACTGATTTACCCATTGGGTAAGAAACGGCAAGCAGTTATAAATTAAATTGTTCAGCACTCTTAAATTCACAGTGACTTTTCTCAAGCACTTCGTGACATCTGGAAATGCTGAAAGTTATACATTTTTGAACTTTTCTACAAGGCCAAGCTTTGATGTTAAAGAAACGAGTACTGCTTTTATTAAGGCTGTTCTAAAATATATAACTATAGATATCTACCGTCATTGCACATAGAATAGTAACATATTTCTAAAATGATGTGTACTATATATGAACTTTATTCTTAAGAATAAAAGTACTGGATTAAAATATTTAAATGCACAGAGCAATAGCCAGGATTTGTGGATACATGAGGAAGTAATAGATTGAAAAGTAAGAGGATTTGCCTCATTGAAAACAGACCTGCTGTTTGGGAAGGGGAGGCATTTCATTTCAAAACCTCATGATATGTGGGTCTGATTTCATCTTTTAAGTGTTGTGTATACATTATTAGCTGTGGGAATAACAACGTTTTATTGTAGGCTAATTTCTGTTTTCTCTATTTCAGTAATTTCTGCTTTCTCTATTTCAGTGTTAAACTAGAATTCCTTTTGGCTCTGATTCATCTGGGTAAGTAAAGTAACTACCATGATGTATCATTTTAGGAATATCAATCAGCAGCATTTTATTTTTTAAAATTAAGTTGGTTGTTTAATCCTTTGTAGAAGAATTTGGCCTTTTCTACAGAGAAATAACAATGTTCTCCCAGTGTTTTTTGTTCTCTATATAGTATATGCACAGTAGAGCTTGTCCACTCCTCACACACCCAGTTACAGTAAAATATAGAAATGATGGCTATAGTTATAGGAGAATTGGCCACTTTACAAAAGCTTATTTCTCATACTCATCATTCCTAGCTAAGTGGGCGGAGACATGCAAAGTTTCTTCTTTATGTCCCTGTGGAAAATTGTCCAGGACCGCTATCATACAATGCATAAACCATGTATTCCCTTTCATTCTAAGTTTATGCTTATACCAGAAAGAGCAAAAGAGTATTAGGAAGACAATGGGTGACACCAGTAAGATTTCTCATAAAGTATCTTTATTTTGTGCCATTTAACAATGGCACAAAAAACGAATGTGAAAGTATAAAAAAAATCTATATATATTTTTATTGTTATCATTGTATTATTTGATATTTCCCCATTTTCAGTGAATCGTGTACTGACTGGTATAAATAAAAGCAAATCAGAGGATAACTATACCCGTATATCAGAATATAGCATTTAACATTTGCAATGACCTTGTAAGGGCCTAAAAAGTAAAGATAAAGGGCCCTTTCAATACAGTTTTTTGAAAATATTATATTACTATAAAACTTACCACAAAATGGGCCACTACCCACACCCGTAACTCAAGTGCACAACTGGATCTCATTGCTAATACACACAGCCAAACCGAGAGTCCCACTACTAAGCTTCCCATTGCTGTCCCTTTTGTTAAAGCCCCCATCAAGGATGGGATGTTAAGGGCATGGTCATAGATCTGATACAAACACTCAAAGAGGTGTCGAAAGACAGAACTGTTGCTACAATGTTATTGTATAAATGCACTTGAAATAAAAATGGAATTTATTATGTTTTCTAGATAATATATGCCATCTCATGGGCATTGGTAGTAATTTTGCTTTTTAATATTTGTTATAGGTTATCTATGATTAAGGGTAACATGAGTACCGGAAACATGTAAGACTTTCCTTGTTTCACTTTGTTTACTGCTGTCCAGGCGTGACTACCTATGAAAGTGGTGCCTCTCTGTTCCCTGTTTTTTTGCATTTATTGCAGTTTATTGGCACAAATAATATAGCAACCCACTACATATTGTACATACCCCCCAAGAATAACAAAATCATATATAATACATAATCTGATATAATAATAAACAGCAATTAAAAAACAGGCATCCCTGGTATAATAATTTACTGGATCTAAAAAGTAGGAAAATGTCCATCCTGGAAGATCATTCCAATATAAATTTAAATACAGTAGGATATATTAGATGTAGCTCTTATTAGCACACGTAATGATCCTAACCAAAGTTAGTATAGCAGGCATGCAAACAACTGGATCATGCACTCCAGTCAAAAATAGCAGTAAGTGTAGCAATAGTGTAGATTGTGTTTAATATATTATAGTGATATTCTTGAGGGGTTTGTGCATTATGTGGTGGGTTGCTATATTGATTATTTGTGCCATTAACAGATTTGTAGTAGTATTGGAGTGCTTATGGTGGGTACTAAAGATGAACATCTGTTGCTTACCTTTTATATTGAACAACCTGAGCATCTTATTAAACTGCACTTAATATAATCTGTACAGGGGGGATTTATGCATTCATTATCCATATATACACAATTATTCATATACTGATGCAAGAGTGACCATCACTGTAAATATTCACAATGCATCAGAACAGACAAGTCTTGTGCTTCAAAATAAGAACAAAGTATATGTCTTTTCTATTAGGTCGCGGTGCAATGACATCACACATATGCACGCACAGACGAGCATGCATTGACATCATGTCCCTTGCACACTGTCATAACGTGCGAGCATGGTGCAATCGGAACATACATTTGGAGGCCAAGGAAGCTGGAGGGAGCAGGAGATCTTGTCGGGGCGGAGCTGCAGATGCCATTATCCAGGAGGAGGAAACCAGCATGTTTGAAGCAATAAAGGTAAGCTCTGGGGGAGGGATAGAAGAAAAATGTTTTAGCCAACTTAACTTTTAAAGCCAAAACTTGCCACTAATTGAATGTTTTTTTTAAGGTGTACATATCCTTTAAGAACACATATATATATAAATTATGGATAAATTGATATACTTGCAGCATGCCTTGACATTAGGAATGATATCCCTGCCCTGAAGAGCTTACAATCTAAGTGACATGTGGGGGATGCCTCAGTTGGTAGATTTCTTCCCTCATTATAGTTTATGGGCTGGCTCCATAGGGGGTGACGACAGCAAGGGGGGTGGCAGAGGCAGATGATCGTATCTTAAGAAATAGCATTGATTGTTGATAAAATTTGAACTTTTTATTTAAACCAGAATCCTGAATTCAATTTTTTTTTCTATTTTTCAAGGCAATGCTATGAAATTGTCCTAATTCTTGCTTGTTTACTTCAAGTGTAAACTACTAACATCTACTGTAGCATCCCTAGCAGAGACATTTGTATTTTACATATTATAGAAAGAAGCACAGTTCTACACACTTGCATTATCTTGTCATGCCTTATATATTATATCACAGACTCTTCTAAAATTAGTCTTTCTTTTTCAAAATATGTTATCTTTAATTAATGATCAAAAGATAAGTGTCTAATAATAGGCGTTTTAACTTTTTTTTCAAAATGAAAAACCCTGCTTACTGATTAATAAACCATTTCTTTTGTGGGAGGAAATTTTATCCCTTGAGGAATTCAATATATTTTAGTGTTTCACTGACAAACAGTTCCTACAATGAATCGTTCTAAATGGTGGAAGATGTATCTTAAGGCAGCTTTGAAGAATGAATGGCTTATGAACATATATCCCACTGATCCCAATTTTCCAATATCAATCTAACTCAAACTACATACAACCCGTTATCCTTTCATCTCTCCCTCCTTTATCGCATGGGCCTCTACAAATGATCTGATCAGTTGAGATGAAATCACCCATCAGCACATTATTGAGAGAAGCTTTCGCTCAGCATTGGCAACATTTTTTAGCTGTTTAAAACAGTTTATATTGCATTCTAATTCCATTTAATTCTGTGTGTTTAAGGGCACTATATGTTCATCCAAAATTTTAATTGTTTGTTTAAAAAAAGTCTGGCTATTTTAATCAAACTTAAGCTAGGTACACATCTGAAAGATCATGAAAGATGACAGACAGGATCTGCAAGATCCTGTCTGTCATTTTTCAAATGATTGGGCTACACACAGTCCCGAGCGCGCCCCCTATGCACAGTATTCGGAAAACGAAGGTACACAAAGTACCGACGGTATCGGGGCTTTATCGTTACTGTGTGTACCAAGCTTTACATAATAAGCTTTTCTATGGCTGTTATTAGTATATGTGCTTCTATGCATTTCTCCTGTTTCTTTATGCATACATTCATTTTATTGTATTACTGGTCTGTCATGGGAAATATTCAGAAGTGCATTTTTGTGCAGTATTGGTCTGCTCAGGACCTTCTGTGCTGTTTTGATGGCCTATCTATTGTTAAATTGCACAAACAGAGATTATTTTGCTATCTTCTGCATGAACTATGTGTATAGTTGAATAATAATAACAATGTAATCACCATAACATTACATACCTAGTTATCTAACTGATGCTGACATCATTATGTACTGTTATAAAGATTCCAAACCAGAGAAGAAGGAAGATTGCTAAGCTTTTCTCAGTATCCTCACTGTGTCTTCTCAAATCCCTCCGTATATACAAAAGGCAAAATTCTGACCCAATTATAAAACATCAATATATTATTTAATCAATAAAATGATCAATACACAATTTGTCATGTGGTTATGGGAGGTTGACACAATTCTTGACAATACTGCACTTTCTCATAAGCAAATAGCAGATCAGAAGGCAAAGTAAATCTTAAACAGCAAGTTAGTACCACCCCTATCAATTTTGGAGGCTAATTTCCTGCCTTTACCTGTTTTTTTCTGAAAATATCTGCAACGTTTACAAATATTTTCCAAAACATTACTTTCATCCTATGAAAAGGAAATAAAAAAACTTTCCAGTTTTTAAACTTTATTCAATTGAGGTGTGCAGGGAACAAGCAAATGCTATTAAAGCATTGTATGGCTGAGTAAGACTGATTATCCAATGCAAGAACACTGTTTGATTTGGCATCAGAAATAAACATGCCAGGATGGAGATGAAATTCTAATTACAGGCAAAAATGTCAAGCAGTTTATTTTACAAACTGATTGATACACTTCTCTTGATTTTTGATTCCAATTAATAATTAGAAATTACTCAAGAGATTTTGAATTAATACATATAGGTTAGAATATATCATATAATTCTTGTTTAATTAATCTTGTTTGAATGTTTTAAATTATTTCACAATGCCTGTGCTTTTACCACAACAAATGCAACAACCGACTGATATTAAAGGACAACTATAGGTTCAAAATGTACAGTATTAAAGGCATTTTTTTATTTTTTTTTTCTCCCTTAGGCCAGTGAAATGTTTTTGCTCAGGTAGCATTCTCTTAGCGTCTACCAGGCGTTTTTTGAGCGATCACCATTGATAAAACATAACATGTAGAGTATTTCTGCAGCTAAACATCTGGATCTTCTCAGAAAATGCTAAAATATACAGCAAGGCTGATTTTAACCCTAAGCTAGGCAGGTGCATCATTGTTTTTTTTTAGCTGATTAGTGGGGCTACCACCTGTCACTGCCCATTTGCATCTTTCTCAGTACAGTTTGATGTTGTGAGGGGGAATCACATCTCCAATATAATAGGCCGATAGCAGTTCCTTCTGCATTGTGATTCGCTGTAAAACGTTTGCGTGGCTCTAAAGCCTGTTAGCTGGTGTTAAAAATCTTCTGTTATTTTGTCCTTTGAGATGCCCATGCAGCCTCTGAAACTCAATTTTAAAGTCACGTTAACCTTTTTTATTATTAGTAGTATTTAGCGTAGGATTGAGATTTAATATACATTTTTTATAGGATAGGATTGAGATAATTTCTGAAGGCCAGGCTTGTCATAAGGTGCATTAAATGGCACACAGTGCACAATTTTGCCCAGCACCCTCCAGCATTATCCCTAGAACAATGAATAGGTGTAATATTTATGCAAAATAGATTTTTATAGTTAAGATCAAATTAAATAATCTACTATATGGAATTATATTAAAATCAATTTAACCCTGTCCTAGTGCAGTAAATAACTCCCCACCATAAAGTGCTGTAACAGTGAGATTCAAGGCATTCATTCATTTATACTTTTTTTCTCCCTACATTAGGGTGTGACAGTGTAACCTGTTGGATTATTAGTTACTATCAGTGATTTACAAGGCAGGCAGGGCCATTCACTACTTTCCTTCTCCCTACATTATTAGGTGACAGTGTAACCAGTAGGAAGTTTAGTTACTTTTGTTTCTTTTCTTGATCCCTTGGCAGGTCCAGCCTTTACCAGTTGTTTCATTTTACCCACTTTTCTTGGCTGGCTGCCCAGATGTAGCATTGACCTCAATCCAGCAGTTGATTTGCTTAACCTGTCCCCCAGGCCCCCTTCCAAATTTTCTGACTCTCTGGGAAAGCATGCTCAGTAATGCCAATGAGGCAGCATTGGTAGAGGGATTTTCCCACCATGCAGTTCACGTACCAACTGTCACCATTCCAGCAACAGCAAAACTATGCATAAAAGAAAATATTGTGTTACTATGGCACTCGATTGACAGCTGAAATGTAAGATGTTTTAGACTGGATATCTAAAGAAATAGGGGACAGGTCAACAAAAAAATGGCACATTGATAGTACCATTTATAAGAATTATTGTTTCCAGTAATGAGAAATTTAAAAAATCGAATTTCCCAGTGTACATATCCTTTAATAGATACATTCAGGGCAATGCACCAACAGGTGCACCGCTCCTGTTCTGGAGTTTAAGTCATGCTAACCGATGTTATATTAAACCTAAGGTAAGAATAGCAAAGTCGCACTCCAAGATGAATTTAATGGGATTTATTCAAACCCAAACATCAACACAATGTTTCAGGGGTACAGGCCCCCTTCCTCAGGTGATACACATAAATCATCGCCGGCTGTTTGCACCTGGATGGCTATAGGGGCTCTTGGTGCATCGGGCTGATTGTCTCTCTGCTATAAGTGCAGTCAGCAATTCCTGTTTTAGACATGTCACCCCTATAGATCCTGGCACCCTAGGCTGTGGCCTTCAGCCCTGGGAATGTCAACCTGCCTTTACCTGCTGCAGTAAAGCCGATATCTTTTGATGCAGGCTTTCTTCATGGTTTCAGTTGTCAGTCAGGGCCAAGGTGGTGACACCAAAGCTAATGACTTGCATATGCAAATTGTTGCAACTCATCTGCAGCTGCATGAGCCCTCTAAAAGCTTGCAGAAAAGATGAGGACTAAACACATTCTACCTAGCACAGCCCTTAATAAATTAAACAAGCAATGAAACTGATTCTGATTGACAAAGATCAGGTCTTTGTATCAGCCATGTCTAACAATGCAATTTTCCCATATTTTTCAGCATGAAAATAGCAGAAATATATCAGATCATCAGCCTACAAATTTGTCTGATGATTAAATGATATTGAACTGTACTTGGTATCTAGGATTTGTTTCATGCTCCCACAGGACAATCCGCAGCATGGATAGCAATAATGCCAGGGACTTCGCAATGATATGCCAAGTATCTTTATGATTACTGAGTTGTGTATCATCTGAGCTTGGTCAAAGCAGTACAGATATTATGGCATTCTGGGGAAGATTATCATTGGGCATGATGAGTATTATAGTACTGTATAATATAGTATAGTATTTGAGGTTGAATAAAGACATGTGTCCATCTAGTCCAACCTTCTCAGCAATACCCACATTTCCTGCTTAACTGTTGATTCAGAGGGATACAAAAAAATGTTAATCAAGCACAGCAAATTTCTTTAATTAAATGTATTATTAACATATTTGGTAATAAATGTTTAAATATAAACTTATAGTAACATTATGTAGGGTATGCACAGAGCTATTACAAAATACACTTTATCTATTATTTACAGCAAACTAAAGTTTTGGGTTTTTTTGGAATTACAGACTATATACAAGATAAGCTGGATTTTACAGTTGTTATCTACAAAAGATCCATTCAGCAAGTGTTATCAATACATCTTCTCTTTAAAAAAAAAAAAAAAAGCTGTCCATACATTATGAGATCCAGTAATTGAACTTGATTATACAGCATATGTTTGTGGCACATGAAAGACCCAATACAGTGTTAAATGAATGGATTGTTTCATTCATCAATTAGTGAGCAATTAAATCAATGAGTTCTAAGGTGGGATGACCCCCCAGTTTTTTTTTTACAGATTTTGATTATAAACCTTTCAATCTGTAACAGGCCAGTATTATATCACTTTGAAAATAGCCAGGTCGGTTGACAATATTGGTCCCTGCATAGTTAGTTTTACAGTTTCCAGCTGCTCATGAGGTTTGTAGCTTGATGACGAGTTTACTAATGTCTGGAAAATATTGTACCAGAGTTCACCTAATATTCCACATAAGCAAGTAATGGGATCAAAGGTAACTTATGCTGTTCTCACTATGGAGCCCCTTTGACCTGTAATACAAGGATCACCAGGGACTAACTTACTACACAGTAAATAGGCTGAATGGCAAGTAAAACCCTTGAGTGAAAATCTGAAAGCATTCCTAGATCATTTCTACATTGTCCTGATCTCTGTAGCTAGAAGATGCTGTTTATGACACTGTTATGGAATTTAAAAGTAAAAATATCTCTTTCTTCCTTTCATAATAAAGAACTCAATCTATGGCAGATATTATACAGGGACCAGAGTTCTTTACATTTCTATGTTAACATACAGCTATGTTGGTAATTATTTTATGGGCTGACAGAGCCAGCGTGAAACCTCTGCATAAAATCATGCATTCCCTAACCCTCTGCAGAATAATGATGCACTACACCATGGCATGCAAAACAGTGACAGCAGAGGTTACTGGGTAAAATGTCACTCATTCAGCGTCATCTGGTATTCTTCTATGTTTATGGTAATATGGTACCTTTTTTTTTTTACAACTCTAATTCTACAAATTATTTTTATTTTTAAAATATTTAAAACATGCATAAAATAAAATGTAGCTTTTGGCCCCATTTCTGATGTACCCATAATACTGATTATAAATGAAATGTGATATCTATGTTGTTTACTCTGATTTCTGAGATCAGATGCCTAAAACAATATCTATTATTATTAGTATTATGATAACGTATTGTACCAGCACGTTGTTGCTTCAAGAACAGTACGTACAAATAATTGCGCTAATAGCAGTTCAAATGGAATATATAGTTCTCAAACTTTTCATTGCAGGGGGTTTGTCTGGAATTTTTTTAATGATTTGTTTGTCTTGTTATTTTCTGTAACCGTATGGGAATTATTATACAAATGATAGTCTCTAGACATCAACGTGTAATAATAAGAGTAACAGCTTATTTCAAACAAATTTTACCTTAAATGATATCTCTACCCCAAAATTAACAACCCTAAATGTTAAAAATGTTCCCAGAAAGGTGCTTACCAATCTTTTTACACACAGGAAGGCTCCTACTCTTCAGTTTCCTAGATGTTGACTAGACAATGCAGGGCAAACATATGGAGCACAGGAGAAAGGTAAGGATATTTTAGCACTACAGTGGGACCAGCAGTAGGTTAAATTTTAGTTTTGGGGGTGGACATGCCCTTTAAAATCTCCTAATCTGTAAGACCTAAGTGTATAAATAGAATAAAATACTGCATAAAAATGGGTGAGATACTTTTGTTTTGTTTCATATAGTATATCCTGCAGTTTGAGACTATATACCTTTCAATGTGTTAAACACAAACTTTAAAGGGGAATTACTGTTTCATAATAACTTATCTTGCATTCACAGTATATGTAGTACATGTAGTACAATCGATATCCCTCTACAAGTAGGCTATGTTTAAAGGAACACTAACCCATAAAAACAACTATTTGCCATTCGTTTTTATTATTCACAGGGAGGTGAGAACGCTTATTCCTGTGAATAATAGGACGTTCGGGGGACCTGGAACTTACCTTACTGCCACTCCACTCGCAGCCGCTTCTTCACTGAACAGCTCTCCCGATCGCGTGCCCTATCTTTTGTATTGGCGCGCATTCGCCTAAGATAGGGCGCGCGGTCGGGGCAGAGCGGCTGTCAGTGAAGAAGCGGCTGCGAGTGGAGCGGCGGTAAGGTAAGTTCCAGGTCCCCTGAGCATAATATTATTCACAGGGAGGTGAGAATAAGCGTTCTCACCTCCTTGTGAATAATAGAAACGAATGGCAAATAGTTGTTTTTCTGGATTATGGGAGTTTAGTGTTCCTTTAAGATAGTTTGTTAATATTATTATTATTATGGATTTTTATATCACCAAGATATTCCGTAATGCTTTACAATGACATTATCATACGATGTAGGGAAAATGCAAGCACTCTTTCAGAATTTCAGGAAAGTTCTAGAAGAAATCAATTAAAGCATATGCTGGCTTAAAACAAACCAAGACAAAACATTACTTTGTTAATTGCTCCAAACAAGCCAAAGAGATGTAATGGTTATTTGTTTAAAAGAACACATACAGTCTCATTTTCTAAGAGCTGCAACTGCAACTTTTTTTCTTAAAGTCAAGCTAACATTTAGCATGACTTTAAGAAGGGAATTGTGTCAGTTGCATGGGTACTTTATTATTATTATAATCCACCCCTTCCATGGATTCCTATGGGGCCAAACTGTAAATAATAATCTTATAATCGGCGCGCTACTACGTAGTAGCGCGCCGATTATAACTTTCCGAAACTGCCTTACCCTCTTCTCTCCCCCTGCCTCACTTCCCCCACCTCCGTTTACTTTTCCCTTTACACTTACCGTGTTCGCGTTTTGTTTCACGGAGTTACGCGGCTTCGGCACCACTGTTTTCCTTTTACATGTAAAAGGAAGAGGTGGAGCCGCGCCATACACAGTGGTGCGGAAGCCGCGTAACTCCGTGAAACAGAATGTGAACACACTAAACCTAAATGGAAAGGAAACAGGTGGGGGAAGTGAGGCAGGGGGAGAGAAGAGGGTAAGGCAGTGGAAGCCTAAATGGAAAAGTAAACGGAGGTGGGGAAAGTGAGGCAAGGGGGAGAGTAGAGGGTAAGGCAGTGTAAACCTAAAGGGGAAAGTTAATGGAGCTGGGGGAAGTGAGACAGGGGGAGAGGAGAGGACAAGGCAAGGCAAGGGCCTGGATGGTTCTCAAATGAGGGGGCGGCCTCGTGCTTTTATATGGTCACGGAACTCCTCGGTGACTTCTAATATCCTTATAATTTACAGTAGGGTGTGCATTATTCACTATATTATGTATATATATATATATATATATATATATATATATATATATATATAGCGCCAACATCTTTTGTAGCGCTTTACAATTACATGTGAACATTCATTCACATTCACATACTACAAATGTCACCCGCATGGCCAGTGCAATCAATTAAATATCCGGCTTGTGGCTTATTTTAAGTGACTTTTAACACCAGCAAATCGGATGTACAATGAGTGGCAAGCAAGATACTGAATTGCCTGAAAGGGCAATTATAACTTCATAAGTCACCCTCCCCCAGTTTATAGTACCCAATGTGTGGACCTAAACCACGTGGTCCTTACCCCGGAATCTTACCTTATTACAGAAAATGAGCCCTGCAAAGTCAGCTTCGTAAAGGCACTTTCAGAGCTGGGACTATGGCAGGGCGGACCAATGGGAAGACACACTCCTTGTACACACACCTGAACATTGGTCAGTATCAGAAAGTGGAGGGGGCAGGTCTGGAGTTAGCTTCATAAAACCAAAGCAGATTTTAAAGGGATTGCTTTCAGCAATAAGGTAAAGCTGGGTACACATGGTTAAATCCTTTGTCCTGGCCAACTGTTCAGCACTTTCGATCAGTCGGTCCAGGATGAAGTACTGCCATTAACGGCAAAAGTAGCCACAGCCATCAGTTCACCGCGGGCAAGCATAGAGGACCTTATAATCAGCCGTAGTTTTTGGCGTGTCCGATTTGGATGAATGAACAGTGGGCGCTCAGCTGCAGCCAGCCCAAGTCAGCATCCAGTTTTTCGGCCTGACCAACCAAAACACTGAAATGTCGGTTGGGCTGAAATATTGGATGGTGTGTACCCAGCTTAAGACCCAGGGGTAAGGACCAAGTGGTTTAGGTCCTCAACCAGGGTACTATCGCCAGGAGAAGAGGGGGGTCATAATTGCCCTTTAACAGGAGCACTTGTGGCTCTCAGTAAATAGTCCCCAAAATGTAATTATTCAATTGTGGTCATCCACAGTACGGTTTATAAATTATAAGTTGTTTTTTTTATACTTCATTAGTCTATTACTATTTTGCCTACACTTTGTTGCACCCTCCAGAATGCCAATGCTATATTTCATTGTATAGAATACATGTGTTCTGGCAACTTGCCTGTTTAGGAACTGGGAATTATTTTATGGCTCGCTGAAATTTGTGACCTCACTCCATTGTAAAATAACTAAATAAATAAAAAAGTGTCATCAGTATGCTTAGTATGCTTAGATGCACATACTATAACAGTAAACTGCAATGATCTATGGCTATATGTGCTGTGCCTTAAAGGACAACTCCACCCTCATAAGAACATTGTTTAGAAAAAATGGCCTCTTTAAAATATGTTGATATATTATACTTTGTCCTATGAATTCATTACTGTATGCCTGCTATGCTTCTGGATGCCTCATGGAAACTGAGCAATTTAGAAACCTGTACCGAGGCTGGGCATGCTCAGAAGAGGCAGACAGGGGATTAGCATTCAGTCATTGGCTGTGATGTCAACTGTCAAATCCTTAACTGACAGTTGCTAACTGGAAGAACCAGGAAGCAGAAACAGGGGCAACAGGACATTGTGCAGGATTTCAGGTTAGACTTATATATTTCAGATTTCAAACTATTACTGTTTAGGGTTTGGAGGATGATTTACCTGTATATAAGTTTTCATTTTGGGGCTGGACTTGCCCTTTAAAAGGTATTCAGAATGTTACTACACCAGGTTATTTTTTTTCAGAAGTATTGTTAATGTAAGTAACACACTTTAAAGGAATAATTCATTCGAAAAGTGAACTATTCCTTTTAATGTATTGATTGAAGCCCAAAAGGTTAAGCAGCTATGCCTTTAATAGAGGATTAGAACCAGGAAGCAGTCAGAGATTTTCATCTCTGCATCAGTGGATCACACGAAAGGTAAATATACTTACCCTTGTCCCTGGCTCTTGCTCAATTGATTGAAGAATGGGAGGTAAGGCATAGCTCCTTAACCCCCCTGATTTTAATAAATACATTAAAGGAATAGTTCGCTTTTCGAGTGAACTATTCCTTTAACATTTCATGTTAAAGGAATTTCAGGTACTACTGTATTTATCTCACAGACCAGAAATGTCTTTCAATCTCTTATCATCTTATCCAATAATCTTAATAATCCTTCTAAAAGCTTTCTTACCATAGAAGTCAAACAGGAAATTATTTAAATCACCATAATTGTAACATTTTTGTAATGCTAAAGATGTCGATTTCCATGAATTACCTTCAGATTCACAACCCAGAGAATGTATGTACTGTAAGTATGTGTATGTTTATTTATATAGTGCCCCTTGGGGACGCATCGCTGTAGAATATTAGAATACAAAAAGCTGTAAACGGGGGACAATAAATAAATGCATATATTTAAAAAATATATTTTATGTATATTATTTATATAAATATGTATGTGCATCATAAAATATACAAGTGCTTGAAACATGTAACATGTGGAAATAGGTCCTTGCCCCATAAAGCTTACAATCTAATTAGGTGGATAACATATTGATACATAGGAAAGGGTAAAAGTGCCATAACAACTGGTGCAGTGTCAACAGTCCTATGATCTACTAACTGTGGTTTTCCAAAAAGTGCAAAAATTATTTTAAAGGGGAACTGTGGTCCAAAAATG
The DNA here is from genome assembly GCA_019447015.1 of Hymenochirus boettgeri. Lineage (NCBI taxonomy): Eukaryota > Metazoa > Chordata > Amphibia > Anura > Pipidae > Hymenochirus > Hymenochirus boettgeri. Next base: position 96,162,015 of record CM033471.1, on the reverse strand, counting down.
ACTTTAGGTAAATTGACAGGAATTGCTTTCCTGAGTATTTTTGCAAGTTACTTTAATTATTTTTTTACATAGTTTTGAAGATATTTACATTTGTATGTGTAATATGGGGCAGCCCCCACTTGGTCCTTTAAATGGCAAACCCCACTTGGCCTTGCCCACTCAGAAGATGAGTCAGAATCATCTACATTTTGTCTGATTCTGGCTCTGTATGAAATGACATTTTCACACAATTTTCTGTAAGGGGGGATATGGGTCAAAGGTGCAAGTGGCAGAAGGGTCATGAGGCCCATAAGGAGAAGGGGCCCATGAGGGGGAGGGGTCACGGAGGTGGGATTACATTACCTACCTCTCAGTGAATCCCTCAGTGAAGAAACAGACCAAGCAGGAACAGACATCTGCACTGTAAAGAACAAGAGTAATCAGAGCCCTACTAATAGGTCTACAGAAGGGAAGGTGAGGGACTTCTGGTTTCCCCCCACATGCACTGTTATATGCGTCTGTGCTCGCCAATGGCAGCATGTCTCCCACCCCTTAACTTTCTGGTCAGATATTTGCACATATCTTGGGCTGTACAGCACGTAGAGAGGTGGTTGAAAGATATTTGCACATATCTTGGGCTGTACAGCACGTAGAGAGGTGGTTGAAAGGTCTTTCATTTAAAATCAACTTGTTTAGAGACCACAGTTCCCCTTGAATGAAGAATCCTGGTTTTATGTTACTTAAGCCATGCTGACAAAATATATTGGGGCATTTACAGCTTGGCATGGAAATATGTATCAAAGGAAATGGCTACTTTTGTTACTCTGTTATTATAGACCTACAATTTTCAGATTTTTTCCCCATGAAAATATGGTGACATACAGCAATAGCTTGGGACCTGAAGGTTGTATGTCTTTGGCCTCAGAAATTCCAGGTATTCTGTAAATAAAAACAATTTATGTATTTTATTTATTTATTATATAACTTTCTGTTACATTATATCTCCTGGACCTATAATTAAATTAAAATTCACATATTGAGGAAGATATGCCAAGACAATTATTTATGCACAGAATGCCTTTATTATCAATGGCTTACAAGACATTTTTCAATTTTTGATTTGCTTAAGTCAAGCTTTTTCAACATGTTCAGTGTGATTCACATCTCCATAATAGTAGTAAAGACTTAACTTATTTTACTCAGGCATGTGTTTGGTAAGGAATTACTTACACAATGTGACTATTCAATCAGCAGTCTCAAGGCTTTAAGTCAGTAAAATGCATTATGTAGTAGCTTCTTTCCTATTTTTTAACTCAAATTGTATGTATTAGCTACTTGCAGACTAATAAAAAGATTTATTAGGTATATAAGTCCTTGTATTAGCCACATAGCTACAATACCAAATACAAAACTCAGTCCAAGGTCCTCTGGAGAACTACTTATTCAGCCTTCAGTAGCTGTATATTTTTAGAACTTTTTATTAATTTCCACAGCGACTTGATATATAAAATGTTGTCTGGCATTCTTGTTGGTTTTCTCTTACAGAAATATCTGTTTTTTTTGAGCTCCTTTAATACTATGGTACAGTACAACTTCTAAAAATATGTACTGAGAATTTGTGGTTAACAGAAAATGTAGGAATGAATGAGCTCTTCTCAAACTGCACTTTCTGGAAGTGTAACAATTATATATAGGGTAAGGTATCCCAGGCTATAAATATTAAGGGTATTAGTCACCGAGGAATTTTGTAGCAATCTATAAATGTGCTTTTCTTTACTTCTTATGTTTTCAACATGAATGCATTATTCATTCATTATTCATTATAATAGATGAGTGGTACTTACAGACTAAAGTAATATTAGTCTATGTTTGTCAAGTTAAGTAATGTGACTTCTGCCTTGTGCTGTAATACTAGAGATTAGAGATTGTTTCATTAGCAGTTTTCTGTTGTTGTACCAATACACAGATATACAGTATGCAGACAATGTTTGCTATTGGACTGGCTGATAATCTGACTGGTGGACTGGTTGTCAGGCTAGCTGATGGAACTTACACACAAGACCAATATTATAGCACTCTCTGTCTCTTTCTTCTTCAACTGACAGCTTTCACTAATGGTGGCCGTACAAGCTATGATCATCGGATCGTAGGAATGTGATTGTAGGGTCCATAGCCAACTTAAAGGGGAACTGTGGTCTCGAAACAAGTTGAGTTTAAATGAAAGGCCAGTTTCCTACCTTTAAAACAAGCCATCAACCACCTCTCTACGTGCTCCACAGCCCAAGATACACAGAAATGACTGACCAGAAAGTTAATGGGTGGGAGTCTGACATGTGACGTTCCTGAGGCTTCTCCTGCACAGTGCCGCCGGCGAGCATAGCCTCAAACTCCCTCAGTGTGTGAGGGAGACAGGAAGTCCTTCCTCCTCTCTGCTGTGTGAAGGACCTGCAGCTGCAGAGAAGGTAAGGGAATCTACAGCCCTACACTCTCACAGTGTGAAAACAGCCTTTTCTGGCAGAGTTCTCACTCTGCCTAAAAAGGCTGTTTCCACAGAGTTTTGGTGGGCGTGGCCACGGTACCCGCGAGTGGGCGGGGCTAATTGGGGCTGTAAGGGAATGGGCCAAGGGGGTCTGCAACTGGAGGGACCATGGGGTCCATGAGTGGGAGGGACCAGGGGGGCTGCAAAGGGGAGGAGACACAGGGCAGATTGACTGACATGGTTTCCGAGCAGGATGCAGGAAGTGCAGGGGACCTGGTGATGATGCTGCCATATTACACACAAAAATGTAAATATCTTCAAAACTAAAAAAAATAAACAATGGAAATAAATTGCAAAAACTCTCAGGAGAGCAATTCCTATCAATTTACCTAAAGTCATTTTTGGACCACAGTTCCTCTTTAACACACACAACTAAAATCTGGTATACGGCCTGGTGACTGACACAAAAATATTCATCATTGGTTGATGGACTGCTGACTTATAGTACTGAGGGAAAAAAAACATCCTTTTTTCACTACTATATGTAATTTTGAGCAATTGTTTATTAGGCATGATCAGCCTCTAGCATACTAGCTGAAACAAATCAATGATTCTCTTCTTCTGCAATGCATTTATCATGTAAAAATCTAATATGGAATTACTGTTGCTAACTATAATTTAGTTGTATATTGAAGGCATAAGGCATTGAGGGAATTATATTGTCACAACTGTTTGGTTCAGCAATTTCCTGCTTACGAGTCCTGTGTGGAGAAGAAAAACATTACCCTTCAAACCTAACCAATGGTTTAATTAGAAAATTCTGTTGTGTGGTCTCTTTATCATCAAATCGATTTAATAATATGTTATACATTCGGAAGTTAAAAAGTAAAACATAACACAAAAACATTATAATTGTGTGTTTATATATTGCAAATTAACCAACATATAGCTTCTTATGTTTAATTGTCCAATCACCATGCAAAAATGTATAAATGGCTAAAATCTTTCACTAATAAGGCAATATCCAATAGCCAGACTCCCTATCTTATATACTAACCTAAGGCTGAAAATATGCACGCCCGCCGGACGCATTTGCACGAGCGCTGCGTCATTCAACCACCTCCAACAATGTGGGAGGGATCAGGGTGTGTGTGCGCTGAATCTACAATTAGTGTCAAAATAGAAGCTGCGTAGCCCTGGGCAATCATTATATAAGTGTAAAGATGTTAGTGCACACAGGGTCTTCTTCAATTTCTTTTATTCAACCATAAAGTGCAAGTACTGTGCAAAATTAGCTCTGTAAATGTTGGATCAGCAAATGAGTCTGGTGTCTATAAAGCAGTTTGAGGTGCACATACCTTAAAGGGGAAGTCTGTATCCCTTAAATAATGTATAAAAAAGCTAGATAGGCACAGCACTGTCTCAAAAATAAGTACTTTATTTCTCAAATCATCATAAATGACATGGCTGCGACGTTTCAGGGTTGTCCATCCCCTTTCTCAAGCAACGATCTTTATACATGCCACTGTGAGGTACATCCTGTGTTGAAGCTTGCACCCGCTGTTATCTCTATTGTTACGGAGTGTCGCCGACATTTTTGTGTTATATTATATATATATGTATATATATATATATATAAAGGTGAAATAATAAAAGCAAAGTGACATTTGTATTACTTTTTATCCCAAACAGAGACTTCTGTTGGTGTCCAAAAGTCTCTCAATTCTACTCCATAATGATTGCACCTAAAAAAACCACCTATTTGCATCACAAAGTACATTTCACAAATACTTAAAGCCAAAAGAACTGATTATTTCTCCCTAAGAAATAGTATAGAGGGAGAACAGCAAGGGTCCTAATACCAAGCCCAGAGGGCCACCTACACTAAGCGGAACTTGGGAAGAAGTCTTATTAGCAAAAGAGATAGAGAAAGATCTGTTAGAGAGATAAGAAGACAACCATGAAGCAGCTTTGTCATGCTGCACTCAATTTATCCATTATATATATATATCATCATATATCATAAATATATATATCAGTCAGTAGCAGGCACACAGCTTCAATGACTTACAACTGCCCTGGTGCTCCTGATAATCAACATACAAAGAAGAAGGGTCCAGTGCACACAAACACATAAAAATGTTTTATTCACACAAAAAAAACGCATATTGGTAACATTTTTGTCCCGCACCCAGGACCCCTCCTAAGCCACACTCTTGAGGCACAAATAACTCCTGAGTCTTTTTAAGATTTAATGTGATTTTATTTTAACATGGATAAATAAAGTGCAAGGCAACGTTTTGGTCCGAGTTCTAGGACCAAAACGTTACCTTGCACTAAGAAAGGTCCTAGAACTCAGACCAAAGCGTTGCCTTGCACTTTATTTATCCATGTAAAAATAAAATCACATTGAATCTTAAAGGGGAACTAAAGTCCTGCACTGTCTCATAGGTGTAAAAGGGCTTCACCGTTGCTCTATCCGAGCTCAAATGATAACACACAATTCACTGGGGATGTAATAAAATGCCGATCTCTATTCACATTAGCAGCATGTCTTCATAGACCAAAAGACCTCCAAACAGTAGTAACCACCCTGACACGTTTCGAACACTGCGGCTCTGCCACAAGTAAAATGTCTATCATACCAATACACGAGTAAATATCGAAGATCGAATCTGCAAGTAAAATGTCTATTAAACCTATACTCAAGTAAATATCGAATTCTCGAATCCAGGAGTCGTTCATGGAATAATTATCGAATGTTTGAAAGCGAAAGCTCAAAAGTAGTGCGCGTGAGCATAAAATCAAGTTTTCGCAAGTCCTGGATATTCGAACATGTTCCCTAGACCATTTCCAAGGTCCCACAGCCATTTACATTAAGTTACCATTGATATTTTAATTGTATTTCATTCAAACTAGAATCGGTCCTTAACGCCGGCTCCTGTGAGAGCGGAAATGCGTTAAGGACAGATTCCAATAAAAATTTTCTAATTGGTGACAAAACCCGTGAGTGCTATCTCATACCTACTTTTGTATATATTTCTTGATGAGCACCCGGGCAGATGATTAGTGAAGCTGGAGTGCCTGACAAGAGACTTATATTATATATATATAAATACTAGCAAAAGTGTGCCCGTTGCACAATGGAAATTATGTGTGTGTATGTTTTGCTATGTGTGAATATAGTGGATATAGAATCTTTACACAGGTATATTTTAAACTGTTAAACTGTTACTCAGACTGTTAGACAGTCACCAGCTCCCAGAGGAACCAAATAGGATAATCCTGCAGGTCTGAGAGTAGACCCAGGCAATCCTGCCATACTGTTTGATTGAAATTAAACATGCTAGGTTAACACTTATTAGTATTCACCACGGTAAGTGGTGATGGTACCTCATATATTATAACAGAAGGTACCTCACAGCATCATGTTATTATAATAGCATTGCCCTAATAATCTAACAAATAAACAAACATTTCTCATCCCAGTTTAGCTAAAGAAATCAATTTATCCTTTATATACTGTTTTATACAGATCTAATTGAAAAAAACTGATTCAGAGCAATTTTTAATAAGTGATAACTGCTTTTTATTTCACTATTACAGTAAATCCTTGGTATACCTGCCTAGCTTTATCACTAAGCAAAAGGCTTACAAGCGAGCACCTTTATCCCAACCATTAATAGTATCTGCCAATTTAAATTGTTTTAGCCTATCAGTACACTCCCTAGTAGGGATGGCTGGTTCGCGGATCCGAACCCGGATCCGCCGCGGATTTATCCCGTTCGCGAACGGCGGATTTTTCCGGATTTTCCGCCTTCCGAACTTCCGATTCGCAGATTTTTCGTATTTTCGAAAATTTTCGAAATTACGAGTTTACACGTATTTTCGAAAATACGGGAAAACATGTATTTTCGAAAATTTTAGAAAATACAAGGATTTCTCTTAATTCCTTACATACGTATTTTCGAAAATATTCGAAATTACGAGGATTACTTGTATTTTCGAAAATATATATTTTCGAAAATACATGAAAACTCGTAATTTCGAAAATTCCCGAAAATACGTGAAACTCGTAATTTCGAAAATTTTCGAAAATACGAAAAATCTCGTTATTTCAAGGGTATTTTAAATTTTAACGGGTCCGCTCGCGGATTTTCGAATTTTCGAAATTTTTAGAGAATTTGCGGATCCTCGAGCGGACCGGATTTTGCGAAGTTCGGACATCTCTACTCCCTAGTTACCCTATCAAATGGATCAGGTTTAAAATAGGTTTGGCAATTGCGCCTGGTAGAGCTACTTAGTCTAATTGGGGCATTTTATCTGCAGGTACAAGGACAGGAGGATTTAAATCAATACTATCAGTAGCAGCCTCCATAGCTTAATACAGAGAACAAATATACAGAGAAAATAGGGAGAATAAATGGTATTACCAGCACGGCTGCCACCAATTTGTACCAGATCACTGCTTTATGGAAGGATTATGGATAGCGTGGCACACATTGGGTTACTCTGGTGGTCTGGCACAAAGCAGACAGTGCAGATAAACAGGTTCCCCACATAACATGTGGAGTAATCAGGGGTGTCCCTGTCTATGGTGCACCACTTTGAATATTGACCAGGCCTGTATATTGTGTGTCCTTATAAGTTGGTGTACACTGATCTGTTGCCTCAGAGTTTGTATCCAATAAGGTAAATTGTCTTTCCAATAATCTGTCCTCCCAACAGGTGGTAACAGGATCTTACACACAGGGTCTTACACACAGGATCTTATACACAAGATCTTGTGTTGCAGTCAATATCTCTCCATAACCCACACCACAATCTACTTTCACTTTCAATCCTCCTAGCCACAGAGAGCAGGGATGTCTTGTCTTTACTGACTCCACTTGCAGGCTGGAGGTGGTATATGAGGAGCCCTGGTGTATATGTTCATTACAATACACATCACATCCTGTGTAGCAGACAGAAACTTTTTCTGGATTACACTTCCTTTCATATGGAGCAGACCCAGGGGTGTGGTTTAACCTCCCATTTTGACTATTCCATGTTGAAATAGGGATCTCAGCTCTGTAAGTAAGTTTATGTATTTTGTATATTTTGTGTTGTACCTAATATAAGTCAGTGCTATACTTTATATACATTAACTGATGGTCATTTAAATGGTAATAGTGAGATAGTACAGACATACATATACAACTTTCCTATATGTAATATCATATACCCCCACCTCATTGGTAGCTCCTAAAAACTCAATGCAATCTCCAATGGAGATATAAATATATTTATATAATATAAAGGATATATTATTGTAAATGTTGGATCAGCAAATGAGTCTGGTGTCTATAAAGCAGTTTGAGGTGCACATACCTTAAAGGGGAAGTCTGTATCACTTAAATAATGTATAAAAAAGCTAGATAAGCACAGCACTGTCTCAAAGATAAGTTCTTTATTTCTCAAATCATCATAAATGACATGGCTGCGACGTTTCGGGGTTGTCCATCCCCTTTCTCAAGCAACGATCATTATACATGCCACTATGAGGTACATCCTTATAACTAAAATCCGCTGGTCACATGATCACCAATCACCAATCAAGTGATCAAGACGAACCACATGACTAGACCTCACAAATGCAGTTGGTCATTCCATTAATTGTATCACAATAGTATCCAATATACAAGTATATGGGTTACCTAGAAACATCCATAATAGACAGCATAATAATATAATTCAGTTCATATTACATATTTTAATCCAATTTATAGATATACATACAAGTCATAATCTTTATTGAGGCCATTAGGCCAAAGGCTATCCAGCCTATGTATTATTATACATAGGAAGGAAAAGCGTGGTAGGGGAAAAGTAAGTATTCTGGGCTTCAGTGACTGTGAGAAGGTGTGTAACATAAACAATCTAGGGGTTTGGCGGTGTGGAGGGTAAGTATGGATTTTTATTCTGCTGTTGAACTTGCCTTTTAACAATAGAGGCACAGAGGAAGGAGCAGTGAATTTCAGCTGTATTTAAATTTAGCATGAGTAGATGTTTAACAGCTCCTCCCTGAGAAATTTACTTTTTGCCCTTTAAGAATGTAACTTTTATACATTTTCCTAACTATCAAACTGTATGCCTGTTCATTAACCTCTTATGGCCCTAGTAGCCATAAGACCGATATCGTAGATTAGAATACCATTGCAGTATTTTGCTTGGTATTCTACGAACAAACATTTTATATGTACGTGGCCTCGGTCAAACATTGATAACCCATGGTATCGTAAACTTCGATACTGCAGGTTTTTAAACATGTCCCTATATGTCCCATAGAACATATACTACCTACATACAGTATCAGATATTTATGACTAGTATATAAGGTTTATGTCAAAAACAGAGCTACAGCTTTCAGTTCTCAGTCATTGAATTAGGAAAAAAAACAAGACACAAACTACAAATTCTTAAGTTACTCCATTTCCTATTAGAAACATGAAATAGCAACAATGAAGCCAGTTTCCTTTGGTTTCATCTAGGATTCTTTCTTGATGTAACCGAACAAGCAAATTCTAATTTGACAACAACCACTGCCATAGACTAGTCCAATGATAAGCTTAACTCCTTATAAAACCTTAGAAAATTTGTTTGACAAAACCTTGCCCTCATAAAACCTTACAGACATCCACCCATAATATAAATTTTCTAAATGCATTCATTAAAAATATACTTAACTATCCCTCAAATAACAGACACACGAGATGTTAAACCCATTAGTCTATAGTTTCCTGGCATAGAAGTTTTTCCTTAATTTTCCATGAATTTCAGTCTGTCTTCCATTTACTGATGAGAATGACGTTTTGAAAATATCTGACTGAATGATTTGAGGTATAAATGTGTGAATTATAGAAATGCTATTTTCTGCATGTTGCTGATTTTAATGAAATAATAATTAGGTAATTAATTTTATTTTTGATGTTGAAATAAACTAATATAGCTACATAACTTTCCTAGATCCCTGTGATTATATGGATTGAAAATAAAATGTAATAATTAAAATAATTTTATTATTAATTAAAACAGGCGTGAAACCCAGACACACTTTCCAGCATTTTACATTATTCCAATACATGTCATTAACAAGGATTATTTGCCCTTGGTAAATGTGCAGTCTTTATAAAGCCAAAAAAGTTTAAAAGTTTCACAGTTGTTAACTCGTTCTCCCAAGATTTGTTACTCGGTAACAAGTAAATCAGAAGTAGTTTCCAGCAAGTGATATGCACTTCTTACTCTGACCTATAGCCTTTTAATATCTAGATTTTATATTTGTTCAGGCTTAGTCTGTCACAAGCTCCACAAGATTGCTATCACAGTATCCTAGATGTTGCTTTCAATCTGCATCCCATTTAATATAACCCCTTTTATTAGCCCAATTAAGCACTGACATGCTGACTTAGCTAGAATGAGAATTGATGAGACTCCTTTCTATAGGAGGAAATACGACTGGATAAAGTGATAAAATGTACTATTTACAAATGACAGGAAAACCCGAACAAGGCAAATAAAGGCTTTGAAAGACAAGGTAAGTAAAAAAAAAAAGGGTGAACACATCCTTTAAGACACAAGATAACAAATTACAGTACAGATAGTGATAGTAAATAGTTTAGAGTAAGGATGCAAGAACCAGGTTCTTTCCACTGGCGGGATTGCAGTGCTCAAACCACAAAATTTCAACACAGAAAATTTTAAAAATCAGAATTTTGGTAATTCTGCATTGACATTTCTTCAGTAGATTTAATCAATAAAATTCCATAGTGTAGATATGAGGACCCTTGCATTACAGCATTAGGTGGTTAAGGTACTCAGAATACATACTTACCTTCTAAAGCTCCCATAGCATTATGTTATTTTTTTCCCCTGCAATTGCATGTGGTTGAAAGTCTTATGGTTAGAAACGCTGGGCTAAAAATGCACTAAAAATCATTAGATTAGTCTATGGCAGTCATTATATTCTTACGCCATATAAAGTAATGGTTTTCTCTGAAAACGTTTTGTTTTCCACATTTTATTTTAGTTTACTTTGCATATTATTGTACTTTTTTCCTTAATAAAAATCTGTTTACTGGGTGTTTTTCCCTTTACCAACAAATGCTAATAATGTTAGGGAACTTGAGGAAATCATTTTAATAGTTAAATTTGAAAAATTTTTTATATGTCTCTTTACCATAAAGAATATTTTTTTTTAATTATATTTATTGTAAAGCCAACTTAACGAGATATACTGATACAAATCAGACAAATATATTTTAACCTAGGTTATGTAAATGAGCAGATGGTGACATTTAGAATAGGGGAGGCTAAAAATGGCCCACCCCTTTCCAGACCCCTAAACCACACCCATTCAATCCTTTAAACTTGAGTAACCATATATAATAAGAAGTGAAAACATTTACAATACGAATAACACACATTTCTCTATAAACAGTTGTAATAGGTTGTGCTTGTTTGGCAACCTCGTTGACAAGATTTGCCCTTTCCTCTTTCAATCCACTACTAAAATGCTCATGCATGCTCTTATACTCTCCCGTCTTGACTACTGTAACATTCCTCTGCTTGGTGATGATTATAATACTCCTGAGGAAGCTGAATAAAACAGCAAAAAAGTACTGCCTAATTTCTGCATCACAGATACAGATGCACTTTGTATGATTTTATATGTTACCATTGTTAGTTTAGCTGTAAATCACTCAGACTTTTCGAACTATCACTCCCCCATAAACTTGAATGGGTCCGAATTCGAACTCTCGAACTTTCAAACTTTCTCTGAAGTTCGAAAGTTCAAAAACGGAACAAACTTTATATAGTTCGGCCATCTCTAAAGAACTTTTATTGAATCTCCCTAAAAGTTTGTACATATATAGAAATATACTTTTCTAAAAACATGCTGGAAACAAACAAACCAAAAAGCAATAAACTCAGGTAGTAGACTATGTTGTATTGTTTCATTAGTAGACTAGGGAATTTGAACTTGTAACTACTTGGGCTATGTGTTCCTAAAAACACAGCATTTACATGGTGCACCACCAGAAGCTCAACAATGCACATAGGTAGATTTTTTAGAAACTTTATTACACTAGAAACAAAAGCTAAAAACTCTGTGCATAGAGGTGGTGAATCCTGGGGTCAAGAGGCGTGGCTCTTTGAAGCCAATATGGGCTATGAGTTGTACTGGCAACAACATGGAAGCCTTCTTTGTTACAGAATCTATTACTTACATATACTAAATGCAACTTACTAGAGAAGAATCTTTCAATGTATAGGTGTTAAGGGAAGAAAAGCGTTCACATTAGGATTTTAAAAAAATTAAGTTTAGTTCTCCTTTAAAGCTTGGGTGGGGCCTTGGTTTTTTTGTTTTTTTTTCTTCTTTTGACTTTCATTTTTTTTGTCATATAGATTTAATATTACATTTTATTTTATTTTTTAAACCTTAAAGCACCATGCATTTTAATTTTATATAATTGCATATCAATATGTAATTGTTGTCAAGATTGAACAATCCCTATTGGGTTGCTTTCTTGCATATTTGTGTACCAAAGCAGAATTATACAACCTAGGCTCCTGTGCTGAACTGTTTTATTTAAGAGGTATGGCTTTATTTTTATTATTATTTATTTTCTTAGAAATGTTAAATTTGTGCTTAAAACCTATATATATATTTGTTGATATGTTTTAAAGTATATTTTACACCCTGAATAGCTATAAAGTGTCCCTGTACTCATACAAGTATTAGTAGGACAGGTAAACTTTATGACTTTTTATACCGGAGATGAGGAAGATTGACATTTATTTTTTGTAAATAAATATGGGTGTGGTTTGGGGGCATGACCTGTGTTGAGGGGTGGGGTGAAGGGAGCAAGTGTTTTTATTCCTATAAGCCAGGGGTGCTCAACCTGGCCCATGCTGGGGGGGACACTAGCGTCACCCCACTCTCTGACCGGCACTGACAATAATAGATATTTCCTGGAGGTATTTCACAGGTAAAGATATGTTTAGCTTAAAAGATTGCAAGAGCTGCAGATTTTTCAGTAGTAATAACTGTGCTCTTTGGGTCTTTTTCCTGGCTGTGTCTCTATCACACCTGATACCTGGTTCTAAACTTTTAACTGCAGTTTATTCATTTAAATTCACCTTTGGGAATGTCTGATTTAATTAAATATATATATATATATTTATACAATTTTAAAATTTAAATAATCTTTACATTTGTTTTGTCATTTTGTTAAAGTTGTGACATTATGATTAGTGATGGCCCAGTTCGTGGATCCGAACCCGGATCCGCGGGGGATTTACCTCGTTCGCGAACAGCGGATATCACGGATTTTCCGGTTTTATGCCTTCCGAACTTTTCTGAACCACGTTTTCGAAAATTTTAGAAATTACGAGGATTTCTCGGAGCAACTCACATTTTCGTGGGTCCGCATTTTCGAAGCATCCTCGTTTTTTTAAAGAATCCCCGTATTTTCGAAGAATCCTCGTATTTTAGAAGAACGGATTTTGCCGAACTTTCATTTTAATAGGTTTTAATGGATCCGCTCGCAGATTTTCGAATTTTCAAATTTTTTAGAAAATCCGCGGATCCTCGAGCGGATCGGATTTTGCGAAATTCGGACATCTCTTATTATGATCAGTGGCGCACTAGCATGAGAATCTTTCAAGCTACCACTAGAATTTTTATCCAAAACCCACACTAACAACATTCCCACCAAGGGACTAGTGTGGATTTTTGATGAAAAAGAACATCCATTTCAGCATTCCACCCACAAAATCCTGTTACTTAGTATGTGTAAGTGTAACTTTTTTACAAACAAAAAGACATACAAGTTTAACAGCATTTTATTTTTATATTTCAACCAGAAATCCTTTGAAGTATCCAGAAAACTGTTTAAATTACACGTAGAAGTATTTCATGTGCCAAGAAAAGAATATATAATGTTCTCTTCTTCCTTTTCTCAAATGTCTTGAAAATTTGGCTGCAACAAATAAAGTTGCAAAATGTGCTATCATGTTAAGGGTTAAAGTTATCAATATTTGCTTTTTCTTGTGTCTGCATTTTTTGTACATTTTTTGTACAATACTGTATACAAATGAAAATTTCTTAGTGCTCAAGAAAAATGTTGACAGAGAAAAGACCTACAAACATCCGCAGCTCATATTGGCACTAGTGTGTATTTTTACAATAAATAAAACGCTTTTCATCTTACGCTGGCTTTGGCAAGTTTTTATTTGGGGAAGGAAACCAGTCTAAGCTGTTGAGTCTTGAGTAAACCCCAACGGAGACTGATATGAAACAGAAAAGCTGTTTGTAATATGCTACAAAAAATAAGTGAGAAATCGGAAACTTAAAAGAGAACTATAGGGCATATAAAGTTTTTTTTAACAGTTAAAATGAAAAGTACATGGGGCAGGGAGGGAGGATTGGTACATTCTTACTCCCAATATCCTCAATATTTTATGAGGAGGGGCAGCACAAAGATAACTGCTTCTGCCTGGCTTCCTGGGTACTTCAGCAGTATCTTTAAAACAGGAAAGCCCAAGCCAATAACCTGGCAGATAAAACTTTATCTGCTGTAGCTCCTCAACAAAACATTATTGGGAGGTGGAAATAATCAATCCTTTTTTTTTACACTATAGTTGTCTATTAAGAATAAGAACAGGTTGAATAATAACCTTAACAGCAGAATATCAGAACAAAGACGTTTCTGGACCAGTTATAATCCACTTTTGTATATATAGACCATTGACCTTAGACTCTAACTTGCTCTAATCCTGCTTGAGAACTAGTACACCAGAAAAGTAGACCAAACTCTTAAAAGAGAACTACACTGTAAAAATAATAATCCTCACTTTGAACTGCTTGCTAATATGAATTCAAAGTTACCACTTAAAGTTCTCTCTAACATAATGTCACAAGCAGGGCTTAGTCAGGCTATGCATCAAGATGGCTTCAAACCTATGGCCACACCTGCATTAAGCAGGTACTTCCAAACAGTGTCTGGGGCTCCTGGGGGTCCAAAAGAGCTTAGAAGTTACTTCAAAAAGAGGCAGACAGGTATCAATATGATAGACCAAAAGGAAAAAGCCAAGAGAAGTACAGGAACAAGCAGGTGGTCAGAGCAAGCATTTCAAGCTGAGGTTGATATAGAATAGGAAATGCACCGGAAATGCACTGATTACCGGTGGCCATGCATTGCATCTATTGACATCATCCCACCAGCTGTTTTAAACCACAGAGCATCCCAGGAATGTCCTGACCAGTAAGTACCTTACACTTTATATATATTATTTGTATGGTTTTATTGCATTTGTAGTGTATGTTTATGCTGTAAAATATAATATGATGAGCATATTGGAATGGGATTAATAAACTGTTTTTATATAATCAGAAGAGAATGGGATGTGTCACCATGTTCTAAACTATTGTCCTCTCAATGACGCAATCTGGTCAACCAAGTGCTGTCAGGAACCAAAAGCATCTTACCTTAATTTTGAAAAATAACCACTCGCCTTACATTCTTATAAATCATCCCTTGGTTTAAAGGGGAAGTTCAGTGCAAATACATGTATTTTTCAGAAAAAAGAGCAGTATTTTTTCATCCCAGTGACCTTAATCTGCCAATTCAGCATTTTGTCTGTGTATAAATAAATGCAACCAAAATAGTGACTTCCTGTTTGCAGGACCCCTATTAGAGACCGTTATGGTCTTGCCCTTGACCCACGCCTGGGTTGATTCAGTTGCTCAGTAGAGATCTGAGCATCTTTGACCCATCCAACAGCCAATCAGTAAAAATTACTGTTAGGAACATCCTGGGAAGAAGAAGGACCGTTAGAACCTGAAATGTCAGTTTACTAATGTCAACAGCAGGGAACAGCAAAGGGTATGAAATCAACTGATTTTTCGAAATGGGAGAGAATATGTAGATAACTAAGAAGGCATAACACAAACTAACAATTTAACAAATATTGATAATTTCCACTGAACTGTCCCTTTAAAGTAGAACAAATCTCAAATGTTAACATTTGGGTTAAAAAAAACAGCAATCCAGATAATTTGGTCTGGGCTTGCCAGAGCATGGAGGGACAGTTTGTAACAAATGAAAGGACTAAATATTGTGTCGTACAGTCTTATTATCAGTAGCCAAAGTGCATTAAGTTTTATTAAGGACAATCTTTATTTAAAGGAGAACTAAACCCAATTTTTTATACTCCAGAATCTGAAAACAACCCCCCTAAAAACACCAATAAGCTAATAACTTACAACTTCAGTAAATTGTATTAAGTAAATGTAAAGCCTGTTAAGAACTGGATGAAGTATCTGTGTGTATGTGCAGTGTCAGCCACACCTCCTGACCTCAGTCACATGCTTCCTTGCTTTATCTGTCTTGTAAAAGAATTGGCTAGAGATCATTATGGTGTGACCAACTGTAACAAGTTTCTGCCATAGCTAAGGACTGAGCATGTGCGAACATATTGGTCGTTGACCAAACTGTGTGATATTAGAATGCTGTGAGTAAAGCAAAACCATTGTTATTTAGTTAAATTTCCCAGCACCTGTATCAAATGAGAGGTAAGACACAGATTACTGGTTTTAATCAAGGGTTTCTGCCTTCGGTTCAGTGGTTGTTGATGTGGCTTTAGTTGTCCTTTAAACAAACAGCCTTTTATATGATTGCAAAGCTCTTTCTTGACCTGAAGTAAAAATTAAACATGTATTTGAAACTTCCAATGATGTGCAAGTGCTGCAAGCAGACCTAGATAGATTATCAAAATGGGCAGTAGAATGGCAGATGAGATTCAATGTTGATAAATGTAAGGTGATGCATTTGGGATTTAATAATCCCTGTGCCACCTACACCATAAATAACTCTGTGTTAAGTGCATCTGTAATGGAAAAAGATTTGGGGGTTTTGGTAGATAACAGACTTAGCTGTAGCAAACAATGCCAGGTAGCAACAGCTAGAGCTAGCAAGATATTGTTTTGTATAAAAAGGGGAATAGATTCAAGAGAGAAAAATATTATTCTCCCTCTTTACAAGGCACTGGTAAGGCCTCATTTGGAATATGCAGTGCAGTTTTGGAATCCCATATACAAAAGGGACATCTTGGAAATTGAGGCAGTTCAGAGAAGGGCAACTAAATTAATAAGGGGAATGGAGGGGCTTGACTATGCAGGCAGATTAGACAAGTTAGGCTGTTTACATTGGAGAAGCGCGTTGCGTGGGGACATGATAACCTTATACAAATATATTAATGGCCCATACAAGGAACTCTCTGGTGCATTGTTTACTAACAGGTCATATCAGAGGACACGAGGACATCCTTTAAGGTTGGAAGAAAAGAAGTTTATCTTCAGGTTAGGAAAGGTTTCTTTACAGTGAGAACTGTGAACTGTGGAACTGTCTTCCAGCAGATGTGGTAATGGCAAGTTCATAAATAGATTTAAAAAAGGCCTGGATAAGTTCTAAAACTAAAAAATATTAAGAATTACTGGTGTATAATGCATATAGATCTGGTTGATCCAGGGATACTTTCCGATTGCCGTTTGGAGTCAGGAAGGAATTTTTTCCTCCTTTTTAGCTGGTTTTTTTTTTTTTCCTTCCTGGATCAAAGTTAGGTAGGGTTAAAAAAAAAAAAAAAAGGGGGTGAATAGGTTGGACTTGATGGACCTATGTCTTTATTCAACCTTAATTACTATGTTACTATGTTTCCCACCTAAAGGCTCATACACACGAACCCCAAGCATGTTCACGCACATGGCAAATTGCACATGTGAATGCGTTGAGTCGGGGGTCGTTCCTTGATCCATCCTGACCGAACACCAAAAACACATCAAATTTTTTTGATGTTTTGAATCGGGCTGTGACCAATGTCTGTTGCACACTTGTCCAGACTGGACGGACAATCGGACATGCCGGTGAATCACTGCAAATCATGCAGTCTCTTATGGGAACGCCGTACTGGTCGCAGAAAACAGTCAGCCATAGCTACTTTTGACGTGACCAGCGGTTATTCGTCTTGGGTGGTTGTTTACTATTGGAACAGTCGGCCGGGATGAAGATCTTACAGTATGAACCCAGCTTACAGAAAGCTGAAATATCATGAAGCCACTTTACCTAAATTTTGTCATTATTACAAATTTCATTTCAACACTGGGATATAAAGAAGCACTTAAAAATAAGCTGCCTGACAGGTTACATGGTATATATAAAGTTCTTTAGACTAAATAATTTTAATCTGAGTGAAAACTGATCCTTATAGGACAATTTCCACCTTTCAAAACCATGAAGTATAAATGTGAATCCAAAAAGAGACCTTAAGCACTCAAAATATTTGAACAGATCCCAAAAGTGAATTTCACTCAGCTAAAGGGGGATTTTCCAGACATTTCATTTGATGGAAACAATCTTTAGGGAGTGTTTTTCTATTTTGTTAAGTCCAGCACAACTGGGGGAGTATTAGTAAAAAATGCTTGCAGGCTTACATACAGGCAAATCGCATAAATGACAGACCGTAGCACAGTGATATGTCTAATTAAAAACACATGATGTAGAGAAGTAAAGCTGGCAACAGCCATGTGTAAGGAGAGAAAAAGAAAACAGGGAAGGAGATGCAATGAATTTCTTGGAATGTTTTCATTCACTGCACATGTTTCTGGAAATACTACATCCCTGTTCTATTTTATCCAGTTACTTTTAAAGCAATGCTTTTGTCTTATCCTGGCTTGCCTCATTTGCCCCGCAGGAAAGTACACTGATGATAGCTATTCTTTGTAATTATGTACATTTTAATCTTCTTGTACTTGATGACAGATTAAGATGACACCTAGGGCCCTACAGAGAAAAGGATACCGGTCAATGTAAAATGTAACTGTGGTCTTGAATTCTTCCTAACTAGTAAGGATTATATAAAAAAGCCTTCCATTGTACCTTCAAAATAAAACCTAAATCACATCTCTAGATAAAATTTGTGAGAAGTTATTGCTGGAAAAGTTCAGCAATATTACTTCCTGGTTGAACACTTCCTGTTTTAAGCCATGTGACCAGCTTGTAGTCACGTGACCAGCCTCTGCCTGCATTAATAGGCTCTCCTCCTCAACTGTCAATTTTTTCACCAAGTGCTTCCTGATTTCCCCAGTCTTAACTGAGCATGCTTCTCCCCCGAGGCAGACAAACAGGGCAGAGGTCAGGTGATGTCACCCAACCTACTGGAAGCAGGAAGTTTGAACATTCACCCCAATGTAATGTCTCATAGGCTCCAGCCAGAGATGTGATTGTCAGCTCATTTTAAAGGAAATACTGCAGGCTTTCATTCAACCCTAACTTGTTTTGAGACCACGGTTGTCCTTTAAGACTAAAGCTGGGTACACACTAATCCAATATTTTGGCCCAACCGACGGACCGACATGTTAGTGATTGGTTGATTGGCCAAAATATTTGATAATTTCCTTGGGCAGCCGCGACGACCATCTGTCTATCCGAATAAGACAAATGGGCAATTGGACAGGTCGAAAAATCATTCCTGATCATGCAGTCCTGTATGGACTGCACGCTCAGTAGTGGCAAACTGTTGGTCGGTTGGGACGAATGTACCCATCCTTGTATTGATATGCATTATATTAGGGTATTTCTAAAATACACAATTGAAGTTGCTATTGTTTACAGAGATCAGCCATCATGCCTACAAAGTAAATGTTAAAGAAAGGCAGATCAAGATAATTTAATTAAAGGGTATGTCCACCACCAAAACTATTATTCCCCCCACTACTGTCCCCAATGTGTAGTGTAGTTTAATCCTTACCTTACATCCCAGCTCCATATGGTTCTCCTGTAGTCCCCCCAAAAGTCCCCAAAAAATGGCCACCAGGAGGATAGCAGAGTCCATATAGGACTCTGCCTCCTGTCTCTCCTCCGGGAGAATTTTGGCATGCACACTGCAGCCATTCTCCCCCTCCCTCTTCCACCCTCTCCCTCTCTATTTGCCCCGGTAGTAACTTATCATCCCTCTTTCCTCTGCCATTCAGGACTACTGGCAGCCGCGTCCATGATTGGCTGCCTCTCAGCCAATCACAGACGCGACTGCCGGTCCGGCCCCCTGCTTGAATTTTCGTGCAAGCAGAGGGCCTGGCAGTGCAGCAGAGGAAAGAAGGAAGGTAATTAACTATCGGGGCACTTTCTGTCTATACAAATATAGTGGTTGGGGCAGGGGGAGCAAAGAGAACATTATGTCAAAAGTTATTAGGAACGGTGGACATGCCCTTTAAATTTGGAAAATATGCCCCTTTCGGGGGGGAAGCTTTTTACTTAGTAGAGTTTTATCATTCTGAATCTCTAATAAGAGTAGGTATTTCCTCTCTAAGCAGTGGCGTAGCAGACTTAAAAGGGCCCTGATGAAAAAAATGTGGGCATGGGCCCCCCAACACCGCCGCAAACACAAATCGGCACCGCAAACCAAATAATCATTTCCATAAAAAACATCCAAATTCAGCATTAACATTTTTTTAAAAGGCACTCAATTTAAAACAGACAAACATCCTTTACCCATGCACCTAGCAAAATGATTCAATCAGATTCAAACAGTATTTCTAAACTTAGATCCTCAAACCTTCTAAAATAACCAACCAACTGATGCTAGTAAAATGCTTGGCACACAGAGAATGGTAAAATGCTTTGTATGTAACCACTGGTAAAATAGTTGGCACAAAGACTGATTAAATGCTTGGCATGCAGACACTGATAAACTGGTTGAGAAACTGGCACCTCACACAGCCAGGCACTGGTTAAATGCTTGGCACACAGACAATGGTAAAAATGCTTTGTACACAGACCACTGGTAAAACAGTTGGCACACAGACTGGTAGTTTTGGAACCTTAGCACAAAATGGCGCCCCTTCTTGGCCAAGGGACATGGTGCAGTCGCATCCCCTGTATCCCTGGTAGCTGCGCCCCCTAACTTGTTTTGAGACCATGGTTGTCCTTTAAGACTAAAGCTGGGTACACACTATCCAATATTTTGGCCCAACCGACGGACCGACATGTCAGTGTATTGGTTGATCGTGCCAAAATATTTTATAATTTCCTTGGGCAGCCGTATTGGTTGATCGTGCCAAAATATTTTATAATTTCCTTGGGCAGCCGCGACGACCATCTGTCTATCCGAATAAGACAAATGGGCAATTGGACAGGATTTCAGTGTAAATATTTCAACACTCCTATCCCTGACAGTTATATATTCCTTTTCTTTTTTATACCAAAAAACAAGAGTAATATTTGTATTAAATCATTGTCCAGCATTGATGTAACAGAAAACGAAATATTAAAAAGTTAGTTAGAAATAAAAGTTTGAAACTGCAACCTGATGTACTCATGTTAAAGCAGTCCACTCTCTAAATGTATTCTAAACAGTACATTTAGAAACTAACTTATTCTATGACAAAACAGAAGCAGTAAGATCAGCAGACTATTAAAGATGTTGAAACCGAATTTTGTTCTGAAAACAGATTTTCGAATAAATTTGAACATTCTAAAACAGAGAATCAATTTTACCACATTTTTATTAACTGTAATACTATGCATAGTGCAATAAAGGAACCCCCAAATTAAAATATTTCCAAGGGTCCCTTTAACAATAATCAAAATCTGCAATGCAGGTTTATCTTCCATATAACAAACGCCTGTAGACAACAGGCTTTGAACAGGACATATGTAATAAAAATAAAACCTATAACAACCATATGATGGACGTATGTCTTTATTCAACCTTAATTACTATGTAACTATGTAACTAAAGCTAACAACCATTTAAATTCTCATTTTTGACCCAGTTCTAATGTGGAGTACACACTATGTGCTAATAACAGAGTTGTGATATATCCACTGATTTTAGTAAAATAATATTTCCAATTTATCGTCTTTATGCAGGATAACCAGCCTTATAGAGCCCTCTGCTGGCTTTTGTTCACAATAAAATGGTTGTAGCCGTATTAGTCCAGTATCATATACTAAGAGATGAGTACTATAGGATGATACCTTTTTATTATGGACTAACAGTTCAGACAAGCTTTCGAGAGATACACTTCTCTCTTCCTCAGGTCAAGCAGTACTAAGAAACACAGGGTACATCACATCTTTAAAGGTTGTATTTCCACAAAAAAGGTTGTAAGTCTATCAACTTTAAATATGTGATGTACCCTGTGTTTCTTAGTACTGCTTGACCTGAGGAAGAGAGAAGTGTATCTAGTGAAAGCTTGTCTGTAAAAATGAACTGTTAGTCATAATAAAAAGGAATCACCTTATCCTACAGTACTCATCTCTTAGTACTGGCTTTTGTTCACACATACCGAACAAATTCTACAATTGCCTAGTTAAGCACAAGATTCAAAACAAGAAATTTAATAATAAAAATATTTATAAGTGTGATGGTAGTTTATTAGGCTCTACTGTGGTGAGTTAGCAGTTGGTAATTGTGAGTCCATAATATTACATTATAGACAGTATTAACCCTAATTCCTTCATCTTATTTACTAGACTTTATAAGAAATTGTTGATAGAAAGTTCTTTATGTGGCCTCAGTTGCACATGACATATCTGGTATATGGGGGTGGATCTGACCCCATGTCTACTGGGTCATACTGTATAATCGGGTTTAGTAAAGTTAGCTATGAATTTTGCCTTTTATAGGCATTTTATGGTATTTTCTTTCTGTTTTTCTTATTTTTACAGAAAATCAGTGAGAGATGATGGTTGTATATTATTGTCCCTTAGTTGGTTTGCAACCGATTTCACAATTTGCATCATATAGGTCTTACTGGGGTTGTGGCAACCGGGCAGGGGATCCAACCATGTCTTTGATTGGGGCCTTAGTATAGGCTTCATATACTTACTGTTTTTCATTTGTTGGTAATAGCGGTTTACTAAGTTTGTCGTTTGTGTAATTAAAGGACAACAATATCAAAAAAATAACATTACCCTGATTACATGTCCACTCTTCCAGCTGCTGAAATCACTGACTCAAATTTACAGCCGTGCTGCCCTCCCTTAGATATCACACAGCAAAGATGAGTGCTAAAAGCCCCCCTCCTAGACGGCCCAGGGCCATGGTTAACATAACACTTGTCATTGGCTGGTGGGAATGTCGGTTACAACTTCTCTCCTCCTCCTCTGTCAGTCAAACAAACTTGAAATGTTCTGTTGTTAGGATACAGCCTACATAATCAAGCTGAGCAAGGGTGGGTGGGGGAGCTTTTTCTTGCATGCTAGCTTTTAGTGACAGTTAGACCCCACAGAATCGTTACGTCCCCTTCACAGCATGGCTAATTGAAGGCTAATTAAAGGCAGAGAGAGGCTTGAAATCAGGGGGAAAAAATGAATGGGGAGGGCTGCATACCTTTACTCTATTTAAAGCAATTCAAAATAAAAAATGCATTAAGGCAATACAGTTATCCTTTAATATTGCCCAATATCAACTCATTGTTGTGCTAAGATTATATTTCCCACCATGTTAGTCCTATGTATTTAGTTGGTTATTGGATTTGGGTTATAGGACTTTGGTGGAATTATGTTGGGCTATTGAGGGCTTTAGTCCATCTCCCCAGCCACCGTCTCCAGGCATCATCTTAACCCTTATGCCGTTAGGTGCAAAAATTAGTTTAGAGGTATTTTACAGTAATCTAACGATTTGATATTAATTACAAGCTTGGGGGTGTCATATGTCCAGGCTAGGTTGACTATTCAAAGTACATATACAGTCTGCAATCTAGCCTCTGTTTCCCCATCCATTATATCCCTTTAAGTATTTAAGGGTTCTCTTTGCAGCTCCAGCCCATATTTTATAATCTTTGTTTTAAATCATCAGCACTTTAGAGCCCTGTGCTGGTTTTCTATAATGTCTATATATTCCGGGCAATGCAACGAGAGGCGATATCAGCTTTCTGGTGCTTTGTATGTTGCTAAAGTGCCACACTTGCAACATATAAAAAAAAGCCCAACAATGCAAAATACAATGTGAGAAGCAGTCCATACAATAGGGTTCTCTGCATTGCTTTGTGACGGCAACACAGGAAGCAATATGAACTAATTATTATTTATTTCCAAGAAATGCTTTTCCTGGCCATCCACAGGCAGCATAAAAAAACATATGGGTTATTCTCCCCTGCTATTGCCCAGAAGACAACCAATTAAAACTATAGGTAAGCCTCACCTTCTTCCCTCTTATTGCCATGTAGGACTAGGAAATCACTCTCTAAAAGACCAGTTACCCTCTCACCTTCAGTCATTTCTCTCCTGTCCTTGTTTCAACCATCAAACTGAAGCTCCCCCTCACTCTTTTCCACAGCTGGGTCTGCCTCTTTCCCTCAGAGAAGCCTGCACTTTACCTTCAAGAAAGGGTGCAGGAAAGGTAAAGGTAAGGCTGCGTGTGCGCACTCATGAGACAACATCGTGGCCCACATATTTTTACTGTTCTTAAAGGAACATGGTTGCTTAAGTGTTCTCCATGCTGTTTCTGTGATACTTTTGCCCAGAAATGCAGGATTGCTGTGTCTGCAATGTTATGCCTTATTCTGTGTAGATTCCCCGCCTGATGTCACTTAGTTCTTTCTGTTTATTGTGCTGGAAGCTTAATAGTTTTCTAATGTATTTTTCAGTGCCTGCTAATGCTACCATGAGTTCTCATAAGAGAACTTTAACCAAAGGAGAGTGCATTTTGACATTCTTTTTGGCATGTTCGTAATTTAAATTGTTTCTTTTCGCTGTCTCAGTTCATCCAGACAAGATAAAAGAGATGAAGATCATCATTATTATAATAGAGTTCCCAGGGCTGAATAGGGACTTTCATGTGTTTCTATTTGTTTAATATATAGCCCAGAACTCTTGTCTTGTATACTAGAGAGAGCACATATGCATGTATTTGTGTGCTCTGTCTTGTTTTATACAGGTCTCAGTGTCTATCCATGCTTCCTGGAAGGGGGGGGGTTATACATGTGTGTCATTTCCTGTGGAAGCCTATAAATGTTACATGGTTGAGCTTGTATCTTTGTACCTATTACCATTGTTTGCCTGATGAAGGGGGCCGCAATTATCCCTGAAACGTTGCCATGTTGATACAGATGGTAACATAATACATTTTATCTGCGTGACTTAAATCTTGGGTGCCGTGTCTTCAAATATTTTGTATTATTGGAACAATCCAGGCTGGTTACCATTGCACTTGCACCAAGTATTTTGCATGTAAGGTGTGCAGTTATTCCATTAGCCCTTATATTATATAAATAAATGTATATCTTCATAGGAAATTGCATTGAGTTTTTAGGAGCTACCAGTGAGGTGGAGGGTACAGGATATTACATATAGCAAAGGTGTAAATGTATGTGTACTATCTCACTATTACCATTTAAATGACCATCAATAAATGTATATTAAGTATAACACTAAGGTACAAGACAAAATATACAAAATACACAAACTTACTAACAGAGCTGAGATTTCTATGTCAAAATGGTATAGCCAAAATGGGAGCTTAAACCACACCCGTGTCTGCTCCATGTGAATACTGAAAGTAAGTGAGTGTAATCCAGAAAATGTTTCTGTCTGCTACACAGGACATGATGTGTATATACCACTTCCAGTCTGCAGGTGGTATCAGTGAGGAATAAAAGACAAGACACCCCTGCTCTCTATGGCTAGGAGGAGAGAAAGCGAAAGTAGATTGTGGAGTGATATTAAATGCAACACCAGATCCTGTATATAAGATCCTGTTACCGCCTGTTGGAAGGACAGATTATTGGACAGACAAGTTACCTTATTGATTACAAACTCTGAGGCAACAGATAAGTCTACACCAATGTAAAAGGACACACAATATAAAGGCATGGTCAATATTCAAAGTGGTGCACCATAGGCAGGGACTACACCATTACTGCATATGTTATGTGGGTAAACTGTTTGTTTTGTTATTAAATCATTGCAATATTTACTGTTAAATGTCATTAAAACTGGTTTATCTTGTTTAAAGAAAGTAAGTGCACTGTCTGCTTTGTGCCAGACCACCAGAGTAACCCACTGTGTGTCATGCTACCCATAATCATTTCATAAAGCAGTGATCGGGTATAAACTGGTGGCAGCGGTGCTGGTAATAACATTTATTCTCCCTGTTTTCTCTGTATATTTGTAAGCTATGTAAGCTATGGAGGCTGCTACTGAAAGTATTAATGTAAATCCTCCTGTCCTTGTACCTGCAGTTGAAATGCCCCAATTAGACTAAGTAGCTCTACCAGGCCCAATTGCCAAACCTATTTTTAAACCTGATCCATATGATGGGGTAACTAGGGAGTGGATTGATTAGCTAGAACAATTTGAATTGGCAGCCACTATTAATGGGATAATGGGGCTCACAAGTCCTTAGCCTTTTGCTTAGTGGTAAAGCCAGGCAGTTATACCAAGGATGGAATACTGAAAGGGCATCTATAGTGGGAAAATGAACTTTTTTTTCTTTCTTTCCATAAGTTCTATAATTCCCCCCAATCCCCCAGAGTGTCTGTATTTTCTTAATTTTCCCTCTCTGTCCTGAGATACACAAATACGTGATTGCATTCCTCTACTCCTACTTCAAATCTGTGACGTTATTCTCTTCCCTGCTCAAGTCCCTCCCTCCTCCCTGCTCTGTAATAAACATAGGGGCATATTTTAAAAGGTTCGTTAACTTTTCGCGGCCGTTTTTGCGGACATTAACGCATAAATGCGTTTACCGCGATTTATAAAAGTCCGAAAACGGCCGCGAAAAGTAACGAAGCGTAACCTTTCGCGGCGATACTACCTGTTACCGCCGTTCTATTATAAAGCGGCGGTACTGGTTTCGCTCGGTAGTATCGGCTGTTTTACTTCGCCACCTTAAGGTGGCGAAGTCAGCCGATACTAAACCTCCCGCGGCGCGATACTAACCTCCCGCGGCGGGGATGGGCAGGCAACCCGCGGGGTGGTCGCACCCGCCCCGGGAGACACGCCCACCCGCCCACACCCCCCGCGGCGGCAGCAGCGACCCACCCGCCGCCGCCGCTTCCCAGCAGCCCTCCCCAACCCGTTCCCCGTTCGCGGCAATCTCGGAACGGGAGGCTAGGAGGGGCTGCCGGGAAGGGGCCGCAGCAGGTGGTCGCGAACACCCGCCGCGCACCCCCTCCCCGGCACCCCTCCAAGCCCCCGCCCCGGCCCGTCCCGGGGAGGGGACGGGAGGGAGCCGCTGGGGGGTGGGGCTCCTCCAGCGGGGCCTGAGAAGGGCCTTTTGGGGCTTAGGGGGTCCCGCAGCTCTAGACACGGGACCCCCCCTCCCCGGCCCTTGTAAGGGCCTTTGCGGCACTTACAAGTGCCCTTGCGGCTCTGAAAAGAGCCTTTTGGGGCTTAAGGGGTCCCGCAGCTCGAACCGGGACCCCCTCCCCGGCTATCAGGGCCTTTGCGGCACTTACAAGTGCCTTGGCTCTAACAAGAGTCCTTTGGGGCTTAGGGGTCCCGCAGCTCGAAAACAGGACCCCCTCCCCGGCCCTTGTAAGGGCCCTTGTGGCACTGACAAGTGCCCTTGCGGCACTGATAAGTGCCTTTGGCGGGGGTCCCGCAGCTCGAACGGGACCCCCAGTGCGGCTCTTAAAAGAGCCCTTGGGCGAAGTCTTCGGGCTGGCGACACCAACCCCACTCAGGTGCCGATGCCAGGCAGACTCACTGCGGCCACCAATCAGATTTCAGAACTTTCCAGAAATCTGATTGGTTAGTAAAGCAAGTATTAAAAAATTGACCAATCAGAAACGGATTATGGATTTCTGCAAACCTATATAAAGAGGAGCTTTCCGCGCGGCACTCAGATGCCTGCAGTAGATGGCTGAAGAAAGAAGCGGCGGCAACATCGGCTCCGCTGAGCCGGCGGTGCCAGCAGGCTCACTGGCGGCGCAGTGAGTCTGCCTGGCATCGGCGACCTGAGTGGGGTTGGTGTCGCCAGCCCGAAGACGTTGCGTCGGATCAAGACGCCGGCAACATCGGCCTCGTTGAGGTCGCCGGGGCCCGCGGGGGTACCCCTGGCGGCCGCAGGGGTACCTCTTGGGGGTCGGCGGCCTCGGCGGAGCTGGTGTCGCGGGACTGGAAGAAAGAAGACGTCGCCCAAGGGCTCTTTTAAGGACGCACTGGGGGTCCCGGTTTCAGTGGGGGACCCCCGCCAAAGGCACTTGTCAGTGCCACAAGGGCCCTTATAAGGGCCGGGGAGGGGGGGTCCCGGTTGAGCTGCGGGACCCCCTAAGCCCCAAAAGGCCCTTCTCAGGGCCCCGCTGGAGGGAGCCCCACCCCCCCAGCGGCTCCCTCCTGTCCCTCCCCGGGAGCGGCCGGGGGGGGGGCTTGGAGGGTTGCCGGGGAGGGGTGCGCGGGGGTCGCGACACCTGCTGGGCCCCTTCCCGGCAGCCCCTCCTAGCCTCCCGTTCGAGATTGCCGCGAACGGGGAACGGGTTGGGAGGGGCTGCTGGGAAGCGTCGGCGGCGGGTGGTCGCCGCGCGCGCGCGGGGGGTTGGGCGTATGCCCCGCCCCCTTAGGACCGGCGTCGGAAGGGATTTTAAGTCCCTTCGCGGCGATACTATACAGTATCGCCGCGAAGGGACTTAAAATAACGCAGCCATCGCGGCGCATAGTATCGCGGGAATAGCGCTCGCCGTATAATAGGCGATAGGTATTTTTCTTTTATAAATATGCCCATAGAGATAACCGCATTCGCATGGAGAGAAAGGTAGCTTTGATGGCAGAGATAAGACTGCACTGACCCCCCTTCTTATAGCTTTCACTGATTGATGATGGGTCACAAAGGAGTGATCAGGATACAGAGAGATCTGTGTCTCAGGACAGCTTGCTTCTATTGGCCACTGTGCTTGGTGTGTTTTTCAGGATGTTGAACTTTTAACTCCTACTGCACATGATAAGCTTGTTGGTTAGCCGGAGTTGAGACATGGAGGAGGTAACAGAGGGGACAGGGAAGGGGGGAGTTCTTCACAGAGATCTGACACCATGGAAAAACAGTCACTGAAAGATATAGGATAAAGGCAGCACATAGTACATTTAACTTTGCAATGGGGTAGTGTGTTTTTTTCAATATAGATGCCCTTGAAAGAAAAAACAGTTATCAGTTAATACAAAGTGCTCTGAAGCTTTTTCAAGTTGAAGTTTTTCAATTACATCTCTATGAAAAAGGATATTAAGGATAAAACCATTTCTCTAGGTAACCTGGGAATGAGAAATATTTGTTTATATGTTGATATTATTAGGGCAATGCTATTATAATAACATGAGGCTGTGAGGTACCTTCTGTTATAAGACTGCTATTTTGAATTTATACTCTGTGAAAAGCTTTTAGCTCCTTTAAACCTACCTAGCTATAAAGCTAATCTGTATCCTGTGCTCTCAAGTGCTAACCCCATAGAAACTGTAAATCTGGAATTTGCTGTGGTATTGGCTAATAAGTATGAACATAGCATGTTAATCTGGATCACGTTTAGAGTCACAGGTCACCAAATGGTGGTGTTTAGTTTAAACTGCACATTGTGGCAATATTGTCTGGGTCTATTGTCAGACCTGCAGGTTTAATACACTTAGGCGCCCTAGATTATAGCTGGCAGGTAGATGCAATAGGAATGGGAAGGCAGGTGTGGTTCATAACTCGTACTGCCTGAAGTGACCTAAATAATCCTTCTCTAAGCCAATAGTGTAATAGCTGTGGATGTAAGGGAAGGATCACTTACATAATCGAGCCCTTGGGTAGAAATCGTTAAAGCGCGAAAACTGGCTTTATTCTAGGATGTGTGAAAACAAAACTTTCCTTCATTCTTTCAGCCAGAGAATGCTGGGAGTTGTAGTTTTTAAACATGTGATAAGTTCAACACCCATGCTCTACATCATTAGGCTGTATTGCATCTGTATACATTCATTAGCCAATGGACATAAAGGAGAAATTACTGCTAATAGAGAACATCGGTAGTTGCAGTTTTCTAACATGTGAAAGATCAGTGAGAAATACGTGTTTATATTTTAGATTATTAGGGCAATGCTATTATAATAACATGAGGCTGTGAGGTACCTTCTGTTATAAGAAGGCTCTATTTCATTTTATACTCTGGGGAGTGTTCAGCACCTTTAACCCCACCTCACCTTAATCTAATAAGCTAATCAGTATCCTGTGCTCCCAAGTCGTAACATAAGCAGCTATAAATGTGGCACTTGCCATGGTGAATACTAATAAGTATGAACATAGCATGTTTAGTTTGAACCACACAGTGTGGCAGGATTGCCTGGGTCTATTCTCAGACCTGCAGGATTATCCTACTTGGTTTCCCTGGATGCTGGTGACTGAGTAAAGATTCTATATCCACACATAGCAAAACATACACACACATAATTTCCTAAAAATAAATGCGGTAGAGACTGGTAATCACTTCTTAGGTACAACTGCCAGGGTGCTTCTGAAGGATCCAATTATAAAAGATAAGCAAAAGATCAGAGTACTCCGTGGCCACTTGAGTGATGTGAATAAACCCAATTGTTTGCAAGACCACGGAGTGCTCTGATCTTTTGCCTATCTTTATCCTTCCTTTATATAAAATTATTTTCCATTTTGTGGAGATTGCATTGAGTTTTTAGACTATACTATGTAGGTGGGGGTAGGCTAAAATAATATTATACATAGTAAAAGTGTATATTGTAATGTAAAAGATATAACATGAATTAGTTTATTAATATGTACAAAATAAAGATATATAAGTGTGTAACAGTGTGTAAATGGCATATGAAATAAAAAAGTACTAACCTACAGAATCTCCCCACGTTTGAATGGACTGGTCAAAATGGTAGCTATAGACACACCTCTCAAATTTATTAAATTCTGCATGGAAGTTTGCTGCCATTTCTTTATTGCCCTTATTATCCAATAGGTGTGGTTCTGGCAGCTGCTGTAGCACTACATCACATCCTGACGCAATGCATGCTTTACAGTAACATGCTTTAGCTTTGCATTGTGGTAGAGACTTACTGAGCATGTGCGAGTGAATGGCCAATCAAAAGAAAGTTTGCTTTCCCAGTAAGTGTAGATGATATCCAGCTGTATTGCATTGTGGGAGAGACTTACTGAGCATGTGCGAGTTAATGGCCAATCAAAACAAAGTTTGCTTTCCCAGTAAGTGTAGATGATATCCAGCTGTATTGCATTGTGGGAGAGTGCTTCACATCCTGATGCAATGTGTAGTGGAAGCGGGTGGGCGTGGCCAAACGACACTGTCTGTCTCTCTCTCTCTCTGTCTGTCTGTCTCTCTCTGTCTGTCTCTCTCTGTTTGTCTCTCCCTCTCTCTGTCTCTCTCTGTCTCTCCCTCTGTCTCTCTCTCTCTCTCTCTCTCTGTCTCTCTCTCTGTCTCTCTGTCTCTCTCTGTCTATTTCTCTGTCTCTTTCTCCTATTCTGTTAGCAGCAGTGCTCACAATGATCAGCTTCCAGGTTAGTACAATTATTATAAATTGTCCCATTACTGTAATAGTGGCCAACTGTATTCTAGCAGCCAATAGGAATACCCCATATTAAACAAGCACCAGGTTCCTCCTTACTGCTGCATGTGTGTAAAGTACAGCATCTAACAAAGCCCTTCCACATTGGTCGTAATCCAGGTAAAAGCCAATAGTGTTCCGTTTAACTTGGAGAGAAGGCATTGCCTATAGAAATGGTGGGCAATCCCTGCTGTTGCTAGGTATTGAGACTCTGCCTGTTCCTGCTTGAGAGCCCTGGGGATTAGCTGGAGGAGGGAGTTAATGTGTGTACAGTATTGTATGTATACAACTTGACAGCACCTGGTCTGGGGCTCCAAGTGCCGATGGAAGCCCCGCGGAGCCTCCCAACACTCGCGGCAGGGCCTGGGAGCCTGGTTTTTGGCTGTGAACAACCGCAAACACCCCCTGGAAGACAGAACTACCGGGAAAGGCTCCAAGTGCCGCGGAGCCTCCCAACACTCGCGACGGGGCCTGGGAGCCTGGTTTTCGGCCGCGAACAACCGCAAACACCCCCTGGAAGTTGGAACTACCAGGAAGAGCTCCAAGTGCCGCGGGAAGTTATCATTAGGTAAAAACGTATCTTAAACATAATAATTACACTACAAAAATAACAGCATTATTACTTAAAATATGTCATTCTTAGATAGGACTACCCTAGGGCCTTGTAAGTGGCGGGTAGCTTACACTTATTATATATTAATATATTTTAATAAATATATGTAACTAACACTCCAGCAAATTAAACTATATAAAATTAACACGCCCGACAGAGGGTCAGGGAAGCTTGACTCGGTATAAACCCGAGGTAAATTTCAGGCTTTTTTTAAACCGGAAAACCTCGGTTTATACTCAGTATATACAGTAACCACCTTATTACTTAAATATGTAATTCTTAGATAGGACACCCTAATAGGGAGGGCCTTGTAAGTGGCGGGTACTTACACATATATTTTAATCAATATATGTAACTACACTCCAGCAAATAAAACTAATAAATTAACACATAAAAAACCTACTGTGCACCAATGGCACACTTTTGCTAGTATATAAATATATATAATATATATATATATATAGTTATACACAACCAACAACCACACCCCGCCCGGGAGACCGCCCACCCCCCACACCCCCGCGGCAGCAGCGGCGACCACCCGCCGCCGCCGCCGCTTCCCAGCAGCCCCTCCCAACCCGTTCCCCGTTCGCGGGCAATCTCGGAACGGGAGGCTAGGAGGGGCTGCCGGGAAGGGGCCGCAGCAGGTGGTCGCGACCACCCGCCGCGCACCCCTCCCGGCAACCCCTCCAAGCCCCCCCCCCCGGCCGCTCCCGGGGAGGAGACGGGAGGGAGCCGGGGGGGGTGGAGGCTCCCTCCAGCGGGGCCCTGAGAAGGGCCTTTTGGGGCTTAGGGGGTCCCGCAGCTCGAACCGGGACCCCCCCTCCGGCCCTGTAAGGGCCTTTGCGCACTTACAAGTGCCCTTGCGGCTCTGACAAGAGCCTTGGGGCTTAAGGGGTTCCGCAGCTCGAACCGGGACCCCCCCCCGGCCCTATCAGGGCCTTTGCGGCACTTACAAGTGCCCTTGCGGCTCTAACAAGAGTCCTTTGGGGCTTAGGGGTCCCGCAGCTCGAAACAGGACCCCCTCCCCGGCCCTTGTAAGGGCCTTGCGGCACTGACAAGTGCCCTTGCGGCACTGATAAGTGCCTTTGGCGGGGGTCCCGCAGCTCGAACCGGGCACCCCAGTGCGGCTCTTAAAAGAGCCCTTGGGCGACGTCTTCGGGCTGGCGACACCAACCCCACTCAGGTCGCCGATGCCAGGACAGACTCACTGCGGCCACCAATCAGATTTCAGAACTTCCAGAAATCTGATTGGTTAATGTAAAGCAAGTATTAAAAAATTGACCAATCAGAAACGGATATGGATTTCTGCAAACCTATATAAAGAGGAGCTTTCCGCCGCGGCACTCAGATGCCATTGCAGTAGATGGTGAAGAAAGAAGCGGCTGGCAACATCGGCTCCGCTGAGGCCGGCGGTGCCAGCAGGCTCACATGGCGGCCGCAGTGAGTCTGCTGGCATCGGCGACCGAGTGGGGTTGGTGTCGCCAGCCCGAAGACGTTCGCGTCGGATCAAGACGCCGGCAACATCGGCCTCGTTGAGGTCGCCGGCGCGCCGCGGGGGTACCCCTGGTGGCCGCAGGGGTACCTCTCGGGGGTCGGCGGCCTCGGCGGAGCTGGTGTCGCCGGGATGGAAGAAAGAAGACGTCGCCCAAGGGCTCTTTAAGAGCCGCACTGGGGGTCCCGGTTTCAGCTGCGGGACCCCCGCCAAAGGCACTTTCGTCAGTGCCACAAGGGCCCTTATAAGGGCGGGGAGGGGGGGTCCCGGTTCGAGCTGCGGGACCCCCTAAGCCCCAAAAGGCCCTTCTCAGGGCCCCGCTGGAGGGAGCCTCCACCCCCCCAGCGGCTCCTCCCGTCCCTCCCCGGGAGCGGCCGGGGCGGGGGGCTTGGAGGGGTTGCCGGGGAGGGGGGGCCCCTTCCCGGCAGCCCTCTAGCCTCCCGTTCCGAGATTGCCGCGAACGGGGGAACGGGTTGGGAGGGGGCTGCTGGGAAGCGGCGGCGTCGGGTGGTCGCCGCTGCCGCGCGGGGGGGTGTGGGCGTATGCCCCGCCCCCTTAGGACCGGCGTCGGGAAGGGATTTAAGTCCCTTCGCGGCGATACTATACAGTATCACCGCGAAGGGACTTAAAATTACCGCAGCACATCGCGGCCCTATGTGCGGCGGTAATTTTTTTGCGCTAACATCGTTTCTTTATAAATATGCCCCATAGAGATAACCGCATTCGCATGGAGAGAAAGGTAGCTTTGATGGCAGAGATAAGACTGCACTTGACCCCCCTTCTTTATAGCTTTCACTGATTGATGATGGGTCACAAAGAGAGTGATCAGGATACAGAGAGATCTGTGTCTCCAGGACAGCTTGCTTTCTATTGGCCACTGTGCTTGGGTGTGTTTTTCATGATGTTGAACTTTTAACTCCTACTGCACATGATAAGCTGTTGGTTAGCCGGAGTTGAGACATGGAGGAGGTAACAGAGGGGACAGGGAAGGGGGGAGTTCTTCACAGAGATCTGACACCATGGAAAAACAGTCACTGAAAGATATAGGATAAAGGCAGCACATAGTACATTTAACTTTGCAATGGGGTAGTGTGTTTTTTTCAATATAGATGCCCTTGAAAGAAAAAACAGTTATCAGTTAATACAAAGTGCTCTGAAGCTTTTTCAAGTTGAAGTTTTTCAATTACATCCTATGAAAAAGGATATTAAGGATAAAACCATTTCTCTAGGTAACCTGGGAATGAGAAATATTGTTTATATGTTGATATTATTAGGGCAATGCTATTATATAACATGAGGCTGTGAGGTACCTTCTGTTATAAGACTGCTATTTTGAATTTATACTCTGTGAAAAGCTTTTAGCTCCTTTAAACCTACCTAGCTATAAAGTAATCTGATCCTGTGCTCTCAAGTGCTAACCCCATAGAAACTGTAAATCTGGAATTTGCTGTGGTATTGGCTAATAATAGAACATAGCATGTTAATCTGGATCACGTTTAGAGTCACAGGTCACCAAATGGTGGGTTTTAGTTTAAACTGCACATTGTGGCAATATTGTCTGGGTCATATGTCGACCTGCAGGTTAATACACTTAGGCGCCCTAGATTATAGCTGGCAGGTAGATGCCATAGGAATGGGAAGGAGGTGTGGTTCATAACTCGTACTGCTGAAGTGACCTAAATAATCCTTCTCTAAGCCAATAGTGTAATAGCTGTGGATGTAAGGGAAGGATCACATTACATAATCGAGCCCTTGGGTAGAAATCGTTAAAGCGCGAAAACTGGCTTTATTCTAGGATGTGTGAAACAAAAACTTTCCTTCATTCTTTCAGCCAGAGAATGCTGGGAGTTGTAGTTTTTAAACATGTGATAAGTTCAACACCCATGCTTACATCATTAGGCTGTATTGCATCTGTATACATTCATTAGCCAATGGACATAAAGGAGAAATTACTGCTAATAGAGAACATCGGTAGTTGCAGTTTTCTAACATGTGAAAGATCAGTGAGAAATACGTGTTTATATTTAGATTATAGGGCAATGCTATTATAATAACATGAGGCTGTGAGGTACCTTCTGTTATAAGAAGGCTCTATTTCATTTATACTCTGGGGAGTGTTCAGCACCTTTAACCCACCTCACCTTAATCTAATAAGCTAATCAGTATCGTGCTCCCAAGTCGTAACATAAGCAGCTATAAATGTGGCACTTGCCATGGTGAATACTAATAAGTATGAACATAGCATGTTTAGTTTGAACCACACAGTGTGGCAGGATTGCCTGGGTCTATTCTCAGACCTGCAGGATATCCTACTTGGTTTCCCTGGATGCTGGTGACTGAGTAAAGATTCTATATCCACACATAGCAAAACATACACACACATAATTTCCTAAAAATAAATGCGGTAGAGACTGGTAATCACTTCTTAGGTAACAACTGCCAGGGTGCTTCTGAAGGATCCAATTATAAAAGATAAGCAAAAGATCAGAGTACTCCGTGGCACTTGAGTGTATGTGAATAAACCCATTGTTTGCAAGACCACGGAGTGCTCTGATCTTTTGCCTATCTTTATCCTTCCTTATATAAAATTATTTTCCATTTTGGGAGATTGCATTGAGTTTTTAGACTATACTATGTAGGTGGGGGTAGGCTAAAATATATATTATACATAGTAAAAGTGTATATTGTAAGTAAAAGATATTAACATGATTGTTTATTAATATGTACAAAATAAAGATATATAAGTGTGTAACAGTGTGTAAATGGCATATGAAATAAAAAAGTACTAACCTACAGAATCTCCCCACGTTTGAAAGGACTGGTCAAAATGGTAGCTATAGACACACCTCTCAAATTTATTAAATTCTGCATGAGTGTTGCTGCCATTTCCTATTGTCCTTATTATCCAATAGGTGTGGTTCTGGCAGCTGCTGTGAGCACTACATCACATCCTGACGCAATGCATGCTTTACAGTAACATGCTTTAGCTTTGCATTGTGGTAGAGACTACTGAGCATGTGCGAGTGAATGGCCAATCAAAGAAAGTTTGCTTTCCCAGTAAGTGTAGATGATATCCGCTGTATTGCATTGTGGGAGAGACTTACTGAGCATGTGCGAGTTAATGGCCAATCAAAAGAAAGTTTGCTTTCCCAGTAAGTGTAGATGATATCCAGCTGTATTGCATTGTGGGAGAGACTTACTGAGCATGTGCGAGTTAAGTGCAATCAAAAAAAAAGTTTGCTTTCCCAGTAAGTGTAGATGATATCCAGCTGATTGCATTGTGGGAGAGTGCTTCACATCTGATGCAATGTGTAGTGGAAGCGGGTGGGCGTGGCCAAACGACACTGTCTGTCTCTCTCTCTCTCTGTCTGTCTGTCTCTCTCTGTCTGTCTCTCTCTGTTTGTCTCTCCCTCTCTCTGTCTCTCTCTGTCTCTCCTCTGTCTGTCTCTCTCTCTGTCTCTCCCTCGTCTGTCTGTCTCTCTCTGTCTGTCTGTCTTCTCTGTCAATTTCTCTGTCTCTTTCTCCTATTCTGTTAGCAGCAGTGCTCACAATGATCAGCTTCCAGGTTAGTACAATTATTATAAATTGTCCCATTACTGTAATAGTGGCCAACTGTATCTAGCAGCCAATAGGAATACCCCATATTAAACAAGCACCAGGTTCCTCCTTACTGCTGCATGTGTGTAAAGTACAGCATCTAACAAAGCCCTTCCACATTGGTGAATCCAGGTAAAAGCCAATAGTGTTCCGTTAACTTGGAGAGAAGGCATTGCCTATAGAAATGGTGGGCAATCCCTGCTGTTGCTAGGTATTGAGACTCTGCTGTTCCTGCTTGAGAGCCCTGGGGATAGCTGGAGGAGGGAGTGTAATGTGTGTACAGTATTGTATGTATACAACTTGACAGCACCTGGTCTGGGGCTCCAAGTGCCGATGGAAGCCGCGGAGCCTCCAAACTCGCGGCAGGGCCTGGGAGCCTGGTTTTTGGCTGTGAACAACCGCAAACACCCCCTGGAAGACAGAACTACCGGGAAAGGCTCCAAGTGCCGCGGAGCCTCCCAACACTCGCGACGGGGCCTGGGAGCCTGGTTTTGGCGCGAACAACCGCAAACACCCCCTGGAAGTTGGAACTACCAGGAAGAGCTCCAAGTGCGCGGGAAGTTATCATTAGGTAAAAACGTATCTTAAACATAATAATTACACTACAAAAATACAGCATTATTACTTAAAATATGTCATTCTTAGATAGGACTACCTAGGGCCTGTAAGTGGCGGGTAGCTTACACTTATTAATATTAATATATTTTAATAAATATATGTAACTAACCACTCCAGCAAATTAAACTAATAAAATTAACACATACACCAACCCCACTCAGGTCGCCGATGCCAGGCAGACTCACTGCGGCCGCCAGTGAGCCTGCTGGCACCGCCAGCCTCAGCGGAGCCGATGTTGCCAGCCACTTCTTTCTTCTTTCTTCAGCCATCTACTGCGATGGCATCTGAGTTCCGCGGCGGAAAGCTCCTCTTTATATAGGTTTGCAGAAATCCATAATCCGTTTCTGATTGGTCAATTTTTTAATACTTGCTTTACATTAACCAATCAGATTTCAGAACTTTCCAGAAATCTGATTGGTGGGGAGAGTGTGTGTGTGGGGGGTGGGTTGTGGCGTTTTTAAAAAAATTTCTTGTAACTGCACTTCTAAATGCGTCCCATTTGAGCTAGTTGGTGGCCTCGTCTCTGTTTGCACCCACGCAAATGGCACACCGTTTGATACAGGACATGTGGGAGATTGCTATTTAGTGGGTTTTTTTGCTGGTCAAGTGGGTTTAGGTAGGATTTCAACCCTTGAATCATCTCATTTTATTTTTCACAAAATCTCGTAAATAAAAAACCCACTGTGCACCAACGGGCACTTTTGCTAGTATAATAATATCTATATATATCTATATATAATATATATATATATAGTAATATAGGTGGGAATCCGATGCACTCCGTTGCAGGACGATTGCCAGGGTGCTGCCAGCGGGATATCTAATAGGAGAGAGATTCAGGCGCACTCCATGGAC
Source organism: Hymenochirus boettgeri (assembly GCA_019447015.1). Lineage (NCBI taxonomy): Eukaryota > Metazoa > Chordata > Amphibia > Anura > Pipidae > Hymenochirus > Hymenochirus boettgeri. The sequence goes on along the minus strand of CM033471.1, from coordinate 96,123,793 downwards.
TAAACAACACATTATATAAGGGTAGTAGGCAAATAAACCTACGCGTTTCAGCCCGACGCTACTGGGCCGTCATCAGGGTTCTGATGAAGGCCCAGTAGCGTCGGGCTGAAACGCGTAGGTTCATTTGGCCTACTACCCTTATAAAAAAGTGTTGTTTAGTCCATGGAGGGCGCCTGAATCTCTCTCCTATATATATATGTATATATCCTTCCTTTTTATAAAAATATTTTCCATTTTATGGAGATTGCATTGAGATTTTAGAGTGTACTATGTAGGTGGGGGTAGACTAAAATAATATTTACATGGTTACAGTGTATATTGTAATGAAAAGGTATAACAATTAGTTTATTAATCTGTTCTAAATAAAGCTATATACGTGTGTAACAGTGGTGGAAATGGCATATGAAATAAAAATAAAAAAGTACTAACATAACAGACTCCGCACGTTTGAATGGACTGGTAAAATGGGAGCTATAGACACCACCTCTCAAATTTATTCAATTCTGCATGGGAAAATAAAGGAAGTTTGCTGTATTTCCTTATTGTCCTTATTATCCAATAGATGTGCTTCTGGTAGCTGCTGTAGCACTATTAGCAAGAAAAGAAAGTTGCAGTGTTTACATCACATCCGGATGCAATGCATGCTTTACAGTAACATCCTTTGCTTTGCATTATGGTAGAGACTTAGTGAGCATGTTCGAGTTATGGACATCAAAAAAAAGTGCTTTCCAGTAGTGTAGTGACATCCTGCTGTATTGCATTGTGGGAGAGAGTATCAGGATGCTTTAGAGTTATTTCCTGCTGTATTGCATTGTGGGAGAGAGCTTCACATCCAAATGCAATGTGTAGTGGGAGCGGGTGGGCGTGGCCAAATGGCACTGCTTTACTGAAGACTTTTCTTTCTCCTACAGGCTGCTTTACTAAAGGTCCCTTTGTTTTGGCTTCTTCCCTGCTTAAGGGCTAGGCCACACTAGCGCGTTTTACGCGCGTTTGCGCCCGCGATTTTCGCTAAAATGCTAAAATTCCCGCGATTTCCGATGCGCATGCGATTGCGCGTCCGTTCGCGTTATGGTAACGCATGCGTTTCCATAACGTGAAAAGGCGAAAACGCATGCGCAAAACGCGAACCGCGCACACAATCGCGTGCGATAACGCTCGCGATTCCTGTGCGACACACACACACACTCCTCTTAGGCTTGAGTGTTTGGGTGCAGTCCGACAAAATATATACTAGTTCTGGATCAAAGGACGCACTCACTGGTCTTGTAGACTTTGAAATGATTTAATGCAGGTTTGCATGTTTCCGCCCGTCAAGTGGGCCGTCGTCAGAACATCTGAGGAGACTCACATAACTTCCTTGAAACGAAAACCCCGATATCCAATGGTAAGTGAGGAATAGCGAACACCAGAGACACCCTGGCTTGAAGGTGCACTGAGTGAAAAAAGGAGAAGAGGCCAGCGGCTTATTGCACTGCGCTATGGTAAAGTGGCAGGTGCAATAAAAACCCATAAAAACACTGAGAACCAGGAGAGGCTGAGACAACGAGGAGAACCAAAGTGCAAGAAGCTGCCAATAGAAAGTGCTAGTGCCCTATTGAAAAAAATAGGAATAAAGATAGGAAGAGTAAATACATAAAAGAATAAAACTTGTCTGAAACATTACACATATAAATACTATGTAGCAAAACAGATACAGTAGCTCAGCTATTAATGGAAAATACTAATAAAAGACTAAATAGGACTAGAAGATTACTAGGTCTGATAACACAAACCTGCTATGGCAGATAGCAGATATTAAGTTAGGGCAGACAAGTAATAGGTTAAATTGGAAATCCTGATGGGCTAGTGGGGCAACCAGAACGCTACACTACAAAAAACACTGGAGTGCCCATTGTTCATTTAGTCCACCTTGTGTATATCCATCTTGCTTCCATTTGTTAGTCTAGTTTCGCAGTTGGATGCAGTCGACTGTTGGTTGTCTAGTCTTTCAATGATAATGGATCTTAAACTGCCCACTGTATGCCTGGCTTCTTTGCAGTGTCGTGCGACTGCCATGTCACTGTACTTGTTAGACATGTGACGAGTTGATGTGGGTTCCATGAGGGCTTGTCGAATAGATGACCTATGATTGCCCATTGTCTCTGAAGCTGGTGGTAGTCATGCCCGTATAATGAAGGCCACATGGCCAGGATAATAAATGACGTGTTGCTGGTGCAGGTGTGCCAATACAGGCAGAAAAAGAACATTCAGGGCAGGTACACCTGCACCAGCAAAAATGTAATTTATTTATTATCCTGCCCATGTGGTGCTCCTGTGTCACTTCCTGCTTGTATATAATGTTCTCACTTTTCTTTTGCTCTCATTATTTGTCTGAAGAAGGTACCGCTGTGTACCGAAATGTCACAACCTGTGTACCTGTGTATGATGCAATAAAATACATTGGTTTTGCAAGACTGATGTGCATGGTTTCTTCTGTTCCTTTGCATTTTGACCACTTGCCATGGTTTACCATAGCACTCACCAACTTTGACTGACTCTACTTTAATAATCAAGGCAAAAAATATATATAAATATGGCAGTATCCCAATAGTTAGAGACAAGTGCCACGACCTTTAGGCCAAAACACTGTGTGGTCCTGAACTTTAGTTTTATACTTCCTCCATAATTCAAAAAGCAATGAGCTCCCTTTTATCACAGTGTGGTCCGGGTGCCTCTGCCCAGACCCTCCGCCGGCTCAACACTGCCTCGCTTGTTTGTGGCCGGTATATAATAATTTCACTTGTCTCCAAGCAAACAAAACGACTCACCCGTCCACCTGGGTGGCCCAGGTGCTGCCAGCCCCGCCCTTCACTTCGTCCGTATAAGTATGCAAACATCCCTTACCCCCAAAGTTGGCATAGGCGCACTCCGGAAAAAGGATCGCTGAGGTGAGTGAATCAACAATCTTTTATTGAGCCAGAACATTAAAAAACAACGCCCTCTGGCCTTACGCGTTTCAGACCGCAAGGTCCTTATTCATAGGCACCAATGAATGCCTATGATAGGACCTCTTGCGGTATGAAACGCGTAAGGCCAGAGGGCATTTATGCTTTTAATGTCTGGCTCAATAAAGATTGTTTTGATTCACTCACCTCACCGATCCTTTTTCCAGAGTGCGCATATGCCAACTTGGGAGTAGGTGGATGTTTGCAACTGACTCTACTTTAACTTAGGTGTGTGCAGGATTGCACATATAAACAGTGGTTTCCCTTTATCAACAGCGCCCAGATTGTAAAAAGTCAAGACCCACTTCAATTTGCTTTTATTCCATAGTTAATAAAAATTCAGTTAGATAGTAATAAGTAACACTAAGCAGTGTTACATACCTCCCGAAGATACAGTAATCACTTGGGGAGATGTTCTGCATCACAGGTAAAGAGCGCCCCCTTACACCTCCCTTCGGGAGAAGTAGTAGTGCAAAACGTTTTCAATATTGCATTGGATTCAAAGGCTTTTAATACAAAATGGTACACTACTGAAGTGCGAAGCTCATACTAACCTGATGTTACAGTCTGCCATTACATCTTCCACTAGGTATACAAAAGTAAAAAATAAATGGTATAAACCAGTCTGTTGTGAATTGTTTTTATTTATAGTGCCTTAGAGTCTAAAAGCACTATAAATAAAATTCAAAATAGACTGGTTATAGCTCTAACAAATTTATATAGTAATGATATCTAGTGGAAAACTTTAAAATTACAGCTGTATTTTAATTTCCTAGGAAAACAGACATCTCAAATGTTTACGTTCACCCAACCACGTTCACCCAACCCAGGACTAGCAAAAACATCACATCAGGAACAAAGACCTGTGGGAATTCTATTTTGTAATGTAAAAATCCAATTGTAAAACATACAATGTATCCCCACCATCTTTCAGGTGCTTAGTAACCCCCCATCAAATCCCTTGGGCCACATAGCAACCTAGACTTAGTCTATGAATAAGGACATATCTAAAACAGTGGTTCTCAAACTTTTTCAGACCGTGGCACAAATTGTTCTTGAGGCACACTGGTCTTCCTATTGTTGGACTTTTTATGCACTTAACAGTGCAAATTATATTCAAATCAATGTTGTGTAAAGTTACTTACTCTACACTGACATTGTCTCCTGTTCCACTTAGTGTGAGGGTTCCACAGGGCTGTTTTGGGATCATTACTGTTCTCCCCTCTTTGGAAGATATGAGTTCATTCTGCTTTACGCATCACCTATACGCTACTTAATCTATCCAAAACTAAGCTTAATATCCCCCCCCCAACCTGGACCTAGTCCTCCCTTCTCTATTTTTATTGATAATGTGGTTATTAAACCTGTTTAAACTGCTCGCTGTCTTGGAGTAATCTTTGACACCACTTATACCTTCTGTTAGAACATTAACAATGTCACCAGCATGCGTTTTCTCCTTCAGATATTGCCAAGAACCCCCTTTCCTCTCGCACCACTACTAAAATGCTCGTGCATGCCCTTACAATATCCCGTCTTGACTACTGTAACATTCTACTTGAACTCCTAGCCTGAACGCCGCAGTTTTATCATCAACAAATTAATTTCACTCTCCTCCAAGCGAGAACCTGCAACCCCGATGATATTGCAGTCTATGGGGTGGCTTGCCATCAAGCAAAGAGTAATATACAGTAACCTATGTATGAAATTGTATTTCATTTTTATTTATCTGTATAATAGCTTGCACTTATCCCCTTGTTTGTATACTCAAACAAGTTTGCAGTGCTGTGTACCCAAGTGACTCTTAAATAAAATTATACATACTTTAAGCGTATAAGCAAATTATACTGGTGAAGCCATTTCCACTATCAAAATTCTGAGGCACAACTCTGGCTATTTGAAGTCCCACCAGTGTGCCCCAACCCACCCTTTGAACAACCTTGGTCTAAAACGCAGACCAAATATAGGGCATGTTCTGCTCTTTTTGCAAGTATTTTTTCTTAACTACAGATTAAAAAATGTAATCTTTGAATGTGTGCCACCAAAATCCACCTCTCCTTTTTAGATAAATCCCATCCCATAGTGTTTTGCCACCCTCTAGAGCAGGTTTGTGGGTAAGGTAAAAAAAAAAGTTGGACTAGATATAGGTAAGCTTTTACTCACAAGGGAATTTTGGGTTGATAAGATATTTAAAACTGGACACAGGTACGACCGTGCATCAAGATTTTTTTCAATCAGGCAGTCAAAACTTAAAAATATGGAAGCATTCTTCCCCTTTGATCTACCTAGTTTGGAGTATTTAACACTTGTGTTTACTTTAGATCAACATAACCCATCAGAGCTTGCAGCTCCCCAGCCTGCCTACCAACAGGAAGAGCGTCACTGCTAGATGCACAACACTCCAATAGGCAGTGCATCCCCTGGATGTCAAGGCTAGACAGGAGAATTGAATATATATAAAAATACAAACAACGTTTGATAGGACCCTATAGAACATATAGATTAACACACATGAAAAACTTATGTGCTTACTTCTAAATCAAGGTGGCCCAGGTGCAACACAGCCCCGGGCCCTTCGTGGAAACAGGTAAGAAACCGTCCCACTGCACCATTAATGGAGACTCCAGTTAAACCTTATATAGGGCAAAAACGCCCAATAAAAGAAGCAAGCTAGCACTCACCGCTTCTCTCTTGGTCCAGGTGCGAGATTGCCCCGAACCCTCCGCTAAAAGTTCTTATCCGATAAAACAAAGTGAAGAGCAATCCATCCATAGACAAGGATCCACACGTACGTTTATAGGTAGTAAGAAACAACTAATTTTATTGCAAAGGCACGGTACATAAGCCCATAATGGCTTACAAGGTTATGTACCATGCCTTTGCAATAAAATTAGTTGTTTCTTACTACCTATAAACGTACGTGTGGATCCTTGTCTGATGGATTGCTCTTCACTTTGTTTTATCTAGACAGGAGAATTGCAAGTGCAACGGAAATTGCAAACATACTCAGGAAAGCAGTTCCTGTCAATTTACCCAAATTCAGTTGGGTTTTTTACACAGTTTTGAAGATTCACACTTGTAGGTGATACTTGCAGATCCCCTGCTCCGATACCATGTGACAATCCCTCTTCGGTGTTCCTCTTCCATAAAAAAAAAAAAAAAAAAAAAAAAAAAAAAAAAAAAAAAAAAATGTACACAACTTACACACTGCCTGCTTTGTGCTGTTGCTGGATCTTGTTTTGGCTCTGTACACTTCTTGCCTAGAAATAATAGTGACATTTCCTATTAAAAAAACAAACACCACCCAGTTAATTCTGTTTATTTCAACAGATATGTACAGTGGTAAATCCAAATTGCAACATTTTGGTTACCAGGTAAAAGGTGAAAGCACAACCAATAATTACATCTGAAAACATTGTTAGGTCCTACGTGAATGACTTTATAAAAACTTCTGTAGCTGAACACGATGGAAACAAATGCATTATTTCAGTCCATAGTTTATTGGTCGAGGCCAAGCTTCTTCTTCAGTGACTCTGGCATTTCAGGGGGAGGAGGACGGGGAAGTCTGAAGTAAACCTTCACAGAGTCATAGATAAACCACTGCAGTGCAGTCAAGGTACCAATCATTATAATACGGGCAGTCAACCCCTTCCAAACTCCTAGAATATAAGAAAAAAAATATATTAACTTCTTTAAATTCACAAGTTTGGAGTAAGGGGAATAGGTTTATTTTCATACCTTTGGGACCAAGTCTCTTGAGAACTTCCAAAGCAGTGCTTCCCTTTTCTTTGTTTAATACAGAGACCACAGAATCAGCAGGATGAGACACAATGGCACAGAAAACACCAGCTACAAAAAAAATATATATGAATAGTTAACATTTGAAGTGGTTTTTAAGTGTTGTTATCACAAAAAGGGACAGTCACAGACAAATGTAGCATACAAAATTACAAACTACCACAAGCATTCCCTGTACAAAGAAGCCTCTAATAAAAGTTTGTCAAGTAAAGCCAACACTTTCAATAATAATTGGCCGACCTGAGACTAATATTTTGCCACAAAAAAACAAAAACATACGCACGATGAACATGGTCAAATGACAATTTTTCTGTCCTATTTGGTTGTCTGGCACCATATACAAAGTGATTATCAAACATTAAGATTGCTACATATATGACATTAACAGGTTGAGACGTTTTTAGCCTTCAGGTAAACATTTTACCTACCTAAAACCCATAACTGCATCACTTGCCTTTATAAGTAATATTAATACATAATTTATTAATCCAGTCGCTACCAAAAGACCCCTTAACTATAGCATAAGGGAATACAAAGTTAATACAAATAGGGCAGGTATCTTTACCATTACTTAGAAAACACTTCAAGTTCTTATTGTCTGAAATATACAATGCATATATTATACAAGCTAGCTAAATGTAAAATATCAAGCCAATATTAAAAAGGACTGTACTTACCGATATATCCAGCCACAAATGTGACAACCAGCTGTTCACCCTTTGAACACTCATTTCTGGGCTTAGGAACAACATATTTATAGAGTGCTTCCACTGTCCTCTCAAAACAAGCAAACTTCATCATTGTGTAAGGAATCTGTCTCATCCAAAGGGGAGCAACGCCTTTGTAAAACCTATTTGTACAAAGCAATAAAACATTACTATCTGTTTTGTCCAAAAATAATTTAGTTGTCCGCACAGCAGCCAGATCCTGATGGAAAAACATGGAATACAGCAATGCTGCAGCCACTGCCATCAGAAGGTCAAGGCTAAAATGCAGGTATATTATTCTTACATGCCAATGACTCAAGCACCTTTGACTTTACAACCAAAAAGTTGCTGGATGTCACTTGACTGGAAATAACACATATCTGCTAAAACTCAGAACAAGTTAAGACATCCACAAAAGGTGGATCTAAGGAAGCATGTGTAAATTAAATTTCAAAACAGACTTATTTTACACTTACGCCCAGATGCCTTCTTCAGCATACATTTTAGGAGCAGCTTCTCTTAAGGTGTTGGCATAGCCTGGCTGTGTTTGAATGCGTACTTTTGCAGCTTCCATTGGAGCCAGAGCAATATCAGCAAAGAATTCAGCACTGGCAGACGCAGCCAGGTAGAGTGATGTACGCCACAAGTATGTATTTTCCTAAAATCGGTACAAAAAAATTCAGATGTTAATGTGTTATAAATTTAATCAGCACAATCAAGCTGAATATAAAACATTTCATATGAAATTTTCCTTTTACAATTAACAGTATTTCCTTAATGTAGATAGAGATGTAATGCAGGTTCGATTAGAACCAAGTTTCGAATCGAATTCGAGAGTTTCGAAGTCCCGATGAAACCTTCGGAACTCCCGAATTTCACAGAACCCGAATTTTCAATTTAGCGAAAATCGAAAGTAGATAATCGAAGATCGAAAGTAGACTTTTTGAAAATCGAAACGAACTTTCCGAAAATTTGAAAACGAAACCCAACAGTTTCAAACATCTCTAAATCTAAAGTTTAGTTTTCACATTCCTTTCCTGACTTTGTGCAGATAAGAGAAAACTCAGTCTTACCTCACCAAGCATATTGGAATACAGTATCTTGAACACTTCATAAAATCCAAATTTGCAGAGTCCTTGCATTGAATATCCAATGAACGTTGGAGCCCATCCCTTGGCAAGGCCTCGAACACCATCTTCTTTTAGAGTAACTGAAAACCCGTTAAAGATGCTTTTGTATTTTTTGGGATCCACCTATTAAAAGAAATTCCATATAATTAATTTCCATAATAGATTGTAGTCAATACTAATTTAATATGTAAAACTGCAGACTGCAAGTGTAGATATAATGCAAAACACTACTACATAGGACACAAAATCGGCATTTGTTCACAAACAAAACAAGCAATATAGTGTTACATGCCAAACGTACAATCTTAATTATATTTCAGCTTCTCACGGTTAGAAAAAATATTAAAACAAATAAAATAAAAATGTCTGCACATACACCAAATCCTGATGGTGGGATAAAGTATGCAACCACGGCCATCACAATAATAAGGTTTATATGCAGGTGTACTAGTCTCACATGCCAATGACTCAAGCACCTTTAACTGTACAACCGAAAAGTTGCTAAATGTCTTTTAGCTGGTAAAGTCCTAAAAAATAGCAGAAACCAGCAGAAACAGACATCTATAAAAGGTGGATCTAAGGGAGCATGTTAAAATCTGTTGCAAGGTCCTTCAGATTTACATTTGTTAAATTGGGCGAAAGATTACTACTAGCCAAAATGTATTAGGACCAAGTATAAAACATACTGGGACCTACTCCTACCTCCCAGAAGTTATGTTTTATACATACAAAGCAAGAAAGTACAAGTTCCCCTACCTATTGCTGGATGAGGAAGGGATTGGAGACAGAGGGAAACCTTTGCCTGAAAATAAGCAACTGTCACTGTGGTTTGGTTGGGAAAAGGTTAACGAGCTCACGCTATTTCCCTATTTCATATTCAATTGGTCCCATCTGTATTACTCAGTTTACAGTGTTAAAAAAAAATAAAATGTCTGAGGTAAATAAAACAGGTAAAAAGATTTGACAAACTGCACATCCATGGTTAAATCCACCATCCATGTAATTTAGCTGTTCTGCCTTCAACTGTACGACACCAGAGTGTCTTTGTATACTTGTTGGACCAGGATAAAGGGAGCGGGTTTTGGCTCATCTCATGGTCTAACCAAGGCACTGACAAAATAGCTAGCTTTTGAGCTGCAGTTGTGGTACACAAACAAAAAAAATATATTGACCATGAGATGAAGTCTTGAGCACATCCAATTTAACTAAAATTGCTTACATGCTTTATTCCATTGCATTAGACTCCATTTTTTGATTCAGACCACGGGCCTTAGTTTGACATGTGTGTATTAAATTGGTCACCAGTTGCAAGGATGTACACAGTTCCATCTTTATACTATACGAGGGCCAAATTAAGTTTTTCTTGCATGCAGAAAAATATACATGTACACAGACTGGGTTGGGTAAAATTTGTACTTCACACATTTGTGTAGAAGCAAGGCCTTTTATCAGTTATTTTGACACAGTGGGACCAGCAGATAGATGTCAGTTTTGAAATTACCCAATTCACCCAGCCTATGTACATGTTAATTTGAACCCTGTATGTGTCAAATGTGCTTAGATCGTAAGCTTTGATGTATGTGAATGTAAATTTGTAATTGTTAAGCGCTACAGAAGATGTTGGCGCTTTATAAAGCCACAATGTGTTTTATATTACTAGGAAATTTATTACATACCTGAATACGACATTTCACCAAATCCAGAGGTACAACTGCAGTGTGGGTTATACCACAACTCAGGATGCCACCAAAGCCACACATAGCATAAAACTGTGCAGAGCCATATTCACAACTGTATTCACCTGTAGCACAAGATCACACACCATGCTTTTAAACTGAAAGACATGCTTAGTTAAAAGTTTGACAGCAAACATTAGTTTTTAGAAAACAAAACTGTTAGTTTAGATGACAACCCAATTCTGACATACAAACCTGAATTCTGCATTTAACCAGATCTAAGGGGACAACTGCAGTATGGGTTGTACCACAGCTGATGATTCCACCAAAGCCACAAAGAACAAAGAACTTTCCAGATCCATAAGCACAGCTATATTCCTCTGTTTAAATTAAAATTGACAGATTAGATATTAATATGTAGCAGCGTACACTGCAGGGTTTGGGGTTCATCTTGTAGCTTAAGCAAGTATGTCAAGATACCTTCCATATACAGAAAAGCAGCAACTCTATAAAGGAATGAATGCAACCTTTTGAATACTAGTCTTAACTAGTTAAGGGGTCCACTAGAAAATGCTTCACTATAGGGGGTATCTATCAGATCTACAAAATATTGTATACTATACAACAATTTAGACTATGCAAAAAGTCTTATCGCTGGCTAGGTACATGGGCCAATATTTTAAACCGACTAACTGGTGCAACATTTCGACCAACTGGGATGAAATACCTTTCAGAATTAGACAACCAAAATTACTCCAAATATAGATCAGACATGTGAAAAATTTCTAGTCAATCCTATGCATTTTAATACACATAATCAGATTTTTTTTGTATTTTACAGCTGTGATCTTCACATCATAATCACCAAAGACTTTTGGTGCTATTAACAGTCCATTTTTTATTCCTCAAGGTCAGAGTGAATGGTCATTAAAGGGCAACTATAGTGCCCAAATTCAAACTTTTAAAAACCTTATACTATTAAACTATAATTCATCCCATCCCCCAACATGTGTTTCTCTTTCCAATCCGTCCACCCGTTTTGTAGATTTATACGTTTTTAAGATTCAGAGGGAGGAACGGTCAATCAAAGTGAATGGCATGTATAGTCACACCATCCTACTGCTGTGAATTACCATATCCACGGTCCTCCCTATGAACTAAATTACCATATCCCTCTAACTTAACAGTACAGATGCTGCCACTATGTGTAAGAGTAAGCAGGACATGCGTGTACTGGCAGATCAAGGAGAAAGTTCTTAGACCTCTCTACTAGTCCCACATTATAATTATTAATAGTCAATAAATCTTCCTGTTATTCCCTGGAAACTCCCAGAAACTCAGTAATCAAAGAAAAAACTGTTTTATCCCATCTCTCCCCACACACGTAAAAGCCATAAATGAAGGTTACATGGTAACAAACCTTGTATTACAAAAAGCCTGACAGACAGAAAGTAATTATCAGGACTGCATTATTGTAAATTTATTGCATTTTACACTGTGATAATTCTGACTCAGACTGGCTACATGTGTTTTACCTGATTAAAGGTTGTTTGTGAAGGTTCTCATTCATCCAGGTCATGGTATATCTGTTGTATTCAATTAGATCCACTGGACTTGAAACTACATTTCAAGTCCAGTTGATCTAATTGAATACAACAGATATACCTGATTAAAGGGCATGTCCAACTTTTAGTATGTTGTAGGGCTAGTACCCCCAGCCCCAACTGCTATAATCTTATATCCAGAAAGTCCCCCGATAGTTACTTACCTTCCCTCTATCCTTCGCCGCACAATCCCGGCCCTCTGCTTGCATAGAACTGCGGCTGCCGGCAGTTCAAAACGGCGGAGGATAGAGGGAAGGTAAGTAACTATCGGGGGAGTTTCTGGATCCAAGATTATAGCGGTTGGGGCTGGGGGAACTAGCCCTACAACATACTAACAGGGCTTTATGGTAGGGGGAGGGAGACGTGGGAGGCCTTCAGTGCGCATGCCAAACTTCTCCCGGAGGAGAGACAAGAGGCAGAGTCCTATATGGACTCTGCTATCCTCCTGGAGGACAGTTTTTCAGACTGGGGGGGGGGGGGGGGGGAGAATCCAGGAGAACCATTTGGATCTGGGATGTAAGGTAAGGGTTATATTACACTACACAGTGGGGCCAGTAGTGGGGGGAATTATAGTTTTGGGGGTGGACATGCCCTTTAACCTGTAGTTTATTTTCAATATAGAAAACATACACTGACTGCCCTCTGCTATTAGAGAGTGTCTTTAGGGGAAATGGTGGTAGATTTCAACTACACCAACAATTATTTTGTTCTAAGCCAGTGAATTTGATCAGGCTGAGAAACTCAGGCTTCATACTTGGCAACTCAATTCTGAAATAACTATATGAATCTTTTTTATACCCCAAGCACCAAACAATGAAAAATTAGATGTTGCAAAAGAGAGCCTCCACGCTGCAACTACCAGGCACCAAAACTAGCGCATTTAGAATGCTCAGTTAGGCACCAAACATCTGACAGTTACAATGCTTGCAGCACAAACTAGCAGCTCTGCTACTAAAACAGAACAAGGAATTGCTGAAGGCCTCTGGCTGTTTTATACGATCTCCTTGGCACACCCCCAACATATGATTGGTCAATAATACAAGAGCCAATCAGATTTAAGATTTGATCTTGACCATTCACATTTTGGGGGGGTGTTTATAAGATACTATAAAACTTCATGAAATCCTCAGAGAAGCTCAGTTTCTTAGCAGTCAAACTGGCAGCTCTTGCCTTTGTATTTAGGTTAGAGATTTGCAAGTTAGTGGCTGGCTGTTTAGTTGAACTGCAGAAATGAATAATATTTGGCTCCTAGCTTTATTACGAATGGTGTCATTGTGTAGTAGTCCATAAACAGCACATACATGTTGATATAAAAGATAAAAATAGATTTTTGTTTGCAGAATCTGAATTTGCTTTACTTTAGCCAAATAGCCTACAGAATTGTGAGCAAGCCTAATAAATATGTAGTTGCACTACTAGTTCCACAATTCTCTGACAAACACTCTCATACAACAAAGGGCAGTTTGGGGTTGTACATTGAAATCATGCAGCAAGGCTGTCAATCACTGCAATATAAATACAATCATGTTGTAATTAATGCAGCCCTGTTACATTAATTATAAGTGTCCCCAATTATGAGATGAACTGATAACTAAATATATATCCACTAACAATTTATTGCTCTATTGCCAGAGCAGGGATGTTCAACCTACAACTTCCAGTATTCCTTGGGTTCTTCTGCAATGGAGGAATGCTGGTAGTTGTAGTTTTAAAAAATCTGGAGGGCTGCAGGTTGTAAATCCCTGGCCCAGAGCAAATCATGTAAATTGCATGATGGGAAATTCCCTCTTCCAATGCTGCCTCTTATTGATTTCTAAGCATGCTTGCCCTTAGAGAGTCTGGCCAGATGGAAGGAGGTGTCTTAAGATTAGGAGGAAAGACTGAGCAAATCAATTACTGTTTTAAAGGAATGCAGCGACATGCAAACCTCAGTACGTGCTACTTACATGTATTTATTTATAAATTAAGATGAGGCAAAGTCATTTTTTCACTATAGTTGCACTTTAAGGTGACCTGCTATAGCTGGATTTAACATAATATGCTGCAGGCTGAAACCTGTTCACCTTCAAAAATGAAGTGAAAAAAATAAACCCTACAGTTGGCAAAAATGCGCAAGACAAGCCACTTCACTGGATATTCAAGTTTTACTTTAACACTCACAATGGTGAAAACGGCTCAGGTTTTTATTTTTACCTTCAGAACAGTAAATGTGTGGATAATCCGCACACAAAATAAATCATATACAATAAAACCTTACCATCTTTAACAGCTGCAGCCGCCAGTTGACGTGTTTTCTGGACTTGGGGAACCTGGCTCTTCCTAGAAACTACACAATCCTGGCCCAACTGAAAATGGGGAGCACTGAAAGGGTTTGTCCGTGCTAGCTGTGCAACTGAGGAATACATTATGGTGGCAACTGTAAAAAAATCAAAAAGAAAAATGGATAAAATGTATGGTTCACTTTTGGATAGCTAGCAAAAACAAAAAAAAAAAAAAAAAAAGAAAACAGCTATGCCAATGTAATGTAAAGAAGATTATTTCCCAAGAGGTCACGATTCAAGTAATAATGTTAATAAGCTTTGGAAATGGGCTAGTAAAGCCACACAGACAAAAGCAGTGAGAAGCATTAAATTATGTGATTATAGAAAAGTAATTTCTAAAAGAAATAATTATTTGAAACTGGGAGGGTCTAACCTTCTCTAACGCAGTCTGTACACGGTTAGCCTTTCTTTGCAATGTTCTAACAACTGCCTAGATCGATCATTTTGCAATACTATGCTCTAACAGGGCTGGACAAATACTGGTCACCGTGGCAACAAAAGTTACTTGGCACTTGGTAGCACCTTTAATTACCATGGTCAGAACTGTTTCCCTGTGTGCTTCTATCCCTCCTCGTTTTTAGTATGTTCAACTGTATCCATTTGCAACATTGTTACAGAGTTTAGTGAGCAGAGTTCATATGCAAATTATTGGTCCTGAACAGTGAATGTGTCTCTGCTCAGATATTTAGAATGATTCCAGTGTCATACCAAAACATTCTAATATTGATCCAGAAATCATTGAAAGGAGACAAAACAAAACCAGAACTACATCTTTAAGTCCACCCACAAAATTAAAATTTAACCCCATACTAGCTCCACTGTGTAGTGTTCAAAAATCCTTACCTTATATCTCTGCTTCAAATGGTTCTCTTTACAGTTCAAAGTTGTAAAACTCAAGAGTAGGAGCAGTCAGTGAGGTTCACTAGCATTAAATCCTTTTTACTGTGTGCAGTCCATCCCATCCCCAACCGCCAAGTTAATTTTGCCACAGAAAGACACTTACAAACCTTTGTTCCCCATGTGCTCTGAATTGCAGACGGCCACATCTGTGATTGGCTGCAGGCTAGCCAAACACAGACATGGATGCCATTTGCGCCCCTCTCTGCTCTTTCCAGCTAGCAGAGAGCCAGGGGATTGAAGGCCTGTCAGCAACTTTCTGGGGATTTTCTTGCAAAACTAACTCAACAGTTGGGGGTGGATTGGGGAGGACTAACACATGATAAAAAGTTTAATTTAGGAGTGGAGATACCCTTTAAAGAAGGCAATGTGCTGCTGTGGCCGACAACTCTCTACTGCTGCCTGGCTATGACAGTCGTGCTCAGTCATAGGGGGGCAGAGTGAAATGAAAATGAGGAGTGAGTTTTAGTGCCAGTTTACTGCCCATTTAAAATTAATTCTAAGTCACAATGCACGCTAAGTTTTAATTCATCTTGAAATTTGAGTGTTCTGCATCTGTCACAAGGTTAAAGGGCATGTCCACCTTTAAAACAGAACTGGTGACTTGTCAGTAATGTGCTCACACATCAACTGCTATTTTTACCAGTTTAATACATGCATTTGTAACCAAAAATTGAAAGGATAATAACACTAATAAGTTAAGTTTTAATCTAAGCTGCAGCTTTATAAACCCCCCCTCCCTCTTTTTTTTCCCCTTGGTCCCCCCAAAACCTACCTGTGTTGCTGTAAAGTTGCTGACATCTGGTGAAGGTAAGGTTGGTGAGCTCTTCGTCTGAGACTTGCTGGCTTCCATTCTTCCTTAGGCCTCCAAAAGTCGCAATTGTGTGGTCCATGCGCACACGCGACGTCACCGCTTCATGCTGTACAAGCACAAGCGTGGTTAGATGGCATCATGCGCTGACATCAGGTTGTGTGTGCCGTGATGTCACGCGCGGACCACACGATTGCGGCTTTTTTAAAGCTGCAGCTTACAATTAAACTTAACTTGTTATTACAGTGCACTTTACTGATAAATTCTATTCCTTTCCGTCAATGATATCTACCTGCTCCCCTTGCTCATTGAGCTTTTTAGAAGCTTGAGCATGTAGAAAGGATGTTGTAGTTAAAACAGCAGTCAATCATTGGTGATGATTTATAGTTTTACAGCCTTAAATGACTGCATGGTGGGGGCAATAGTTGACCTTAAAGGGCAAGTCCAGCCCCAAAATGAAAACTTACATACAAGTAAATCCAAAACCAAAACGGTAATAGTTTAAAATCTGAAATATATAAGTCTAACCTGAAATCCTGCACAATGTTCCATTTCCCCTGTTTCTGTTTCCTGGTTCTTCCAGTTAGCAACTATCAGTTATGGATATGACTGTTGACATCACAGCCAATAACTGAGCAATTTAGAAACCTGTACTGAGTCTGGGCATGCTCAGAAGAGGCAGACAGGGGATTAACATTCAGTTTCCATGAGGCTTCCAGATGCATAGCAGGCATACAGTAATTAATTCATAGGACAAACTATGATATATCAACATATTTTAAAGAGACCATTCTTTCTAAAAGATGTTCTTACGGGGGTGTAGTTTTTCTTTAAATATCTGGCTATTAATGCAGGTAAAGTGCAAAATATATTAGTTGGGGGCAGGTAACTGAGCAGATTTTTGTTTAACCCTTTGCCTGCCACAGATCGTGAATATACGTTCTGTGCAGACAAGTACCAAACTGCCACAGATCGTATATTCACGATCTGCAGCACTTCCGGGTCCTGGAGCTGCATGGCCGAAGTGAGAGCGGGGAAACCGCTTCCCCGCTCTTGCAAATCCCCTAGGCAACGAGCAACATCGGGTTACTTACCTCTCCCCGGTCCACGATCGCCGAGGAGCCAATAGGAAGGCACTGACATCAGCAGTCACATGGGCAGTGACTTGCTGATGATCAGTGGGAAGGAACCGCCCCCTGCTGGATTTTTCTCACAACTTACCTGGTGGATTACGTTGCTGGAGCCCTCCTGCTGTGATCTGCTGTGTTTCCTGCTGGGATTTACCTTGCTGCCTGCTTTAGATCATCTGTCTTCTGGACTGGTACAGTATTTACACACACTACACACATACATTTAGTTTATAAACTTTATAAACTTTTTTTTTTGTATTACACACATCTACACACTTTAGTACACACTAACACACACTTACAAACACATATTTACACTCTCACACACACACACACACATACACATACACACAAAAATACACACAAAATCAACATATTTTTTATTTTGTATTTTTCATTCATTTTGATTTTGACAGTTTTTCTGGATTTTTTTTGCTGTTTCTTTTATTTTGGTGTTTATTTATATTATTTCTATAATTGTATTTGTTTTTGTGTGTATATTTTGTGTTTTACCCCTCTTATATCCCTATATACCCCTCTTATATCCCTATATACCCATCTACCCCTCCCCCACCCCCAGACCCTCTTACTGATAACTTGTGGGATTGAATTTACTGTTAACATCTTTATTACCCATCAAGACTAGTGGGTCTGTCATTTTGACCCCCAGTCTTGCTGTGCGGTAAAGTTATTTAGCCATTTTTGTTTTTGTGTTGTAATTTTCTAAATCTCAGTTTTATATACTTTTTTTGGTTCAGTTACCCTTGATTTCTTTATTACACAACAAGACTAGTGGATCTGTGATTTTGACCCCCAGTCCTGCTGTGTAGTGAAGTACTTTTGTGCATTTTTTGCTTTTCTGTGCTAAATATATTCAGTGTCTTTATTATATTTTTTTTTTTGCTTCAGTTACCCTTGATTTCTGTTTTATAAAGTTATCTAAAATATATAAAAGTTATTTTCTGTATTTTGGAATTGTACGGTGTTAAATTTTGTATACTGTTCATTAGGTTTAGTTTTTTATAGTATTTCAGTTTTCTGGTGCTTTCTAGAAAGTGTTGAAAGTTGGAAAGTTGAAACATTGTTACTTAGTTTGCTTGAGGTCAACCTCAGGTCTTTTTTGCTGAAGGGGTTAACTTCAGGTCTTTTTGCTGAAGGGGTTAACTGCAGGTCTTTTTGCTGAAGGGGTTAACTGCAGGTCTTTTGTTTGGTACAGTGACTTTTGATACAATGGCTAAGAAGAAGAGCTTTTCTGTACAGGAGGCTGCTAGATACTGTATGCTGACCAGCTCAGAGGAAAGTGATTTTTCTGATGCTGATGCTGACCCTGAGTATTTACCCAGTGGATCAGAATCATCAGATTCTGACGAGCATGGCAGTAGTGACACTGTCACAGCCTTAGAGAGTAGTGGTTCTGCTGATGATGAGGCTGGTCCTAGCATTGTTGGTCCTATGGAGGTAGATGATGGGAGTGTTGCTGGTGCTGCAGTTGGAGGAGAGCCTGCGTGGAGGCCTCCCGCTAATTTTACCCCCCAAATTCCTGATTTTTTAGCAGTCCCTGGCGTGAAGGTGGACACCAGTAATTTTGAAGTGCTAGACTTCTTTCAGCTGTTTCTGACGGACGCAATCCTACAGGATGTGGTCCACTATACTAATCTATTTGCCGAGCAGTATATTGCCACACACCAATTAGGTGTATATTCACGTGCTCGTGCATGGTATCCCACCACAATAGTGGAAATGAAAAAATTTTTTGCCCTCACTCTTTCAATGGGTCTCGTAAAGAACAATACATTGGAAGGCTATTGGGATACCACCACTGTAATTTCCCTCCCCCTTTTTTCAGCTGTAATGCCTAGAAACCGCTACCAAATCTTATTGCGGTTTATGCATTTTAACGATAACACCACAGCTGTTCCCCCCGGTGCACCCGGTCATGACAGGATTCATAAATTGAGGCCCTTTATTGATAGCCTGTCTAAACGCTTTGCAGAGGTTTACATCCCTTCCCAGAATATCTGTATTGATGAGTCCCTTATGCTCTACAAAGGGCGCCTAATATTCCGTCAATACATGCCAAGTAAGCGTTCTCGCTATGGCATCAAATTATATAAGCTCTGCGAAAGTAGTACTGGGTACACTAGCAAGTTTATGATATATGAGGGCAAGGACTCACAGTTAGACCCCCCTGGTTGTCCACTGGATTTAACGGTCAGTGGCAAGATAGTCTGGGAGCTCATTTCTCCATTGCTGGGCCAAGGTTACCACTTATATGTGGATAACTTTTATACAAGTATTCCCTTGTTTAGATATCTTTATTCTTTTGACACCCCAGCCTGTGGCACCATAAATCCTATTCGAAAAGGGTTGCCCAAGGCTTTACTGGATAAGACACTAAAGCGTGGAGAGAATTTTGCTCTAAGAAGCGATGAGCTCCTGGCTGTCAAGTTTTGTGATACTAAGGTTGTATTCATGCTGACCACCATCCACGATGAGTCGGTAAGAGTAGGGCACAGAAGTGGTGGTAGGCCCCCCAAAATTAGACCACTCTGTAGCAAAGAATACAACAAGTACATGGGTGGCGTTGACAAAACTGATCAGATCCAACACTACTACAACGCCACCAGAAAAACAAAGGCCTGGTACAATAAATTAGCCATTTATCTTTTGCAAACGGCCCTACATAATTCGTATATTGTTTACAAGACAGTGGTACCAGAGCCTGTACTGTCTTATTATAAGTTCCAGCTGCAGCTTATTCCAGCTATGTTGTTTGGTAGTGTAGAGGAGGTCCCGGAGATGCCTAGTAATGATAATGTAGCTAGATTAGTAGGAAAGCATTTTTTAGAACCCATTCCACCCACGCCTAATAAGCAGCATCCCCAGAGAGCCTGCAAGGTTTGCCGTAAAAATGGGACTAGGCGAGATACAAGGTATTTTTGTCCTAAGTGCCCTAGCAAGCCTGCTTTATGTCTGAAGCCCTGTTTTGAGCGCTACCATACTTTGGTGCACTTTGAAAGTTAGATAGGATAGGAGGCTCTCTGGATTTGTGGGTGTCCTAGGCCCTTATTTGGCATGCTCCGGGGTTCATTTGCCTTTTTCTGAAATAGCTTTGTGGTTGGGACAGGTAAGGTCTCCTTCTAGTTAAAATAGTTATTTACTGTAAAGGGGGCATAAGGTACAATGTGTTTTATTGTTCAGTAATGTTGTACTAACCGCTAGTTTATTTTTCCCAAGGATTTTTGAGGTTCCTGTAAAATACACCAGTAACAGGGTGATGCGTTATGGTGTATTTACAGTAAATGTATGAATGGTTCTATGTATTGCATTTAACAACTGCTTTTATCTTTCAAGATGTGCCGGAAAAAAACTGGAGACGTAACAACTAAACTCCAAACAGAAAGCACCTAGTCTTGTGCTGGGGCAGAGCTTGTAGGTTCAAGGGCGCTTGTGGCAAATGATGAAATAGAAAGTGAATTTTATTATTCATCTTTCGATCTGATGCTACAAAACTTTTTCACAGCAAAAGCTCAATAGCCTTCACTAAAGCTATCAGTATTTTCTCAGTAATGCAAATAGGCAACAACACAGAGGCAAAGATATCCAGCAAGGTAGGAAGATTTGAAACATATTTTCCAGGTTTTCCAGGCACCGGATCAAGTGCGAGTTCTGTCTGCTAAAAGTTCGAAATACTACTTTGAATGCGGCTACAAGATTGCATTATGAACAAAGAAATGGCACTGTTATATAGCTAAAGGTATGTAGATTCCAAAAATATATAGTTTGTGTGGGGTATTTCTGAGTTGGAGGGGGTTACCGTGAAAATTCTGGAACATTGCTGTAATTAAGCCACTGTGCCTTGTCTTAATTTGTGACTAGTCGCTTCCACGTCCGTGTGTGTAACCACACATATGGCATACCGTTTGATTCAGGACATTTGGAGATTGGTATTTGGTAAGTTTTTTTTACATACATGGGGTTTTGGTGTGATTTGTAACTTTGAAATGTATTTTTCTCTATTTTTCCAGAAAATTGGTGTAAGAAATGCCAAATTCTACGAAGAACTGGCGCCCACACCATTGATGGTATGAATGAACGAACTACAGCGTTACGTAGCTGAAGGTATGTAGATTCTGAAATATATAGTTTTGCGGGGGTATTTCCAAGTTTGAGGGGTGTTCATTTGAAAAATCTGGGAAAATGCTGTTATTGGCTCACTGCGCATTGTTTGACTTTTTGATTAGTCCGTTCCACGTCCGTGTGTGTAACCACCATATGGCATACCGTTTGATTTCAGGACATTTAGGAGATTGATATTTAGTAACTTTTTTTTACATTCCATGAGGTTTTGGCATGATTTTTACCTTTTGAAGTTGTTTTTTGTTCATTTTTCAGAAAGTGCGAACTTCTAACGAAGAACTGCGCCACACCATTTATGTATGAATGACGAACTACAGTGTTACATAGCTGAAGGTGTGTAGATTTCAGGAATATATGTTGTGGTGGGGGGTATTTCTGAGTTATCAGGGTGTTTTGTGGAAAAATGCATACTGTTCAAATTTGGAGTTGGCTAAATATTTTCGCTGTTTCTGACCATCATGCATTGTCTCACTTTGTGCTTTTCGCTTCCAGGTCCGCGTGAGTAACCACACATATGGCATACCGTTTGATTCAGGACATTTGGGAGATTGATATTTAGTAACTTTTTTTACATTCCATGAGGTTTTGGCATGATTTCTACCTTTTGAAGTTGTTTTTTGTTCATTTTTTCAGAAAAGTGCGAACTTCTACGAAGAACTAGACTGCGCCCACACCATTGATGGTATGAATGAACGAACTACAGTGCTACATAGCTGAAGTGTGTGATTTCAGGAATATATAGTTTGTGGGGGGTATTTCTGAGTTATCATGGTGTTTTTTGGAAAAAATGCATACTGTTCAAATTTGGAGTTGGCTAATATTTTTTCGCTGTTTCTGAGCCTCATGCATTGTCTCACTTTGTGGCTTTTCGCTTCCACGTCCGCGTGAAACCACACATATGGCATACCGTTTGATTCAGGACATTTGGGAGATTGATATTTAGTAACTTTTTTTTACATTCCATGAGGTTTGGCATGATTTCCTTTTGAAGTTGTTTTTTGTTCATTTTTTCAGAAAGTGCGAACTTCTACGAAGAACTGCGCCACAACCATTGATGTTATGAATGAACAAACTACGTGCTACATAGCTGAAGGTGTGTAGATTTCAGGAATATATATTTGTGGGGGGTATTTCTGAGTTATCAGGGTGTTTTGTGGAAAAAATGCATACTGTTCAAATTTGGAGTTGCTAAATATTTTCGCTGTTTCTGAGCCATCATGCATTGTCTCACTTTGTGGCTTTTCGCTTCCACGTCCGCGTGTGTAACCACACATATGGCATACCGTTTGATTCAGGACTTTGGAGATTGATATTTATTAACTTTTTTTTACATTCCATGAGGTTTTGGCATGATTTCTACTTTTGAAGTTGTTTTTTGTACATTTTTTCAGAAAAGTGCGAACTTCTACGAAGAACTGCGCCCACACCATTATGGTATGAATGAACGAACTACAGTGCTACATAGCTGAAGGTGTGTAGATTTCAGGAATTATATTTTGTGGGGGTATTTCTGAGTTATCAGGGTGTTTTGTGGAAAAAAATGCATACTGTTCAAATTTGGAGTTGGTAAATATTTTTCGCTGTTTCTGAGCCATCATGCATTGTCTCACTTTGTGGCTTTTCGCTTCCACGTCCGCGTGTGTAACCACACATATGGCATACCGTTTGATTCAGGACATTTGGGAGATTGATATTTAGTAACTTTTTTTTACATCCATGAGGTTTTGGCATGATTTTTACCTTTTGAGAGTTGTTTTTTGTTTTTCTTTTCAGAAAAGTGGAACTTCTACGAAGAAACTGCGCCCACACCATTGATGGTATGAAATGAACAAAACAGTGCTACATAGCTGAAGTGTGGTAGATTTCAGGAATATATAGTTTGTGGGGGGTATTTCTGAGTTATCAGGTGTTTTTTGGAAAAAAATGCAATACTTCAATTTGGATTTGGCTAAATATTTTCGCTGTTTCTGAGCCATCATGCATTGTCTCACTTTGTGGCTTTTCTGCTTCACGTCCGCGTGTGTAACCACACATATGGCATACCGTTTGATTCAGGACATTTGGAGATTGATATTAGTAACTTTTTTTTACATTCCATAAGGTTTTGGCATGATTTTTTACCTTTGTGAAGTTGTTTTTTGTTCATTTTTTCAGAAATTGCGAACTTCTCTACGAAGAACTACTGCGCCCACACCATTGATGGTATGAATGAACAACTACAGTGCTACATAGCTTGAAGGTGTGTTAGATTTCAGGAATATATAGTTTGGGGGGTATTTCTGAGTTATCAGGGTGTTTAGTGAAAAAACTGCAGACTGTTCAAATTTGGAGTTGGCTAAATATTTTCGTGCTGTCTGAGCCATCATGCATTGTCTCACTTTGTGGCTTTTCGCTTCCACGTCCGCGTGTGTAACACACATGGGCACCGTTTGATTCAGGACATGTGGGAGATTGATATTTAGTACTTTTTTTTACATTCCATGAGGTTTTGGCATGATTTTTACCTTTTTTGAATGTTGTTTGATGTTCATTTTTTGAAAATCTGGTAAAGTGCAAACTTCTACGAAGAGCTGCGCCCACACCATTGATATAGAATGAACAAACTACAGCGTTACATAGCTGAAGGTGTGTAGATTTCAGGAATATATAGTTTGTGGGGGTATTTCTGAGTTGGGGGGGTGTTTTGTGGAAACTGCAGACTGTTCAAATACAAAACTGGCAATTTTTTTTTGCTGCTACTGACATTTGGCACTGGTCACGCTCTGGGTTAGTTGGTAGCCATGTCTCTGGTACACCCATGAATGTGGCATACCGTTTTATTCGGGAGGGGTTAGGCTTTCATATTTGAGATGCGTTGAACTTTCCTCCACAGTTTTTAGCTGAAATTCGCATTTGATTTTGTCTCTGTTTTACAGTTGAGGAAAAAAAGGAAAATGTGAAAAATAACTTACAATTGGGACAAGAGCTGCGCCCGGGTATTTTGCATTTGATCGAAACTTACCTCACTCGGAAAATCCTGCGGGTGTGTAGTTTCTAAAAATATCTCACTTGTGGGGATATTTTAGTTATTTGGTAAGATATTCTATGTTAACTGTCAGTAGTGGTTATACATTTTAATTTGGTGTAATATTCTTGAAGGTGCAGTTTTAGTTTGCGGGGTCTCCTGTACAGAAAAGTGGGGTACCTACATATATCTGGTATCGTTGTACTCGGGAGTATCTGAGCTTTTAGAAACAGTAAGATTTTTGTGTGTAACCTTAAGATAACTATAAGTAAAAATGGGAAAAATCCATGAAAATTTGCAAATTTTTCATTTTTTTTACATATTTTACCCATAATTCCAGTAAATTTCCAGAAAATTACAAAATTCTGTTACCATGTTAAAGTACACTTTTGTGCTGAAAAAAACAATGTATAATATTCCTGATTTACTGCAAGGTTTCCTACTGTAAATTAGTCTAAAGCGATTGAGGGCAAAATCCTGAAAATTCTTCTGGCAGTTAATGCAAAAAAAATGAAAATCTCCTGGCAGTGAAAGGGTTAAAGGGTGGATATGCCCTTTAATACAGTTTCAGGAGGAGAATGGTATAAATGATAGAATGGATTTCCAATTGAATTTGTGAATTTCTGCACATCTAGATAATCAAACATTATACATTTTCTCCTCCATCCATTTGTATGCAACCTTAAAACCAAGGTTTTAATCTTAATTACTTTAACTAGTATACTATATTTCAAAGTTATTTTATTGTCCAAATTTAAACCTCATTTACATAAGTAAACACCATGCATTTAGCACGTTTTGATCTTTAATGTATGTGCATAATAGTAATAATAAATATAAGTTTTTTTTAAAAAATATAAGATTTAATCACTGCTGGATGCCATGGCTAATTAATTGACCTTTACATGCCCTAGTGTACACAGCATATGCTAGGTTCCTCCGCTAGCTGTTGTGTAAAAATATTTTTTTTATACTTTGGTAGACTTTGTTCTTCTCTAAATACAATTTAAAGGAAAAACACCATGATTCTAAAGTGAACAGGGTAGCCAAAATTCTAAATTTATCTACCTCTGCTCTAAATTCAGATACTTGACCACGGATCCTTAAAACAAATTAAACATGCCCATTTGCCTCAGTGAAATGCAATGTCCTCAGAGCTTGACAAATCCCAGAAGCAAGGTTGAACGATTAAATACATATATATATATATTTCCATCCCTGAAATTCTGTATGGTTAATTCAATGTTAAAACTATTGAAAAGCCACCATTCACCAGCAAAGACGTTAATAAAGAGCTTTAGCATGCAGACTATGCAACTACTTCCAGATTGAATTCCTGGCATAAACCCGAACACAGATAAGTAGGATCAATCATATAACATACTGGGTGGTGCAGCAATAGGTAGTCAAGATCAAAAATATCCAATATTATTTAAACTGCTTAAAAACCTCTCTTCCCTACAACCTAGAGAATACAATATTCCCATGATTATTTAATATAAGAAGAATGTCCTTGAAGGGGTACCTTCATATTAAAAAGCAGAGGTAAGATTGTACAATTAAACTAAAATGTCAGTGGGCCAACAATTATAATTAATAATCCTAATAGAATTACAAATCATAATCAACATGATCCTTAAAGCAAAGTTTAATGTTTGTCAGATCTCCATTAAGATTGCTACGCAAAATTTACAATCTGATTGTACAACCACCATCGGTCAGTATTCAGTAAAATGTCCCTTCATATTACCCAGCTCTATAGCACTGGGGGGCAGATTACCGAGCTCTATGGCACTGGGGCAGATTACCCAGCTCTATAGCACTGGGGGGTAGGGCGGGGCAGATGGCACATTACCCAGCTCTATAGCACTGGAGCCAGATGTATTTCCGATCACTAAGAAAAGCTTCCCGGAAAAATCCACCATCCACCTGTACAACACACAGAATAGTTAATAGGAGATAAAACTGAGAATAACCTATCAGTCCCAATATGGAAAGGAAACCAACGACCTCAAGCTATAACGCACTAACCAACCACATACATAAGGCCAGTTATTCAATACCTACACTGCGGCCTAACGGAGCGCAACTCACCCAACAAGATGGCGTTCACTTGCCCCTCGCCGGCTATCAGAGAACGAACGTCCTCCAGACCTAATGAATTTGTCCTTCTGTGACGTCACAGACACGCCCTTAAAACTAATACATCGAAGCGATTGGCGGAGGAAAGTACGTCATGATGCAGTCCACCTTTGGATTGGACGAGGGGATTCTAAAACTAGAGGAATGCATTGCCACGTGATTTAAATAACGTAACCTGCTACGCAAAGAGCTTAGCAAAGTCAGCTGAGTTGTGTCCTCTCGGACGGGTGTTGAAAGTGACTTAACGCAGTGGCATGACGGGAAGTTCAGCTTGGAAACTGACCTCTACTTGTCATTTTAATCGTGATATGTTTGATGGCGGTAAAAACTGCTGCATCGAATAAACGTAGTTATTGCTTGGGTTCTCATAGTTAAATGAACATAATAAGACAAAATAATTCAGAATAATGAATGAATGTAAATGTTTATACGAGATATAACCTACCCCTGTAGTGGATTTCTATGGGAGGAACTGTAAGATTTATAATAATAATTAATTCAGGGAGATTCAATAAAAGTTCTTATCGTTTAAAATGGTGCTAATTTTGCCCCAACCAATCAGATCTTATTTAACATTTGAAAGCTAACATCTGATTGGTTGGGGCAAAATTACCGTAGCACTATTTTAAACAATAAGAACTTTTATTGAATAACCCCCATTATATATAATTATATATAAATAATAATAATTATATATAAATAATAATTTATAAGCTTTATAATCTTACAGTTCCAGGAGGAGAAGGAAACCAGACGCCACAAACGGGTAGGCTATAATAAATAATACACCAGAACTGTAAATTATAGGGATATTAGAAGTCACCTTGGAGTTCCGTGCCCTGTATAAAAGGTACTCGGCCTGCTGCCTTGACTTTTATATGGTCACGGAACTCCTCGCTGACTTCTAATATCCTTATAATTTACAGTTGGGGTGCATTATCCACTATATATCCAGCGGGGGTTATGCACGGATTATGATTGATCAGGTATATGTACTGTCTGGATCAGGGATGTCAAAAGCACAGTCCTCCACATAAACTGAAAAACTACAACGACGGCTGCAGAATGCTGGGACTGGGAGTTGTAGTTTCCAAACATCTGTGGTAGCTCAGGTTTGTGCTATATTACACTTGGACAAAATGTATTTGAATGTTTGAGTTTGTTAATTAGAGTGAATACTGCCATACTGGTTTCTTTAAAGGGCAACTCCAACCTCATAAGAACATCGTCTAGAAAGAATGGCCTCTTTAAAATATGTTGATATATCCTACTTTGTCCTATGAATTCATTACCGTATGCCTGCTATGCTTCTGGATGTCTCATAAAAACTGAGCCATTTAGAAACCTGTACTGAGCCTTTACTGAGCCTGGGCATGCTCAGAAGAGACAGACAGGGGATTAACATTGCACAATGTCCTCTTTCTCCTGTTTCTGCTTCCTGGTTCTTCCAGTTAGCAACTGTCAGTTATGGATTTGACAGTTGACATCACAACCAATGACTGAATGTTAAAGGGGAAGTTCAGTGCAAATACATATGCTTTTCAGAAAAAAGTATTTTTTTTCATCCCAATGACCTTTATCTGCCAATTCCGCATTTTGTCTGAATATAAATAAATACAACCAAAATACTGATTTCCTGTTTGCAGGACCCCTAGTAGAGACTGGTTTTGCCCTTGACCCAGCGCCTGGGTTGATTTAGTTGACCCATCCAACAGCCGATCAGTAGAAATTACTGTTAGGGACATTCTAAGGAAGTGGTGCATCCTGGTAAGAAGAAGGACCGTTAGAACCTGAAATGTCAGCTCACTAATGTCAACAGCAGGGAACAGCAAAGGGTATGAAATCAACTGATTTTTTAAAAATGGTAGAGAATATGTAGAATAACTGATAAGTCATTACATTAACTAACAATTTAACAAATACTCATAATTTCCACAGAACTGTCCCTTTAATCCCGTCTGCCTCTTCTGAGCATGCCCAGGCTCAGTACAGGTTTCTAAATTGCTCAGTTTCCGTGAGGCATCCAGAAGCATAGCAGGAATACACTAATGAACTCAAAGGACAAACTATGATATATCAATATATTTTTCTTTCTAAAAGATGTTCTTATGAGGGTGGAGTTGTCCTTTAAAGAGCATGTCCAGCATAAACAAAGTTTGCTATTATGGTAGAACATCCCTCCCAAACCCCATTTTTGCATTAGTAAGAATTGTAAAAAATGCCTCTGAAAGGACTTACCTTAAGAGGGCAGTGCCCAGGTGGCGAGGGTACCGGTAAGGTATGTCCTTTCAGAGGCATCTTAGACAATTCTAATGCAAAAATGGTGTTTGGGAGGGTGATCTACCACAATTTAATTTTTTTATGCTGGACATGCCCTTTAATTCTTTTCTCTGTAAATGCACGATCAGGTATACTTTTCTCTATTTTGAAGACCAGCACATACGCATATCAAGGGCAAGGGAGAAATTTCCAAGGGAGAGATTCCTCAGAAGAATTTCAACAAGATTTAATAGTTGTGCTGAAACTACTTGACGTTTCGGGAAGACTAGGCCCACTTCTTCACGTCACACATATTAAATCACATTTAAATTCTTCGATAGTGTGTCTCTTTCTATGGATAAAGTATATGTTAAGCTAGGTACACACCTAGCGATTTTTCCTCCTGACCGACCGTTCGATACTTTCGAACGGTCGGCCAGGAGGAAGGACTGTCGGTCGCGGCAAAAGCAGCCGCATCCGATAGTCACCGCGACCGATCGTGCGGTCCATAGAGGACCGCACGATCGGACGAGGTTTTCCACCCTGTCTGATCGTCCTTTCGTCCGATTTGGACGAACGGTCGATTGGACATGGGCACATTCGGATGCGATAATTTCGGTCCGATCGACCGATACACTGAACTATCGGTCGATCGGACCGAAATATCTCATCGTGTGTACCCAGCTTTACTTACCTGAAGTGTCACAGGTAGATTAGAGTGCACCTCCAAACTTCCATACCTGGACAGTGCTAAGATCAGTACACCACCAACATAGGTATTGAGTCATAGACCATTTGTTGTACTGTGTGGCCTCTGTTACTGTCTGTGTGATCAGTTTCACACCTGGCCCCAAACAATATATCTGTGGTATTATTATGGACTTATATAGCACCAACATCTTTCGTGGCACTTTACAATAACATACTCCTACATTACATACATGGGTAATATACAAAGTCATAAAAATTACATACAAAGGTAAAGCATAAATTATAAGTACGCAGAGTGACAAGTTATTTACAGCAATACTGTAAAACAAAGGAAAAAGGATCCTGCCCAAAGAGCTTAGAGTCTAGAGGAAATAGGGGTGTGAGACATAAGGTGAATTGATTCAGTAGGCTATAATAGATTGGCAGTGGAATTTGATTAGTGGGCCAGGTTATATGCATGCGTGAATAGGTGGGTTTTGAGGTTATGTTTAAAGATATTAAGGTGAATGATGGTCAGGTGGAGGGAGTTTAGGAGCAGCACAAGTCCAGAATGCAGGCATGGGAAGAGGTGACAAGGGTGGATGAGAGAATATCGCTAGCAGAGCGGGGGTTGCACCTAGGACGTTATCTGTGAATCAGCTCTGAGATATATGGAGGGGCTGTATTGCAAAGTGCTTTATAGGATAGGGTAAGCAGCTTAAACTGGATCCTATGATGGGCAACCAGTTGGGAGACTGACAGAGAGGATAGGCGTTAAAAAAGTGAGACAAGAAACGAAAGAGCTGGGCACCAGAGTTTAAGATGGATTGTAGTGGTGCCAGGCGGTTGTGTGGTAAACCACATAGGAGCGTGTTGCAGTAGTCAAGCTGGGATATGATTAGGGTATGGACTAGGATTTTGGTAGCGTCATGTGAGAGGAAGGGACGCATGCAAAAGATGTTTCTGAATTGGAGCCGACAGGGAGTTGACAAGCGAGTTGACATAGGATTTGAAAGAAAGATCAGAATCTAACGTTATTCCCTGGCAGTGGACAAGAGGAGATGGGGGATATAGGTATGTCGTTAATATTAAAGGGCATCTATACCGAAAAATAGGTTATTTTAAATTGACCATAACTGGAACTATCATTCTTCCCAACCACCACTATCATTTTTTTTGTTGATCTGCCCCATTTCTTAAGATATCTCATCTAAATCTTTTTATATTTCAGCTGTCAATCAAGTTCCTTGCTCTCAAAAACTATTCTTCTGCGAGTGGTTTTACTGTAGCTGGAATGGTGAGTTTTGACAGTTTGAATGCTGTGTGCAGGTTTGACAGTTGGTTTGTGGAGAAAAAGTCAGGTTGGATAGATGTGGTTAAAAGAGGGAGGGGGGGGATACTGCTCCTAAACAAAATGTGTGCTGGATTGAAGGCATGCAGCAACACACGCAAATCAGGGTAAGTGGTACTTACATGTATTCAATTATAGTTTAAGATGAGGCAAAGTAATTTTTTCGGTATAGTGTCCTAGAGTTAAAGGACAATTTATACTCACCTTCCCTCCGCTCCAGATCTTCATGTAGTAACTTTTACCCAGGGTGAGGACCTGAACCGCTAGGTCCTCACCCCGGGATTCACAAACCCTTCAGCAGCGTGTTGCAGCAACGCTGCTCTTGTAGGCTCCGCCCCCTCCTCCCTGTCGGCGACGAGGCCAATAGGAAGGCACGCTTGTTGCAGAGGCCAATAGGAAGGCACGAGTTGCAGAGCGTGCCTTCCTGTGGGCCTCGTCGCCGACGGGAGGAGGGGGCGGAGCCTACAGAGCAGCGTGCTGCACACGCTGCTGAAGGGTTTGTGAATCCCGGGGTGAGGACCTAGCGGTTCAGGTCCTCACCCTGGGTAAAAGTTACTACATGAAGATCTGGAGCGGAGGGAAGGTGAGTATAATTGTCCTTTAATTGTAGGTCTAGGGAGGGGAACAAATCCTAAATCCATGTTCATTTTGAGGAAGCGGAAGGACATAAAGGGAGAAATGGCAATAAGACAGTTGCAGACCTGAGAGGTCAGTGTAGGTAGATTTAGGGTAGAGATGTAAATTTGGGTATCATCAGCATACCAGTATTCCGTTAGATCAACTGGATTTTAAGTTTTATTCTTAAAAGACAATTCGCTAGTCATCTGACTGGCTTTCTCAATTCAAAATGACTGTATGTGTCCCAATCAGCACATAAATGCAATGTGTTAGGGACCTCCAGAATGCAAGGTGTTGATAGCATTGTGGCTATAAATATAACTATAAGCTACAAATAAACTGCCCAGTATAAGGCATCAAAACAGCATGGCATACAACTGTTATGAAGCCCACCACCACCTCTTTTCAGGCTAGGTTTCTTTATTTTAACATAAAGAAAACTTTTTTTGGAACCAGTCCTGTTTTCTGGCCAAAGTCTTGGCATTACAATTAAAGGGTAAGCACAATTCACTTAAGATGTTACATAGTAAATCATTTTAGACATTTTAAATAAGTATATTGAGCAAACAAGCACTTAAAATGAATTTTTTAAATGGTTACAATATTGCTAAAATATGGTTGAAATATCGCTAAAATAGTTGTTAAAGGGTTACCAAACATCTTTACATTGTCTGAAACTACAATTTGAGAGAAGTAAAATAGTTGTACTTACATATCTGTGCTTGCTTTGTCATTAAATTATTGTTTAGTGAGTGCGCCTATTTCCCCGTACCCTCCCTTACTAACTGCCTTTGTGTAGTGTCTGCAACACTTATAAGTTCTGCACAGCCTCACCATGGACATGGCTCTTCTTACGCACCTTCCCCCTCCTTCCTTTTCTCTGCAGATTCTCTTAATTGTTGCAGAAATTGTGCTGGCAGCCAGCCAAACACCCTAGTAAAAGTTCAGGGATAGGGCACATATAATTTCTGCATCTGGAGGACAGGTCTTTCCCTGTAAATGCTGTGATTTCAGATGATGATCTCAGGATCTACAGCCAAGATTTGAAATCCAAAAAAATAGGCTTGCTGTATCTAAAAGGTACAATTTTTTTATTTAAAAAAAAAAGTAAAGATACCTTTTAAGCACCAAGCATTTTGTCCAATGACAGATTCTTGAAACTACACCCCTTTAAAGGAGTGGCCACTTTATTTCTGCTGCAACTGAGTGATTCATCCCAGCCGATCTCTTGGTGGTTGGTAAGAATTATAGCTTCCCATAATGGGCGGATTTTTAAAATAAAAAAAAGTTTGCCAGTGTACTAACATCTAAAGATTCATAATTAGAAAAACATTTACTAAGGCAAATTTAATTTTGTAATGTTCTATACTAAGATATCACCGCAGCAAATTAAAAAGGTGTCTATGCTGTGTTATTTGAAGTTTTAAACATGCAAATGGCACAATACCCAAATATTATTCTTGCAACACCATCTTTTACAAGAAAAAAAAAAACAATAAATGGGAGATTGAAACTATTTTAATTTTCACTATCCCACTTGTTTTGAAAAAGCAATGTTTAGAAATGTATTTGTCTTACATTATAATTGTTCACATAGTATTTCTACAATAGTTAGCTGCTTTATACATGTGGTTGCATTACACAATGCAGAAGGAGAAAAATATACCCAGCTTTTTTCAGTTGATTTAAAAGGAATGAATATCCTTTGTTGCAAGAATCTGTGAAAGATACAGTAATACAGTAACAATGATTAAAAAGTACAATCTAAAGTGGTAGGCATTTAAGCTTCAGTATTATAAGCATTGCCGCATAACTATCAAAATCTTAAACTTTATTACATTGCTGAATCTTACTACCCTTTAAAGATTCATTAAAAGCACAAATGCATGTAACACATTTTCAGATTTTACAGAGCACGAAAAGGCTTCACATTAAATTAAATCCCTCTTCCATACCCCAAAGAGTAAACGTAAACAGCCCATGTTAAAAATATAACTGACGCTACAAAAATGTTTGACAAATCAGATTTAAAAAAAAAACCAAAAAACACGACAATCAATTATGGCACACATTCCTCTTCTAACTGTCCTGTAGAGAATGAAATGCATCTTGTCCTGTGATACCCACATTCTTGTGCCATATTTATATATGCAGTGTGCAGACAATTTGCAGAGTTGAGACAGCATGGTTTCTTCAATCCTAGAATTTTGATACAAACTGCAATTGTATTATTTAGGGGGGGGGGTCAGTTTTCAGTCTTATTTGATTCTTCATTGACCTTTAAAAGAAATTTAGGAAAGGAAATTCCTTCATTTGTCTCCATAGCTTGGTAGACTAAAAAGAAACACACAGCCACAACAATAAACAGTAGGATCTTTATCCAGAGTGGTATGGACCGTCCGATTTTCCCTTTTGGAGGCTTTATTTCCACCACTGTGGTTGTGTATTTGGAACATATTTTGATGAATAGCTTTCTTCTAATTTGAAATCTTTTGGAGTAAAGGGTCGTCCAGCAGCTCCTTTAATTGGTCTGCGACAGGTGGCACTATAATTAACCAGAGGGGGGGGGGGGGAGGAGAAATCTTTAAATATGCAAATTAAATAAAATATTGCCTCTTACCAACACGCATTTACTTTAAAGTAAATAAATGCTATTGGCTTCAAATAATTTATAAAATACACACAACTAAACCTAGTGCTCTAAAAGTATCTTTAAACTAAACTAATGCAGGTTTTAAAAAGAATAAATTGTGAATGGACCATTAGATATGGTGTTTTTGGCCTTATTAGCAGCAAAGATGGCACACAGCAACATGCCGCTAGATTTAATTTACAAAAAAAAAAAAAGAAAAAAAAAAGAAAAGATGGTACTTAAACTACCAATATTTCATAGGCAGGCCATACATATGAAAGATAATAGGTAACTCCCGTTGGGAAACGACAGGATTTACCTATTATCATTTGTGTGTAGGGGCTATTCCTGACCAATTAGAGTGCCGACACACGACCGTATCGGCTCCCTTTACTTGAAGTAGAGGGGAGATGATACGATCGTGTGGTCTACGGCCACACGGCCGACCAGTTCCCATACAGTGTATGGGGATCGGTTGGGTCCGTGTGTACTGTTCCCACAGCATGTGTGCTGACAGATACCAATGTGATCTGCTGGCACACATGCTGTGGGATTGCATGTGTATGGCCAGCTTTAAGAATCACCAGATCTGCACCGCCGCCTAGGTTTAGGGTTGAAGCATGCTCACTGCTGTCTTTACAACTTAAGAAATTCTAATTAACATTACAGAAATGCAAAATCAAGATTACCCAGAATTCTCCTTATTTGCATAATGAGCAAAGGAGTTGTGGGGAAAACTCTTCCTAACTCACGTAACTCCTTGTACATCTTATTTTTTAAAGCCCAGAATGCACAGAAGCTGTATTTTTACACAGGAATACCAAAAATAAATGCAGATAATGCACATAATATGATAGAACTGTTACCATGCCATGACTTTCTTTAACTGTTAAAAAATTGTTGCAAGGTAACCAGGAAAAAAAA
The DNA here is from genome assembly GCA_019447015.1 of Hymenochirus boettgeri. NCBI lineage: Eukaryota > Metazoa > Chordata > Amphibia > Anura > Pipidae > Hymenochirus > Hymenochirus boettgeri. The sequence goes on along the minus strand of CM033471.1, from coordinate 96,088,978 downwards.
AAAAAAAAGTCAGATTTCTGGCTTAGTAATTAAAAAAGGTAAGATACAAATATTTTTTCCCAAAATTACATTAATAGAGAACTACCCATAAGCACTGCTGTTTTAATACTTATCACCAAACGAAGAACTAAGGTTTACCAGGGCTCAAGGTAGCTCACTGAGCCTACCCAGCCAGGTGTATACTAGACTTAACTGTTGTAGACCTTATGCCTTAATACAAGACAAAAACTTATCAGTATAACTGCTAAACCAACACTAAGCTGCAATTCAGATCTCTTGCAGTTTAGAATGTCTTCCAAACACCTTTAAAGGGGAACTGTGGTCTCCAAACAAGTTTATTTTAAATGAAAGGCCAGGCTCATACCTTTAAAACGAGCCATCAACCACCTCTCTGTGCTGCACAGCCCAAAATATGAAGAAATCACTGATCAGAAAGTTAGGGGGTGGGAGGTTCTGAATCTGCAGTCAGAAATACTATTTCCTCCTCTAATCTGCAGTTGGCACATGCTCAGTGCATGACTGAAGGGTAGGAGGGGGGATGGGGAGAACAGCACTGATTTTTTTAATGCCTCCCACACTTGCTGGCCCTTCCCAATCGTGGGCCCTGTGTCCCCTCCCACTCGCAGGTCATGTGGCCCCTCCCCCACTTGCCCCGGTGACAGAGTGGGAGGGAGCCCGCAAGTGGAAGGGGGCCCCAGGGCCTGCAAGATGGAGGGGGCTCACAAGTGGGAGGGGCTCTGGGGCCCACAAGTGGGAGGGGCTCTGGGGCCCACAAGTGGGAGGGGCCCCAGAGCACATGACTGGGAGGAGGAAACACGGGAGGAGGAAACACGGAAGAGTGACTGTCACGTTTCAGTGCAGGAGGTGCAGGGGGTCTGGTGATGCTGCAACTAAAGCACACATATAAATGTAAATATCTTCAAAACTATGTAAAATAAAGTAAATTGCAAAAATCCTCAGGAAAGCAATTCCTGTCAATTTACCTAAAGTCATTTTTGGACCAGTTACCCTTTAAAATCTGATTGTCTAATTTAAATCTAGAAATCTGGTTGAATCTTGGGTATTCGAACAATCAGATTTAGGGGTGGGGTATTTGATTAGTCCAATACCCAAGATGTAATCAAATTCAAGATTTAAAATGGGACCAATCAGGTTTTAAATGAATAGTTCACTACCAAAGTAAACTATTCCTTTAATGCATTGATTGAAGACAAGGAGGATAAGGAGCTATGCCTTACCTCCCGTTTTTCAATCAATGCAAGTGGAGCTAGGAACGAACTTAGTACTACTGCGGAGTATCGCGTAACATGTAAGTTTGCTCTGACAGGTCCCAACACTTCCTGGTTCTGTACAGCTATAGCGCACAAGCACGATAATGTGTGTTCTAGTTAAAGGGCATGTCCACCCCCAAAACTATAATCCCCCCAACTACTGGCCCCATCATGTAGTGTAATCCTTACCTTACATCCCAGCTCCATATGGTTTCTCCTGTAGCCCCCCCCCCAAAATCCCAAAAACTGCCCACCAGGAGGATAGCAGAGACATATAGGATCTGCCTCCTACCTGGCCTCCGGGAGAAGTTTGGCATGCTACTGCAGCCCTTCTCCCCCCCCTCCCTCCGGATTCCCTCCCCTAGTGTAATCCCCCTAATATCGCTTCCCCCTGGTCTCCCAGCCCCAACCGCATAATTTTTATTTTTAGAAAGCTCCCCAAACTCTTACTTACCTCTCCTCTTTCCTCCGCTGCAATGAATGACCGTCAGCCGCGTCCGTGATTGGCTGCCGCTCAGTCAATCACAGACACGACTGCCGGTCCCACCCCTCTGCTTGCATTCTCGCAAGCAGAGGGCCGGCAGCGCGGCGAAGGAAAGAGGGGAGGTAAGCAAGAGTTTGGGGAGCTTTCTAAAAATAAAAATTATGCGGTTGGGGCTGGGAGACCAGGGGGAAGGCTATATTAAAAATTAGAATTAAGGGACATACCCTTTAAACAGAACTCTAAAGCGGTTGGGAATTTCAGAGCTGCTGTGGAGGTGCTGTGCTGTGTTTTCTGAAGTTCTGATTAAATGTAAACGTAGTGTAACCTCTCAGTGCTGAGATGTACCATACATATTGTTCGACATTCGATTTGTTTTGTGATTAATGTCGAACAATATGTATGGTACATCTCAGTACAATTAACATTGTACATCTGTCTATCAAAATATCAGTTGGTTTAAGATCGTAATAGTGTATGGCCACCTTAAGACATAGATCCTTATCCTCCCGTTCTTCAATCAATGCTTTAAAGGAATAGTTCACTTTGGTAATAAATATATACCTTTAAAGGTATATTTGGGAGACACTATAAAATGCATGAGATCTGGTCAAATATCTTGCAATATTTATTGTCTATATTTATTTTTGGTGTTAATGTTTAAACTTACACCTTCTGTGCATTCAAAATTAAGTTCTCCCCCAACTGCTCATTATGCAAATAAGGGTAAAAGGTAATTATAATGTTGATTTTGCATTTCTGGTATGTTAATTATAATTTCTCAGCAGTAAAGAGTAGTGAACATGTTCCCACCCACCCAACCCAGACGGCAATGCTATAAACTGGTGATCAATGGCTGCCTCCACAAGACATACAAAATGGAAGACCACAGTTCCCCTTTAAATGGTAGCAATATTAAAGGAGAACTATAGGGTGTAAAAAAAACCCAGTTACAACCGTGTAGCTGTCCTTATTTACAGCTTACTTAAAAGGGTATCTCCAACCCAAAATATTAATTTCTCTGTAGTGCAGGCCCCCCCCCCTTAATGCCATGGTTATAACATATTGCACAGAAACAGACTTCCCAACTTCCTTCCCGGGGCCTCTATTGCTACAGACGTGGCCGCCAGCTACTAAGAGCTGAGGGAATGAAGGTGGGTAAGTGTTTGTGTACTTCGCGTTTAGGGTGGAGTTGTCCCCAACACATACCAGAAACCTATAGGAGGCGGAAACTATTTTGGATCCCTCTGTCTCCTAGTGTTAGAAATTTCTAACTTCAATACGGCCATCACTGGGAACCTCACAGTATAGAATAAGGCTGGTCTCATTCTGCACTGTCGAATACGGGCAATCTATGGTGGATTTTTAGTTTGGGGTATGGACATGCCCTTTAACTAGTTCTGTTTATCCAGGCCTTGCTGCATAGTGAGCTACGAGCATTAGAAAAGTACATGCGTACACTTTGTAGGTTTCCAGCACTAATAAAACAAATCTCAAATTCCAAAAGACCTCCTAAAAGTAGGATGAGATTATGTACTAAACAAATAGTTTCTTCTGTTCTTTTATGCACCAAACTATTGAAGAACATATCCTTAAGACTTAACTATTAAAGTTGTATAAATAATTAATATATTAACCACCTAATCCCTGTTGGAGTTGAAATTTCAAGAGGAAACATTTCTTTAAGGATATCCCGTTCAGTTTTCTTCTCTTCAAAAACTGTCTTTTCTACAACCTAAAATAAAAAAAAAACTTTAACTTTATCTACCACCGGCATCAAGAATTTAAGAAAGTAAAATCCAAGTTAACCCAGTGAGAAATGCCAAGTAAGAAAATATCACCACGTGCTCTAAATTAAAATTAGCTTTCCTGTTTTTTAACGGGGGTTACAAACTCTGTTATTTTCAACTGCTTTGTCTTTTTTGGAGTCCCAAAAAGATCTTCTGTGGAGTTGTTTGTTTCCTTCAATATGAAGAAAATCTTTTGTGTTACCAATACATACAACACTTGTACGAAAAAAGGGGATGTAAATTTAAAGCCATCACCTCTATTAGAGTTGTATTTAGAAGATCACTAGGCTTTATAAAACCAATACTATCAACATCAATGACGCTTTTATAGGAAGAATCTGATTCCATTTGCTGTGAACAGGTCAAATGCTGAAATTGTATAAAAACGTATTAAAAGCAAACAGCAGATACACAACTTATTTTTGCAAGAATAGCATTTGAATCTTTAAATGTAAATTTTTTTTATTTATTTATTTAAGTAAATAATGCAACAATATTAAAGGTCATGTCTACCTCTAAGAATTTGCTGCCCACCCTCAACCGCTCTATTCATTTGTCAAAAAAATCCTAATCGATACTTACACTGCCTTGGTCCACCGGCGATCTGACACGGCCCTCTGCTTGCATGAAACTGCAAGAAGGGGGCCGGAGAGGCGGCCTAGGAAGTACAGAATGCCAGTGGAACAAGGCAGTGTAAGTTCAGACCTGGAGAGTTTTTTGACAAAGTAATAGAGCAGATGGGGGTGGGAGCCCTAAACTACAACAAAAGGATTTAACACTAGGGGCACAGGGAACCTAACAGGGATCGGGAGCGAAGGCTGAACTGAGCAAGCCAAAAACCTCTCAGAGGCGGAAACGTTTTCCTCCCTTACAGGCTCCTGGTGTTCACTTCCTAGAACTTTGGACAGACATTACAGGCGAACCATTTGGAGCAGAGGTAAAGTAAGGATTTTTAAACTCTAGCAAGATTGTAATTTTGGGGGTGGACATGCCCTTTAATTGTTGTAACTTTGTTAACTACTAGATCAGTGTTTCTCAACCACGGAAAACTGGAGGCCATAATTTTGAAAGACCAGCATGTTTGGGTTAATTTTAAGACTTTAAACAAGGCATTTCAGATGATACAATCATTCATTAAGGTTTGTGGCCAAAGGTACATTTCCCAGCAAGTTATGTGAATGCTCAACCAGTTTAGTCATGAGAATGTGGATCTTTTCAAAGAAAATATGTTACAGATTTCTTATGGAATGTTGCAGAGGATGAAATATAGATTCACCAACATGACCATAAAATCAAACAAGAGGAAAAGTGGTTTTCATGGACCTAAATCTACACACCTGGATCCCATTATTGTGTTCTATTTGTAAACCCTGGAGAAACTCCAATATGGGAGGAATTTTCAAAATAACCACCATAAGGGGTTGGAGGACATTTTTATTTTACTGAACACCACTATGAAATAAATTACTGAATGCTTAAAGGAGAAAAAAAAAATATAGATAAGCATTTACTTTTTCACTGATCAGCTGTTTCTTTGGGGTCCTTCTCGTCAACTCTGAAAATTCACTGACTGACAGCAATTTCTCTGCATGCTTCAAACTGCTAGGCACCTGATTAACTAATTTATGAGACTCAAAATCCTCACTTTCATTAAAAGCCTAAGGAAAAAAAAAATAGAAACGTTAAGATCTGTTCCTTGCATTGCAGTCAATTGTAAATTAAATTTAGCGGTACATTACATTCTGGCACTTTATAAAAGGTTAAGCTATAGGTTATGGAATTATAAACGGTTAAAGAACACTGCTCCAAATTAGCTAAAATAAAAATATATTTACTAGTGTTTGGTTGCTTGGCATTAAGGTTTCAGTTATAGGTGGAACCTCAGAATTATCATCAAAAGTCACTGGATTTGCAGCTATCACCTATTAGTTGAGAGAAAAATAACAGTTAAAATCTAGCAAGCAGTACACTATTCTCAAGGGCAATGAATTAAAAAGTAGTAACTGCCATCACCCTTTTCCTTGGGGTTCGTCGAGGTACTTTTGCTACATCCTTATAAAAATTCAGCAGACGTCCAGTTTTTGAAGGTTCAGATGTCCACTGTGTCTCAGTGACTGCATCTTTAGAAATGGTCTATTTAAGTATTAAATAAAAATTAAACCCTATACACGTTAGTTATCTATGACCACCACCTACTAGCAACATGCAGAGTAGAAAAAAATGTATAAAAAGAAAATCTAATCCCACAAAAGTGCTCAGTGACCTTTAATAAGAAATAGCAAATCAGTGAAAGTATTTCAAAACAGATTTTAAATCCAGCAAAAAAAAAAAAAAAAAAAAAAAAAAAAGAAATTTGTGAAGGAACCATGCCATAAATTAAAAACATCAAATGCTTCTTTCAATGAATGCAGTATTTTTACAGTGGAATCAGAAGATATTTCTTCAGCATCAGGGATAAACTCCTTGGGAGGAGATCTGTTACTTCTTTTGACATTTACTTCTGTATCTTCATCTACCTAAAAATGTGCAATGAACATTACAGCCACTGCATACTAAAAAAGTTTGGCATACCAATTATTCTTACAGAAAACTATTTAAACAAGACAAAAAATAAAATAAAATCAAGAAATTAACAATGCTAACCTGTTGTGACTGATCACAAAAATGAAGGCACACAAAATGGCTCAGTCCATGCAATAAATGTACATTTGCAGAACATACAGGTTTCTTTGCAAGTATGGTATGTAGTTGTGCAGGAAATGTGTTTTTAATGTTTCTTTAAGAGCGTACATTTTCGTATATTTGAAATTAATTTAAAAATATGTACAATTGTCAACGTGCCTCCAGATGTTTAAAAACTACAACTTCCAGCATTCCCTCTGTAGTTGAGGAAGGATGGGGAGTTTCAGAATTCAAACACCTGGAGGCACACCGTTTGAGAATCCCTGTTCTAAGGGATGGTACGCATAGGTGAGTTTTCTGGCCTGATCAATCACCATTGGTCAGAATGGCCAAGTTAATTAATACTTGATGGGAAAAAAATGGTGGGAACAGTAAATGAAATGTGTTAGAAAATCATGGCTCTTTTCAGAAACACTAATTAAGTAAGCAAGTGTTAGTAAATGCACTGAATGAATTATAAAACCAAACTTACCTCAGTCTGTTCAATTATTTTGTTGTGGGCTAAAATTTGAGTCTTTGGCTTTCCCCTTAGTGGTTCCCTCTGTTCAAAAGTCAGTTCTGTCTTAGGATCTGAAAGCAACAATAAACTAATGTTTAAAACAAACTTGGGAATTTAAATTGCAAGATTACAAATGTAAACAATCCTACTTAAACAGGAAGAAAAAAAAACCCAACTTTAAAGATTTTAAATTGTTTATTAAAAAGGGAGTCTTGTAAAAAATATATTTTTGCATGTGTCTCTCCATAAAGGCAGATATACAAAGGGTAAAACTTTAACAGAGACAGGGAGCAGATTCTGCCAGTCTTCCTCATGGCTTCAGTACTATCTTTAATACAGGAATAGTCCAGGACTAACCTGGCAATTGAAAACTGGTAGTGCTGTAGCTCCTTAACAAAATGTTATTGTGAGGTGGGAATAATCAATCTGATCTCCCTGCCCCAGGTACTTTTCATTTTTATAAAGTTAAATTTTAGGGAACAGTTATCCTTTAATAAAGGAATAGTCCAGGACTAACCTGGCAAATTAACTATTAGTGCACCTTAGCAAAATGATAGTGAGGTATAAGGACAAATTGTTTTAACAATGAAAAATTTGCCAGTCCTTTTTGATGCTAAAATTGCCATCTGCCCAATCAATTTCTAGACTAGTTCAGTCCACCATAGCTTGTGAAGATTTAAACTGTCCAGTTGACAAAGCTGGGTACACACAAAGATCTTTAAAAGATGACAGACAGAACCTGCATGATCCCATCTGCCATTTTTCAAAGCATAGGGAGAGCGCTCGGGATTGCACTTTTCCTTAATCAACAGCCAACTCCCTATACTTTAAGTACAGGGAGACTACCGTGGCAGGAGGAAATTATCAGGCATTTCCAAAAGACCATGAGACTGAACGTTTGTCGGCATCGCAATCATCCGGAAATACACTACACACACTAAAGATAAGGTAGTCTGTTTTAAGATCAACCTACTCAAGATATACAACTAATGAAGAGTTAAAGGGAAGGTCACCAGATTAAATTGTCCCAATACAGAGCACATTCACAAAAATACAACAAACTGTCACCTCTACCTTTAACTGTGGCAAGCCAGCTTCCATAATCCAATAATGTGTTGCTGGAAGTCTAGGTGTATGCTGTACACTTCTTAACATGCTCTCTAGCACACAGGAGTTCAAAACAAGCAGCAGCTTGTCCTATCTCCTAAAAGTGGACAGCCACAGCACCTGCCTGTAAGACATGCTACAACTGAGTTCCTGGCACCGGTTACAGTGTACAGTTTTTGCAAACAATCTCCATCCTAAAACTGCACATTCCTTTAAATTTCAAAAAAGTTTGCAGTTTTATTTCATTTATGCCAATGCTGGAAGGGGAAAGTTTCATAAGCTAGTTTGGAAATTTTAATCTGTTACCTTACAGACAGTAAAATCTACTGGCTATTTATCACTGCACCCGGTAGGCTTAATGCTATTTCCAGCCAGCATGAAATGCAGTCTTTTTTTTTATATTGGTGTGGAGATAGAAAATAATTCAGTGAATAGAGACAGTAAATACTGGGGTCAAGGGTCATGGACAATAGGTGCACATGCTCACAATACTGTTTGAAGACTACATGGGCTGAGATGTGCTGGTAACAATCCTTTGTTACATAATTCGCTTATGTGCGCGTAAACCTAACTTACCATAGAAGAGGCCAAGGGTAATTTCTCAAGAAAGCAAAAACACCTATCCAATGAACACACCAATGAAAACATTTCCAGGAAAACAATTTGTTTACCAATCTTATTGGTAATCTTGAATCTAAAGTCTAAAAAGCTACCAGACTTATGCATTAGTACATGTATAATCTCTAATTTACCTTCTTCATTGTCACTGTATTGCTCAGAATTATTGTTTCCGTTTTGTTTGTTGCTCTCTGCCATTAAGGGGTCAGCAACCTGAGGAGCAGACGTTCCAGACAGACCTTCTTCCTTCAGTTTAACAAGTCTTTGTTCTAGAACTTTTCTTGTACTGTCTAAAAAAAATTAAAAAATAAAATAAAAATCAACGCACCTTAGATCCTTCTTGGCCCAGCATTAATTTATTAAAAGGAAACATCCATGAAAAACTGTTTAAAGGAAACGTTCACTCAAAAAAGTGAAGCTATCCACTTGCTCATTAATTGAAGAGTGGGACGTAAGATAGCTCCTTTACCATCTTTTCTTCAATAAGAACTAAACCCAAATTTCTACACTCCAGAATCTGAAAATATGCCCTCTAAAAATACCAATAAACTGTAAATCCCACTACAGTAAATAGCATTAAAGTAAATGTAACCCCCTTGAAGAACTGGATGAAATAACTATGTACAGTGACTGGCCACACCCCTGACCTCAGTCATGTTACCTTACCTAACCTGTCCTGTAAAAGGATTGGCTACAGGCTACTAGTGGGTGTGACCAACTCTAGTAAGTTCCTGAAGTATCCAAGGACTGAGCATGTGTATAGAACATAATTGTCAGTGACCACACTGTGTAATACTGAAAATAAAACACATACACCATGTTAGAAAAGTAAATTTCCCAACAACCATATCAAAATGTGAGGAGACACAGATTACTGTTTTTATATAAAGGTGCTCTTCCTTCTTAAAAAGTATTCCGAGGCTTTAGTTGTCCTTTAATGCAAAGACAATAGTTCACATTAAAGGTCTCAAAACAAGTTAGGGTTAAATGTCGGCTCGTTTTTAAAACAAGCCGACAATCACATATCTGGCTGGAGCCTGTGAGACATTACATTGGGGTGAATGTTCAAACTTCCTGCTTCCAGTATGTTGAGTGACATCACCTGACCTCTGCCCCGCCCATCTGCCCCGGGGGAGAAGCATGCTCAATTAAGACTTAATGCTAGGGAAATCAGGAAGTACCTGGGGAAAAAAATTGAACATAGCTGAGAAGCAGAGCCAATTAATGCAGGCTGAGGCTGGTCACATGACTACAAGCTGGCCACATGGCTGAAAACAAGAAGTGTTCAAGCAGGAAGTAATATTGCTGTACCTTTCCAGCAGTAGCTTCTCACAAATTTTTATCTAGAGATGCAATTTGGGTTTTATTTTGAAGGTGTGATGGAAGGCTTTTTATATAATTCTTACTAGTTTGGGAGAAATCGAGACCAGTTACCCTTTAACAAAATATTAATTTAAAGGGCATCTATAGTGGTAAAATTAACTTTTCTTTCTTTCTTTACATGTGTTCTATAATTCCCCACAACCCTTAGAGTGTCTTTACTTTTTCAGACTCCCTCTCTGTCCTGAGATACACCAGTTAGAAGAATAGTGATTGCATTACTCTACTCCTACTTGGACTGTCAATCAAATCCCTGTGACGTGATCCCCCCCCTGCTCTGTAATAAACAGAGATAGGAGCATTAGCAGGGTGAGTGAGGTAGCTTTGATGGTAGATATAAGGCTGCACTTGACCCTCTTCTAAATAGCTTTCACCGACCGATGATGGGTCACAAAGAGATCGTAAACTGTACTGATCTCCTTCCTCCTACTTACGTGTCTCCAGGACAGCTTGCTTTCTATTGGTCACTGTGTGTGGGTGTGTTTTTCCCGGATGTTGAATTTTTAACTCCTACTGCACATGATAAGCTTGTCCGCAAGCTGGGGTTGAGAGACATGGAGGAGATAAGAGGGGGGGGAGTGCTGCACAGAGATCTGACACCATGGTTAAACAAAGTCACTGACAGAGATAGGATTACGGCAGCACAGAGTACATGAATTTAACAAAAGGGGCAATGTGTTTTTTTCACTGTAGATGCCCTTTAAGCTTGAAGGTTTTCTACAGAATCTGTTCCCTGAAAATTCTTAAAGAAACAGTTTACTAAGAAAGTGAACTAATCTTGGGTATTGGATTAGTCCAATACCTAAGATTATCAGATTCAAGATTTAAAATTAGACCAATCAGATTTTAAAGGAATAGTTCACTACCAAAATGAACTATTCCTTTAATGCATTGAGCAAAGGGAGGTAAAGGAGCTATGCCTTAACACCTGTTCTTCAATCAATTTTACAGGAGCCAGAGACAAAGATTTAGAAATTTAACTTGAACACAATCCATAGCTGGCTGCACTGACCAGAACCGACCATTTCTCAACCAGTCAGTGGATTACGTACAAGGCAAATTTTTATAGATTTGTTCCTGGCTCCTTTAAAATTAATTTATGAACAGGTAAGGCATAGCTCCTTTACCTCCTGTCCACCCCTCAAACAGAATTTTAGTATGTGGCTGGAAATGTCTACAATCCCTGGCCTCGCAAGGTTTATAGCACTGACAGGTCCCCCCAAATGTACTTTTTTGTACTTTGTTCCCCCAACGCCTTCTGCTTGTGAAGTCAAGGTTTATAGCCCTTTCCAGCCACATCCTAAAATTTAGTTTGGGGGGTGGACATACCCTTTAACCAGTGCAGTGCATTTAAATTTTCTCAGTGAACTATTCCTTTACAGAGTCTTTCACTGCAATTAAAACAAATTTAGTAATACAGAATAAGTTATCAACTTTAAACCAGCGGTGTATGCAGATATACATATTCTGCGTGCGTACAAATTGAAATTGCCTGTATACCAGCATAGTGCAGCACGGGTCCTGCAGTATTATATGCACAGCTAGAAGGAACAGAGGTTTATTTAATTTCATGTAAATACAATAGAAATGACCATATATTAAATGTGCCAACATTTCTTACATTGGTGTTAAGCAAAGGAAAGGATCAGGATAGTCATACCTAATATTGGGCCTGGATTCAATCCATATTTAATGAGTTCTTCTCTTAAAGCCTCATTGCTTAGTTTTGTTACATCTTGAAAATCCTTTTCTTCTTCTGCTCGAGGTTTATCTGTCTTCTTTGTTGCTTTCTAAAAACAAAATGATGCACATACATTCAGAGCAGGCTGGAAAAATCATTTAATTATTTAGGAGCCAGCAACTTCATACCACCCAATATCCCATGACCGACATGTGACCCACACCCTTCCACTCCACACAGGGAAAGTGAAGCCGCTACTCGATTTTTAACACACGGTCGCCAGTAAGCAATTTTGTCACCAAGGCCCAGCTCTGATTTAAAGGTATACAATCAGAATTCACCAGATCACTGAAGAAACAAATAATGTAACCATATATCAGTCAGTTTTACAAAGCTTAAAGGGCATTCATTTCTACTGGGGAAACAGAGTTTGGGGTTTTCGGTTAAATGAAGATCGGGAGGTAAAGGAGCTAAGTCCTACCTCCCGTACTTTAAAATAAAACCTGCAGGAGTCGAGAACAAAGGGTAGGAACTTACCCGGTCTTGCACTCCTCCGCTGTTTTTCGGACAGGCCCAACTGAGGTTTTTAATGTATGTGCAGCGCATATGGGCATGTTAGGACCTGCCATAAGAACAGCGGAGGAGCGCAAGGCTGGGTAAGTTTCTGGCTGCTGCAGGTTTTATTGAAGAACGGGAGACAAGACATAGCTCCTTTACCTCCCGTTCTTTAATTAAACTGAATACCCCAAACGCCATCTCCCCAGTGGAGATACCCTTTAATGAAGGAATGGAAAGACCACAATCGAACAAGCATCTAATTAGGGCTGGACTATTCACAGGTTTCAAATGATCACCAATATGCCCTTAGAGAAGAACACTTTAGAGGGTTTTCTATTGAGCTCTATGAAACAATAGAATTCCTAGCTACAAAAAGGAGTAAAGGCTTGTATGTTTCCTTGGGTGGAACACTCTAGGGTGGACCGTGCCAGTCTTTCCTGCCAGATCAATCAATGACCACCAACCTAACGCCCATAGATGCATGATCCACGGCCGGAAAACTGGGTCGTCCCTCATGCTGAAACCTGAGAATTGCAGGGGTGTACATAGCTTTAGACTTGCTTCTAGAGTTGTTGACTGGCTCATCAGCAAGCACTCAACTGTCCCTTCTAACAGAAACAGAACAAAAACAAAGTACTTTATTCATGATCAACTTGAGCTTCACTACCACAACTCAATTTGTTTATAGTCCTGATTTTTAAGGGCACAAAATGTAAGAGGTTGATTTTAAAAATCATGGCATCATAGGCATGTTTTTTAATGCCGCTTTCCTCTTCCTCTGTATTCTTGTGGGGACCATGTTTCTTCAGAGATTTAAAAAGCAGAACAGTGCAACCCATCACCAAGCGCATCCACTGAAGGGGCACAATATAATTACATTGTGCCCTACATGCAAGGCTTTGAGATTGTGGTCATTGGGTTAACCAGATATTAAAATATCAGAACAAGAATCCAGCCCCCACCCAAACTAACATCCATAGGGACTTTCAAACAAAACATCTTCCTTTGTCTTAAATCAGGTTTTCAACATTAAAAGGGCATTTATGGTTATGTTCAATAAAAAGTTGCTGCAGTTTTCCCTCTGATCCTAAAGTACTGATGTAATCAACCAAGAAGCCCCAAACATTTTGCCCATAAGAAGCGTAAACTATGGACACCCATTTTCAGGAAAAGAACAGTCGATATGCCACTTACGCAGTACTTTGCATTAACACACACACCCCCACTAAAAATGCACACAAGAAAAAAAAAAAATATAGTATTTGCAAGGTAAACCAGAAGGATGCTAGCACTTATGTAGAATTTTCATTAACACATTACAGCACAAAATTCAAAGCAACGAATACCACCATTGGTAGCATGTTCATTATTTTGTAGAATACACAGGTTTAGAATGTGAAGAGCACATCAGTGTGTATTTGTGAATAGTGTTTTGTTTAAGAAAAATCACACTATTCTTGTAACTGCACGTGTTGGAGTGTGGCCCATCAGTTGCTTGCTTCTGAATCCACCTGGGCTAGAAAAGTTCACAGCTGCATAAAAGCTTTACAGTACACTTAGCTCTCCTTTCTACAGTTTTATACAAGTGAATGATGTGAATGCCCTGACATCTTATGCCATAGCTAATAATTATCATATGCACAAGAGCCACTCATTCCATATAAAAATTCTTAGGGCACAGCCACACTGCAACTCACACGGGATCGCAAGCAATTTCATGTGCTATTTTGTTGCGTTTTTTTCATTAAGTATTGAAAAACGCATGCGATTTAAAATGCAGAACGCAAATCGCCACACACCCGAAAACGAGTGTTTTCGGTGCTTTGCCGCGTTTTCAATTATCTGAAAAAAACGCAGCAATATACATTTTAATTTGTCCTCAACTTTTTTGTGTTGATTGTGGCTTATACACTATTTGTACCATTTAAACGCAGACTTTTGTTCAAAGCACATTAAAAGGGCATTTATGGTTATGTTCAATAAAAAGTTGCTGCAGAGTTTTCCCTCTGATCCTAAAGTAGTGATGTAATCAACCAAGAAGCCCCAAACATTTTGCCCATAAGAAGCGTAAACTATGGACACCCATTTTCAGGAAAAGAACAGTCGATATGCCACTTACGCAGTACTTTGCATTAACACACACCCCCCCACTAAAAATGCACACGTGAAAAAAAAAAAAAATAGTATTTGCAAGGTAAACCAGAAGGATGCTAGCACTTATGTAGAATTTTCATTAACACATTACAGCACAAAATTCAAAGCAACGAATACCACCATTGGTAGCATGTTCATTATTTTGTAGAATACACGGGTTTAGAATGTGAAGAGCACATCAGTGTGTATTTGTGAATAGTGTTTTGTTTAAGAAAAATCACACTATTCTTGTAACTGCACGTGTTGGAGTGTGGCCCATCAGTTGCTTGCTTCTGAATCCACCTGGGCTAGAAAAGTTCACAGCTGCATAAAAGCTTTACAGTACACTTAGCTCTCCTTTCTACAGTTTTATACAAGTGAATGATGTGAATGCCCTGACATCTTATGCCATAGCTAATAATTATCATATGCACAAGAGCCACTCATTCCATATAAAAATTCTTAGGGCACAGCCACACTGCAACTCACACGGGATCGCAAGCAATTTCATGTGCTATTTTGTTGCGTTTTTTTCATTAAGTATTGAAAAACGCATGCGATTTAAAATGCAGAACGCAAATCGCCACACACCCGAAAACGAGTGTTTTCGGTGCTTTGCCGCGTTTTCAATTATCTGAAAAAAACGCAGCAATATACATTTTAATTTGTCCTCAACTTTTTTGTGTTGATTGTGGCTTATACACTATTTGTACCATTTAAACGCAGACTTTTGTTCAAAGCTACACACTCCACATTATTCCCGACTCACGGGCATTATAATAAAGCGAGGTGCACACACCTACCAGGATGGAAGCAGCATCTACAGAGCTGGATCCATTTCAATAAATGGATTTAAAAGCAGCCTAACAGGGCCGACCTTGTAAAGGAGGATAAAGAAACCGAAACAAAAACATCCCCTAAAAACAAGTTTAAAAAAAGCGGGAACTACACTGATTGTGTGTGACATCCAGAGGGCGCTGTTCTACAGGATCCGAGTGGGCTAAACAATCCCGAGTTTACCAAATGACCCGAATATATAAAGAAACGTCGAGAAACCATTAGTATATGTATATCGCTCTCCGTCTGAATAATAAGCAGCACCGGGCACTTAATGTTACAGCTTTTCATCTCTGCCAATAGAACCCATGGCACCCCCGTACCCAGCCCACTCGCCCCATTCATTCCCATACCCGTCCCGGCGGGCGTCCTCTGCCTCGCAGTGGGGTCGATTCCCTCTCCTCATCGCTGGAGAAGTCCGTGGTGTTCCGGTTCCGGGAGGTCAGGTGCTTTAGATAGAGGTTTATATAAACTTCTTTCAGCTGTTCCCCCGGAGGCAGTTTCACGTTGTTCGCCACCAACTCGCTCTTCAGCTTTTCTTTGGTTAAGCTCGCTGGGTTTTGCAAGAACTCCGGCATTCTGTATATGTTAAACAGGGCCACCGCCTCCGACACTAAACCCGTTACCTGGAGGGGGCAAACTGGAAAGAATTAGATACCAGCCCGATACCGCTACAATGGGGGAGGATTACTGAGCGGAAATAGCTCGTCCACTTGTAACGGCCTCACAACGCTCGACGACGGCGCGGGACGTTGTGCAACAACACGTGCGCCCATTGGCTGCGCAATTAACCAAAGGGGCAGGCGATTGGATGAGGTAGTTCTTTAAAAAACAATCGACAGCGCGGCCTTTCACAACCCTGACTAAACTAGGAGAAAGTGGGCGGGGATTACTCCGCCCCTTTAATGACGTTTTACCACCGTGTTGGCTCCTATGCGCTGCCCTCTAGAAAGCAGTGAAGAACTGGCATTGTGTTGATAAGCTACTACACAGGGACTACAATCCGGATATTTATTAACTAATTCAGATTTAATGGACAACTATATTGTAAACATGAACTTAAAGAAATGAAAAGTACCATGGTCAGGGAGGTAGGATTGATTATTCCTACCTCCCAATATAAATTCTTTAAAGGACAACTCCACCCTCATAAGAACATCTTTTAGAAAGAATGACCTCTTTAAAATATGTGGACATATAGTTTGTCCTATGAATTCATTACTGTATGCTTGCTATGCTTCTGGATGTGTCATGGAGACTGAGCAATTTAGAAACTTCTACTGAACCTTTACTAAGCCCGAGCATGCTCAAAAGAGACAGACGGGATTAACATTAAGGGCTAGGCCACACTAGCGCGTTTGCGCACGCGTTTTGCGCTCGCGATTGCGCACGCGATTTTTGCTAGAATGGAAATCGCGGGAACGCAAAAATTCCCGCGATTTCCGATGCACATGCGATTGCGCGTCCGTTCGCCTTTTGGTAACGCATGCGTTCACCATTTTTGGTGCGTTAACGCAGCGTTTCCATAACGCGAAATGGCAAAAACGCATGCGCAAAACGCGAACGCAAAGGCGAACGCACAAGAAAAGCGCACACAATCGCGTGCGATAACGCTCGCGATTTTGTGTGCGATTCCTGTGCGTTGTAATGTGGCCTCAGCCAAAGTCATTGCTGTGATGCCAACTGTCAAATCCATAACTGACAGTTGCTAACTGGAAGAGCCAAGAAGCAGAAATGGGAAACAGGACATTGTGCAGGTTAGACTTATATATTTCAGATTTACCTGTATGTAAGTTTTTATTTTGGGGCTGGACTTGCCCTTTAAAAGTACCTTGGTCAGGGAGTTAGGATTAACTATTCCTACCTCCCAATATAATTTCTTTAAGGATCTACAGCACATACAATTTTTACCTGCCAGGTTAGTGTCCTGGGCCTTTCTGTATTAAAAACTAGCAGTTGTACCCTGCGTTGCCCGTGTACACTTGTGGGTAAAGTATTTTTTTTGTGCAGGTGTGTGTTTGGCTTAGATGGGAGAGATACAGGTTACGTATTTTATAGTTATGAGTTGAGGAGGTGACATAGCTTGAGGGACATATAGCACATGTTTATTGCAAAACCTTATATACAACATTATCAATTTTTCTACTTGGAGCGTAAATATAGAAATGTTGTGGTGAACATGGTTCATGGAATTTGCCGTTGGGAAAACATGTTGAGTGCAACTGAATACCGTAGCACTTGACCGACTGATGGGCGTCAGTGTCTCTGTGACATGCGGTTCTTTGTCTGTGTTGTTAAAGACGGGCTTCATTCTGTTGCGCTGTCTGAGCTCTGTGTGTTTTTATTAATTGTGCTCAATATTTTGCACATTTGTTAGCAGTATTTCACCTTATTTGTAAAGTTACTTTCTGGTCCGAATTGAAAGTACCATAATGTCTTTGTTCTTTTAGTTGAAACTGTCTGTGAAGTGTGTGACATGTGGGCAGTGTGTGTCTGGTGCTTAAGTCCAGGTAATGCAGGTAATTCCTGTGTAGTCCATACCCCCCAACCGTCCCGGTTTGAATAGGTGGATTGGGCATGTCTGCGAAGTTGCAGTGGGTGGAAGCACGGCATTCTAGGGTATGGACGATCTGGGTCGTGTCTGTGATGTTGTGGTGTCCAGGAGGCTTGGACGTGACATTTGGTGGTCGCGATATTTGGGGGCATGGTCACTCTGTTTCAAAGTGTGGGCGTGGCCGTGCCATTAAGAGGCGTGGGTGTGGTGTTTGGGGGTGTGTCTGTTATGTTTGGGGGCATGGACAGGATATTTTTGTATGTGGGTGTGATTCGGGAACAGACCTGGGACGTTTGGGGGTGTGGCCATGATGTATAGGGCCGGCCCATAATGTTTTTTTTTTTGGGGGGGGTAACCACAATATCTGGTAGCGTGGTCACCACATTTGGGGTCATGGTTGCAATGCATGGCAGCTATCTTTGGGGGTGTGGCCTTGATGGTTGGGGTATGCGCATGACCGTCATGTTTAGGGGTGTGGCCGTGACAGCAATATCTGGGGGCGTGGTCACATTCCAGGAGGCTCTGCTCTAAATTGCTTAGCATGACAATAACCGCAAATGTGGCTGATATCACCAATAGCAACACAGTCTTTCCAGGGTCTTGTATATAAATGTGGTTCATATCACCAATAGTAATATAGTCTTTCCAGGGTTTATATTTGTATATAAATGTGATTCATATCATCAATAGTAACATAGTCTTTCCAGGGTTAATATTTAAAACCTTCCAGGAGCAAATTGTGATGTCTTACAGACCTTAAGGGCACGGCCAAACTGTGCCACACACGCAATGGCATGTGCGTTTCCCGTGTGTTTGTGCATGCGATTTCTCCTTTTGAGATATGAAATAGCATGCGATTGCGTATCGCAAAAGGAAAGGCAATCGCATGCGCAAACAAAATTGCGCTAGTGTGGCCTAGCCCTAAGGGAAATGTCTCGTTCCCTATTATAGAAGCTGTTGTTCTGTGTGTGCAGCTCTCTGAGCTGTGTAGCCGTACATTACACTGTTTTGTCACTGAAGTGGACTCTGTGTCTGTGTTGTTGAAGTCGGGCAGCACACAGAGCCCAGGCTCTTCATCTGAGTTACTGAATTGGGGAATCACACTCTGCAAGTGACGTTCAGGCATTTTATTGGTCAAATTGGACTTCATGGGCGTCGGCCCTTTCAGATGGTGTCGCCGTTATGTTGAGTCATTCAGGGGTGTGGCTGTGTGGTGAGCACATACATACAAGATTTCTGCTTTATATAGTAGAAGTGTTGAAGCTCAAATATTAGAAGGCACAGATAATTTTCACCCAGACACACTCCGTGCTAACATAATAATTCTTCCCAAACCAGGCAAAAATCCAGACACATGCACCAATTACAGACCAATTTCATTAATAAATACTGACATACTTTTTTTTGCAAAAACCCTGGCAAACAGACTCCATATCCTCTTGCCCAGACTGATCCATGGTGACCAGACTGGATTCATACATGGCCGACAGACCACAGATAACGTCAGAAGAATAATACAACAACTTCAGACGCAGAAAATGCCCTATATGTCAGAAGTCCTAAACAGAATAGGTATTAATGGCTCCTTTCACACAGCTATATTTAGTATGTATACCTCACCAACAGCAACAATCAGCAACATGGGATACCAATCATCTAGATGTCCTCTTTCACCCCTTTTGTTCGCCATCTGCATCAAACCCCTAGCAGCCAGGATCAGGGACCACCCACATATCTCAGGCCTTAATATAGGCAAAGAACAATTTAAAATAGCTCTCTTTGCTGATGACACCCTTCTTACCCTGACACAACCCCAAACCTCCTTACCCCATGCATTCCAAACAATAGAAGAGTTTAGCAACATGTCAGGTTTCAAAATTAACCACGAAAACTCAATTGCTCTCCCAATAGAAATACCAACACACACACTCAAACTACTTAAACTTAATTTTCCCCTTCAATGGAACTCACAATCATTCATGCCCCCCTGAATTATACAAATTAAACTATCGCCCAATATTTAACAAACTAAAAGCCCAGCTTAAATAATGGACCACAAACAATATCTCTCTTTTCAGAAGAATATACTCTATAAAAATGATGACTCTTCCCTGTATCCTATATCTCTTTCAGTCAATACCCATCCCAATCCAACCTGAAGACTGTAAATCACTACAAATAGCCACACACAAATTTGTATGGAACCACAAAAAAATCCAGAATAGCAGCTTCTACACTACAAGAGCCCAAGATCGTTGGGAGGAGCGGTTTTACCCTCATTCCAACACTATTACCAGGCTGCTAGACTAGCTCAGATGATACAACTTGATTAAAACGTAACGTATCCCACACCCCTCACCAATCTCCTATGGACCAAACAAACAAATTCAGCTCTCCTAACATACAAAGGAAACCCCTACCTAGAACATACAATCACTATCTGGCACAAATATTCCAAACAATACAAACTAATACATAACCCCACTCTAATGACCCCCATATTCCAAAACCCAGACTTTCCCCCCAGGCCAAAACTTAAACCACTGGTCATTTTGGATTGACAAAAAAATCACTTGTTTCATACACTTGGTATCATGGCCCTCCACACAAACAATACTTAAAATGCCCCAAACAGAATGGCTCCAATTCTCTCAAATACATAATTTCATTTAAAAAAAATAGGGAATATCCCAACTAACACCCTTTCCTTTTGAAAATCTCTCCCTCAAATCACCATCAGGCCCACAACTAATATCACAACCCTACACCTTAATCGACAACCATAGATTTCCACACAAAACCTCCCATATGAAATATGTGCACATGTGACCTGCATATTATGTGCTGATACCATTATTGGCCCCATACAGGCAACAATACTTATATAATCCTGGTATTGTGCAATCAATACTTGTCAATAAAAATCCTTTAGCGTGTCTAATAAAAAGAATAGTAGAATCTGGTGGATACATGATAATGGGAATTTTGCATCTAGATTGGGAAATAATCTAAAACAATGGATCAAAATATGGGATGTGTGGGTATTACGTATGAGTTCCGGGGAACTGCTTTAGAAGAGATAGTGGCAACACATGAAAGCTCAAGTAAATAGGCATAAGCACTTTCTCTTGAACACCTAAGATCGGGGCTGTTTTTAGGCATAGGCCACCTAGGCAAAGAACAGTGTTGAACCAGGGCGCCTATTCTTCTCCCTAGCATCTCCCTGTCAGCTTTTACTTTCAGTTTCAGAATTGTTCAGCTGTTATTTGCGGCATTGTATTTAGTAAAGAGCCTGAACTCAGCTCACTCTATTTAGCAGCAAGTGTTGAAAATGAATTGAAGGTGAAGGAAGGAGTGGGGAGGATGAGCTCAGCTAAAAGAACTGAGGACAATAGTTCTAAAATGCAAGGTAAAAGCTGCTGCAGACTTTCTAACAGTGGCCCCTGTGTCTAGCAGCCACGAGATCCCTATCCCTGCCTCTTTCTTCCTTCTACCCAACTCTCCAATTAGATCTTAGGGGCATATTTATTAACGGCCATTATTACCGCCGCACATCGCCGCTGTAAAAGTTATTTTTGCCATATTTATAAAGGCAACCAACATCGCAGTGAAAAGCATTACCACGGCGATGTGCGGCGGTAATTTGAGCTCTCTTCGCGGCAATACTATGTTTAGCACAATGTGCTAAGTACAGTATCGCTGCAAAGAGAGCTCAAACCCAACGTACGGAGCAGGGGGTTGGGAGGGGCTTCTGGGAAAGGATCGCGTGGCGGGTGGTCGCATCCTCCGCCACAGGGCGCGGCGGGGTAACCACTTTCAGCAGTCGACAGTCGACAGTAAAAGAAATCCAACTCAAGGCTATTTTCATTAATCCTCGAAAATAACCTTGAATGTTCGATAATCCTCGGAAATACAATTGGAAACTCTAAAGTAGGATGTTGAATAAAGATATATATGTCCGTCTATTCCATCCTTTATACCCTATCCATAATGTCTACCTAACAGTAACATAGTAACAAAATATTGGAGGTGGTATAAAGACATGCATCCATCTTGTCCAATGTTTATACCCCACCCATAATGCCTTTCTAACAGTTACATGGTAACATAGTAGTGGAGGTCATATAAACCTTCTGCACTGCCAAGTATATTTCCAGGTATGCCTAGTTATCAAGAATTTAAAACTGCAAAATATATTCAAAAAACATTTATAAATATCACATCTGTGACACATGCACACAGGTACAGATTTTTTTTCTAAAATATAATGACATTAAAGAACTACATTTCAAGTCCAGTTGATCTAATTGAATACAACAGATATAATGACATTAAAGGGCAACTATAGTGAAAAAAAAACTTTGTCTGTATACAATGTATAGATCACTTAGTATAAGCTGCCTTACTTTCATGTTTCTGTGTGGCTTCGTTTCTTCACACTGGCAGAAGTTTGTACCAAGCTGTGTAGTCCCCCTCCCCTCTCTGTCTACTCCCCCTCAAGCAGTGACGGGCTGTATACAGAGTCCGAGCATTGTCAGTTGAAAGGACTTTAAATGAAGTGCTGACATCCTGTTGACCCCTCCCTTCCAGAGCTAGACTGCAAGCAATCAAAGTGTGGAATAAAGTAGCAATATGCTGAAGGGAGGGGCAGAGGGGGAGAGAGGAGGACAAGTGGTGCTGAGATTCTTTACAAGTAAGTTACTGAACTCTGCCTGTTCTCTAACTTTGCTAATTGTTATTTACTTTTTACCTAAAGTTCATATCTCTCCCCATGCGTAGCTGAGATCATAATCACTGAAGAGAGAGTCAGTGTAACAGCAGCGTAGTGAGACCTTCACAAACACAGTGACACTGCTTGTTGTCCTGTTACATTTCAGTTGCTTTAGTCTATATATTTCTAGATTGCACTGTGTGTCTTGTGGTATATAGTCTGTATTACTGTATTATATACTGTTTTACTGTATGTCTTGTTTGGTAATAGTCTGTATTACTGTATTAGTGTTCCATTTGAGTCACTGGTTTGTATGTATATAAGATTTTTTTTTGGGGGGAGGGGCTGTTTTATAGTGTGTATGCTCATATTACTGTGTTAATGGTTTATTGATTGTGTTTAGCACTACAGCATTTGACTATATGTTGCACATGGTACATATAGTGTGGGTGAGAGAGTGTGTGACAGTACTGCATGGGAGCTTTGGATTGTGTGGGTGTGTGCCTTTGAGTGACAGATGAGGTGTAGCAGCTCCTACAAATCACAGCATATTCAAAGGCTTATATCTCGGGGACTATGTAGAATTTAAAGAAACTAAAGGTAACCCTGGTGGATGGGATGACTATAGGATACATTAGAAGAAATTAAAAAAAAACAATTTTCTCACTATAATTGCCCTTTAATACAGAGCACTGGTTGAATCAAAGAAGTGTGTCCACACAAACTGATGCACAGTTTACCAGCACCAACATAACAGCACTTTCAGAAAAAAAATTAGAATTTAGTTTGTTTTCTAGAAGAATATCAAGTCCTGAATACTTCAACACCACTACAGACAGCAATTGTTTTAAAGAAGAAAAATAAACACAAAAGAAGAAAATTAGAAAAAGAATATGATCAACAAAAACCTTCATCTGAAACTCTAAAGCAAACAACTGTACATGACGGGACATTTGAGGATTCGTTAATATTAGAGGATGATCCGAAGCACTTTTGATCTTGAAAAAGAATAATCTATTGCCAATTCATCACTAATTGTAGCAGAGTCACATCTCATTAAAAAATAAAATTGCATCAAAATTATTGTGCCTGATAAAAAATGTATTGTTTACTAGAGTTTCTTGGACACTTTATTTAATTCCATGTCAGTTTAAAAACCCTGAAGCTTGTATTGCCCCTATTACTAGAATTGACAAGCAATTGGAAGCATGTTATTTGTAAAAATTAAATCCAAAGATGGTCACGTCCTTATGCTGGTACAGTCATCTAGAGTTCTGCATTGGGTCCGGTACCGGCGGGTTACCCGATTTGCGGGTCATGTAACCCGCATTGTGTTTGAATTGGTTGTGGGTCAGGTTCGGATAAAGAAAACTGCGAGTTGGGTGGGGTCGTGGACAGAAGAATTCCAGCCTTTAAAAAAAAGAAATGTTTTTTCCTGTCTGTAATAACTGAACTGACAATACATTGTTGTCAATCCAAGATAAATTGCAGTGTGCATAGCATCTTACAATAAATAACACTATGGCATATAAAGGGCAAATGTATCTAGATGCAAAAGTTCCCAGCCTCTAACTGTGTTTTTGGCTTGGTAAATATTAAGTTATCAACAGCTAATTTACTTAGAATCTTATACAGGATGCCATTGTGGATAGGAATACAGACAGCTACGTTAAACTTTAACTCTTGTAGTGCCTAGATAGGTTTTACGGAGATCACTGGGTAAAAAAGCTGTTTATGCTTGCGTTACTGGAAAGGCAGGGGTTAAACCCCTCAGTGTTTAACACAGAGTTCAGAGCTAGCAAAGTAACAATGTCCCATAGTA
Source organism: Hymenochirus boettgeri (assembly GCA_019447015.1). Taxonomy (NCBI): domain Eukaryota; kingdom Metazoa; phylum Chordata; class Amphibia; order Anura; family Pipidae; genus Hymenochirus; species Hymenochirus boettgeri. The sequence goes on along the minus strand of CM033471.1, from coordinate 96,064,854 downwards.
CAAAGTAACAAACTTCTATCTGCACCTATGCATGAGCAGACCAGACCACATGTCTGCATGGAAACACATGACATGAAATTTAATTTGTCTTTGTAAAACAAAAAAAAGAAAATTAAAATCCTTCTGGCCATAATGATTTATGGGATATGGATGATTCTAGTGATGATTATAACACATTATAATCTACCATGTGATGAGGATTAGCTATAACTATAGCAGGTATGTGGACCTCCAGATGACATTTAAAGGAAATCTTCACCCAAAAAACAATTAGCATTCCAGTGAAAGGCTAATTTGCTATAAAATGATCTGGTTATTATGTCTGAATTTACAACACAACCATTGTAATCACCTTGCAAAGTTCTAAATTCTTTGAAGTACATGCTAAATCTGCATATCTTAAGACTCCACCCTCCGTTTTGCCCGGTGGGCACATTAGTACTAATTAGCTGTTTACCCCTCCCATTTTTAACCACCAGCTGGGAAATTACCCAGAAGTCTCCAGGGCATAACTACCAGGGGTGCAGGGGATGCGACCGCACCAGGGCCCTTGGCCAAGAAGGGGCCCCATTTTGTGCGGAGGTTCCAAAACTATCAGTCTGTGTGCCAACTGTTTTACCAGTGGTCTGTGTACACAGCATTTTTACCATTGTTCATGTGCCAAGCATTTAACCAGTGCCTGGCTGTGTGCAGTGCCAGTTTCCCAACCAGTTTATCAGTGTCTGCATGCCAAGCATTTAACCAGACTGTGCCAACTATTTTACCAGTGGTTATATACAAAGCATTTTACCAATGATTATTTGGTTTGTGGTGCCAATTTCTGTTTGTGGCAGTGTTGGGGGGCCCATGCCCAAAGAGATTTGTACAATTTTATAATAAAATAAGATTTTTTTTCTTTATTCTAATAAGTAACTACCACAATCCATTCTGATTTTCTTCTACTGGTGGGTGAGTGTTCCTAGAAAAATGCTGGTCCAAAGACATCTGCAGTAGTGTTGGTCAAATCTATTGTAAGGTGTTTGACCAGGAGGAACAAACACATATTTCAAGTTCAGTGAATTTAGAACAATGATTGATATTGATGCAATTCCTTATTTACACTAATGTTGGTTTTTGGGCCTAGGCACACTATTCTGTGGCTATTAGCCAATGGCTCGCAAGGTGCTCCCTTACTTGGTCCTCTAACCAGGACCTAAAGCAATAACACAAGCAAAGAAACTGTGAGGGGCACACTTGAAATGTAAATCACAAAGTCTTTATTAAATCACACGTACACAACATTTCGGGGATCACTATGTCCACTTCATCAGGTGGCTGTAGGGTAAGCCATTAATGGTATTTTCAGGGTGGAATCTGTCTGTATGAGGCACCTATCAGTAGACACAACTTTCAACACAAGCATCAGGTCAGCCAAATAAAATGGCAGACATTGGAGGTCGTAAAGGAGCAAAGCAGAGGTGGTGACTTTAATAAAATATTATTGAAAAAGGAGGCCGTGTGGATAGATAAACTTAATACACTAAACCCATGTGGTCTAAATGAAGAGTCAGGTCTGAATAGCTTCTTATAAGGCAATTAGACGCATTCCTTATCATTGTAATCCATGGTTGCTACATTTAGTATAAAATATGTAAAATGGATCAATGTAATTGCAATTTAGTAGTAACCTAATAGATACTATCAGGGCTATTCAATAAAAGTTTGTATCGTTTAAAATGGTGCTAATTTTGCCCCAACCAATCAGATGTTAGCTTTCAAATGTTAAATAAGATCTGATTGGTTGGGGCAAAATTAGCACCATTTTTAACTATAAGAACTTTTATTGAATAACCCTGTATGTTCATTGGGATTAAGTAAGTTATAATGCCATCGTGTGGTGAAAAAGAAACAAGACACTTGTATGTATGTTAAAAAAAACTTTCATGTTTTTATTGTATAAAGGACGCATTCTGGCATTAAGAACATTTGTTCCAGAAGTTTTAAAGAGGACTCAAACATTTTTTCTTCACTTCACAGGACACTTTCTGTTATTAAAGGATTTGAGAAGCACCTAAAACCAGTCAAGGACATATATGGATATGAACTATCATTGAATTATTATTATTGAACATTATAGTTTAAACATTGGACTTAAGTGATCCATGGACATTGATGGATCAACACATTGGATTTTTAAGTTATGAGGAAACACAACTTTTTCACCATGTCGTATGATTGACCACTCCAACAGATATGGGAAAGGAGGGGCCTATCACTGTGTGGCTTTAAAAAGGGAGGTTGGTTTGCACTTGGGTTACACCTGATGAAGGGGACATAGTGATCCCCGAAATGTTGTGTACATGTGATTTAATAAAGACTTTGTGATTTACACTTCAAGTGTTCCCCTCACAGTTTCGTTGCTTTTTCACAATAACCCTGTTTTGATGCTTGTCAACAAAACAGGGTAATATACAAGAACAAATGGAAAGCCACCATGGCTGAAGCCAGCTCATTGAGCTTTTCCAGTCAGGTACACTAGACATACAGCCAATGGCTCGCAGTGATTATATCTAAGCACAATTCTATGAAATGCCAATATAGCTACTGAGCCTATACTAAGCTGTTACTCAGACCTCTAACTTTTTATAGTGTTTTCCAAACACACCTCAAAAGTCTGATCTAGTCTAGATACAATTCTAAATCTGATTGGATCTTGGATCCTAGACCAATCAGATTCTGGGGGTGGGTTTAAGAGAAACTACAAATAGTGAATGTTTAGTAAGGAGAGCTAGTTTTAGATTAGCATTTCATCTGAAATGTTATGTCTTTGTACTAAGGCATGTACTGGGATATAAGCTTATTGAGTGATTCTGACTGGGTAGCTTAAATGGACAGCCCTTAGCTCAGATGGCTCTCAGTTTAGTTCTCAGTATTTGGTTGTCAGTATCTAAGATAAAAAGTTGGCAACAAAAAAATCTGATTTCCCCTAACTAAGTACCTAACAGCAAATCTGAGTAACAGCGCTATTAATATTGGAATATCTGCTTCCAGTTTTTCACCAGAAACAATCTCCATTGATAGAGCATAGGGATTTGGATTTCAAAACTGTTTAGAGAGCAACATGGTAATCAAAGGGATATCAAAAAACACATGCAGCAAAGCTGAGTCTGAATAATTGCAGTGTAAAAGCAACCAGTCTGCAATAAATGCTGCATTGCTTGTAACAGTTGTGTCTGTCATTCACCAGATAATCTTGTATCTCTCTGTCTCTCTACATTTCTTTGTATATAAATATATATTTAAACAAAAAAAGCAGGTTATATTTTATTACAAATATAACCTGATATATAAAATAAAGAGGGCCTGAAATATTTACTAAAATCTGTATGTGAAGTTACACAGATAAACTGATTCAATCTGACATCAACTTGCTACTTGCACACAACAATATCAGATCATGTAGTTCTGATATTTTAACCATTATGCAAACCCCTTCTGATTGGTGGACATATCTCCATAGACTACAAGCACACTGCCCATTATAGGAGGAGAGAAATCAATGGCTGCCCCCATAAGAAACACAAAAATGAAAATATCTGTATAACTGCTCCAAAAAAAGTATATGGCAAAAGTTCACAGGATAGCACTCTTTGCAAATTTACTTTAGGTCATTTCAGCACTGTAGATGCCCTTTAAAATGCCCAAGCATTGTACAACAGCAAACTGCAGACAGAGGGTGGTGGGAGTTGTAGTTTTAAATACATAGCATACATATCTACACCCATATAAAGCGGTAGACATTTCACTGCAGTTCCACCCTCTCCCTACCCATCATCCTCTGTTATGGTACCTGCTCATTGTAACTTTTACTGTCTCCCATAATGCAAGTTAAGACAGTGGGTGGAGATTAAAATGTATATTCTGCAGGACATAGTTCTAAAATCATGGATATGTAACCAGTAGATCTCCAAATGTTTTAAAACTATAACTCCCAGAATTCCTTGGCTATAGAGTGAATGATGGTAGTTGTAGTTTTTAAACCATCTGGAAAACTACTAGTTACCTATCCCTGTCACAGATCAACAAGAAAATAGTTGTAGATAAAGATTTAAAATGAGCTGAGGCCCATGGGTAGGTAGAAGTTGGGGACAGTGAAGGCCCATGGATAGGTAGAAGTTGGGGACAGTAGAGGCCCATGAATATGTAGTAGGGGACAGTAGAGGTAGGTAGTTGAGGACAGCAGGGATATATTATATAAGGGAGATTACACTACCTACAGTGTAATATAAGGATATTACGCCACCAAGGAGTTCCCTGACCATATAAAAGCACAAGGCCGTTAGGCCGAGTGGTTTTTATAGAGGTCAGGGAACTCCAAGGTGAAGTAATATCCATATATTATTCTGTAGGTGGTGTATTATTCCATGTAATACATAAGGTAAAAAAAAGAAAAATCCAGCACAGGCACTATCTCTCCCCCTCCCTGTATTTGTAATATAGATAACAAACCCTTTTTTCCACATACAAATAGTAATTGCCATTTCTATCTCAAACTAGAAGAAGATAATAAACATCGTCTCTCACCCGTTGCTGTTCCAATTTGTTACACTGACTGACTGAATTACTGTGCTGATAAGGAGGAGCTAGCGCATTCCTGTGAGTCATAACTGACTTATTCGCTTGCTCCTCCTTGTCAGCACAGTAATTCAGACAGTCAGTCAGTGTACAAAAACGGGCTAGTTATTTACATTACTAATACAGGCAGGGAGAGAGAAATGGGGAGGGGCAGTGGAATACAGGAAGTCACTCAGTGACATCACTGAGTGACTGATTGTATAGATTCTCACCACTGCATCTTCCCATTGAAATGCCAGAGCCTTATGTATTATATAGATATAAAGTTTCTTTTACTGTTGTTGATGGGTGAGGGATCACCCTGACTGCACTGTACTGTACATTGTACTCATACCAGGGATCTTCTACCTGTGGGCCTACATTTCTTTGAAGAATATAACTTCCAGCATTCCACTACAGCACTCACAATATCAGAAGGCATCCAGGGAATGTTGGAGTTGTAGTTTTCAGACATTTGGTGCCTGCAAGTTGAAGAGCCCTGCTATATTTTTGGTTTGTTTCTTGAACATTTTTGGTTATGAATAAAAAAATCTGTTTTAACTTAAAGGGCATGTCCACCCCCAAAACTATAACCCCCAACTACTGGCCCCACCATGTAGTGTAGTTTAATCCTTACCCACATCCAACTCCATCTGGTTCTCCTGTAGTCCTCCCCAAAGTTCCAAAAAACTGCCCACCAGGAGGCTAGCAGGTCCATATGGACACTGCCTGCTACCTGGCCTCCCGGAGATTCCTGCCATGCGTGCTGCAGCCCTTCTCCCCCTCCCTCCCCCTCCCTCTCCCTCCCGTTCTACTATCCCTCCCCTAGCATTAAACCCTTAATATTATGCTCCCCCATGTCCCCAGCCCCAACCGCATGTTTGTTTTTTTTTTAAAAAGCTTACCTCTCCGCTTCTCCGCTGCACTGAATGACCGGCAGCCGCGCCGTGATTGGCTGCCGCTCAGCCAATCACAGACGCGACTGCCGGTCCCGCCCCTCTGCTTGCATTCTCGCAAGCAGAGGGCCGGCAGTGCGGGCGAGGATCGAGGGGAGGTAAGTAAGAGTTTGGGGAGCTTTTAAAAAAACAAATCATGCGGTTGGGGCTGGGGGACATGGGGGAGCATAATATTAAAATTCTATTTTAGGGGTGGACATAGCCTTTAACTTCCCTGTACAAATTTTAGGAAGAAAGACTAAAAACGGGTTGGGTTTCGGGTCCAAAACTTGCAGGTCGGATTGCGGGTATGAATCGGGAAGAAAAGCAGGTTGTGGGTTGGGTACGGATTTTTGGGGTAGAGTAGATGCGGGTCTGGAAAATTAGACCCCGGCAGGTTCACAGTTTCATTCAGTTAGCTGCCAGTATTCTGTACAGTGGGCCAAGTTTTAAAAAAAGTAGATGAAATGTTTGGAATCCTTGGATTGGCCGCAATTTCCTTTAGTTTTTTTTATAGGTAGCAAAAGAAATACCTTTTCCCAGCGATACATTACAGTGGGAAGCAGAGGTAAAGGAACTGCTAAGAGAAATGTAGACAAGGCTGTCATACTGGCCAGAGATGGTCAGTAGACAGTCCTGGATTTAGTGCCTAATTTTGTATCTATAGTCTGATGAACTAAAGTCCATAAAATAGTAAACTTAATATTGACCAATGAGGACCAGTTAATAATTGTGTGTTTGGAAAAGACAACATTTGAAAAATGTCTTGATGAATTATTGAGGAAAGGGGGCAGTAAGGTAGTAAGTGTCAGTAAGCACCCCAAAACATTGTATTTGTTGTTTATGCACTAATACATTTTGACGTTCACCAAGAAGTAGTGTGCTCCTCTTGCTTCTATATACTTTGGATTGCCTTAAATCCCTGGGTAGGGGTGTGTGGAGGATTGCACCTATCAACTCTAGGCCAAAGCCTGCAACAGTGTGCTAGATTGGCTTCTAACTGGCTTAATGAATTATTGACCAGCATATTGACGTGATGATTGTTGCGACCGATCGGCATGTTATGGTATATCAAATTAATGGGTACAAAATACAAATCATTAAGTTTGATGTGTGAAGAAGTTGAGGAAGGTGTAGCATAAATTGACACAGGACTGGGGCTGTGTAAAGTATAAAACAAGCTTTACTACAGAAACATGCAGGCTACTGTTTGGACAAAGGTCCTTTCTCAAGCACCGGTTTAGTGGAAAACTAGTGGTGTAAAGCCCATTTGCAAGAGTTTACTAAAAAAACTGTAGCGGCAAGCAAAAAACTCAGTTTCACTGTTATTGCAAAACGAATTGGTTCTATTACAAACCACTTGTGGTATTGTGCAAAAACTGCATTCATGACCCCGATCTTCATTGGTAAATGGAAAACAATGTTGTACCACACTCAAGACAAACGCTTATTTCCTGAAAAGTTGTCAACATCCTAAACTAAACAGACAAAAAAGGGAAAACACACCGTTTCAGCTGGGCACTTAATTTATCCTTCTGTGTGGGACACTTACAGGGCCACCATTAGGGTGGAGCTAGGGGGTACTGTGTGATGGGGTCTGGACTTTCCAGGGGCCCAGAAAGTGAAAGAAAGGGGTTTTTTTCCTGCAATATGGCATTCAACACAGGAGCTCCGTTCCTAGATGGAGGAGAGAAAGGGGGTGTGTGCTTCCTGGATTTCCTTGTGTCTGCTGCAAGGCCCTATGACTCAGTCAGTGGCATTTCAGGCATGGGGCTCAGCTAGTATAGTCACCCTTAGTCATAGCCAGTATAGTCAGCCCTCTAGTTCATTAGCCAGCATAGTCAGCCTCCAGTTCATATAGCCAGTGTATTCAGCCCTCTAGTTCATTAACCAGCATAGTCAGCCTCCAGTTCATTAGCAAGGTGATTCAGCCTTCCAGTTCATTAGCCAGTGTTGTCAGCCCTCTAGTTCATTAACCAGTATACTCAGCCTTCTAGTTCATTAGCCAGTAAAGCCATCCCTCCAGTTTATACCCAGTGTTGTGAACGCTCTAGTTCATAGCCCAGTGTAGCCAGCCCTCCAGATCATTAGCCAGTGTAGTAAGCCCTCAGTTTATTAGTCAGTGTAGTCAGCCTCCAGTTCATTAGCCAGTCTAGGAACCGGGAACAAAAGTGCGTAAGTAAAGTTTTGGCCCGATTTTAAAGATTTGAATATGGCGTTTAGGGATGGAGGGGTGTCCCTACAGTTTTTTATTGAAAAGCTTAATGGCAGCACTGAGGAGATTGGAGGGATTTTTGAGAGCCTCAGAGTGATGCCAAAGTCCTCTTGGAGGACGAAAGCAGGCACATATCTTTTTATGCACAGACACTCTTCAGTTTCCTGAATTTTTACACTGCAGGACAACCATTTGGATCAGAAAAGAAAGGTGAGGAATTGTTAAAACTACACAATGGGGCCAGCAAATGGGCAAATTTTAGGTGGGGTGGACATGCCCTTTAATGCTAATAATGATACAAGTATTATAAACAAGTCCAATGGGTGCCATTGTGTGGGTTCTATCGCTGTGAATGTGGACAATTTAACACCTGTCCATAAACTATTAGCCTAATACCCTTAATAGGGGAATGAGCATGAGGTGCCAAGCTTAACAAACTGCAGCATGGAGAATTAAGGTTGGAACACGTGCGATCGAGGGTGCTGACCTGGGACGCGCAATGTGTACGAACGAGCGTTTCGGCCGATAATTGGCCTGTGTATGGGCACTTTATCGGCAGAAGAAACGGACGCTCATTCGGAGATCTGCCTGGTGGATCGGGGAACAATCTCCGAAAGAATGGACGATTTGGGCGATAAAGTGCCCATACACGGGCCGATTATCGGCTGGAATGCTGTCGTACACATCATGCATCGCGGGTCGGCACACGCGAACAATTAGGGCAGAATGTGAGGATAATTAGCAAAACAGCAGGAAACTCATTTATTGCAAAATTACCATCTTACACAGTGAAGACAACAACAAACTAGAAACAATTTACTGAAAAGTAAATAGTAATAGAAGTAAAACTGGAAATCCTACCTGGTTCCATTAGTGTGCAGAACCTAAACTAATACTTGGTTGAAGCCACTGTTGATTTTATACAACACTCGGTAGATTTGTAAAGTCTACTTTAACACTTCTGAAAAGAAGTTTTTTGAATTTCATCGCCATCTACAGTGCAAAGCTCTTTGAAAAAGCTTATGAATTGTATGTTTAAAGAAAGAGAAACTAAAAATAAAACAAAATTGTTTCATCCATGCACCACCAATTCCAGCTTTATATTGTATGGAAGTAATTATATGTAAAATGTACCAAGCACACTTTTGGGACTATGCAGTTAGCATCTTTTACCACAAGATGTCTCGATGGGTAAAACTCTGGGATTGCCCTCTCTGTCTGAACCAGTTAGAGAGAAATGCTGATCTCTGTTGGTCAATGCTCCTAAAGATTGACTGCTTGTGATGATGTAACATTTACAGGGCTGTCTCTAGACCTGAAACAAAATTCCAAATGCTGCCCCCCTCTCCACATGGAAGGGGTGTGGTTAATACTTGAAAGTGGGCAGTGCTTTGTCCAGAAGTGAGGTGTGGCTTGTCAATAAATGGGAGGGGCTTTATACACCTGACTGGTAAATAATGCTCACAATGACTGGTAAATGATGCCCATAGTGGCTGGTATTAGATGACCACAGTGACTGGTATTAGATGCCCAAAGTGACTGGTATTAGATGCCCACAGTGACTGGTATAGGATGGCCACAGTGAATGGTAATAGATGACCACGTGACTGGTATTAGATGACCACAGTGGACTGGTAAATGATGCCCCACATTGATTTTTGATGTGCAGAGCTGATAACATTTTTTTGATCTGCAGGGCTGACAACATTGTTTTTTGATCTGCAGCACGACAAACGTTTATTTTTGATCTGCTGGGCTGACAACATTGATTTTTGATCTGCAGGGCTGACAACATTGATTTTTGATCTGCAGGGCTGACAACATTTGTTTAAACAAAAAGGTGGAGCTGGATTATTTGCTCTGTAGGTTTCATTCACCTTTAGATACTGAAGGTTTCATTCACCTTTAGATAGTAACAACTGAGAAATGCATTGCACAGAGCTGTGCTAAGATCAGGTTCACTTCATTATCCTCTTCCTGCAGCTAAAGAGTATGCAGATGGAATGCAATCTGTGAGAAACCGCGGCAGATTTAAAGCAAAATCTAGGAGACTTACCAGATTAAAATAAATATTTTAGAATTGTGCCGATTGCAGACATGCCACCCTGCCAAATGTGGTGAGAACGGGGCGTGTTTAGGGCGTGGCGATGCATGTGACTTGCAATAAATCATAAAGAAGCAGAGTTAGGGGCGTGGCAGACAAAAAATGGGGCGTTCCAGGGGGAGACTCCAGGTAAATGCGGGGTCCCGGAAATTGGGGTGGGTCTAGGTGCAGGAGACCACAAAATCCGTGGGATTCCTGTAACTCCCTGGAGGGGGGGGATACCTGAGATTGAGCCTTGTAATATGTAAATTCAAATGTGTTTGGACTCAGTCTGTCACAAAAAACAGATTGAGACACAACATAGTACAGAGCTGCAACATAGAAACAAGTACAGAACTGCGCAGAAGAAGGATAATGAAGTGAACCTGATATTAGTCAGCTCTGTCCAATGCATTTTCAATAGTGTTCTATCTAAAAGTAAATAAAACCTTCATTATAAGGTGAATAAAACCCTCAAAGCAGATTAATCTGGCTCCACGTTTTGTTAATATCTTTATCAAGCATCGACGCTGACCCGGTTAGAATGAAATCCTATGAGCAAGTAGGATTGGAAAATATGATTAAATCTACTATTAACAAATGACAGGAAAAAAAAAAAAAGGAAAAATAAAGGTAAGTGAAAAAAAAAGTTGTACAAGTCCTTTAAAAAACATTTCACAAAGGCTCTATTGCACCCCTCAACAGCTTGAAATCCTTATTCAAGCTATTTTTCAATATTTAGACAGTTTATATCTACTAAACCTTTTGTAGGTTGGGCTAATATACATCATCTCACTTTAGATACATTTACTACAGAAGGTAGACTTTTATATTTAATACTAATGTAAATTAGGTAACATATTATAAAGGACATTCTTTTTTTCAGTTTAAGCTTAAAAAAAAAAGAGTATAACCTTTGTTATAATGTAAGGTAAAAATCTAGCAAAATTCTAAAAAAAAAATAGTCAATACCCCTTGGGCACTATTCTGCATTTACATTAAAGGATATGTACACTGTTAAACCAAGTCAAGTTTATGTAACCCCCCTTTTTCCCCTAGGTCCCTCTGAGTACGTGCTGCTGTAAAGTTGCTGACATCATTGGAGGGGAAGTATATTTATGTTTTCTTCCCCCAGGGTAGTGCGTTACCAATGTATCTAAGTGGGAAAATTTCAACTATGTGAGTCGTTTGTCTAAACGGGATCAAAAAAAAGCTTCTACCCCAGTGCGTATACCTAATCCCTCATTACAACCGTACTAATCCCATTTAAATAACTATCTAATCTTTATCCTTATATACAATATAAAGTTGTTTCTCCACTTTTTCTGAAAGCTGTGATGTCTAAGGTAGGCAGCTCAAAGCAGGGCTATGTTACAGAGCCGTATCAGCTTATTTGTTTAGTCACTTGGCCAATGTATCAAGCAGTTAACGTGAATTTGAGATGCACCTAATGGCAGTTTGGACATTACGCCAAAATGGTGTCCAGTCCCTGCCGGCAACCAAACGATGAGCCGTTAACCGGTTGTTAAGACGTAATCCTTAATGCCAGCAGATTCGTTGGTGGTTAAAGATTCTGTCTAACTAAAGGCCCACTCTACGCCTGCCCTGAGCGCCCCGATCCAGCTCAGTGATTGCTTAAAGTGGGCAATAAGCAATGATTAGCGACTCGCGGTACATAGCTCTCGATTGTTTTGATGAACAACACCAATGCGATTGTACCCCAGAGATGTCTATGGCTTGGGTAAATTAGTGCAATGCGCTTTTAACGCAGACTTCATTGCCCAGTGTGTAAACTCCATGCGCTCACGCGGTAAGAACGCAAGTGCCAGATGCCCGGGGTCTTGACGTAACCCGTGCCACCCGGAACTAGTGGGTTTTTAGGTATCGGTGTTAAAGGTCGAGAACCGATTAGCGTGCATTTTAAACTCTGCCCAGGCCACTGGGTAAAAGATCTGCCCAGCGCCCCACTGGGTAACTCGCCCGTTGGAATGCAAGGTTTAACATCATTACTGAAATAGGGTGTTAACCCTCGCTGTCCCAATGGCACCCCCGGTTTCTTTTAGATTAGCCATGTATATATACACAATTGTATGTCCCCCAAATTTATGATGATACGTGGGGGTGGGAATAAATACTTTATTGATGAAACAGCATAAGGCTGTGAGAGTTGCAAGTTCCCAAGGGTGTACCGTGAACACTTCTCGGCTGGTTCTTCCTTGCCTTTCACGAATAACCCATTCACAAGGATTCTAATTTCTGTCTTAACTTTGCTCATTTCATCGATTTTAAAACGTGTATGAGGTCACTTCAGGAAAATGGATTATGACAAGTATAAATGGACAGAAGCAGAAGCGCCGGATGCAGTAGCGCTCGCTTAAGGAAGTGAAGTAATGTTCACCGGTTTGGAACAGAATTGCACTAGTCTATATAGTTACTGGTGCGACAAACTGTCCTTTTTTTTTAAACTATTTTTCTTTAAGATTTTTTCCTAATTCTAAGTCTTTTTCTGATTTTGTTTTTTTATCTTTTTTTTGTTTCATTGCCCCATCCTATAGTCACAAATCCCTACCTGGCAAATCTTGTATGTTGGGCCATCTACTAACAGGGCCCTATCTACTAACAGTGCCATATTGTAGATGGTCGTAGTAGCAAATTCTTTTATTCGCAGCTGTTAACCCGACACCAACCTCCCTCCCGCTGGCGCCACCCCCCTGTCCCAGCGTCTCCCGGTATTTATACATATACACATAACAAATCCCCCCTAAATGGTTATATTCATCGCAACCCTAGTATGTATTTAAAACATACAAGTATTTAGGGTATAGGTGCCAATAAGGCATCATCGTTAGATCGGGTGAAGCTGGAGGATTAAAGCGCATAATATTAGAACAATGGGCAGAAGGGGGGTGGGCGAAGGTGGGCATAGCATCCGGTTACAACTTGGGACCCACGTCCAAATAGGCCACTCGGCCCACTGGGATTAAAGGTGGCAACAAGTGACTCCCCAATTCAGGAGGCTATGTAACACCTAATATAGAAAACAGACTGGGTGGATTGGTGGTGGGCCTGAAATAGAGTTAAACATCATTTTATTTGTACTTTAAAGACCTTGTTTACAGATACACACAAAGACGAAAAACTTAAACATCAAAACCGCTCTGTGACCAAGAGTCGGCCAATAAATATAGAGGATAGGAGTAAATGGAGCGAACTAATGTGCCACCAAGCAAGGAGCGAAGGTACGTTAACAGTTGGATAAACTAGTCACATCTCGCCCAGCGCCAGCCGGCACCGAGGTCCTAGGGCAGTCTGTATCGGGTGAAATAAATCCTACTCCATCTAGATCTAGGTTCCAATGGAAGGGGCCATTGCGCATTAGACATAAAAAGTTGAATGCTGTGAGTCTAGCGCACGTGGCGCGTGGGAGAGACTGGTGACTGTATGACCTCTGTCTGTGTATCCACGTAACTTACCTCGTCTGGATTGTGCACATTTGTTCGGCTCCATTATCCTCTCTCTACATTTATAAGCGATTCTGCGCAAGAGTTGTTTTAGGTTTTTTTTGTGGTTTAGGTTTTAATTTAAAGTACTAAATAAAATGTATGTTTTAACTCTTATTTCAGTGCCACCACGTATCACAGTCGTTCTCTATAGGTGTTCCTATGCCTCCTGGTATTGATTCACTTTGTAGCCACTTATATACGCGGGAGTGCTTGTGGACTTGGGTCCAAGTTTTACCAGCTGTCCCACCTATGACCCCTTCTTTCCATTGTCTAATATTATATTAACACTGGTACTGAGGAAATAAAGTAATAATAATTAAATAGTACTAGTCCCCGATATGGCGTTCCCCCGATATGACCTAGAAGTGAACAGTGCACCAGAGGTTTCATTAATATTTTGTCTAACGTGCATCCTTATTGGGTGCCGACCTTCCATTGAACCTTTCCATTTCCGCTATATATAATAAGGTTCGGGTTGCCTACTTTTAATGTATTATTAACCGGTTTGGCCTAATATCTAAAAAAGAAATTGACAATTTAAAAAAAAAAAAAAAAGGGACAGGTTCTTATATCCCAGAATAGCATGTGAAAAGGGGATGTTGGGAAGTAGACACATTAGGTAATGGTCACATAAGAAGACTTTAAGTTAGGCGTTACCTTTAATCACTACTGGTTTCCTGACATCATATTCTGGGCAGTCACCATTTCATTTAAATTCCGACACTTTGTACAAAAACTGAACACGCAACACAAGCAGCTTTATAAATAAAATTATAAAATAGCTTGATTTTAATTTTTTTTCCCCCCATAGCAGCCAGTAATGAGTAGACTGTATTACTGAGCCAACGCCTGTCAGCTCGTTCATCAATCTTCCCGCACACCGGGAGCACAGGCCTCTTAAATGTTGTAGCACTGCAAAAAAGAGTATCTTGGTTGCTAAATCTGGTGACGACAGTTTGTCAGCAGTTCATCATCAAATGAACGTTTCGGTAAGTCGCCTAAAACCTGCCGCTTTGTCCACAGTCAGGATTAAAGGATCACGATAGGGGTATGAAAGTTTTTAACAAAAATAGTTACCTGAACAGTTTGGTGGTGAAGGTTCTCATTCATCCAGGTTCATGGTATATTGTTGTATTAGAATTAGATACTGGACCTTAAGTCATCTAGATCTTCTTAAATCCAGTTTGATCACTTGAATAACACCAGATATAAACTGACGTACCTTGGGGCAGGGATATAGGAGGGTAATCATACCTCCCAATATAGATTCTCGTGAGGCGCACCAGCCCAAAGAAACAAAGAAAACTGATTCTGAGTCTGCCTCCTGGTTTCAGCATATCTTCAATGACAGGGGGGAATAGTCCCGGAAACCTGGCAACTAAATATAAAAAACTGCAGGTGATGAGATCCTCAATAAATGAATATTGTGCAGTAGGAATAATCAACTCCGACTTCACTGCCCCGGTACTTTTGTTTAAACAGTTCATTTTATAGGATAGATTCCTTTTAAGTTCTATTCTTTCTTTTGACTCTTTCTCTTGCATTAATTACCCTTCATTTTCTCTGGTTCAAGGAGCGGTGCTACCATGGATACAGGATACTTAGATGAAACCCTCTTTCTGCTGCAATTAGGATTAGAAAATATTGAGACAATGTATATGAGACAACTATTAGTGATGTGGTTATGCCCCGTGTCCTTAACTGCATGGTACACTCACCTCTTACTTCCCCTCCAGGTTCTGCAGAAGCCATGAGTTACAGAACAAAAGCGCTCATAATCAAGACACCTTTCCCGCAAAGTCTTCTTGCATGGTCTGTACTCCCCAGCAGTGAACCAGAAGAATGAGTTTTACATCAGGAAGGCTGACCCTTGACCCTACTCCCCAAAAAGCGGATACACCAGGTCTATGAGGAAATGCAGGCGCACTGTCTGTTTTCTGTAGGTTTACCAGGTCATACGGGTGGTTTTTATTACTATGTGGTTAATTATCACAATAATGCAGCTATTATGCGAGAAACACAAGTATCTCCTGTGTCTGTCTGCCCACGATGATAAGGTGTTGAGGAAATGGGCAGAGATGTTGGGCGTTTTTTTTTTAGCTTTATCTGCAGTTTTAGTTTAACTCTTCATCAGTCGACTAGTTGTTGATTCTGTTCCTGACGTTACGCTATCACTCCTTTTAAATCACTGCTGAGTGTGGCTACTCCAACCCAAACACAACGAGTATGTTTGATCTCCGGCAAGATCTGTCTCGTCACTTGGTTATAAGCCCCACAAAGGTGAGTGGAAAAACCGAACACAATGCTGAACTGAACAACACGCTCTAGTCGATCAGCTTTATTCTCAAGCGACAAAAGACTAGGTTAAAATGTATGACATCCCTTATGTCACAGTAATAGTAGAACACCCTACTTAGGGAGATTCAACCAGCAAATTACCCCCAGAAGTCTCTGTGTGATACTCGCGCAGCTGCCACCAATTTCGGGGTTAAGGTCATGTAACCGATCGCTAATCCCACTTGATGGTGCTGTGGATGAATTGGGATTAAGGAACACTAAACCCAACAAATAAGTATTTGCCATTGTTTGTATATTCACAGGGAGGTGAACGCTGGCATTATATAGTACAAACAGGCAGGTATTCAATAACCTTTTTATCCTTTCAAAAATGGTGCTAATTTTCTCAACTTCCCATCAGTCTATTTCTACATTTGAAAGATAACAGATGATGGGGTTGGGGCAAAATTAGCAACATTTAAACATCGAACTTTAATTGAATCTCCCTTTGATAGGTATGTTCCCTAGTCAGTTCACATGATGCAGTTAAGGGAGAGGAGTTTTTTGTGTGGTCATTTTGCCTGCCTTAAAGGGTATTCCCACTGAATTTTTTGTTTTTGTCCATTAGTTTTATTTGAAGAACGGGGAGATGGAAGTAAGACACACCTTTTACCACCATGTCTTCAATATAAAACTAAATTGGCCAAAAAAAAGATTTCAGTGAGAGATAAACCTTCAATATTTCCTTCCCTCCTGGGTAGCGATGTCGGCAGTTTCACACCCCACCACCCTTTTTCTCGTTGTATTCCGTGGTGAGCTGGTCATAGAAGTACACTTCTTTCAAATGCAGTTCAGGTTTACCATGGCAGTGATCTTGCATTTTGCTTCTAGTGTTGCTACCGGGCCTGGTAGTGGTTAAAGGACTGTGGACGGTGGGAAAGTTTTAACCAGACTGATTTGAATAGAGCTCACTTTACAACACCGACAATAGGCAACCTATTTTTTTTGCAGTGGTTTGCGTATTATCGTAAATCATTTTTAATAAGTGCTTCAACTGCATCATATTAAATGTACGGCCCTTTTGGGCAAATGCTTATTCAGCGTGAAAGAACCCCTTAAATAATAATAAACTAGATTTTATTCCCAACCCTATGAAATTTTATATGCAGAAACATCAAAGGACCCACACAGAGTAGCATGATGTATTTGTACTATCATTGTATAGTTTTAATATCCATTAAGTATTATAGACCGATCTTTTTATATTTTACAGATAAAGTTTTAGGAAAGCTTAAGCCTTGGGGCGAGAATAAAGAGAATATAACGCAGCCGTGAAAGCAACACATCTCTACTAAAGCAACATTTTAAGCAACCCCATTGCAGACCAGGTCGTAAAAATAATAAAGATTTTGTCAGGACTTTATAAGATCTTATTTAAACATCAGATGACTTCATGTACTCTGTACATTTAACTAGGAATTGCTATCAATTGCCTTCAAGCTGAATATAGGTTTGTGGGGTCCAGCTTCCCCCTGATTTTCCCCAACTCCTACGGGTTATTAAAAGCTGGCCATACACTGATTATAAACCCCACTTCCTGCAGTGCACATCCATTGTAAACAAATGTTAATTTTCACCCGCCTCGGACATTAAATGGATGGTATCTGAACTTATCAGATTGAAAAGGAGATTTTTTTTACTGCCGGAAAGAAAACTCTTGAAGGGGGACTCGGGCACGCAGGGTAAGTAATCAACCTCCAGGAGGGGGACACTTTAAACATGATTTTTTACAGCTCTGATTCCGTCTCGCCCTTACATTATATCTACAGCACCAGCAGCCTGCTGGTTTGTCCCAAAAGAGGGAGCGAAACGGAGAGTTCTCTAACTTTTGGTAAAAAAAGCACACAAGCACTAAAAACTGATAGAAATACATCAGACAACTTTGTTTAACGAGCATAACACTTGTAAATAAAGGGAGGTAGTGCTTGGGTCAACCTTCGGTTCCAGAGAAATAAGCTAGTACGGTAAGTAAAAAACAATTCCTTTGTCTTTCGCCTTGGGGGACCAGGCACAGCAGGGGACTTCACTGAACAGTAAAGGGATGGGCAGAAGCTTAAAAATACGGTCGTCTCTGGCTTCAACCTGTATGTAAAATCTAATGAACATGTTAATTGATGACCAAGTGTTGCCCTATGCAAATCGGGCGATGGAGCCCCCGGCAAGCTGCCAGAAGCCCCTAGGATTTGGAAGAATGAGCTGCAACCCGCCGGGGAGGAGCAGCCCAAATTCGGCATAACATCAGCTAGAGGATCAATACGAAGCCATCTCGCAAGGTTTACGGAGAAGATGCTCTTGAGCCCTGTGAGGAACCCGCCAGGAGGAGACAGAGTTTTGAAGAGGAATTGATTCTGTTTGAGAGTATATCCAGATTTTTTTAAGGGATTCTGAATACCTCCAGGAGTGCAACCTCTTTTTTCTTTTTGATAGAGGACGGCGAGCAAAAGGTTGGTAAACATCTCCTGGTTCAGGTGAAGAAGCAACTACCCTGGGTAGGGAATGAGGCTGAGGTCGACGGACGACTTTGTCCCTGTGGAAGAGAGAACGCTGGGTTCTACTGATAGAGCTTGCCATCTCTAACACCCTCCGAACTGAAGAAAGGTAAGCAGGAAGCGGTTTCTAAGAGAGGAGAGGGGGAGCGCAATTTGATTTAAAGGGGGGCCTTGAAGAACTCGAAGAGGAAAAGGAGATACCAACCGGTGTATAGATTGTACTGTGAGGAGGCCTAATCTGAACGCCACTCTTGTAGAAGGTTGTAATCTTTTCGTTGATGGTCAAGCCGTGATTTAAAGAAAAGTGTAATGCTGGATTTGAACTTTTAGGGCGCTGAGAGTAGTCTCTATTTACTCATTACTTGTGAAAGGTAGAAGTCTGGATAAGCCAATTGTCTTTGAGGAAAACCTTGAAACCGACCCCACCTTTTTGTACTCTGTGCCAAATTCGAAGATATCTATGGCGATGACGTTTTTGTGCAGCTAACAGTGGGAATGGCCTGACAGTTCTTCAGGATGGCGGGCTTCCCCTCGCCCCACGCCATTCACTTAGACGTCTAAGATCTGGGGGCTGGAAATGAGCCCTTGAGAAATAGGTATGGGTTAGGGGTGGGGCCAGGGTTGCTGTGCATCTGTAGGGATCTGTTGAACCAGGCCCTTCTATGGCACCTGCGGCGTATGAATATTGTCCTGTTCCTTCTGAGATTGATCTTTATTACCCGGGGAATCAGGGATGGAGGGTCGGCATAGGACTAGCGGGAACCTGCCAAGGAACTTACGAGGCATCTCTCAATGTGCTAGTGGGTCCCGTGTTCTCGAAGCAGAGAAGGGGGGACTTCTTTGAGGCGGCATCCAAGCCCAGGCCTTTAGCTATAGACCTCGCGTTGAATAAAACTGAGGCGGCTGATCGGGCGTCAGTCTACTGTATTCTACGGTGGGGCGTCTCCGATTGTAACGGCGCGTCCGATAGTCCTGATAATATTAACAACGGGACTTGGAGAGTCCGAACGGCGGTCTGATATTAAGTGTTTCTTGAGCATACTTCATGCTTTTGCCAACCCACAGTGCTGACCCTGCGGCGGCCAGACGAATGAAGTCTTGTAGCAGTGCTCAATGCGATACGTTTGATCTGTGAAGGTCCCCGCTTCAGGCACAGAGGGATGTGTAGGTGTACGGGGAGCCGAGCCACGACGGATTAGATGTTGGGAGGTTTAGTAGACCCTTTCTATGTTTGCTTGGGACCCGGGAAACATGGTGTTAAAGAGCAGGATTGTCAAGGCCGTCGCTGAATCTGACTCATGTCTTGGGAACCGTCCTGTCCAATTGTTATAGGATGGGAACTAGATGAGGCTTTCTTTAACTTAGAAAACAGGGTTTTGGAACGGATTCCTTTGGGATTCCGTCGCCCTAATATTAACAACAGAAGGGACTGCCCTTATGGAAGAGTCGACAGCTTCTGGTGTAATAGGGTTTTGCATGAGGGACGCCCTGTTTCGGGAGTATCATATCAATTTACTGCCTCTAGATCTTTGTCGTCCTCATGAGGGCAAATCTCAGCTGTAAATGACGTAACAGGCTTCTGTGGCATAGGGATCTGCAGTCCCCGGTCTGTAGTAGGGTGTCCGGATTGTAGAACCTGTGCCATAGAAGCAGAAGAGAAGATATGGAAGGCTAGGGATTGCCCAAGCTGGTTCATAGCAAATTCACGCACGGGGCATCTGAGATAATTAAACGTCTTTATTTCATCACATCAGTACACAAGTTGTAGGGATCACTTTGTCCCTTATCAGAGCCTGACCTAGAGGACTGGCACGGGCGCACCTTGTGAGAGTCTTTGGCTAAAGCACAATGAAGAGTGCCTAGGCCCGAAAAATCTACTTGCAAGTGGTGCATGACTACTGACGGGGCCTTGAGGAGCTGACGAATGGTGAAGCCTATGGTGGGTTTTTTAAATGAATCTAACCGATCCCATTGACAGCTCTCGCAGTCAAGTCTTGACTGGCTTGAGTCTGTATGCGCAGGAGGGGCAGTCATTCGCCCCGCCTAGCGTTACAGGCACGACACACCCCCCGTTGGCATGCGGGTAATTTGGAATGGCAGGGTCAAACAATATGTGACCGGGGTTCTTATCCCCTTCTGAGGGACCGGAGCGCCCCCCCTGCTGGCCATAGTGACAAGAATAGCAAGCAAGCGACATTCCTGCAGGATCTTCCGCGGAGCCGATGGAGGAGCACCACCCCTGGCAGCCGGAAGCCCCGGCTTGCGGAGTTCACGCGGGGGCGGGACGACCTAGTGTAGGAAAAAAGAACCTGCGGTCGCACTCAACTCTTTCGCCACTTCTGTGACCCCCACATATCCAGTCCACAAGTTTCGGGGGGATCCCCCTCTCCGGTTTTTTCCTGCGACACGCCCATTGGTTCTAAAGGAAGCACCACAGAGGGTCTGCCCCCCCACAGTTGGGTCGAGTGACCTCACCATGTTGATCCGCTAAGCCTAAGTGTTGAGCGCAACCACCCCCACCGCCCCATCGTGCCGGAAAAGCGCAAGCCAGAGAAGGCGCCGTGAAGACCAACCAACAGCCGGGAGGAGCTCCCGCCCCCGCGGAGGGATCCGGGGGTATTACGAGAGTTGTCTTATAAGTGCCTGAGCGTCTGTGATCTCAAAGAGGGAGCAGTGCTGGAATGTGGAGAGATTTTTGCTTACCCACAGATGGTCCCGGCCCCCTTGTACCGGGCACTGTCTTCGGCCAGGACCTTCAGAACTGGGGGGAGCAGATGCCCAAAGTCACTGGGTAAGAAAGTCAAGGAAAGGCTGGCAGGGGGTTCCTTCCAGCCTGTCCATGTCGTCCCCCTTGTCTGGAGAGCTGGGTGCTCTACCCCCGAGTCCGTGTCGGCCCCGTGGCAGGGCTTCCCTCCCGCTGTCCTGTTTCCTCGTCGGGTGGTGATCGCGGGCGGCGTCCCTCCTGCGCCGCTCCCTGACGCAGGCTGTGGTTGCTGTAGCCTTGTCAGGGGCGGCGCTGTCTGCGCCTAGTGCCCTGCACAAAAAACAAATCCTGTATTAAGTGTCTCCTGGCGGGATCTTAAACCTGCCTGTGCTGGGTCCCCCCCCGGCTGAAAGGGAAAATCGTAACTGTAGCGTTTGGACGCCATTCCACAAGACCCTCTACACTTCTTCTCATGACGTTCTATTTTTCTTAAGGAAGACCCCCCCCCTTCCCCTTCTGTCCCTCCTGCCCCCCCCCGGCGCTGACCGCCGACGAAGCATGAGCCGCACAGACGGGTACCAGCGCCCCCCACCCTTGGAGTCGCCGGGAGTTTGTTACTATTACTACGCCCGTTTTTCCTCTTCCTCTGTCCCTCTTTCTGTTGTTTCCGCTTTTTCGCACCCACCCGCCCTTGTACATCCCCCCTTGATCTGTTTCCTTGGTCCACGTTCCCATTCGTTTTGTATCTCGTTCTATCTTTCCGCGTTGGGGGGCCTTTAGGCCGCTGGTCACCTGGCAAGTTCGGGCCGAGTGTGCCGTTTTCCAACAACTCTTGGTTTTACAAGCTAATGTCTTCACGATCACGTTATTCCGTGCCTCTTCCCCCACCCCTTTCGCCTAGTACCCAGGGTGAGAACCTCCGTCATGTCAACTGTTGTTCTCTTGCCTCCTCGTCTCCTTCTGCACTTGTCAGCACAGTAATTCAGACAGTCAGTCAGTGTACAAAAACGGGCTAGTTATTTACATTACTAATACAGGCAGGGAGAGAGAAATGGGGAGGGGCAGTGGAATACAGGAAGTCACTCAGTGACATCACTGAGTGACTGATTGTATAGATTCTCACCACTGCATCTTCCCATTGAAATGCCAGAGCCTTATGTATTATATAGATATAAAGTTTCTTTTACTTGTTGTTGATGGGTGAGGGATCACCCTGACTGCACTGTACTGTACATTGTACTCTATACCAGGGATCTTCTACCTGTGGGCCTACATTTCTTTGAAGAATATAACTTCCAGCATTCCACTACAGCACTCACAATATCAGAAGGCATCCAGGGAATGCTTGGAGTTGTAGTTTTCAGACATTTGGATGCCTGCAAGTTGAAGAGCCCTGCTATATTTTTTGGTTTGTTTCTATGAACATTTTTGGTTATGAATAAAAAAATCTGTTTTAACTTAAAGGGCATGTCCACCCCCAAAACTATAATCCCCCCAACTACGGGGCCCCACCATGTAGTGTAGTTTAATCCTTACCTCACATCCCAACTCCATCTGGTTCTCCTGTAGTCCTCCCCCAAAGTTCCAAAAACTGCCCACCAGGAGGCTAGCAGGTCATATAGGACACTGCCTGCTACCTGGCCTCCCGGAGATTCCTGCCATGCGTGCTGCAGCCCTTTCCCCCTCCCTCCCCCTCCCTCTCCCTCCCGTTCTACTATCCCTCCCCCTAGCATTAAACCCCCTTAATATTATGCTCCCCCATGTCCCCCAGCCCAACGCATGTTTGTTTTTTTTAAAAAGCTTACCTCTCCGCTTTCCTCCGCTGCACTGAATGACCGGCAGCCGCGTCCGTGATTGGCTGCCGCTCAGCCAATCACAGACGCGACTGCCGGTCGCCCCTCTGCTTGCATTCTCGCAAGCAGAGGGCCGGCAGTGCGGCGGAGGATCGAGGGGAGGTAAGTAAGATTTGGGGAGGGCTTTTTAAAAAAACAAATCATGCGGTTGGGGCTGGGGGACATGGGGGAGCATAATATTAAAATTCTATTTTAGGGGTGGACATAGCCTTTAACTTCCCTGTACAAATTTTAGGAAGAAAGACTAAAAACGGGTTGGGTTTCGGGTCCAAAACTTGCAGGTCGGATTGCGGGTATGAATCGGGAAGAAAAGCAGGTTGTGGGTTGGGTACGGATTTTTCGTGTCGAGTAGAATGCGGGTCTGGAAAATTAGACCCCGGCAGGTTCACAGTTTCATTCAGTTAGCTGCCAGTATTCTGTACAGTGGGCCAAGTTTTAAAAAAAGTAGATGAAATGTTTGGAATCCTTGGATTGGCCGCAATTTCCTTTAGTTTTTTTTATAGGTAGCAAAAGAAATACCTTTTCCCAGCGATACATTACCAGTGGGAAGCAGAGGTAAAGGAACTGCTAAGAGAAATGTCAGACAAGGCTGTCATACTGGCCAGAGATGGTCAGTATGACAGTCCTGGATTTAGTGCCTAATTTTGTATCTATAGTCTGATGAACTTAAAGTCCAATAAAATAGTAAACTTTAATATTGACCAATGAGGACCAGTTAAATAATTTGTGTGTTTGGAAAAGACAACATTTGAAAAATGTCTTGATGAATTATTGAGGAAAGGGGGCAGTAAGGTAGTAAGTGTCAGTAAGCACCCCAAAACATTGTATTTGTTGTTTATGCACTAATACATTTTGACGTTCACCAAGAAGTAGTGTGCTCCTCTTGCTTCTATATACTTTGGATTGCCTTAAATCCTCTGGGTAGGGGTGTGTGGAGGATTGCACCTATCAACTACTAGGCCAAAGCCTGCAACAGTGTGCTAGATTGGCTTCTAACTGGCTTAATGAATTATTGACCAGCAATATTGACGTGATGATTGTTGCGACAGATCGGCATGTTTATGAGTATACTCAAATTAATGGGTACAAAATACAAATCATTAAGTTTGATGTGTGAAGAATGTTGAGGAAGGTGTAGCATAAATTGACACAGGACTGGGGCTGTGTAAAGTATAAAACAAGCTTTACTACAGAAACATGCAGGCTACATGTTTTGGACAAAGGTCCTTTCTCAAGCACCTGGTTTAGTGGAAACTAGTGGTGTAAAGCCCATTTGCAAGAGTTTAACTAAAAAACTTGTAGCGGCAAGCAAAAAACCCAGTTTCACTGTTATTGCAAAACGGATTGGTTCTATTACAAACCACTTGTGGTATTGTGCAAAAACTTGCATTCATGACCCCGATCTTCTCATTGGTAAATGGAAAACAATGTTGTACCACACTCAAGACAAACGCTCATTTCCTGAAAAGTGTGTCAACATCCTAAACTAAACAGACAAAAAAGGGAAAACACACCGTTTCAGCTGGGCACTTAATTTATCATTCTGTGTGGGACACTTACAGGGCCACCATTAGGGTGGAGCTAGGGGGTACTGTTGTATGGGGTCTGGACTTTCCAGGGGCCCAGAAAGTGAAAGAAAGGGGATTTTTTTCCTGCAATATGGCATTCAACACAGGAGCTCCGTTCCTAGATGGAGGAGAGAAAGGGGGTGTGTGCTTCCTGGATTTCCTTGTGTCTGCTGCAAGGCCCTATGACTCAGTCAGTGGCATTTCAGGCATGGGGCTCAGCTAGTATAGTCACCCCTTTAGTTCATTAGCCAGTATAGTCAGCCCTCTAGTTCATTAGCCAGCATAGTCAGCCTCCAGTTCATTAGCCAGTGTATTCAGCCCTCTAGTTCATTAACCAGCATAGTCAGCCTCCAGTTCATTAGCAAGTGTATTCAGCCTTCCAGTTCATTAGCCAGTGTTGTCAGCCCTCTAGTTCATTAACCAGTATACTCAGCCTTCTAGTTCATTAGCCAGTAAAGCCATCCCTCCAGTTTATTACCCAGTGTTGTGAACGCTCTAGTTCATAGCCCAGTGTAGCCAGCCCTCCAGATCATTAGCCAGTGTAGTAAGCCCTCCAGTTTATTAGTCAGTGTAGTCAGCCTCCAGTTCATTAGCCAGTCTAGGAACCGAGGAACAAAAGTGCGTAAGTAAAGTTCTGGCCCGATTTTAAAGATTTGAATATGGCGTTTAGGGATGGAGGGGTGTCCCTACAGTTTTTTATTGAAAAGCTTAATGGCAGCACTGAGGAGATCTGGAGGGATTTTTGAGAGCCTCAGAGTGCATGCCAAAGTCCTCTTGGAGGACAGAAAGCAGGCACATATCTTTTTATGCACAGACACTCTTCAGTTTCCTGAATTTTCACACTGCAGGACAACCATTTGGATCAGAAAAGAAAGGTGAGGAATTGTTAACACTACACAATGGGGCCAGCAAATGGGCAAATTTTAGTTTGGGGGTGGACATGCCCTTTAATGCTAATACTGATACAAGTATTATAAACAAGTCCAATGTGTGCCATTGTGTGGGTTCTATCGCTGTGAATGTGGACAATTTAACACCTGTCCATAAACTATTAGCCTAATATCCCTTAATAGGGGAATGAGCATGAGGTGCCAAGCTTAACAAACTGCAGCATGGAGAATTAAGGTTGGAACACGTGCGATCGAGGGTGCTGACCTGTGACGCGCAATGTGTACGAACGAGCGTTTCGGCCGATAATTGGCCTGTGTATGGGCACTTTATCGGCAGAAACGGACGCTCATTCGGAGATCTGCCTGGTGGATCGGGCAACAATCTCCGAATGAATGGACGATTTGGGCGATAAAGTGCCCATACACGGGCCGATTATCGGCTGGAATGCTCGTTCGTACACATCATGCATCGCGGGTCGGCACCCGCGAACAATTAGGGCAGAATGTGAGGATAATTAGCAAAACAGCAGGAAACTCATTTATTGCAAAATTACCATCTACACAGTGAAGACAACAACAAACTAGAAACAATTTACTGAAAAGTAAAATAGTAATAGAAGTAAAACTGGAAATCCTACCTGGTTCCATTAGTGTGCAGAACCTAAACTAATACTTGGTTGAAGCACCTGTTGATTTTATTACAACACTCGGTAGATTTGTAAAGTCTACTTTAACCACTTCTGAAAAGAAGTTTTTTGAATTTCATCGCCATCTACAGTGCAAAGCTCTTTGAAAAAGCTTATGAATTGTATGTTTAAAGAAAGAGAACCTAATAAATAAAACAAAATTGTTTCATCCATGCACCACCAATTCCAGCTTTATATTGTATGGAAGTAATCTATATGTAAAATGTACCAAGCACACTTTTGGGACTATGCAGTTAGCATCTTTTACCACAAGATGTCTCGATGGGTAAAACTCCTGGGATTGCCCTCTCTGTCTGAACCAGTTAGAGAGAATTGCTGATCTCTGTTGGTCAATGCTCCTAAAGATTGACTGCTTGTTGATGATGTAACATTTACAGGGCTGTCTCTAGACCTGAAACAAAATTCCAAATGCTGCCCCCCTCTCCACATGGAAGGGGTGTGGTTTAATACTTGAAAGTGGGCAGTGCTTTGTCCAGAAGTGAGGTGTGGCTTGTCAATAAATGGGAGGGGCTTTATACACCTGACTGGTAAATAATGCTCACAATGACTGGTAAATGATGCCCATAGTGGCTGGTATTAGATGACCACAGTGACTGGTATTAGATGCCCACAGTGACTGGTATTAGATGCCCACAGTGACTGGTATAGGATGGCCACAGTGACTGGTAATAGATGACCACAGTGACTGGTAATAGATGACCACAGTGACTGGTATTAGATGACCACAGTGACTGGTAAATGATGCCCAACAATGATTTTTGATGTGCAGAGCTGATAACATTTTTTTGATCTGCAGGGCTGACAACATTGTTTTTTGATCTGCAGCACTGACAAACGTTTATTTTTGATCTGCTGGGCTGACAACATTGATTTTTGATCTGCAGGGCTGACAACATTGATTTTTGATCTGCAGGGCTGACAACATTTGTTTAAACAAAAAGGTGGAGCTGGATTTATTTGCTCTGTAGGTTTCATTCACCTTTAGATACTGAAGGTTTCATTCACCTTTAGATAGTACACAACTGAGAAATGCATTGCACAGAGCTGTGCTAAGATCAGGCTCACTTCATTATCCTCTTCCTGCAGCTAAAGAGTATGCAGATGGAATGCAATCTGTGAGAAACCGCGGCAGATTTAAAGCAATATCTAGGAGACTTACCAGATTAAAATAAATATTTTAGAATTTGTGCCAGATTGCAGACATGCCACCCTGCCAAATGTGGTGAGAACGGGGCGTGTTTAGGGCGTGGCGATGCATGTGACTTGCAATAAATCATAAAAGAAGCAGAGTTAGGGGCGTGGCAGACAAAAAATGGGGCGTTCCAGGGGGAGACTCCAGGTAAATGCGGGTCCCGGAAATTTGGGGTGGTCTCGAGTGCAGGAGACCACACCAAAATCCGTGGGATTCCTGTAACTCCCTGGAGGGGTGGGATACCTGAGATTGAGCCTTGTAATATGTAAATTTCAAATGTGTTTGGACTCAGTCTGTCACAAAAAACAGATTGAGACACAACATAGTACAGAGCTGCAACATAGAAACAAGTACAGAACTGCAGAAGAAGGATAATGAAGTGAACCTGATATTAGCTCAGCTCTGTCCAATGCATTTCTCAATAGTGTTCTATCTAAAAGTAAATAAAACCTTCATTATAAGGTGAATAAAACCCTCAAAGCAGATTAATCTGGCTCCACGTTTTGTTAATATCTTTATCAAGCATCGACGCTGACCCGGTTAGAATGAAATCCTATGAGCAAGTAGGATTGGAAAATATGATTAAATCTACTATTAACAAATGACAGGAAAAAAACAAGAGAAAATAAAGGTAAGTGAAAAAAAAGTTGTACAAGTCCCTTAAAAAACATTTCACAAAAGCTCTATTGCACCCCTCAACAGCTTGAAATCCTTATTTCAAGCTTATTTTCAATATTTAGACAGTTTATATCTACTAAACCTTTTTGTAGGTTGTGCTAATATACATCATCTCACTTTAGATACATTTACTACAGAAGGTAGACTTTTATATTTAATACTAATGTAAATTAGGTAACATATTTATAAAGGACATTCTTTTTTTCAGTTTAAGCTTAAAAAAAAAAAAGAGTATAACCTTTGTTATAATGTAAGGTAAAAATCTAGCAAAATTCTAAAAAAAAAATAGTCAAATACCCCTTGGGCACTATTCTGCATTTACATTAAAGGATATGTACACTGTTAAACCAAGTCAAGTTTATTGTAACCCCCCCTTTTTCCCCCTAGGTCCCTCCTGAGCCTACCTGTGCTGCTGTAAAGTTGCTGACATCTTGGATGGGCAGTAAAGACTTTTGAGCTCCAAGACTTGCTGCCTTCCCCTTCTTCTGTAGCCTCCAAAAGCTGCGATCGTGTGGTCCATGAGGTGATGTCAGCACGAAAAAATTCAGAAAGTATCCCTGGATCAGTCAGAACAACAGTATATGTATTAATACCAGTAATTCTCAATATTTTTTTTAGTTTTAGAAACTTATCCAGACCACTTTAAAAGCTATTCAATGAACTTGCCATTACCACATCTGCTGGAAGACAGTTTCACATTTCTCACCGTAAAGAAACCTTTTCTAACCTGAAGATGAAACTTCTTTTCTTCCAATCTTAAATGATGTCCACGTGTCCTCTGATTTGACCAATTAGTGAACAATGCACCAGTTAGTTTATTGTATGGCCCATTAATATATTTGTATAAAGAGATCATATCCTTCTGCAAACCTCGCTTTTCCAATTTATACAGCCCTAACTTGTCCAATCTGCCTACATAGTCAAGCCCCTCCATTCCATTTCCAAGATGTCCCTTTTGTATATGGGATTCCAAACTTGCACCGTGTATTCCAAATGAGGCCTTACCAGTGCCTTGTAAAGAGGGAGAATTATATATTTTTTCTCTTGAATCTATTCCCCTGTTTATACAAGACAATATCATGCTAGCTCTAACCGTTGCTGCCTGGCATTGTTTGCTACAGCTAAGTCTGTTATCTACCATAACCCCCAAATCTTTTCCCAGTAAATTTGTCTGGCATGATCTATTTCTCATAAATCCATGCTGACTGCTACTAATAAGATCAGTTCTGGAGACAAAGGGGCATATTTATAAAGAATCGATAATATCGCAAAAAAATTACCGCCGCACATCGCGGCCAACGAAAATAGCGCTATCGCCGTATTTATAACGGCGAGCGCTATTCCCTCCGCGATACCTATCGCGCCGCGATGTGCTGCGGTAATTTAAAGCCCCTTCGCGGCGATCCTGTGTAATCGCCGCGAAGGGACTTAAAACCTTCCCGACGCCGCTCCTACCCCGCCCACACCCCCGCGCGGCAGCGGCGACCACCCCCGCCGCCGCCGCCGCTTCCCAGCAGCCCACCCCTCCCAACCCGTTCCCCGTTCGCGGCAATCTCGGAACGGGAGGTTAGGAGGGGCTGCCGGAAGGGGCGCAGCGGTGGTCGCGACCACCCGCCGCGCACCCCCTCCCCGGCAACCCTCCAAGCCCCCCCCCCCGGCTGCTCCCGGGAGGGGACGGGAGGGAGCCGCTGGGGGGGTGGAGGCTCCCTCCCGCGGGGCCCTGAGAAGGGCCTTTTGGGGCTTAGGGGGTCCCGCAGCTCGAACCGGGACCCCCCTCCCCGGCCCTTACAAGGGCCTTTGCGGCACTGGCAAGTGCCTTTGGCGGGGGTCCCGCAGCTGAAACCGGGACCCCCAGTGCGGCTGGGGGTCCTTGGGCGACGTCTTCTTTCTTCCAGTCCCGGCGACACCAGCTCCGCCGAGGCCGCGCCGACCCCCGAGAGGTCCTGGGCGACGTCTTCTTCTTTCCCGTCCCGGCGACACAGCTCCGCCGAGGCCGCCGACCCCCGAGAGGTACCCTGCGGCCGCCAGGGGTACCCCGGCGGGCGCCGGCCGCTAACGAGGCCGATGTTGCCGGCGTCTTGATCCGACGCGACATCTTCGGGCTGGCGACACCAACCCCACTCAGGTCGCCAGTGAGCCTGCTGGCACCGCCGGCCTCAGGCGACCCGATGTTGCCGCCCTTCTTTCTTCTTTCTTCAGCCATCTACTGCGATGGCATCTGAGTTCGCGGCGGAAAGCTCCTCTTTATATAGGTTTGCAGAAATCCATAATCCGTTTCTGATTGGTCAATTTTTTAATACTTGCTTTACATTAACCAATCAGATTTCTGGAAAGTTCTGAAATCTGGGGGGGTGCGCGGCGGGTGGTCGCCGCTGCCGCCGCGGGGGGTGTGGGCGGGGTGGGCGTGTCTCCCGGGGCGGGTGCGACCACCCGCCGCGGGTTGCCTGCCCATCCCCGCCCGGGAGGTTAGTATCGGCTGACTTTGCCTCCTTCAAGGTGGCGAAGTAAAACAGCCGATACTAGCCGATACTACCGAGCGACCAGTACCGTTATCTTTATAAATAGAAGCGGCGGTACGGTAAAGTATCGGCGCGAAAGGTTAACGCTTCGTTAACTTTCGCGGCCGTTTTCGGACCTTTTAAATCGCGGTAAACACGATTTATCGTTAATGTCCGCGAAAACGGCCGCGAAAGTTAACGAACCTTTATAATATGCCCCAAAGCAAGGATATGACCCTTAACAAAGTTTCCATTACCTTCCCTACCCCTGTTGTTAGGCTTACAGGTCTATAGTTACCAGTCTGGAACGACACCTTTTTTGAATATTGGTATTACATTGGCTTTTTTCCAGTCCAGCGGCACATCACCAGACAAAAGTGAATCTGAAAAGATTCCACAGGGAATATTCCTTATGTATATCCTTTATATTATTACAGTCCCTGCTATAGTGAATACAGAGGGGGGAAAAACATTTGGCATATTAGCCTTTTTGGCACCCTCTATAACCATCTCAGCCCTATTATTCAATGGTCCCACATTCTCAGTCCTCATCTTTTTACTTTTGATATCATTAAAAAAAACTTTTGGGATTGGACTTGCTTTGTTCTGCTATTCATATTTCATTATCTATTTCTGCTAGTTTAATTGCTTTCTTGCAATTAGACTTTTCAAACTTTTCAAGCTTTTGAGGATTTTTCACATTTGTAAAAACATTCCAACCACATGTTCCAAATTTACCAATGACAGTTTTTTTTAGCAGTGCCAACCCCCTGGGTTTAGCAGTTGCCCATTCACCCACTTTCCCATATATAATGCAAATATGATGCAAATTGCTAAAATAAAGATTAAAGGTGCATATACTTAATTTTCAGAAAAAGAGCAATATTTTTCCATCCTAATAACCTTAACCTGCCCATTATTAAATGCTCCCCAAATACTGACTTCCTGTTTGCAGGACCCCTTATAGAGACCATTGTTGTCTTGCCCTTGACCCAACGTCTGGGTTGATTCAGTTGCTCAGTAGAGATATGTGCATGTTTGACCCATTCAACAGCCAATCACTGGAAATACTGGAATTTACACAGTATCGGAAGTGTGCAGGGCCGGCCTTTGATATGGGCGACCTGTGCGACCGCACAGATTGCATTACAAGGGGGGGCACCAGCCGAGAGTCTTAGGTCACATGTAGGTCAAAGTTGTGCACCAGTAACACAGCCCTCCCAGTTATGGTCCTGCAGATCAAATGTATTTATCAGCAACACCCCACAGACAACGTAAGCCTTACTTAAGATGTGTTTATGCTGTCACATGTTACGTAATGATGTATGCACGATATATACAAGCACGCACTGCAGATACTGAAAAACAGTAAGCGTGACAGACTTGTGGCAGACTTGATTTGAAGCAGGCCAAGGCAAGCAGCATTCAGCAGTGTATTGTGTGTGCCATGGGGGTCGTATTTGAGGGGGTTCTAGGCGCCAGTAACAAATCTTGCACAGGGTGCTATTTATCCTAAGGCCAGCCCTGGAAGACCACAATACCAACAAATGATTGTATTCTCCACAATATAAAGAATAGGGTTGTCCAGTCGTTTATATAATTGCAAGGAGTAATCCCATTTTATTGCAGATACAACAACATGCAGTGTTGAATAGGGATAACCCTATTCTTTATATTGTGGAGTATTGTCTATCTGGCAGAGAGGTGGCCAGAAGGGATTGGGACACCTAGGAGGTACCTTGTGTACATTTGTTAAATGATTGTATTTGGCATTTCGGTCAGTAGGGAAAAAACGTAAATACCAATTTGATCAGTTGGTACAATGCGATAGGGATCACATGTGTATGGCTACCTTTACTGTTAGGAACATTCCAAGGTAGTGTGCATTCTGGGAAGAAGAAGGACCATTACAGAACCTGAAATGTTTTACCCCCTTTTGTAGAGGTATGCAACAAGGAAGCATTTGCACTCCATGCTGGACATGATTCCTATAATAGAATACCCCTTTTCAGGAGATTCTATGACAGATTTAAGAAATTTACAGCCTTATGCACTGAGAGTCACTATTGGCAACCTGGTGCAAACAGCCAGTGATGCTATATGCCGATAGCGGCTCTCAGTGCATCGCTATCTGGCGTTTTTCTAATACGGCACTTTTAAAGCCAGCTATTAGCTTGCGGCGGCTGCACAGTTAACTTCCATGTTAACCACACATCCACCACAATGAAGGAGTTGTTGTAACCAATATAACATTGTTAGCATGACTTAAACTTCAGAACAGGAGTGATGTGGCCGTTGATGCATCTTCCTGTTAGAATTTTCAAAAAATATAGGACGGTGTTCTACTACATACTGGATTTTTGAAAGAGGGGTGGACATGCCCTTTAATAAACAGAAGATAACAGGTTCCATTATCTGTAAGAAAAATGAGTAAAGAAGTAACTCTCCAGAGCAGAATGCTGTGAGAACCTATGTGAAGATTATGTTCACTGTACACAACACAAAACTCATGGAAAAAAAACACAATAAATTGCACCGCAATATAAAGCATTTTTGAAATGTGTTTTTATGCATCTGCAGTAGCATTTCTGTGCGTTTATCTGCAGTCCATTTTGTGCGTTTTTCTGTTAAATGGCATCTGGTTTGAACAAAGCCTAACTCTGCTTAGTATATAGGCCTAATAACAACTGTCTGGCTTTTCACTCCCTGTGACTTGACAAGTATCTGATGCTGGTAGTAGGTGCCTAACAGCACCTACAGGGGTGTGTCTCTATGCATTTTGGCTCATCTGACTTGCCACATTAGGAACCAGGAAACTCCTGGTTTTATTTGAGTCTATTAGGTTTTATAATGGAATGGGATAATATGGGGATACTTTACACCAAATTATGGCTTCAGTTTTCATATTCATTAATAGATTGCTTGGAGGCTGCATAACCCCATATATCTGACCCTGGGGGGCTTATATATTCTAACATGTGTATGGTGCACTATAGCAGGACTCGATATGTGAGTCTAGAGCCACTATAGTTTATATACAGTTGGATGGTGTAGTACAGGGTTGCCCAACCCTGCCGACACTGGGGGCCGCATTAGTGGCACTGAGCACAGTCAGTGGGCCACAGGGAGAAGCTCCGCCCCCAGTGCGACCAGTTGCACCCCAGGAAATCCCATTTCCACACCCACTCATGGTCCTGTGCGGGGCACGAAAAAATACGTCTGGGCCATGGGTTGGGCAACACTGGTGTAATATTATCTTGTATTGGTCATACATATACTAGGGTATTTATTTACTAGGGTATTTATTTATTTATTATCAGATTTTGTGAAGTATATATGCAATAAGTATGTATTGTTATTGCAGAAATTTTCAGAATTTTTGCACTTTTGCTGTTACATAAGTACCTTCTGCCTGTTCCAGTGCTATGTTGTAGGCATTTAGCGCAGTAGTCACAGAATTTGGATTCCCTGAACTATTATTTTTGTGTTTTTCCCTGAGACCACTAATACATCCTTTTTGATATATAACTGGCAAAATGTTAATTGTACTGTAATATAAAATTCAGGGGAAAAAAATGAAATGTATTTATTCTTTGGCCTATGACTAAGAGCGTTGTGACGCTCGAAACGCGTAAGGCGGAGATGTTTGTTTTGTGGCGTGTGTAAGTTTGAATTAAGTTACTTCATTATGATGTTGCGTAGCAGTTACTCTGGTGTGCACATCAACCCCATCTTGGATTGTGGATAGCGTGTAGCATGGACCTTAAGCGACGGGTCTGGGGCAGGCACTGTTGGTGAGCATAACTGGCTATATCTTCTGTATTATATCTTATTACGGGATATTGTGAATAGAGAAGGGTCTGGGGCAGTGTCGCACCTGGACCACCTAACTTATATGGTGAGAGCTGGTTATCAAGTTATTTATTCTATGTGAAAGAAGGGAAATTGCGGTTAGAGCACTGCACCAAAAAATATACTTTCTACTTTATTTTATTAGTGCTTCATAAACACAGCATGCGTGACACATTTGCAAGGGCAAATTTAACTGCCTCTTATTTAAAAAGCCTGATAGTGTTTAAAAGTACAAGTGCTTTTTTTGAGGTTAAATTTCCTAATGTACTTGGAAAATAATTTAATCTGTTTGGTTCATCTTAAAGATCATAAACATGATCCTTTTACTCTAAACATGGTATACAGTATATACAGTACATACACTATATTTAAACTATAAATATATTTAAAGGGTCACTTTACTTATTCAAACAACTTAACATTTTCTGAAACTTTACCTTGAGAGATGCTTGTGAAGGTTCTCATTCATCCAGGTCATGGTATATCTGTTGTATTCAATTAGATCAACCGGACTTGAAGTTTAGTTCTTGAAGACGTTTCGCTAGTCATCCGACTGGCTTTCTCAATTCAGAATGACTTGTACAAGAATCTGTGGCACTTATGTACCCTGCAAAATCCCAATTAGCATATCACAGCCAGGTGTTAAGGGCGTGATTAGATAGTGGCTAAGAGGTGTTATAGGAACGCCCATCCAAAACAGCATGTGACATGCAGACAGATGGTGTCGAACCCCCCCACCTCTATTTAGGCTTGGTTTCTTATTTTCACATAAATGGCCTCCTTAACACCTCTCTTGAACCAGTCACTGTTCCTTTGCCAATATGTTACATTACAATCTTCAAAGGTATGTCCTTTATCCTTAAGATGCAGGTACACGGCTGAGTCCTGACCCGAGGAATTGGCTCTTCTGTGCTGGGCCATACGTTGATGCAGTTGTTGTTTGGTCTCCCCCACATACAAATCAGAGCATTCTTCACTGCACTGCACTGCATATATGATGTCGCTTTTCTTGTGTTTCGGTATTGGGTCTTTCGGATGTACCAATTGCTGCCTCAGCGTGTTGCTCGGTTTAAAGCAGACAGGGATACAGTGTTTTTTGAAAACTCTTCTTAGTTTCTCGGAGACCCCAAACTGGCGTTCCTGGACTGCTTGGTAGAAGTCAGGGAGAATGGTAAACTGGAAGTAGAGGTTTACAGAAAACCAACACACACAGATCAGTATTTGATGTTTGACTCCCACCACCCTTTAGATCACAAGCTGGGGGTCATCAGAACCCTGCAACACAGAGCTGAGAACATCCCCACTAGCACAGAGGCGAAGGCTAAAGAAATGAAACATCTCAGAGGAGCCCTTAAAACTTGTGGATATCCAGACTGGGCCTTTGTCAAAAGAAGTAGAAGGAAAGAAAAGAACACGAATACCAACAGTGAAGGGGAAAAGCAAGACAGGAGAAAGAACATGGTCATCCCATATGAAGCAGGGGTCTCCGAGAAACTAAGAAGAGTTTTCAAAAAACACTGTATCCCTGTCTGCTTTAAACCGAGCAACACGCTGAGGCAGCAATTGGTACATCCGAAAGACCCAATACCGAAACACAAGAAAAGCGACATCATATATGCAGTGCAGTGCAGTGAAGAATGCTCTGATTTGTATGTGGGGGAGACATACAAATCATGCTAATGCTAATTGGGATTTTCCAGGGTACATAATTGCCACAGATTCTTGTACAAGTCATTCTGAATTGAGAAAGCCAGTCGGATGACTAGCGAAACGTCTTCAAGAACTAAACTTCAAGTCCGGTTGATCTAATTAAATACAACAGATTTACCTTGAGAGAAGTAAAATGGTGGTACTCACATATTTATCTGTGATTGCTTTGTCATTAAATTATTGTTTAGTGAGTGCTCCTAATCCTCCCTTACTCACTGCCTTTTTGTAGTGTCTGCAATTTATCACCACGGACACTGCCCTGCTTACAAATTTTGCCCCTCCCCCTTTCATTCTATCTCTTTAATGTTGCAGAAAGTGTGCTGGCAGGCAACCAAAGATCCTAGTAAGAGGTCAGGGATAGAGCACATATTATAATTTCTGCTTCTCAAGTGATAGGGGTTTCCCTATAAATGCTGTGATTACAAATGATGATTTGGATTTAAAATCCAAAAAAACTTTTTGGAGCATTGCTGTATCTAATAGTACAAAAATTTGATTTTAATTTGAGTAAAGATATCCTTTAATCCCTAAAGTTTAAAAATGTGCTTTCTAATCATTCATCCAATGATTAGGATCTAGAGTTTTATATTATAGTGATTTAAAGGATATAGGAAGTATTTATTTAATAGGCTGTTTAATAGACCTGTTGTTGGTATCTATTTCTTCTATATTTATTTTAAATTAGCATTTAAAGTTACCTCCCCTAAATGAAAATGAATACAAAGGGGGAGATTTACCCAGAGCCGCTACTGTTCTGAGAAAATATCCCATTGCACCTTGCGGGACTTTTATTACACAACTTTTTAACGCCAGCTGAGAGCAAAAAATGCAAACACACAAAATTCAATTGAGCTGGGTGCAGCCGGAGCAATGAAGGAATTTAAGTTGCGCTGACTGCATTGATTAGATTACATAGGCTTGCGCATCTTGACTCCTTCCAATAGCACACCGCCCCTAGATAAATGAGCCTGATAGTGTACTTACCCTCCCACACTAACAGGATGTAGCAGGATGAACACACTATCTTACAAGCTCACAAATGCTCAAAATAGAAAGTTCAGGAAGCAGCAGTCACTGACAGCTGATGTCTTAGCCATGACAATTCTACTACCCAGAAGAACTGGGAAGAAGAGAGAAGGGGGTGGCAAACATTGGGCTGAAGGCTTTCTGCTCGCCCTGCCATTCTGAAAGTATTCCTGTGTTGGGGTTTGGGGAATGAATAAATTAAATATAAATTTAAGTGTAGCTAGACATGCCATTTAAGAAGATTCCTTTAAGAAAGTTTGATTCTTTAATAATACCGGTATCCACAAAAAATTAAATTAAAATAAGTACATTTTAGTTTTATTTACATACCTGTCATCTCATTTTTTGCCTCTGGATGTCACTATAACATAAGGTATACTTCATTGTTTGATGGCTGTGTTTTCTGCAGTTAAGACAAATGTATGTATCATTAAAAGATATATCACAACATTATCTTGTCATGCTTAGTTGCAAAGTCACATTTATTTTCTCCATTGACATCATCTGCTATCCTGGTTGACTTCAAAGAATTAGTCCACATGAATACATCTGATACTAATGGCTAATTGGATATGTTTCAAGGATCAAAAGTTTGCTGTGGTCTTAGTTCCAGCCTTCTGTTCTTTCATGTAATTATAATTAAGTAAATAATAGAAATGAAAATTACTATTCAGTATTCACAATTCAAGGCAAGTATTTATGTAAATATAGATCATTGAAATGTGGATGGCTTTATTAATAATCCTCTCTTATCTTTTTTTCCACATTACAACAATTAAAGCACTTTTATGAGCGATTTTTTTGGTCTTATTCTTTTTGTAAATGTAATTAAAAAGTTAAGGCTGAACTACAGGGAAAATTGTTTTTTCTTTTTCTTTCTAAACCTTTTGTGATGCGTGTGCACCCCAATCTTCACTGTTCGCTTCACCTATAGTCAAGTCCCCGTTTGCCGGAAGGCATGACATGCCTCACTGGACAAAGTTGCCCCCAGGACAAAGAACGCAAGGTATCTGTGCTGAAGCCAGGGATACTTGGATAGAATGTAGGCACACAAACAAAACTGGACAAAACCAGCAAAGCAGCTGGGGAACTTAAAATTTGGTACAAAACAGTATGCAGAAACAGGGTTAGGGCGAAGCCAAGGTCAAACACTGGAATCAAACAGCCAAAGGAGGAACCGGAGATGAACAGAGAGTCGAAGTCAGTAAACGAGCAGAGGTCAGGACCAGGGGCGTATCTAGGGTGTAAGAAGATCTGGGGCACTCCTGGGCACTGCAAAATTTTTTAGGCCACGCCCCTTTCTCCGCCCCAATTAGGACACACCCACTAAGTACTTAATGAGATGGCCAAAAAGACACAGACAGACAGATAGATAACCACAAACATAGACACACAGCCCGATAGTGATAAACAGACAGAAAGACAGTGAAATAGACAGACAGAGATAGAGATTTGGATAGAGAGACACAAATTAATGACACAAAGGCACAGTAAACTGGCAATATCATTATATACTGGTAGCAATCTGGTAATTTTAAACTTACTGTTGTGTTCAGTTGTAGTCAGTCGCTTGGCCATACCTTTGGCCAGGGAGACCTTCTTGTACCTTTTACATGGACCTCTGCCCCTATCTATCTGTCCCTCTCTCTCTGTATATCTATCTATCTAACTCTGCTATCTATCTATCTATCTAACTCTGCTATCTATCTATCTGTCTGTATGTTCTGCGCCGTCGCGCGCGTGACGTCATCGCGCCGGCGTGCGCGTGACGTCATCGCGCCGAGTCCGACGGAGTCCGCCGGGGAGTCCGGAACTAGGGGCACAAGTCAGGAAAACATTCGGGGCACTTTGCAAAACATCCGGGGCACGTGCCCCGAATGTTTTAACGTAGATACGCCACTGGTCAGGACAGGCATCGAGAATCAATGCCAGGAAACAAGCTGAAATCAGAACACAGGTAAATCGATCAAAAAACAGGGATTAACTAAAGTCTATAACTGGCAAGTAGGAAAAGGAAACAGGAACTTAAATAGGTAGGAAGAGCCAATGAAAGAACGAGAAGAACAAGCATGGACCGGGAATGGCTGAATGAGATTCAAATTTGCCACCAAAAGACCGGAACCAATATCATCGTGGAAAAATGAATATAGCTAAAAAAATACGAAGAATCCAGCAGATAGTACCAAAGTCAACGGAAACTCGCGCAAGAGACAGAAGATAAAGGAGACATCAAGCGGGAGTGGAGTGAAGGTATGGAGCAGCGTCCCATACCTGTAGTGTGAACAAATATTCTCAGAATCATAAAAATTCTCAATAAATTAAAAAAATATACGTTAGCTGTTTTTTATTTATTGGTAATCGAAAGCTAAAAAATTTAATTTTCTTTTCAAAGTTTGGCAACAAATGCACTGAAAATGGCAACAGGTTAACTAATGTCAGCAAGGGAACTTGTCTACACATGTGGACACAAGAAGACATGTCTCTGCATTACCATTCGGAGTGGCCTCACTTTTCCCCATACTAATTGATTGTCTATATATATCTACACATGTGCCAGCTCCTTTTTTATGACAAGCAAGTAACGTCTCCGTGACGAACGGCCGCTTTAGCCAATAGTTGCTGGTGTGTATGCGTTTGAATGTTCTCTCAGACGGCATTTGTTGATCTGCTGCTGTGGATTGAAGAGCAACGTCCAATCAAACGCATACATGCATGCGATTATTGGTTGCTGTGCGTACGTGCTCAGGTGCCGGGTCTCGTCCTCCAAATCAGACATGTGTAATAATCTTTAGTTGTTATTTAATGTGGTAGTTTGACTCCCGTCGCCATTGGAGTTTAGGGAATAGTACAGAGCAGCACTCAAAAGATTTCCACTTTTAAGTATGCAGATCCGTCCACTAAGAATTGGTTGCACTCATATGAAAGATAAAAATATATAAAAAAGACCAAGTTGTTTTAAAAGTTCTTAAAAAGTAAATAATCCAATAAAAACATAGATATAGATGTTATATAATGTTAAACAAAAAGAAACAAATTGTGAAATGCCAACAAATACTCCTCAATGGTGCGGAAGGGGCAGAATGGATGGATGCGGCAGATTGGAATGAGAAGGTTGGCCAAATAGTTAGACTGTGAGCTTGGAAAGAAGGGATTTGGATTGGATAAGGCAGATTAGAGGAAGCAGAACAGATGGATTGGGTTCAGGTTAGAAATAGAAGGAGGCAAACTGTATGGGAGCCAAACTGAAAGGAGGTGGGAATAATTGATGGACAAGGGGTGGTTTTCTGGAAGCAGATTAGACGGAAAAGGGGAAGATTAATGTGTAATGTGGCAGTTTGGAAGAAGGGGGACTGTTTGATAGCAAATGGATGGAGTAACTATGATACAATTTGGAAGAAGAAGGGGGTAGATTATATGGCAGGAATGTTTGGAAGGAGAGAAGGACACATTTAATGGCAGGTAACAGAATAGACTAAGGGCTAGGCCACACTAGCGCGTTTTTCGCACGTTTGCGCACGCGTTTCGCGCTCGCGATTTTCGCTAAAATGGAAATCGCGGGAACGCGAAAATTCCCGCGATTTCCGATGCGCATGCGATTGCGCGTCCGTTCGCGTTTTGGTAACGCATGCGTTCACCATTTTTGGTGCGTTAACGCAGCGTTTCCATAACGCGAAAAGGCGAAAACGCATGCGCAAAACGCAAACGCGAACGCACAAGAAAAGCGCACACAATCGTGTGCGATAACGCTCGCGATTTTGTGCGCGATTCCTGTGCGTTGTAGTGTGGCCTCAGCCTAAGGAGTGAATAACTAAAAGGTCGGGGGGGAGGACATGGATTAGTAGGAAAAATGAGACAGATTTCATTGAGGAATAGGCACATTTTATTGGGAGGAGCAGGGGACATACTGGATTGGAAAGAGTGCATTAACAAGAAGCGTATAAGGGAGAACTATATAGATCATGTTTTATTATTTATAGGACATTAAAACT
Source organism: Hymenochirus boettgeri (assembly GCA_019447015.1). NCBI lineage: Eukaryota > Metazoa > Chordata > Amphibia > Anura > Pipidae > Hymenochirus > Hymenochirus boettgeri. The sequence goes on along the minus strand of CM033471.1, from coordinate 96,024,032 downwards.
CGTGCAGCAAGGGATAATTAAGTGTTTGATTGAAATTTAATTTACATTTTTAAGAGTGTCTTCTAATCATCCAATGATCTGTTAACCCTATCGTGAGTCTTTTTTCAATTTATTATATAAGGGATAATACGCCCCTTACATGTTATATAATCAATGCACATTCCTAGGCCCCATACAATATCATATTATCTGCAAACTTGCATATATTATAAAATAAGGGGTTGTAGTATACATTACTGTGATCACATGAATGAAAAGCCTTCCAACCATGTCAAGGTAACCTGGCTCCCCATTAACAGCGTTTTATACACAAAATTCTTCTAAGATCCTTCTCCCTTTGTGCGCGTGATGTAATTTACGTCACAGACGAGGCGTGGCAAGGGAAGCATGGAGTAAATTACGTCACAGAAGAGGTGTGACGAGGGAAAGTAGGCATTCCGGGGCCGAAATGCCAGGTAAGTTCAGGTCGCGGGAGTTTGGGGTGGTCTCACTATATAAATAAACTATTCATACAAAAGCATATTCTTCCCAATAGTAAAAACTTATTTTGACTTAAACGAAAGTTCATGCACTACTTGCCACGATAAAGTATAGTTTTGCCTTATTATAAGTTAGGCAACAATTCTGCCGCAAAAAAGCTATATTTATAAAGGAGTACTATTTTCTTTAACAATATAGTATAAAGTGAAAAAATGAAAATCCATCTAAGGCAAATTTTTCACCTTTTCGCTAAATATATAAAACAGATTCTGTAAACCTCCAAAACACAGTATGGTTTTTGCAAGGTTTCATGCCAAGAAACTTATTTGCATTATTTGCAATTTTGTTTTATTTTGCATATTTTAAAAGTTGAACCTATAAATCTACTTTGTGAATTAGAAAAATGCCTCAAAGACAGAATATTCACAGTGATGCTGGAGTAAAGAAATGAAAAAAAGATTTCTGCTTCCTTATTAATATGACCCTAAGTTTTGGAAAGTTTAAAGGACCATTTGATCCTGGTAAGGGACAAACTCAAATCTTTATTTAGGCTGCAGGGCACAGGTACTTTAAGTTCTGCGTAAGATCTACAAATTGTTGGATGATCTTCCAGACAGACTGATCGTATCAGGGGTAGGGTCCCTCCTTCAACCTCTAGGGATTTTCATGAATCCCATTATGAAGAAATTACCGTGTTGTCAAAAGACACAACAGAATTTGTTAACAAGCTTGATATTATTCAGGAAGTTAAATGAGATGCCGTACTGTGCAGTCTGATAAAAACACAATAGCCCGGCACCAGCTTTATGGATTTATATCAATGAGGGGTGCTCCTCCCGATTAAATATATATATATAAGAGAAACATCGTCAGTGCAAATATCAGGGCACACCCTAATGATTGCATATAAAATATCCTGTATTTAAATATATATTGTGTGGATATCCCAAAGGGGCAAAAAAGTACACAAGTGAATAGACAGAAAAAAGTAAAAAAAACACATCCCACTCCTAAAATGTCTCAATAAATATATACATTAATACTAAAATAGTAATTGTCAGATATACTGATATATCATCATGCATTCATCCATGCACATTTCAATATAAATCTATATGTATTCACAGGTAACCAAAATAAATGCAGGATCATTAGTATAAGGTTTGGCCCTAAAATACAAGTCCAATGAAGGGGTGGCCCCAAGATGGTTACCCCTATATATATATCCCCTTGATCCTACATACCAGTGGCAGATCACAATGAAAAAATAGATCTACAATATACTGTACTGATATACAGGCCAAAGAAAAGAGAGGGAGTAGACTAAAAAATGATGCGCTGTCCGCATTTCGTTAGCATTCCGGACTTCAACAGTGGCAGTGAGACCCTACTGGTCACTAGTGAACTTAAAATACCCATGTAAAGAGGAAAGCGTGTGGTCTGCAAATTACTCCCAGGTTTCAGCATGCATCTCACTTCCGTGAGAGGTGGCGGTCTGGATTAAAGCTGTGTCCAGTGGCCATATTGGTAAGGGCAGCGAGACAGACAGTAAGTCAAACCATTTTAGTAGAGGCTACAAATCAGCAACATCTTAAGGGGTGTTACCATAACTACCATGTCTATTATGGCTGCACAGCATAAAGGGGAACTAAATAAACAACTTATATAATAAAAAACATATCATGTCCTCAGATCTATTACCTGCATATATATCACCCTTATTATATATGAAGAGAGAGAAAGAGAAGAATTACACAACCCCTAAATAAAGTAATAAACATAATAAACATGGCAAAAAGATAAATGAAATGAGATAAGGGATTTTTTAACTGTTCAGATATTAAAGGGCAAGTCCAGCCCCAAAATGAAAACTTACATACAGGTAAATCACGCCCCAAAACCCTAAACGGTAATAGTTTGAAATCTGAAATATATAAGTTTAACCTGAAATCCTGCACAATGTCCTGTTGCCCCTGTTTCTGCTTCCTGGTTCTTCCAGTTAGCAACTGTCAGTTAAGGATTTGACAGTTGACATCACAGCCAATGACCGAATGTTAATCCCCTCTCTGCCTTTTCTGAGCATGCCCAGGCTCAGAACAGGTCACTAAATTGCTCAGTTTCCATGAGGCATCCAGAAGCATAACAGGCATACAGTAATGAATTCATAGGACAAACTATGATATATCAACATATTTTCTAAAATATGTTCTTATGAGGGTGGAGTTGTCCTTTAAGCTCCTAGAGTCCCCCTTAGATGTAAGTATCCTTTCCTGGAAAAACTACTCATAGGGGAAGTTCCCATAAACACTTGTACGAAATAAATTTACGATAATTGTCGAAAATACAGCAGTGAGTCCAGAAAAACGAACTAGTTTAAACCCAAACTGGTTTGAATAGTTTGAGTTTGTCCGAACTCATAAAGTTCAGCTCGAACTTGGGTTCGAGTTCGGCTTTGTGTCTATCTCTACTCCTGATGAGTGATATTTAAGTACAAAGACTCTACATGACATGTTACAACCCATGTGTTGTCACTAACAGTGATATCCTTGATTTTCTTAATAAAATCTGTTGTATCTTGGATACAGTATATGACTCAAGTATTGTAACATGTGGTTGTAATGCATGGTGAATGTATGCACAGGCAGGTTCCAATATACTACCAATGCCAGAGATAATTGGCCTACCTGGCGGTCTTTTGGAATTCTTGCGGATCTTGGGCAAAAGACAAAAAGTAGGCGTATCCACTTTGAAGTATTCCAACTCAGTGTTAGTGATAATCCTTTTCTCTCTGGCATTGTCTAAAGTATGCCTTCTCTGAAAACACTTTGTGGGATTTTTTCTGAATGATCCTTTTTATTCATTTGTCTACTGTGCAGTCTGGATGCGGAATCTTTATATAAATCTATTCCGCACAATATAGGAATTGAAAAAATGGAGGAGGCAATGTTAGAATCTGGATACCCAACACACATGGTATTCTTCATAAGTAATCTTCTTACCCTATGTTTAAAGAAAAACTATTTCCGGTTTGGGAATGCATTTTACTTTCAAAGACAGGTCACTAGTATGGGAGCTAATTCAATCAAAGGGTACATGAGATATGTGGACGATATTTTTTGTATATGGGAAGGAGATGGGAAACAGGTAAAGGCCATGTGTGAAACTTTAAATACTAGACATGCAACACTGAAATTCACTCTAACATATAATAAGAGTTACATTTTCCGGATGTCATGGTACGCATCCAGAATAATCATATAACCATTGACTTGTATGTTAAACCCACCAATAGAAATCATCTTTTGCACGCTACAAGCTTCCACCAAACGGGGACGATAAACAGTCTACCCTACAGTCAATTTCTGATGTAACAAGTAAAATGAGATTATGGGAAATGGTTGGCAAATTTGAAACAAGAGTATATGAGAGAGGAAAGCTCATTGAGTCAGCATCTAAAGCATTACACACGTCAAGAAATAATTTACTAAAGAAAACCGGAACTCGAGGCGTTAATAGAAGTAAAATTCTGTTTCTAAGTCTTGTCTAATCAAATCAAAGATATTATAGTGAAAAATTGGCATATCCTCTCCTCTGATCCAGTAACAGGTCACCTCTTTAAAGATATACTATTATTCTCATATAAAAGATCTCTAAAAGGGGAACTGTGGTCCAAAAATGACTTTAGGTAAATTGATAGGAATTGCTCTCCTGAGAATTTTTGCAATTTATTTTCATTGTTTATTTTGCATAGTTTTGCAGGTATTTACATTTTTGTGTGTGATATGGCAGCAGCATCACCAGGTCCCCTGCAGTTCCTGGTTCCTACTCTGAAACCATGGGGGGGATGACAGTCTGCTCTGTGTCTCCTCCTCCCCTTGCAGCCCCCCATGTCCCTCCAAATCAAGGACCCCATGGCCCCTCCATTTGCAAGCTCCCCATGGCCCCTTCCCTTACAGCCCATGTAGCCCCACCCACTCACAGGTGCCTGTGGGCCACTCAGACCACCCCCAACAGAAAACTGTGAAAACAGCCTTTCAGGCAGAGTGAGAACAGGGTGTAAATAGTGAGAACTTTGCCTGAAAAGGCTGTTTTCACATAGTGGGAGGGTAGGGCTGTAGATTCCCTTACCTTACCTCTGTGGGGATCTTCACACAGCAGGGAGGGGGAGGGACTTCCTGTCTCCTGTCCTGTCACTGAAGTCTGAGGTTGTGCTTGCCGGCGGTGATGTGGAGGAGCAGCCTTAGGAACGTCACGTGTCAGCCTCCCACCCATTAAAATATCTGGTCAGTAATTTCTTTATATCTTGGGCTGTGCAGCATGATAGGAAACCTTTAATTGAGACCCCAGTTCCCCTTTAACATAGGTGATAAATTAACACATACTGACTTGCTACATGATAAAATAGCGTAAATTGTTTTTCAGGGAACCAAAAATGGGTACTTATCCATGCAGATCATGTCAAATATGTATATCACCCCACAAAAGCAACATCCATAAAGTTGCCAGATCATGCCCTTGTGGTTTCGTCTATGTTGGACAAACTAAAAGGGAAGGGAGCAAGGCGATCATAAAACAGATATAAATCTGTATAAACCCCAATCAAAACATGACACCCCAGTGGCATGGCACTTTTACATTTAAAGGGGAACTGTGGTCCTCCATTTTTTATGTGCTCACTGCTGTCTTTGCTGCTGAGAAATTCTAATTAACATACCAGAAATGCAAAATCAACATTATAATTACCCAGAAGTCCCTTTTCACTTTATTTGTATAATGAGCAAGGGAGTTGTTGAGAAAACACTCGCTTGGCTCCTTGTAAGTCTTATTTTTCAAAGCCCAGAATGCACAGAAGCTATATGTTTACATATGAATACCAAAAATAAGTATAGGCAGTGATGTGCAATATTTTTTATTAAAAAATAAAAATAAAAAATGGTATGTTAGAACTGTTACCATGGGTAACAGTTTCCTTTAGTGTTAGAAATTGTTGCAAGGTTGCAAGGAAATTGTTGCAAAGACCAGAAAAATACAAAATCAAATTTCTGGCTCAGTAATTTAAAAAGGTAAGATATAAAGATTTTTTGATAGGGCCTGCTCCAAAATAACAAATAGAAAACTACCCAGCATTCCACTCTAACTAAAGGTAGCTTATTGAGTCTACCCAGCCAGGTGTATACTAGACTAACAGCTAACAGTTATAGACCTCATGCCTAAATACTTGCTTTTGGCTGGGTTGGTTGAATATACAACCTTCAGTTCTGGTGGCTTCTAATACAATGCACAGAATTTGGTTGCCTGTGAGTTAAGGAAAAACTGCTGCCCCCTGTCCCCTAAAATGTAAGATTATCTACCTCCAGCTAAACACTCAATCTTTATTACACTATTGAAGATATAATTGGAATCTAGGGCAATATTCATAAACACGGGTGTTGCAATTGGCCATACTGTGCGTTATCGATAATGTACGGCCGAACGTTCATTAATTAATGATAGTTCAGTTGTAGAATACCATGCGGTACTAAACTACCGCAATAGTATTCTATAGGGATCGTAAATCTACGAAAATCTTGAAAAGTTAGAAAAACTAGCCAAATTACCGTATATACTCGAATATAAGTCAACCCGAGTCGATGTAGATAAAGATAAGCCTCCCGCACCACCAGGTACTTTAACAGGTAAATGGTGCTGGGTGCTTCTGCCAGATCACAGCCAGTGATATTGAATCCAGAAAAGATATATAAAGCAGCGCACTCCAGTCTTTAATGGTGAACAAACCAGTAGTGTTTATTCAAACATGTAATGTTTCGGGCCGAAACGTTATGTGTTTGAATAAACACTACTGGTTTGTTCCCTATTAAAGACTGGAGTGCGCTGCTTTATATATCTTTTCCGAGTATAAGTCGAGGTACCTATTTTTACCTGAAAAATTAGTAAAAACTGATTGACTCAATTTAGAAATTATCGCCACTACTGCAAACTTGTAATTAGCTAAAATGATTACAAAATCAACATGAATAAAGAGGAGGCCCATGTTTTTTTTTTTAAAAAAGTGGTTTTTTTCCAATAAAAACAACCTATTTTGTAGTCACTATATGCATTAAAGCAATATAAGGTACCACAAACATACTAGTACCCATAAAACTATGTAGGAACATCTATATACACATACCATAACTACTGTAAACTAGCACTGTTGGGTGATGGATGAGTTTAGCAAAAAAGTATGGTAAATATTTTAACTGGGAAACTTTTTTACTGAATCAAAGTTCAATGTCTTAAAGGGCAAGTCCAGCCCTAAAATGAAAACTTACATACAGATAAATCACTCCCCAAAACCCTAAAAGGTAATAGTTTAAAATTTGAAATATATAAGTCTAACCTGCACAATGTCATGTTTCTCCTGTTTCTGCTTCCTGATTTTTCCAGTTAGCAACTGTCAGTTATGGATCTGACAGTTGATATCACAGCCAATGAGTGAATGTTTATCCCTTGTTTGCCTCTTCTGAGCATGCCCAGGCTCAGTACAGGTTTGTAAATTGCTCAGTTTCCATGAGGCATCCAGAAGCATAGCAGGCATACAGTAATAAATTCATAGGACAAACTATGATATATCAACATATTTTAAAGAGTCCATTCTTTTTAAAAGATGTTCTTATGAGGGTGGAGTCCTTTAAACAGCAATATAAACATTTAAAATCCTTCAAAGTCGGATTCCTCATCATCAATTTGTGCAAATAGTGCCTCAAATTCTGCTGGTGTAATGTCAATAGACATTATCATTATCATCAATATTTACATTATTTTTATCGCTGCTGCTGTGGTGAAACAAAACATCATCTTCTGTACCATCCATGGCATTACTTATACCGCATTTCTGAAAAGCACATTGGATGATGTCTTCTGGAATGTCCTCCCATGCATCTTGTACCCACTTTGCTACTAATTCTATGTCAGGCTTCATAAGATTTCCACAGAATAATACAAGAATCCTCTGCACTCGCACCAAGTATGGGTGCTCACTCTTCCAAATAATCCAACCCTTAATGGATATTAGATATTAATTAGACGTTTCGGGAGGTAAGTGCCCCCTTCCTCAGGTGATCACCTGAGGAAGGGGGCACTTACCCCCTGAAACGTTGTGAGATGTCGTGTGGTCTGTATTAATAAAGTTACTATTTGGAGTGCCACCCTTGCTATTCGTTATTCCTTCATAAGATTTCCACCTTTTGTCAATTTGGCTTGACCAGATGACATCCATTTGTGCCACATTTGTTGTACATGGTCCTTAAAAGGTTTGTTTATAGATACATCCAGAGGCTGTAAAACAGATGTTAGCCCATCTGGAATATCAGCCAAAGTGGTTTGATATGAGCATATATGGGCTCTAAATATATCCCAAACTAACAATGAAGGTTTTTTTTTAAAAGCTACTCCTGGTCGTCCATTCCAAATCTCTTCTAGCCATTTTTTTGTTCCTTGTTCACCCATCCAGCTTTTAACATGTGGACGGACAGTGATTCGCGGGGGGAATTTGGCATTTTTAGGCAAGGTCTTCCTTTTAAATATAATAAGGCAGCAGCTTGACTCTATTGGCCAAACATGCCAGAACCACTGTGAAATGTTTTTTTTCATTCTCTGTTGTTCTAAGGAAAATTGTTTTTTCTCCCAAGGATGCCACAGTTCTGTTGCTTTAAAGATCAAAAGTCATTGCTGTCTCATCTATATTCCCCATACTTACAAGGTCATAATTATACAACTTTCTTTGTTTTATAATGAATTGATGGAATGACATGACCTTTTCTTCAAGATTTGTGGCAGCTTTTGGGAAATCTTTGTTCTCTGTCGCAAGCAAAGTCCAAACCTATTAATGAATCTCATCTTTAGCCATTTGAAGGGCACGTAATCAGATTCCCATGTGTGTTATACTGTATCCATTTAGATGACATTCCACAACCCATTTATGCAAGTCAGTCTCTAGAACCCCATGTAAGGTTGTTAAACCACGACAAGCCTTTTTTTGACTTCGGCATCTTCTCCAATTCAGTCTTTATTTTTCCCCAGTCTCGCACCTGTTTTTCATCAATGCCATATTTCCGGCCTGCAATGGAATTATTACTTTCTTCTGCTCTTGCCACAACCTTTAGTTTAAATCCAGCGTTGTATGATCTGCGTTTTTGCTTTCTTCCACAATCAACTATTTATAAAAGATTAAAAAAACACAGAAGAACTCAGCATCCACATTAAAATTAGAAGTGAGGCACTGATTACCGTACTGCTTCTATATAAAGTTGTTTTGCCTTCTGATTCAGTGTTTTAAGCAGGGCCGGATTTCCCACTAGACCACCTAGGCCATGGCCTAGGGTGGCACAGCCACCAGGGGCGGCAAAAATAAAGAAAAAAAAGGGTAAAGCAGCATTGCACCCCCATTTTAAATTTACACAATGCACGTTAGTTGGCACACAGCAGAGCTTTACCGGTTTCTGTTAAATCAGAAATGGGCAGCGATTGCCGATTTGCTAGGGGGGCAGGTCCCTCCCCCACTTACAAAGCTCTGCTTCAGCCAATAAATGACCGCGTACAGGTGTACAGGCAGTACAAGTTAGCTGGCCTAAGGGAGAAAAAAGTATAAATCCAGCCCTGGTTTTAAGGCTTTAGTTGCCCTTTTAATGGGCCCTTTAATAGCATAATTCCGGAAAAAAGGGAATTCCCATACAGTATTGGTGGCAATATACTGTACCGGTAATAGGGTACCTTAGCCAAATCCAGTACCATTACAATTCTTTGGCACTCCCATCATGCTTGTAGTTTCTAAACATCTGCTGATTAATCAGATGTAGGGAAAGTTAATATAACATGTCAGAATGTCTCAGCCTGTCTTTCTCCATAGGTTAATATAACTAGATCCATAAGTATCTCCCCTGACAGCTGACAATTCTGGGAGTTGTAGTAGAGTGAGTAACATGCTGCTGAGAGAACATTGTGTCCAGTTGTAACACTTATCAGCCCCAACCATGCTGTCTGACTGCTCTCAAGTTTTACCTGGTAACCCCCAATTCCTGGCCACTCCAGATGTTTGGAAACTACAACTCCCAGCATGCTTTGATTGCTGAGAGTTGTAGTTTCTAAATATACGGAATGGCAAGATTCAAGCACTATTTAAAGTTGTTTGGCAAAGAGGAAAATGTTCTTGCCCACCTCTTGCAGGAGCTTCCGAGCTCCCTGTAGGCTCCTCCATTGATGCAAGATTGGGACAAGTGCTGTTCTGCTATACGCAAGGTGCGTACGGTAAGCTGCCAGTGAATCTGTGTGCGTGCGCACTTACATATCTGCGCCTATGTGCCCGCAGCTGCTCCCGGCTCACTCCAGTCCTGTCCTTCACCCGCAAATTCTCTACATCAGCTCCTGCATGCTGATACAAGTAAGGCAAATAGTATTTTGAGTTTTTGAGGCCTATTTTAAAAAACAAAAACCTCAACTTATACTCGAGTATATACGGTAGTAAGTTATGATGTAGAACTATTCTGATGGGTGAACATCTCCATAGACTACAAACATGAGAGCCATAGATCTACCCACTTTAGGAGGACAGGAATCAATGGCAGACTCCAAAAGACACATACAAAATGCAGGACCAAGAGGAGGTTACCCACAGCAATTATTGCTGCAGAGGGAGCATTAGGGGATTGACTACCTGCAGACCCAGGCACTTAAAGGAATAAATGAAGACTTCAATTTAACTTTTTTCCCGTAGATTACAAATTATGGCATAAAGTCCCTTACAAGTGTATAGACTACCACTATGATACATGAATATATAGCAACATAGACATATAATGTAACAGTAACTTACTAAAGATGAATGTGTAACAAAATAATTGACTTACTAAATTGATTTATATCCAAGATGTCTTCACTTTCATCAATAGCTAACACAGTACAATTCTGTACTACTAACAAAAGAATTGTAACCTCATCTTTGCTTAACAGGGGAACCAATGCCCTCTGTTGGACAATATTGGAACTTATTTAAAAATATTATTAAAGGAGATACTTCTTCTCATGGAGATCTTGAAGTATTTTAGATATTTTATTCCACATTTACACAAAATACAAACGGACACTGACAGAGTTTGTAGAATGATTTTTTTTAAGTATAAAAAATATTAGCACTTTACCTTGTATATGGTGTTTTTAAAGGGTATGTACACTGGAAAATGTGTTTTTTTTTAAATTGCCCATTAGTGGAATCTATAATTTATTGCACCTATCACTGTATCTTTTTGTGTTGATCTGCTCACTATTTCATTAGATATCCAATCTTAAACATCTTACATTTTAGCATTTCTGAAAGCAGTTTTACTCTAGCTGGAATGGTTTGACAGTTGGTGTGCTGTATGCTGATGAAGTATATAGTCAGGTCAGTGGTCAGAGCCTGAGCAAAACAAGTATTGTATTGAAGGCATGCAGCAACACACACCTCAGAGTAAGTGCTACTTACATGTACAGTATTTATTTATAGATTAAGATGATGCAAAGTCATTTTTTCAGTATACATACACTTAACGGACTGAAATCACTTTATCACTGTTTTAACTTGTTTTAACAAGACAGAAAATATCAAATACGTTATATGTATTCACATTGTATTTATGTTTATATGTCTTAAAGCTATATGCTTGTGAAGGTTCTCATTCATCCAGGTCATGGTATATCTGTTGAATTCAGTTAGATCAACTGGACTTAAAGTCATCGGACTGAATTGAGAAAGCCAGTCCGATGACTAGTGAAACGTCTTCAAGAACTAAACTTTAAGTCCAGTTGATCTAAGCCAATCCTCTGCTTGACATCCATCATCATACGCTCTATGAGGGAATACAGGGTCACTGTATGGTTGCTGCAGATGTAATTAGTTCCCACTGGCTGTGTGCTCTCCCCATGGCTGTTCTATACTGAAAAATCTCCCCCTTTATTTTATAATAATAAGGAAATTAGAAAACGATATTTCTACCCTTTTTCTGCTGCTTTATCTTTCATTTTATAGCAAATACTTTTGCCACTTAGCTCAAAGCAGATGTATATTCAGAACATGGTTATGCAAAATTATTGGATGATTTAAAAAAAAACATTTTTTTGATTGATGAAAACTGAAACGTTCTTAGATTCATTAGTAACAGTGAGAAGTCTATAATTATAGTGTCTAGACTAATTGCATCAAGGCAAGAATTAAGAATTCATTTTCTTTTTATATCTGTTCTAAACTCATCAAATAGTCATTATATTCCCCTACAAAGCACCATCTCAAACATCTCTATAAATATCTACTTTCTGAATGACTGCATTTCACAAAAGATTTTGCTTATTGTTCGAATAGTTCATTTTGAGAAATAACTAAATTGCCACATTTTTGCAGTTATTGCAGAACAATCTAAATAAATATTTACAGAACTGTTTTTGGTATTTTATCATCTTGTCTACTTCTGCCCGTGACCCATAAAAGCAGTTAATTTCTGTTAAACAAAATCACCCGCGCACGTACGTAACTTCATATACTTCTCTAAATTAGGTGGCACCCTAATTAGGTGGCATTCCATTGTAAAAATAACATTCTATGCTAGATGCTAAAGCTGATGTCACACTACAATGTAAGGTAACACATGAAAATTGCATGCGCATTGGTGTATCACACACGTCACCATCCATTTTTTTGCTTTATCGGGGCGCATGCAATTTGCCTAGACTTAATATTTTGCAGTCTGCCATTTTCCATGGTCTATTTTTTTTTCTGTTGACAGCAATCATACACAATACATCACATTTATTAAGAACAGATACTTAACTCCTTTTGCTTTGATGTCTTTTTCAACTTTGATTTTGTAACTCGAATGTATGAAGAACATTAAATATTTACACAATGAATGAAATGCATTAAATATTTAGAACTGCTTCCATTTCTACAAATACTTTACAGTCTTAGAAGGCTGTAGATTATTTTGCAAGATAAGTTGATACACATTTCTGTCTATACTGTATTACTGTATTAGCTATTTGCACTGGTAGACAGTAGTGCAAACTTAAATATATCTTGTATCAGTGATGTCGTTCCTTGGCATTCCATATGCTTGAAAACTAAAAATGCAACCAAAGCATGGTGGGAGTTTATTTATTTATTTTTTATTAAAGGATATCTCCACCTCTAAAACTATTTTTGCTGTAGTGAAGTGGACCCTGTCCCATCCCCAACCGCCATCTTCATTTGCAAAAAAAATCCAAAATGTACTTACCGAGCTTCTATCCCACAGCATTCTTATCCAGCCCTCTGCAAGTGTCTGTGATTGGCTGAAAGTAGCCATGGACCATCTTTGCTCCAAACACTGGGGTAGTCACCCTTCACCTGATTGGTTGAGGTTCTACTAGAACCTAGTTTGGCTCTGTGGAAGCAGTGTATGGCGGGATGGGCACTGCCACAGAAGGAACACTCATGTCGGAATTGCCAATTGGTGTACCACCAACAAAGGCTTTTGTTGAAAAGCCAACAGACGCCCTTTCGGTTTCCTGAAGCTGACCCTCCGTCCCAGGAGATGGCAGCAGCTGCCGGAAAGGTATGATTATTAGATGTTAAGGGACAGCTAGGAGTCATAACAAGTAACCAGGGACTCATGTCTTGGCAATCCCATCTCATTAGTGATCAGGCAGGCATACGGTACTTTAATTGCTCATCGTAACAAAGCCAACCTTGGCCACCATATGTACGATAAGCACCCCAAATCAGTTTGGTATGGATCATTGGGTATAGCTCCTTGGTGGGAAGTGAAAGGGGCAGTAGTTATAATGGGAAGGATTGAGGATGTAAGTAAATAACAGGTGTAATAGAGGTATTGAGCTGTATCTGAGGCAGACTATAGGCTGAAGCACACAGTACAATCAACGAACGAAGCTTGGCACCCGGTAACAGACTACAGCATTTCCCATAAAATCCGAAACTTTTGGATTTTATGGGAAATGCTGTAGTAGGTACCAGGTGCCCAGCTTCGTTTGGTTATGGTACTGTGTGTTCTTATCGCCTTTGCGAATGGCCTGGGGCATGGTTGCACCTGGACCACCATTCTAAAGGGGTAAGTCCCTGCTCATTTTGGTTTACTGTTTGCCTGTTTAATGCCTTGGCTGCACGGACGTTACAGAGTGCCGAGGGTCGGGGGGGTGTCCACCCGGCCCTACCGCCAGAGTCTGTACATATCTGGCAGTGTTACCATATACATGTACTGTGTGATTGTTTACTTTATAATGCACATTGTATGGTGGTGGATCTCTGGTGATCATTTTGGAAGCCACCATCTTTATTACTGTTTGCTGATTTATATATAGGCTGAAGCATTAGTACCCACAGATGGATGGATTGTAGAGGGAATAGGAGAACCCTATTCTAGGCATTCTAAAAAAAGTACTCTAGCTAAATCATTAGAATCCCCTGAGGTATTAAAACCAGCGGAACGCCAAGCTTTTGTAAAGTCATACTCACACTGAGTGGGAGCTGCTGAAAGCTGTACTGCTGTAGACACTGGTAGCAGAGCGGGTAAAGCTGCTGAAAGTTGTGAAATAGGAGTCAACTGTACCAATCTAGCTGTTCAAAACTGGGAAACATGATTCAGCTAACATCTCCTAGCGCCTCTGCTGGCCTTTTTTAGCATGACTGTGCCCAGCAGCAGTGGGAGTGTGATGATGAGTCTCAGTCTGAGACAGTAAAGCAATTGAGCAATTGTTTCAGTTTGCTTAATGGTAGGGTTGTCCCTGACTATGAGCTGTAGCTTCCGACAGATTTATGGAATGCTAATTAACATCCAGGTCTTTTCCTATATGCCTATTTGCCGGGGTATAATGGTTTGGCTATTTTCAAGTCCTCAAACCAATAGGAAATCCTTAACTTAATACAATAGAATGTTTCAGTTGGTAAAGGACATGTCCATCCCAAAACTGAAATTTGCCCCACTGCTGGCCCCACTGTGTAGTGTAAAAAAACCTTTCTCCTCTGCTCGTTATGATTGTCCTGCAGTGTTTGCTGAAAGTTCAGGAAACTGACAAGTTGGAGCCTCTCTGTGTGTCATCCCATATCTGCCTCTTTCCTGTCCTCCTGGAGGACTCTGGTGCGCAGGGTAGCTCTCCCCCTACCTCCCTACCCTCTACGGATCCCTCGGCTCTGCAGTATATTTTTTTTTAAATAATCTTTTCTGTAGAGTAGGGGACCCCCCCAACCATGAAAATGCTATGGTTATAATTTAAAAAACAGAAACAGACTTACTCACCTTCCTTCCCTTGGCTCTCTCAAAAGCCATCAGCCACATCTGTGATTGGCTGACTCTCAGCCAATCACGGATGTGGCTGCCAGTCCGGACCCTATTGCTATTCCATTCCCGAAAGTAGCAGTAGAGGCACAAAAGTGGGCAAGTCTGTTTCTGTGCACTTCTGTGCACTTTTTTTAAGTTAAAACCATAACATTTAGTGTTGTTAAGGGTCTCCTACACTACAGAAATAAGGGTGGAGATACCCTTTAAGCACTAGGAAATTGTTTATGCCAGTTGCAAACATTTACAAAAAGTCCAATGTCTCGTCAACTATGCATAATGGAAATTTTAGACAGAAGAAGGATCAAAGATATATGGGCTGATGCAATAAGAGGTGCAAAAGTTTGCATGTGCTATTAATTTGCAATCAGATATTAGCTTTGACTGGGTTACTGCAGTTAACATCTGATTGGTTGCTGCATAATATTAAAGGACAATTATACTCGCTTTCCCTCCGCTCCTCTTCCTTGTTCCTTAGCTTTTACCAAGGGTGAGGACCTGAACCGCTAAGTCCTCACCCCTGGGTTCAGGTCCTCACGGTTCAGGTCCTCACCCTTGGTAAAAGCTAAGGAACAAGGAAGAGTAGCGGAGGGAAGGTGAGTATAATTGTCCTTTAATACCTCTTATTGCATCAGCCTCAGAAGGACATTGATAGCTTGCAGTCTTATGGTCCCAACATGCCATCAGCGATCACAATGTAAGTATCCATGTCAGTATTTCTACCCTTTTGTGCTTATTACTGCTGAATGTAAAAATACTTGTAGGGAACTATAACCCTTTAGTCTTCTTGTTCTAGCAGGATTTGGCCAGTAGGGGCCGCTGTGTAAAAGTATAAAAGGTATAGCAACCATGTGCTCACTCTCTTTCTACCTCCTGGAGTTTCTCCAGAGGATAGAGGAAGCGCCTGGGACATTAGATAACAGGTAGGTCCAGTTATTGTGAGATTAGATTCTGTTATATCAGCCGAACTCAAACAGGGAGATTTAGCAAGGTCTAAAGTCCAGGGTATACAATCCAAAAATAGGGACATAGTGCCAGACATAGGGGTAGAAGATTCCACTACAGTGACCTGAGAGCTGGGGTGGCACTAACAAGCTGATTGTTATTTATGCTGTTTCTGATTCCTCTGGTTTGTGAGTATTCATGTGATATCTGTGCCATTCTATGTCACCTATATTGTGATAATCGTAATGCCTTATTAATATTGTTCTGTTAATAAATAGAATACTGTTAAGTGCCCATTTATTGCATTCTACCAAGAGTGGTAGTTCAGCAACACCCTGCCACCAACATATGCGAGGGCCCACTCCTGATAAAAAAAAGAGTCTGGTGCTTAGAATTTGGGTAAGGCTGACAGTCACTAGAGCAATTATTTCCCCACCTTTTTTACTATCGCCTTACACACTTTTGGGATGATGAACTGAGGGCTATAACCACTGTTCTTGTCCACCCCCATAACAGCAACCTTAACTACTAGCTAATGGGGCGGGGAGTGGGTGTTCTGGGAGGTGGAGCCAACAGGTCCTTACCTATGATTACCCAGATTGCCCTGTTCCATCAAGACCACCCCAGAATTTGGAAGACTCTCAGAACTACCATCAGAGGTGGGATGCCTGTTGTCACATATGCTTTAATAAACAATGTTTAGTTTTGTTGTTGGATGGATCCCTGAGACCTACTGGTTGGGATCCATTTATAAAACCATTTTTAAATGTTTTGCTATGAACATATGTGCTATACATCCCTCAAACAATGTCACCTCTTCAACTCATAACTATGAAATACATGACATTCATTACCAACTTTATTCCCCCCCCGTCTTTTCCATCTAAGCCAAACACACTTCTGCATGTAACAAATTCTATACCCACATGTGGATACCACTGAGCACTGGGTACAACTGAAAGTCAAATAATAAAACTAGGCGCAGCAGAACCATAAGAACACTGCAGCTTCCAAGTATATGAAACACAAGAAGGTATCACAAGAACAACAATGGTAACCCTACAGGAAAAGCAAAACAAAAATGTGTATATTGTAAGACTTTACAGTACACAACAACTAATGTTAAAGATGTCACCTTGATGTTCAATGTTTTCTATAAAAGGCCCTCACCCAATGGCATAACTACTGTGCCCAGTGATCAGCTATTTTTAAACAGCTGGTTGTGCATATGCAGTAAAGATAAGCGCAATCAGCTGTTTAAAACTTCTGCCAATTCTAAACAGCTGATTGTGTGTACCTTTACTGCATATGTGCAATCAGCTGTTTAAAAACATGGTGCTCCTGGAACTAAGATCTGCATAAATGTATGATGTCTCTCAAATATACAGGGCGATGCACCAAGAGACGCACCGCTCCTGTTTTGGAGTGTAAATCATGCTAACTGATGTTATATCGGTTTGTGCGACTTCATCGCAGTTTTTCTATGCCTTTAGGGCTAGGCCACACTATCGCGCTTTTTTTGCGTTTGCGCAAGCGTTTTTTCCAATCATTAAAATCGTGTCAACGCACTGAAAACGCACGTTTTCGGGTGCGATACAATTGCGCATGCGATTTTTTATCGCAATTGCACATGTTTTTCTATATCTAATGAAAAACGCATGTGCAAATGCAACGAAATCGCACATGAAATCGCATGCGATTCCGTGTATGGTTGCGTTTCCGGCACAGTGTAGCTGTGCCCCTAGCGTTCTATTCTAGCACTTTCCCCCCCAGCTAATGAATGGCATTAAAAGTGCTAAAAACAGATGCCGGCACTCTATGATGCATTGAAAGCCGCTATTGGCATATAATATCACCAGCGAGTTTGCACTGGGTAGCCGATAGCAACTCTTGGTGCATCGGGCTGATAGTGTCTGTATGCAAAGTTTCCTGGGCCAGAGAGTAATACATTTGTATGAATAACATTACAATGCTGTGGAGTGAATTCAGTGTTTCAACAACAGATGGAAGAGAGTTGCTATAAAATATAATAACCTTTTACTATCACTCAAATGACGTCTTTCTGAGTCTTAAAAGGTCAGTAAACACAATCTGTGACAAGCCCTTTGCATTAAATGTATTATGCTGGCAGAAGCCTCTGCAAAGGAAATAAAATATGTATTTCAATTATGGTAGTTACATAAATTGTCAAGACTGAATTTCAAAATAAAATGTAAATTAATAACCAGCAAGGGACATATTATGATACTGGCACTCTAAAAAGACATGCATTTGGATACAAGCTGTGACAGAATTACCCAAAATACTTCTCCATAAATAAGGCAGAACAGATATCACATTCTATATATGATGACATCCTCGAAAACTGATGATGTCTCTCTGCATTGTCATTTATAAATGACCTGATCCACGAACATTAACTATGAAGAAGCTGGGTAGCAACTTTTAGATACATAGCATGCAGTAGAATATAACTAATCTGTAAGCTTTAAAAATGTGTACAGCCATTTGTTAGAGTTTTTGGAGATGAAACCTCACCTCTGCAGGTCTCCCATGCCATGAACATAAGGCAGATGACAAGGGTAGACTGGTGAATGTTTGGACAGTGTAGAGCGGAATCAGGGGGAATAATACCCAGCAATTGAGATGGCGGAACTTTCTAAAGTTCGGTTCGTTTTCAAAGTTTTGAACTTCAGCAATGGCGTAGGGATCACCACAGCAACCATAGAGGTTGCTATGGTGCCCAGAGCCAAAGGGGACATGGCCTGCTGTGCAGGTCCGATGTTTGCGCATGGCAAACTGGGCAATTGTTCAGGGCCTCAACATCCTTATGGGCCCTCACTTGTCTATTGCAAAGTACACCCCCCCGGGCTTATAAATTGTCCTGTTTTTGTACCAGCTGGTAGTGTCAAGGATAAATAAAGTTATTTTTTTTTAAAAAACGGAAGTTCCGTTTCTTTAAAAAAAAAAAACTTTGTTGAGGCTGACACTGCCGGCCACTAGGAAGCTAGTGGCTTTAATGGGACATGGTGGGAACCTCCTCTTTCTCTGCTGATAGTGAGAGCTGATAGTGTGTGTGTGTGTGTGTGTGTGACTGAGTGTGTGTGTGTGTGTGACTGAGTGTGTGTGTGACTGAGTGTGTCTGTGTGACTGAGTGTGTCTGTGTGACTGAGTGTGTCTGTGTGACTGAGTGTGTCTATGTGACTGAGTGCGTGAATGAACATGACAGAAAGTGTCTGCGTGATAGTCTGTGCTCTGAATCATATTTAGCTCTGTGTGTGGACTCTCATTGGAGGAGGAAGCTGACACCAGACAGGAACAGAAAGTTCAGGAGACAGACGGCAGTCAACTAGACTTAGGTATGGTGCAGAGTTAATGTTTGACTGACTGGCACTGAAGCAACTGTTGGAGTGTGTGTGAGTGACTGTCTGTGAGAGAGTGTGGGGGATTACCTGTATGTCTGGAAGAGTATGAGTGTGTTTTGGACATGCTGGTATCTCTGAGAGAGTGTGTGTCTGTGGGAGAGAGCGTGTCTGTGAGAGAGAGTGTGGATGTGCCTGTATGTCTGAAAGAGTGTGTGTGTTTGTGGGAGAGTATGCCTGTATTTCTGAAAGAGAGTGTAAGTTTCCTGGTGGGTCTCAGTCTGACACAAATTGCAGGTGGAGACACTGTAAGGTTTGTGGGGCCCCATCCAAAATATTGCTATGGGGCCCAGGGATTTCTAGCTACACCAATGAACTTCAGTAAAAGTTCGATATTTCGATAGTTTGAAAACGGACCCATTAAACTCAAATGGGGAAAATAGTTTGAAAAGTTCTTATAAAATACAGTTAAATACAGTTAAAATAACAATGGTAATTTACTGTAAATGGCTCTGGGACCTGGGAAATGGTCTGGGAAACACGTATACAGCAAAAATTCTGCACAATCAGGCTATTTTTGAGTTTTCACAACAAAATTTCAAGGGTTACTGAAATCGATCACCACTTTGAGGATTATCACCGAATTCAAGGGTTACCAATTGCGCATTTGAGGGTTAGTGAATGCTACATTCAAGGGTTATGGCTGAATTCAAGGGTTCCCAAATGCTGCATTTGAGTGTTATAGCCAAATTCGCGGGCTAGTGAATGCTACATTTGGGGGTTATGGCAAAATTCGAGGGTTAACAAAAGATACATTAGAGGGTTTTCACCATATTCGAGGGTTACTGAACACTGCATTTTAGGGTTATGGCCAAATTCGAGGGTTACCAGATGGAGACACTGTAAAATTTGGGGGGCCTCATCCGAAATATTGCTATCGGGCCCAGGGATGTCTAGGAAATGTTAACTGGGGTAAACCATTTTTTAACTTATCACACAGTAATTTGGATTAATTACCAACAATCTTAAATCTGCTTATTTTTTTCTTCTCTGACCTTCCAATCCCTTGTTTGTTTGTTTTTTAGCTCTGGGGGTTTTACTTTTTAAAGAGGGCGGGGCACAGCTAGTCAGTAAAGAACTGTCAATCACCCAGCCCCTCCCCCTGGCACACTACATGTAGGGAGAGGCACTTCTAGGGGTTTTGCAGCCCGAACCAAACTTTTGAATGCTGCCCTTGATTATTTCCAGGCGCGGCACAAATCACGACACTGCCGTGTTAAAGTGTGTGTGGCAATGTCAGTGTGCGGGGTTTTGTTGATGGGTGTGGCTAAAATTTAACAATTTTCAACAACATCATATCTGTTACTAGGGAAAAATCTTTTTTTTCATGATTGGTTAAGGGAATTTTTTTCCTCCCCTCCACTGTTTGTCTGCCGCCTTTCTTCTTCAGTGCAGGGGTGCCGCCTGAGACAAATGTCTCACTCTGCCTCATGGTAGATGTTGCCCTGCATGTACAAACTATCTAGTCTATAAAAGTGAAGCTTATTTCTTTGCCACTGCATAGCTAATTAATTCAGCAATGATATTAAGAAAGGGAAATAGCAGATAATAGCATTATCTATTTCTCTGTGCTCATTCTGTGCAGATTGATAACACCCAATCCTGCAGTTAAGCTGCTGTCTGTGTTACTTAAGTCCCAATGTAGCACTGGAGAGGAGACATGCATACTAACTAGGAGTGGGCTAAACAGGATATGAGGAGATCCAGTGAGAGGGAGCACTGAGAGCAAAAAGGGATCAAGTTCCTGACAGCCTTAAAATATAGAAAAGGATAAAAGGCAAGTCGTTTTTTTCAGTTTAGTGTCTCTAAACAACTGTACAGTATATGCCTGCAAAATAACATCACAGAGAAAAAAAATTGTCTGGCAAAAAATCCATCGCAAGAATTCTGGAGAAATTTTGTCTGTAAAAAAATGTCATTGGGGCGCTCGTGCACAGCATCCATGACAGATGTTCTGTAGTGGAGCTCCTCAATTCGTGGCCAGAATGATCCAAAAAATAAAAGCTAAACCAGACTTCTAAAAAAAACACCAGAACTACAGGCGGAACATAACAAGATGCCAGCACGACAACCAAAATCAAGGGGGGCACTGAAAACCCTGCAATCTTTATGCCACAAAGCAACAAACCCAACACTCCAGAAGGGGCGGAGGCCCCTTAACGGCCGCTGTTGTACATAAAACAGCTGCATGATGCAGGAAGAGCTGCACATGGCACTGGCCCCTCTTCAAACAGAGCTTCATGATCTAGGACAATGGATTGGAGAGATGGATCGGAGAGAGATAAAGACACAACGAGGTGGTAGATGGAGCTTCACGATCTGGGACAATGAATCGGAGAGATTGATCAGAGAGAAGGAGACACAGCGAGGTGGTAGATGCTGTACAAGCTACACAAACGCAACTAGAGGAGGTACTCAACATGAACTTTAAACTAATGCTATAAATGGAAGACCAGGAAAACCTGCCACGTCAAAATAATGTACGAATCAGGAATTACCAGAGTCCTTCACTAACGTTTAGGACGTAATCCAGGACATTCTCCATAATCTCTTACCAGACTGGTATGATAGCAAGCTAGAATGCGATTAGGCACACAGAGCACTAGCCAAACCCCCAATCGACTTCCTGCCAGTGGTCAAATTCCATCATTACTTCACAAAAGGAGTCCTGATGCAAGAAGCAAGGAAAAGACTAAACTTGGAGCTTCAAGGTCACAAATTCTCTATTTACGCTGACCTGGAGCCACAAATCCTGGTCAAGCACAAAATGTTACGACCGATTGCTAAAAAAACCAGAAGATACTGCTGGGTTTATTCATTTGAAGTACAGTTCTCACAAGACAACCGAACATACACTACAGAAGCCAGGCCTGACAACCTACACTCTCTAAATAACCCAGACAAACCCCAAATAAGAAACCACTACAGCATCTCTGGGAGACAATCACATCATCCCAACCCACTAGCATCAAAAGTCTCTGGACAACAACCAACTCGATCCCGATGAAAAGGTAAACCCTACCCTGAGAGTTCATCACAACCCAACAACCTTAAAAGAATGGACAAACATACTTAAAAATGTCACTACTATGTGTCATAGAAACTGTAACCCTGGGAAGAGAGAGGGAGGGAGGAGGAGGGGGGCAATGCTTATTACCCTGCTCCCACACAAAATGGACATATTAACCTGAAGTCTGCTATGGGCATCTTTCACCCCTAGACCCCTATAACTACACCTTTATAACTTTAACCCTGCTATATACCAACAACTCTGGCCAGTGGGACTGTGAGTATTCCCCCAACTAGATGTATCCACTATAACTATGAGGGGGTCAGGCGAAACTCTCCATGGAATACTTCCTTTATTTTTAAAGTTTTACCACTGTTTATGTTTATATTACTGCAGTTTGATTTCTATGTTGTTATAACACATTTCTTGACATGTGTACATACTACTTATGCACAATAGGATAACTCAGGTTATGATAATGTTCTGGTTTTTTAAATTCTATGTTTAGTAGCAATGCAGACTACTTACAATGTAAACCTATGTTTAACACAGGGGAAGAGGAAACTATGATGACAAAATTCTACCTGTATACAAATGATGCTAGGGAAACCTAAAAATGACAACTCCCTGATTTTGCTAACTTGCTATACTGCAGGAATACTTACACAGCAAAAACTAAAGTACAATCATCCATCATCACATTTTACCCCACAAACATCTCTGACAAATAAAATGGCCCAACTAATAATCAGACATTTCAGTTGAAGAGGTACAAAATACAATTAAACAATCTAAGGCTCATAAAGCATCAGGACCAGATGGGTTTTTGGGCATATACTATAAAAAAAACCTCCAGGACACCCTAACATCCCATTTAACAGCTGTATTTTAATGCCCTTATGAAAAGAGACCAAATACCCCCATAAATAAACTCTGCTCACATCACCATGCTACTTAAGCCAGGAAAATCTCCTGTAGACCCAGGTAGCTACCATCCAATCTCCTTGATAAACCAGGACCTCAAAACAAAAACCTCTTAACAAAAATATTAGCAAACCATTTCAACACATTCCTCATTAAAATTATCCACCCAGACCAAATGGGTTTCACACCTGGAATGCAGTTGTCGGACAATATCAGACTCCTCTGTGCACTAATAGCACCGAATACATATGAATGCACTCCAAACCCCTGGATGTATATTATTCCTTGATATTGAAAAAGCCTTTGATAGCCTTGACTGACACTACATGCTTGAAATCCTAAAAGCCTTTGGATCCCCCCCACCTTTACACATTTAATTAAACTATATTTCTCTAGTACCACATTAAAATTGCCCACATACAAATTAAATGGGGAACAAGGCAGGGTTGATCGCTTTCACCGCTACACTTCTTCCTGGCAATGGAACCCATCACAAAAGATATCAGAGGAAACTCCAATATCTCAGGTATCAAGATAGTGGATAGAGAATACAAACTGTCACTATTTGCGGATGAATTTGCTCTATCCTTATCCTCTACTATAACCCCCCCCCAAACCCTACAAAGGATTTCCAAAATATCAGAACTCACAATCAGCCAATCTTGTGATGGGTTCCATTAAACATAGGCTAAAGGAATTGGCTTAACAAACCCACAAAAAAAACCTCATAACATTAAACTTCAACTTCAAATGGCAAGAACACACTTTTAAATACCTGGAAATCATTATAACACCCTCATTTGAAACTTTATATGCCCACATCTACAACCCACTATACAAGCACCTAATCTCTGACTTAAAAAGATGGAACAAACTCCCCATCTCCGGGTTAGGCAGGATAAATTCTTTCAATATGGACATTTTGCCTTGACTACTATACCTATAAAATTCATCAAATCCCCCCAAGTTTTATGTGGAAGCTCAACAAACTTATCTTCTAACATGGTACACTTGCACAGACCCCCCCAAGATGGGTAACTCTAGAATCAGATTTACTGTATCCTATACATATAGACTCTATAGCATGGTTACCCTCCGCAAAAAGACAACTATGAAAAAAAAAAATATGGGACAGATACAAAACCCAATTCAAACTTACAAATAACTACTCACTACTAGCCTCAATAACTCATAATCCAACCTTTAAACCTAGATTTAAAGATAAAGCATACATATGGAGGAGAAACATAAGGTGCTACAGACTAGCACTTGCCAACAATTTAAATTTGAACAAATCAAACCCAACCACCCCACCCCACCAAGAAGCAAACTTCAATTAAATTTCAATTCCTACAAATATCTTACCATCTTGCCAATATCCTAAAAAACAAAGGAAACTCAAATATTAACACGTACTTAAAGCAACTATGCATCTACAACCTGATAACTAAATGCAACCTATCTAGACTATACAAATGGATGACCACAATGGAAACTATACCCAAACAAAAATGACAAACTGAATGGGAACTGGATACCCAAGAAACAATAGATGAGCATCAGTGGTCAGAGACTTTTGAGGAAATCAACAGAGGAAGCCTTAACGTAATAAAGAGAAACGGCACTGAAAGCCTTATACAGAATATACAAGGTACCTGCCTTACTTACAAAAATATACCCGTTCTGTTTAAGAGGTTGTACAGAAAATGGAACCTTCAACCACATATGGTGGGGATGCCCCGTGGTGTCTCACTTTTGGAAACACATATACACAATTACTGTAAATCCGAGGTCCACCATATTGATATACCACTGACTATGCAAGTAACTTTTCTAGGATATGAAATACTGGAACTAATTAAACTAGACAACCGACTAACCCAATACATCCTCCTAGCAGCTAAAATACATGTAGCATCCCAATGGAAATGCAGTGAGTTTCATATAGACTCAGTAATAGGATTGATAAATAATATTATGACCAACAAATACATATTCCATATCCTGCAAGACAGCATACCTCTATCCATAAAAAAACCTGGACAGCATGGCCACCAAATGAACATGCCATACAAATATACCGGTATATATATATATAAAGATTTTGAGAATAAAGAAAATATCCAGTTAAATCCTACACAATCACCTTATAAAATTAACCCAGCTTAACCCATATCCCAAACCCACCTAACCTCTGACCACATTACTTTTCTTCATATAACCTTAATGAAATGTAACCAAGCACACTTATCGAGAATCTCACTTTACCATATTCTATTTTATGTTTTTTTTTTTTTTACAATGGACTTAATTATAAACCAAACAATTGAAATATATGTAACTCTGATATTCAGTGCTATACTACATTATATAACAATGTTTAAATATGTTAAAAATCTTTTTCAATAAAAATGATTGAACACTAAAACAAATTTCAATAGATAAAAAAATAGATAATTTTTTTACAATTTTGATCATTGCTGACATTTCCATCAAATGCTAATGTTATGGGTTTGATTTTCAGGAACAAATGTTCCATTATGAACAAATGATTAAAGGGCATGTCCAGCCCAAACTTAAATTTAACCTTAAAGGATATGTATGCCGTAAAATCAAGTTAAGTTTAGGTGGAAGCTGCAGCTTAAAAAAACTTGTTGCCATTGTTTTTTTTCCCCTATTCCCCTCCAGAGCCTACCATTGAAGCTTGCAAGTTGCTGACATCTTGCTTGTGTCTAGCTGAAGGTTTAGCTCCGATTTTTAGCTTCCTCCTGTTTTCTTCAGCCACAAATGGTAAGGCCTGTTCGTTCGTGCACACGCGGCGTGATGTCAGTGTGTCCATAGACATTTTCTGCCGGTTGACGTCACTGACCGGCGCCGAGTAGTGGTTTACAAGTACAGGTAAGATGGATGAAATACCCACTTACCAATAAGTCCTTTTGTCCACTGAACTGGAAGGGATTGTGAGGGTGCTTGCATGTTTGGAAACATCTGGAGTGCCAAGGAATGAGACTTTTGTTGCCTTTTAAATGGACAGCAGAATTCTCATACAGCAATAACCAAATCCAGTATGGCTATTACTGTATGAGAATTCTGCTGTCCATTTAAAGGGCAACTAAAGCCTCAAAACAATACAGAATCAGAAGGAGGATGGTATCTATTGTTACCTTCTGATTCTGTATTGTTTTGAGGCTTTAGTTGCCCTTTAAATGGACAGCAGAATTACCATACAGTAGTCCCATACAGTAATAGCCATACTGGATTTGGCTATTACTGTATGGGACCACTGTATGCACTGTATGGGAATTCTGCTGTCCATTTAAAGGGCAACTAAAGCCTCAAAACAATACAGATTCAGAAGGCAGTAGTGTTCATATTTTCTACCCTCTGTTTATACTCAAGTCAATCACAATTACTATTTTTTTTAAGGTAAAAATAGGTTCCTCGGTTTATACTCAGGTTGGCTTATACTCGAGTATATACAGTAGCATTGCTTGTTTGCAGTCATATGTCATTGGTTGCAATTAATGGCTGCAACCCAGAAGGTAGTCAGCAATAACGCAAGGTCCTAAATTAGAGACAGACGACAAAGAGCAAAATATTGTTGATATTGTCTTAGATTTATACAGGGTCACCACCGAAACACACACATATCAGCAAAGCATAAAGAAATAATGGGGACTAACAAACCACTTGAAAGCTATCAGTCTAATATTTTAAAACGATAGAACATTATGTTTTCCTAACCACAATTTACAGTAGTTTTGTTAATGTAGCATCTCCAATATGTTGTAAATAAATAAACAATGCATAACTTGCAAATTTCCTTCACAATAAATCCAAAATGATAAAATACAATGACATAGGAAGTGAACTGGAAATGTAAAAGAAATGCTAGTGGTTGTCATCATTACTAATCATATTGGTGTTTGTATATTGGCAACAGTGCAGTAACTAAAGATGACAAAAAACTCACATGTTGCTGCTATCTACTAAATAGCCTTTAACTAAGAACTTACTGATAGTAACATGGTAATTGAGGTTGATTAAAGACACACATCTCTCTGGTACCAACTTTAAAGAGAGAAGAAATGTGAAAAAAATGGAGACTCTTTGATTAGGGAAAGTAGAAAAATAAATAGAAACATAGCTGAGTGTGGTGAGATATTGGGTTTTGTAGTTATATAGAATAATAAAGGGAATGTCCACCCAAGAAGACAAATCTAGACTTTCATTGCTCACCCCACAAACCCAGAGACTATTGTAGCTACTTACCTCCTCATGGTCCTTGAAGCCCATAATCTTTACCTTTCTCTGCTACACTTGTCCTCCCTGGTCATAACCTCCTCTGCAAGCTCAGAGAGCTTTTACAAAGCAGGCGATCAGGACAGTGGCACACTGTTATACAGAAATCAAACAATAGTGACTCCAAATAATCATTCACTGTTACTAAAGGTTCTCAATCCCGACTTCTGTGCCACAAAGTCTAATATTCACTTGCAAATGTAAAAAATGGAAGAGTCCTTCAGGTTCTTGTGCAAAAAATTGTTACATTTTATTTACCCTCTAGTACACAGCATGACAACGTTTTGGGCAAAACTGTGCCCTTTCTCAAGCCTTTTTTTTTTAAGGCTTGAGAAAGGGAACCTGGAGGACTCTCCAATTTTTTACACAGGTATGCAGAGTCAATCATTGGCCATGATGTCTCCATCAGGGCAGTGACTGAGTGCTGCAACCCAGAAGAAATTCAGTATCTGTGTGAGAGGCAGAGAAAGGTAAGCATTATGAGCTTCAGGGACCACAGGGAGGTAAGTAACTATAACAATCGCAGGGGAAGGTAAGCAAAGGTTTGTGCTCTGGGGTGGACATGCTCTTTATATATGGATAACAAATAATACTGATCACCTAACTTTGAGGTGCTAAAGGGAGTGTATTTTCAACCCTATGCATGTATGTATGTATGTATAATTTTATTTATAATACACAAGTGATCTTATTTAACATAGGACCTGCAGTGGAATATATCCTTATAAAAATCACTCAACTACGTAGATGAGTGATTTTTATAAGGATATATTCCACTACAGCTCCTCAAAACATAAACATCTGATATGGGCTAAAGAAAACACCAAACTTACCTGCAAACCTCGCTCCGCCGGAGCTCCAAACACAAGCTGCTAACCGCTAACGAAGAAAGCCAAAAGCCCGGCATAAATCAACAAACAAGTGCGCACCGCAACTGAAGGGCAGACATGCGCACTGTAACAACGGAAGCCGAAACCAGTACTGGCACGCATGCGCAAACAACACATAATCTACAACAAAGCGGCAGGGGGGAAACAAACTATTAAAGAAACGGAACAAACTACCTGAAATTTAAAAAATACATAAAACAAACACAACAAAGCTAAATAATATATAAATAAAATGCAAATGATAACAAAAAACCCAAAACAACTTATAAACTAAAATTAACCAATAAACTAAAATAAAAAGCACACCTATATTAATAAACCAAACCAAACCTCTCACAGCAAAGCAAAATCACCACAAAGAAACAAAGCAGTTGGATACAAAAGGAAAACAATTACAATTCAATATACAAAGGTAATTTACATAAAATAAAAGAAACAACACAAAAAATTTTGAATTTACACTTTTTATTAATTTTTACCATCATTAACATCTCTTATTTAAAATATAACAACTTGTGTATTATAAGAAATAATGCGCCCCATTACAGTGTTAATATACGGCTATTACACTGTAAGGGGCGCATTATCCCTTATATAAAGCGCCACTTGGGTACGCAGCTCTGTACATTAAAAAATACAGTATACAAACAAGGGGATAAGTGCAAGCCATTATACAGATAGATAAAAATTAAATTAAATACAATTTCATACATTGGTTAAATTATGCTGACATTATTAGGTTTCTGAAAAATCAGGCAAGTAGTTTTGAACACTTTGAACTTGTCTTTATTGCTGCCAGAACGGCATCCCAAAAAATGTCGAAATAAGATCTTTTTGTTGTTTTAAATTAACATTTTTATCAATAAGGATGATTAAACTTATAACAATGTAAAAAGAAATATATAAAAATGTGATGTTTTTAAAATAAAATGTAAAGATGACTTCAAACATAAGTATAGTATAGAAGTATAGTGCTGACCAACTATACATGCAACAACTGCAACTATTTGGCCTAAATGCAATACAAAATATTAAAAATGAAAGGGAATGAAAAACAGATATGTTTAGTCAATAAGTATAGATCTAATCGTCCAGCTGGCAGAGACAAGCAACTCCCCTGTTTACCCAATGATTTGGAGGTTCTTCTGTTGCTATGTTAATCGTTAATACATAATTTGTTGAATGTCCTGTAGTAGAAAGTTCTCCCCTTCGAGCACTTGTTTTATAAACTGGAAAAAAGAGAGGGAAAATATATATTTATGTTAAAATAAGATTACAGTTACATATTTTTTATGTTATCATTATATTTATTATGGAAATAGAATATAAAGTTAAAAACTTAAACACCTATTTGGGAGTTTTATATTAATAAGAAATCTGCCAGTCCTTGCCACAGCTTTTCAGTGTTAGGGATACTCCCTTTGTCCAGCCCATGACATGTCCATTCCTCCCTCAAAACTTACCTTCCCCAGCCCAGAAACCCCCCGATATCATGCAGGTCCTTATTAGGTAAACCTATTAGGTTAGGTACACATGATGTCCATTTTTTTCTACCAAGCAATATACAGTATCACTCAGTAGTCTGTTGGTGCAAAGAAAAGACACACACGGTGTATTAAAACACACAGGACTTTGTGAAAATAACTGATGTGTCTAATTAAATGTTTGACCAATTTTTGACACTCATTTTTTTCCAGCTCCCCTACCAGAATGTCAAATTTACTGGGCTTTAGTATATGTTAAACTACTAAGAAAGCTCACTTGAAGAAGGTATATGGTCTAGCTACTGTATAAATTGGCTTTCCTGAAGGCAGCGTTGTTTTATGGGTCCAAAACAATGATACTCTCACTAAAAAAAAATCTTAAAATTAAAAGATGTTTAAAACTCATTGACGATGATCTCCCCTTGTTTAAATTACTTTATGGCCAAATGCGCTGTTCCGATACGTTTATTAAAATATGGAAGGCGTGGATTGATACACCTTCCACTAAATCTACTCCCTGAACACTCATAATACATTTGTAATTATATCTCCACTAATTACATTGGTGAAAACATGTGGTGGTCCCTGGCGGTGACTCTGGGCGTGGAAGTCCAATGGCAGCTTGGATACCCCAAGTAAGTACAACACAGATTTAACACTGGAAAATACTACCAAAGACAACGTGAATAATAGCATATGTACAAAATATTATACATTAATCTTGCAGTATTCTATCCATTTGAGAAATAATAAATAGAAAATACTCCTTTCTTCCTGTAAAGTAAACCCTATCCAAATCTATAAATAAAGATTTGTCTCATAAGGAGGTGCAACCAAAATCAGAGGAATTTGGGAAGGATAGGAAAAGGGCAAAAGTAGCAACAATAACATACATTTTTAGACAACTAATAACTATTTAAGGTGAATATTTTCTTTTAAGAATCAGTGGAAATACGTCTGCCCTGTGGGAGAAGCATGCTCAGTTAAGATTTAATGCTGGGGAAAACAGGAAGTACCTGGGGAAAAAATTGACTGTTACATGACCAGTAATATTGCTAAAACTTTCCAGCAATAACTTCTCCCAAATTTTATCTAGAGATGTGATTTAGGTGTTATTTTGAAGGTGTGATGGATGGCTTTTTATATAATTCTTACTAGTTTGGATGAATTCGAGACCACAGTTACCCTTCAAAGGCATATGCTGGTCTATCCTTACCATTTATTTCTGAATATTTGACCTGTGTCTATTGCATTGTTACTGCTTTAAACATTGATTATGAATGAGGGCATTCCCACTGATGTGTCTGTTATTTTAACAGTATCCCTCCACATCAAAACTTCCCATTGCATCATTCATTAAACATGTTAGCAAAGCAGTGATTACCACACAAAAGGGTGGGGCATTAGTAAACATATATACATAACACATGAATGTACCCCCTAATATGTAATAGGGGAGTTGCAAACAGTGCTCAAACATTAATGCAATGACAAAAAAAGAAAAACAGAACCTTGGGGTAAATGCACGCTCAAAACTTACATTTGCTCCATGTTTCTGTTTTTCTTTCTTGGTATTGCAACAAAGCAATGATTTATAAAATAATACTAAGAAATTACACAGCAAGTGTCTGCTTATGAGATAATAGTGTTTACCTGGACAGTGATAATATGAGTCCACTTTATCTTTTTTCTTTCCAGGTATAAGCCAAATCTAAAACAGTGTGTTAAGAAAGGTGCTAAACAAAGAATGCTGATACGATTTAGTGATACACAAAACACTTTTTAATACATCAGGAAGTAAAAGTAAGGAAATGAAAAAATCAGTTTCCTTTGTCCAAATTCTGTGTATCAGAATTCATAGCCTGAAAGCAACAAGAGAAGGGGATGATATTTCAAAACTCTATGATAAATACAGTACTTCAAGGGGAATTATACCCTCCAAACAACCCTTCTTCCAGGATGAGAAGGTAAAACATTAGGTCCTCACTTCAAGTTAGTTGTTCTGCAATACTTTCCTCAATTTGCAATCACACTCAGGTCTGGCCCATCCTCTCTCAGTCTAGAACCTGCTGAAAGGAAGACACCTTTCTTGCAGAGTGTGACTTCCTATTAATAAGGTTAGGAACTTAGGGATGGAGCAGAGCTAGAGTAAGATCACAAGCTAAAATAAAGCCCCCCGTGTACGACTACCATTGATTATGTGATATAATCTGTTGGGCTCTGCACACCTCCAAAGTTAATTATCCACCGGGTGCAGGTAATAGGTGTGGCTGCTCACATATTATACATAAGACTTTAATAACCACACAACCATATTTTAAATGCTTTATTATTTTGACATTTTGCTGTAAGCATACACTTTCATTGGGGCTACAAATTAAGTCCTGATGAAGGTGTATGCTAGGTGGGGAGGTTCGACACCAACTGTCTGCCATGTACAATGCTGTTTTAACACCTTACTCTGGGCGTTCCTATAACACCTCTTAGCCACTATCCAATCACACCCTTAACACCTGGCTGTGATATGCTAATTGGGATTTTCCAGGGTACATAATTGCCACAGATTCTTGTACAAATCATTCTGAATTGAGAAAGCCAGTCGGATGACTAGCGAAATGTCTTCAAGAACTAAACATCAAGTCTAGTTGATCTAATTGAATACAACAGATATAACTATTCCTTTAACTACACAATATGTATTATAATCTTGAGAATTTTCTAAAAATATTTTTAAATCTGGCATTAACTTTATTGAATAGTTAAATCTCAGAGTTCCAAAATAAGGTATATTCCTGGTTCAAACATAATTTTTGTACATATACCTATTACTGTAAATTCTAATCTGTAAATTAGGCAGCCACTCAAACATAGGACCTTAAAAGCCCTCCTATGACTGAACGGTTGAGCATACTTGCTATTAGTGGGACAAAAAATTGTCTGACACACTCCATAGAACTCAAATTATTGGTTTCAGCTCTATTGAACACATGACCTTTATTTTAGACGAAGATTGAAAGACACATTGACACTGAGTTCCATGCTCTTTCAGGCTATTCTCCTACACTACTGGCCAGGGTCAATGTTCTCTTTAATTTTTTAATCAGCTGTGTGTGCAGATCACACATGGATCATCTCTGCGGACACTAAATGAAATTCTGTGCACTACACACGCAGTGCCTATATTCCCCCAGAGACTGCACATCTTAGAAGAAACACGGTCAATGGTCTGTTTGTGTATTCCTGGATATTTTTTTCTGTAAAAAGCCTGGAGGCTTTTTTGCTCTGTGCAATACAAAACTATTGTAGATCTATAATTTGGTAGCCCAGTGATAAAAAATACACTGTAAAAGTACATATGCGTATGCTTACTATTTTCACACACATCCCTTTAATTTCAGAATCGACCTGTATTTCATTTGCAAACTTGCAGATTTGAAATGTGATGACCAATCAGTTATTGTGAAATAGTACTTGTAAACAAGGATACTATAGGCATATTATCATATAAAACTTTCGGGAAGGATTCACTGATGACACGCTTCTCACGGTCCCATCTAGCACCTTCCATGTAAAGCCCAGTGATATAGATACCATCAGACTGAAGAGAAATGACAAATATTATTACCTGCAACATTCACATATTCTTTAGATTTATGTTTTAGGTGTACTGTATTGTATTTATAAAGTTAGGATTTTTGGTAGCTTGTTATTATTGTTGTTATTTTTTATTGAGGAAATATATTTACCGGTGAACTGACAATATCGGAAGGGCTTTCGTGCTCAGTTATAAAAAAGCGAAGTCCTAATAAGTCTATTGGAGTTTTGTACTTTCTGGCATAGTTTTGCAAAGCTCCAGTCAGAAAACACTGAGTGAAATAAAACCCAGAGATCCAAAAAATGTTTGGTGTTCCACGTTCAATCCAACCCTGAAACAAATGTAATTAAGGAAAATAAGTCACATTTTGCATGATTATATTTAGTATAGGGAGACCGTTGGGATTCACTATGCACCCTAAAGATCTCGCCTGACTTCCTATACTACAGGACAGGGAGCCAACTGTGACTGGGGGAAATAAGCATTGAAAAGAAACATTTAGGGCTAGGCCACACTGCTGCGTTTTTTTTGCGTTTGCGCTTGCGTTTGCGTTTGCGCTTGCGATTTTTCAAAATTATTGAAAACGCGGCAACGCAAAAAAAACGCGCGTTTTTCGATGCGTTTGCGTTTGCGTTTTGCGTTCTGCATTTTTAATCGCAATCGCATGCGATTTCCTATACTTATTGAAGAAATCGCAAGCGCAAACGCAAAAAAATCGCACATGAAATCGCATGCGATTGCGTTTGCGTTTGCGTTTGCGTTTCAGTGTGGCCTAGCCCTCAGTATGAATGTTGTACTGACAAATTGTCCCTTTATCGGTAATGTATGTACCCAGCTTTACAGGGAGAACATGGGTTAAGCCAAACATTAACTGATGCAAAGGGAAAAAAAATCACCAACATTTTAAAATGCATACAAATTTGAACAAAAATTCTCTTGTGAATCAATAAATAAAACACAGGTGTTTGAGATTTTCTTAAAAAGAGAGATAATGTTAAGAGTAATGATACTATCTCTATATGCCTTTAACTAGCTCTATGACTAAAGAGACATTTCAATCTGTGTCTGATGGGTTTTCCCTGTCAAACTCTTTAA
Source organism: Hymenochirus boettgeri (assembly GCA_019447015.1). Lineage (NCBI taxonomy): Eukaryota > Metazoa > Chordata > Amphibia > Anura > Pipidae > Hymenochirus > Hymenochirus boettgeri. Next base: position 95,989,549 of record CM033471.1, on the reverse strand, counting down.
CTGCCAATTATAGAATGTTATAGCATGGAAACAAGGAAAGGTGTCATGTCATTTGGGAACTAGGATGATTAAATGACATTTCAGACTGAAGGACTTAGTACTTGGACAAGGTCTATTTTCATTTCCTGTATGTTTTACTGCATTGCTAAGAATCAAGCTAGAAATATTGCTATAGGTTATACTTTATTGATTAATTTAAATGAGCAGGCTCATGAATTGGCCAAATGATGTCTCTAGGGCTTTGTTTCGAATTGTACTGTACTTTATAACATGCTTTGACTTTGCATGTGAATTATAGCATAAGCAGTAAAAAGTTTCATTGTTTGCCTAAAAGCAAAGTTACTAATAAGGCCGACTGCTATTTTAGGAAATCTAGTTTGCTATATGCAGATACCTGCAGCGTACAAAAGAATTTAGTAATATTCTTTAGTAAAATCAAGAAGCCAGAAACTTCTTTGTATAATTTCAACACACTTATGATTTATTAACTCACAGCCTGGTAATTACAGGCTTGTGAGTTTAAAGCGCATGTCCATTCTAAAAAAAAACTTGCATATCAACCCCTGCCAAAGATGCCCCTGAAGTGACTTACCTGGGCACCACCCCCTGCTCCTACTTCAAGCTAGTTTCAAGCAAAAACAGGAGCAGAGGGCCTCTGTGCTGATAGCTGCTCTACTTCCTGGTCGTGGCTGTCAGGCAATTGGGCATGATGTCACGTCGTACTTTAACCGACATCTGCAACCAGGTAACAGAGCGGCTGTCAGCCGCAGAGCAGAGGAGGAGCAGTGAGGGACCAGGTTAGGCAAAATCCCTTCAGGGGCATCTTTGGGGGGATGGATAATGTGAAAACCTAGGTTGGGGGGTAAAGAATATTTCTTTGCAAAGTTTATTTTAGACATGTCCTTTAAATTCAGCACTGACCTTATAAGTAGTAATCAGCATGGATTTATGAGGAACAGATCTTGACAAACAAACTTGCTAGGCTTATATGAGAAAGTGAGTAACTATTTGGACGGTAGATGTGTTATACTTGGATTCTCCCAAACCTTTTGATAAGCTAAGGCCTGTTAGGCTGGGGTGGCATATTTGTATATGGAGGGAAAATTGGTTAATGGATCTGATGCAGAGAGTAGTTGTTAATGGTGCTTCGTCAATATGGACTAAAGTTGGATGGGGTATGGGGTGCCACAGGGTTCTGTGTTTGGGCCACTTCAATTTCATCTTTTTAATAATGATTTGGAAGTGTTTATTAATGGTATTGTGAACAAGGTATATGTGTCTGTGGACAATACAAAAGTTTGTCCACCCTTAAAAGCTACAGAGGATGTGCAATCGTTGCAGGGGGATCTAGATAGATTGTCGCATTGGACTGCTAAGTGGCAGATGAGATTTCATGTTAATAAATGTAAGGTGATGCATTTTGGACTTAAAAATCGTTGTGCCACTTATACTATAAATTACCCTGTGTTAAGTGAATCTCTGATGGATTTTGGATGATAAGAAATGTAAATGTAGCAAACATTGCCTGTCTGCAACAGCTAGCACCAGCAAGATATAGAAAAAATATTATTCTCCTTCTTTACAAAGCATTGGTAAGGACTCATCTGGAATATGCAGTGCAGTTTTGGAATCCTGTTTACAAAAATGACATCTTAGAAATGGAAAGGATTCACAGAAGGGCAACTAAATTAATAAGAGGAATGGGGGAACTTGAATATGAAGACAGATTGAATAAGTTACAATTATGCACACTAGAGAAAAGGCGCTTGTGTTGGGATATGATCAATGTGTATAAATATATGAATGGGCAATACAATATACTATCTGGGGAATTGTTCAGCAATAGAACATTTCAGTGGACATGCATATATGGAAGAAAATAAGTTTAGTCTTCACAAAGGGTTTTTCACTGTGAGAATGGTGAAACTATTGAATGTGTTACATGTTACTGGTATTGATACATAGAGCTGGAGTTGATTCAGCGATATTTCGGATTGCCACTTGTAGTCAGGAAGGATTTTTTACCCCTCTCTACTGGGTGGACATGCCCTTTAATACTGGCCAGTGGTGGGGTACTACCTGCAGGCATTTTTCCTCAACTTTCAACAGCGTGGAACGTTCATTTTTGGTCTACATTAAGGCTTAATATTGATTACAAAATGATCAGCTTATATGGTTGTGGGAACAATGCAGGAACATTAGCAAGTATGTCAATCAGTATATAGCCTGCAAAGGACAGAATAGGAGTAACCTAACCAACTTTGCCTGTATGGAGCCCTATGATGTTGCACAATGTTAAGAGAAAACCATGCATGCAAAAATATATTAAGGCTTGGAATATAATAGAAAGTAAAATTTTCCTACTGGGAGAAAATGTCCTCACTAGAGACTTCATAAAAGTGAATGACTGAATTCATCCGATAACAAGTATAACTGACATTTTACCCAAAGTGTTTTGTTTTACACTTTCCTCTTGACTTACTAAACACAGAAATGTAGAATCTGACAGTATGACATAACTCAGTGACCCATTTAGTCTACAAGTTCACTGACTGTAAGACAGGGCATTTCAAACTCATAATAAAACCCAATATTTCTACGGCCTTTTCATATACAAGTAGTAATATAGTATAGGAAAATTTTCAGATCTTGGTAATGTTGAGAATGTTTATTGTGGAATGTTTAAGTGGAAGATTTAAAATATTTAGCTCTGTTAGTTCATTCTGGAGCTAGATTTAAAGTTTCTCTATATTGCATTTTTAGGCTATATTCCTTCCCGTATCCCCCCACATATTTAACACTGTGTAACATATAAAATGTAGAGCTTTTAAAAGGTTTATTCAATAATAAATGTGATTTTTTTTTCTTAGTAGGTAACAATATTTATATATTTATAATATAAGTGATAATACTCTACCAACAGTGTAATGTAAGGATATTACGCCACAGAGGAGTTCCCTGACCATATAAAAAACGTTAGGCCGAGTGTTTTTATAGAGGTCAGGGAGCTCCGAGGTGAAGTAATATCCGTATATTATTCTGTAGGTAGCGTATTATTCCATATAATACATAAGGTCAAAAAAAGAGAAAAGCACAGGCTCCCTCTCTCCCCTCCCTGTATTAGTAATGCAGATAACAAGCCTGTTTTTGTAAAAACAAATAGTTACAGTAACTGCCGTTTCTATCCCAAACTAAAAGAAAACAATAAACATCGTCTCTCAACCGGTGCGAGGTATCAGCACAGTAATTCAGTTAGTCAGTCAGTGTACAAAAATGGCTTATTATCTACATTACTAATACAGGCATGGAGAGAGACATGGGGAAGGGCAGTGGAATACAGGAAGTCACTCAGTTACATCACTGAGTGACTGTAATATAGATTCTCGCCACTGCACCTCCCCATTGAAATGCCAGAGCCTTATGTAATATATAAGGGATAATATGCTACCTACAGTGTAATATAAGGATATTACGCCACCAAGGAGTTCCATGAAGCATAGAAGCATGAGGCCACAGGCCGAGTTCTTTTATACAAGGCATGGAACTCTGAGGTGAAGTAAATCCATATATTACACTGTTGGTAGTGTATTATTACTTATAATACATAAGGCCAGCCAAAAAAATAAACCTGTCCACTACCAGTCTCTCCCCCTCCCTGTATTAGTCATTTATATAGGAATCCCTGTTTAGTGTATAAATAGTTAATTACGGTTCATATTGAAAAGAGAAAGAAGGACCGAACATCATCTGTCAACAATAAACATGGATTCCTATATAAATTACTAATACAGGGAGGGGGAGACAGGGGGAGGGGCAGTGGAATACAGGAAGTCACTCAGTGACATCACTGAGTGACTGTAATATAGATTCTCGCCACTGCACCTCCCCTTTGAAAATGCCTAGCCTTCTGTATTATATAAGGGATAATGCGCCCCTTACAGTGTAATATAAGGATTTTATGCCACCAAGGAGTTCCCTGACCATATAGGGCAGCGAACTCTGAGGTGGCGCAATATCCTTATATTATAATGTATAGGGTCTCATTATTTCTTATAATACATAAGTATCTAATTCCTTCATCCCATTAGCATTTTAAATTCTAGCCTTGTCCTTATTCCCATCTTAATTTAAACCCCCCAAGCTATCTTCTGTAACTTAAACCCAGTAGAAAGGAACATCCCAGCCCAGCATCTGTGCTGTTAAAGAAATCTTTGTGGAGGAGAGAGACATTGGTTATGAAGTGAAAGGAAGCAGCACCACAGGTCCCATTAGTTAAGTTAAACACTGCAAAAACAATGAGTCATTATTCAGGCATGAACTCTGGAATGGGAGGAGCAACGGGATATAAGACATTTAAGAAATGAGTAACTTAGTGACATAGCTGAGTGATTTTTATAAGGATATATACCACTGCAGCTCCCATTATAAAATATCACACTTACGTATTCTAAATAGATTCAATGACCCCACTTTAGTTTATTGATGTGCAAACAATTTAATACAGTTGTACAGTTAATTTTGGGTGGAAAAAAGACAAGAGACCATTAAGTTCAACCCCTCTAAAAAATAAAAAAAAACGCAGCCCCCCAACCCAACAAAAAAAAGCACAGTCTCCTTCACTCAAATGATATATGCCCCTCAGTACACCAAACGAGACACGGATAAAACCAAACACAGATGTGCACTTAAGATTACCCTGGAAATTCTGCATATCCAAATAAAATTCAAGCCTCCTTTGACTTTTTTAAGTAGAGCATTCCACAGCCTTACTACCTGCCTATTGAAGAAAAATATTACGTTGCTTAAGCTGAAATGGCTTTTCCTCAAATTGATATGAGAAATTTTGCACTGGGATTAATTCTAAATGAGTAATGATTAAAAACCTAGGGGTTATGCTATATTGGCTGCTACCTAATGTTTTATTAGGTTAGCGAGAGTTTTACACTAATTTTGTGGTGGAAATAGCACAGCCTGTGTAAAGTATGCAGTGTTAAGTTTTGTGCTACCATCTAGTACAAATGCCCACACAGATCTGATATCTAAAACCAAATAATGTCTCACTGCTCTAAAGCCTTGTACACACATGCAATCGCGGGGACTGACCTGAGATGCACAATGTGTATGCATAGCCAGTTGGCCTGCTATTGTATGGGCACTTGTATGGCTATGTATGGGCACTTTGCTGGCCGATGATCCGCCTGGTGGATCATCAACGAGCCCCGACCGAATGACCATTACAGCCAAGAAAGTGAAAATACATGGCACAATTGTTGGTCGAAACGGCCATGCACACACATTGTGTGTCGCGAATCAGCCCCTGCTAACGCACGTGTGAATGCACCTTCAAGTAGGCTGCAAACATTATCAACCAGAAACATAATACCAGCAATAATTCTTTAACAAAAAGGGTTCTTTAAGATTCTTACTTTATTGTACTGATGCAGAAGTATAGCAGCTTTTGAAAGTATAATTTATCATATAGATGTCTGATTATTGCTTAGCTTAGTATGTATAGCAACATTTTTCTGGATGTTCATTACTTCCATTTAAAATGTTTTTATTTTTTGCTTTGACCTTACCTTAAAGAAATTTAGTCTCAGCAGAAGATCTGTAATATATCCACCCAGGGGTTTCAAAGATGGATAGGATTTAGCTGACCACAAAAAGGGAACCTAATTATAAAACATATTTATAGAATATTAGAACACAAGTGGGATAATAGTGTCAGTCAAATATACAAATCTATTTATTCAATATGCAGTGACCATCTACTGGACAGCTAAAACACCTGTCATTATTATGGCATATTTATAAAAATAAAAAAACCATGGTTTCACTATTTTTTGCTGCCAGATTTAGCCACAATTTTTTTCAACTTTCAAATTTCGTATTTATAGAAAGGCAAATTTTCTTTGAAACCAGAATTTCCTATTCCCGGATCAGGGAATATGTTGGTAAATAGATAACACTCTCTAGTGAATTTTAAAATTTTTGTGAAATTAATATATACTAATTAATATACACAGAACACGTATCTTTCTCATGTAAGACTAGCTTAACGTATGTGGTAAAAGATATGATAAATAGTAAAAGTTGCCCAGGGGAATTTTCTCTGTTTACCTCACAGTTTAACACATCATGGTTAATTTTTAGTTTTGCCAGTTTTCAAACCAGTTATTAGAGTAACACTATATTGCTGTTAAACCAATAGTCATTTTAATAGAACCTTCCAGTAAGTAAAATTACTTATTTCCAGGCTAGGAAAGTCCCTATAGATGCATTAACACCACCTCACGTGCAGATCATTTTTAAAGGGCATGTCCACCCCCAAAACTAAGATTAAACCCCATACTAGCCCCACTGTGTAGTTTAAAAAAAAGCCTAAACTTACACCTCTGTTCCTTATGGTTCTCCTGCAGTGCCTTTTCAAAGTCCAGGAAAGTGAAGAGTAGAAGCTGTTAATGAGTCATCCAGTGCCTGTTTCTTCTTCAACCTCAACAAGGACTGACCAGCCTGAGTCATCCTCTGCAGCCGTGGCATCTAGCGTAAAAAGCTTTTAGCACAAGGTAGGTACCCCCTGCCCACCCCCTACCGCCAAAATATTTCTTAAAAAAATCTTTAGATCAAAACTTACAGCTCACGCAGCGTCTCCATTGAAAACAGCCGCGTCTGTGATTGGCTGCCTTTCAGCCAATCACAGACATGGCTGCCGGTCCGTCCCTTGTTTGCAACTTCCTCCAAACAGGGAGCTGGGAGGAGATGCCGCGGGAGTGTAAGGGCTGTAAGTATCGATCGAAACATTTTTTGGAAGAAAATATATCGGCAGTTGGGGGTGGGAATGGGGTACCTCTCTTATACTAAAAGTTGATTTTTGGGGGGTGGACCTGCCCTTTAAATAATTTTTTCACCAAAAATACTTTTTGCCACTTTAGAAATACTGCTGGAAATTTTGCCATGTTTAGCGAAAAATGTGGTGAAAAGGTAAAATTTCACCTCTTTATAAATAGCACTTATTAAAAAAATGGCAAGAATAGTGCTGAAATTTCATCTTCACTGCTTAAGAAATATGCCCCCTAAAGTCTATTACCATAGGCTCAATTGAAAATTATGTTTACTCCTTTGCATTTAAATTGTTTACAAATATCTTTATCGAGACCCTTCCCCTTTTCCTATCATATACTGCCCAGCATGATAAGCGGAGAAAAGTACAACCAAGTTTCTTAAGTCAAGTCATCAATTAAAAGCTTTTTGTATAAAAATCTAGTCATGCTAACTGGGGATGAACTATTGTACTTTTTGGAATGGGAGAAATAGCAATTCATCTCTAATGCATTCATCTCTAATGGCTGCTTTTTTTAACAAGTATTGCTAAAAGATTTTAATGCCATTCCCTTGCTTGACCCCTTCACAATGTTTATAACAATGTTTGTCAGACAGGTAGACTGCGAACTACAAGCACTCACAAAACTTATAAATCACTTTTAAATTAGATAGGTAGGACTACTTTAGATTTATTTACTAGCCCTTTAAAATGTTATGCTTTTTTTTACATTTATTTTAAAATTTTGTTTGCAGTATTGACCTTATTGATGGGGGTTACTCTAGAGAACAATGTATTTATTTATAATAACAATTAAATACATATGTTGTCACTGCCTGATGCAATAAAAGGACTTTACAAAGCTGTATATTGTCTGCATTATTGTCCATAACATGCATCTATTTTTCAATATGATTTGTGGTAATTATTAAGAATGGGATAATGTTGATAAAGAGAGATAATCGTAAGGAAGCAGTACCAATCCATATACACAGAGCAGAGACTAGGTAGTACACATTGCTAGGGTACATTCCCTGAATTGTGATAATTTTACATAAACCAAGTTACTTATTTAAATGTCAGTTTACATAATGTGTTATTCTAGTCATTAATTAATACAGAAAGCAATCCACCTTTTCTAATGACCAATATATTCTTACTAGGGTCCCTAAAGTGCCATGAATGTATCCAGCTTTCCCCTATATTTTGTAAATTATTCGGGTATATGTCTGTTAGGATATTGGCTATTGATGTGCTGGTCTCTTGTACTCCTCCTGCAATCATTGTCTACCACCAGAGTTCTCTTCCATCATCATCATCATCACCCCCACCTGGGAACTGCTGTCTGGCTATTTAAGGACTTTGCTTTTCTTGTTTCAATTGTCAGAACCTCATTTGCTTCCCAGTCTGGCTCTGTGAATTCCTGTTTCTTTCACTACTGATGTCTTGCTGCAGCTTTCAGTTAATTTCCTAGTTCCACCTGCTTGGTAGCCATCAGTATTACAGTATCTAATTAGCTGTGACTATATTTTCCATGTTCGAACTATAGGACACTGAATAGAACAATCAATCTCCTGGCTGCCATTAACATTTCTCTTAACAATATTAGCTGTCTACATTCCCCTGCAAACCTAAGACATAAATCTTGATTCAAGGGAACTGGTATTTGCATGATTTCTGTTAGCAGTTGTTCTACTCTGATCTCAAAATGGTAATGCCCTGGGACAAGTTAATATGAGATGTCAAAAATCAGCTTGTTCAGTATGACATTTTGGGCATTCTGCACTGTCTGGGGGAGATACAAGGCAACTGATTAGTAATAAGATAAAACTGATGCAAAATGTGAAACTGTATAAATTATTATTTGCAGATAGGGAATTTGAAATGGCATAGGAATATGTGCGCAATATTTAATTATTTCATAATTTCCTGGTGATACCCTATAAATAGGAAGATTATTTAAATGGCATGGGGAAGTAAAAAATAAAGCCCATAAAAAGAAAACTAACAATAAGACAGAATTGGAAGAAATGGGAAGAAAAGGCAAAAATTAAATAATCCTCAGGAAAAAAACAATTGAGTACTAATTTATTTTTTAAATTAAAAAATAATTAATTTCTTTGTTTTATTTCATTTCTTTAAAATGTTTGATAGAATCAGTTATAGTTTTCAAATACTTACAGGAAAATGCAACAAAAGCCACAATCACACCTTTCACTTCCTTGTTTGCTTCTGTGCTGTGACAGACACATCATGATCTGTACCATACTCCCCCCCTCAAAATGTATCTTTTATAAAGCTAGTAAAGCCCCCACCCCCATACACAACCTCAATATTTTGAGCAAATATTGAGAGATTTATCCCAAAAAATTAGGATTGGGTCAAACGGAAACATTTCCATCAAATCCATCTTTCAGTCCCTATCTCATACAGATGAGGTGAGAAGATTGACGGTGCAAGGTCGGGAACTTCCAATACGTTTTCTGATTGTTTGAGGCGACCTGAAAAACATCTGTATTGGTACCTTTACAGGCTTGGTTTTCCTCTGCTTATGGGCACCTTAGGGAAAGAGATTTTTTCCTTTTCAGGATTTTGGCTAGCTTTAAAGACAATTAATAATTTCAGGGATGCATGTGATAATGTGGTATCAAGTGGGCATGCTCAATTCAGCAACAAGGGGGCAGAGCAATAGTGTGGGTGATATCACAGCTCACAGTGTAAGAAGGTATACCACCCCTTTACTCCTGTAAGTTTAGTTAGATTGCAGCTAGGCTAGAAGCATGATTATGGATTCATAAAAGTAAGACTATTTCTTGTCATAAACCCATGCTAACCCCTTTCTACATTGCTGCAAATGGGTCATCATGGGTGTAGTGCAACTGAATATGGCAGGTTATATGGGGTCACCTTTTGTTTAGTGTCCTAATAACCAAGGGGTACAATTTCTAATAACTATATATAGTGTTTTTGTGCATTAACCAGGATTTATACAAAAGCTTTCCCCCCCCACTTTATTCTTGAACGTAAAATCTATTTTTGCTCCTTTTTATCTATGAATCGGCATGGATCTGGAGGTGTTTTTTTTATTCAGTAACATGCAACAATATGTGCTTAAAACAAATTTATCTGCTAGACTCAAATGATCTCCAGAGAATGTGAAATGAGGATAGCAAATAAATTTGTTGAAAGCACTAGGTTTGTGAATTGAGATAGATGAGTAATGAGATCCCTAATGCACTATGACAGCGGTTGCATATTAATCCCGATGGATGAGCCATATTGTGAGATACTCTTGCTAAAGCTCCCAAATGACTTACTTTACCAACAATCATGCAGCTGAACAAATCATCAAGCTCATTTGACATCACCGATAGACCAGAAATAGCTTTGTTTAAATCTTGCAAGCTCATTCGAATTGTAGAGGTCAAGCGATTAAATCTCAATAACTCGTGAACCAGCACTGTATTCATAGATTCTGTATACTGTGTAGGATACAGCATCTGAAAGGCAAAAGGGAAAAGTTTCACATTTTATAAATATAACATAATTTGTGTTAGATCTATGAAAAGTAATAGGGACCCAGACACCTTCTGTCTTTTACTTTTTGTATTTAACATGAAAAAAAAAAACAAAAGAAACTGGTTTTATTAGGGAAATGGAATGGTTGTTACTCCAAAACAATGCATTTTTCTGGGGAAAAGGAATGGAGACTGGGTAATTTCCATGCTCTCAAGTTTCATCTCTCAGGAATGCTATACCTTTAAAAAGATTTTTTTACAGCATTCCACAAGCTAAATGCAAAACCAGAGTGCCAACTACAGACCGGTTTCAGCTTTATTGAGCCAACCTCAGTGTAGTGCAGGCCACTGGTTTTGCAGTGTGAAGGGCCTATAGACCGACGTCACCAATAAATTAAATAAGATAGGGAGAGAATTAGGCTTCACACAAGATGCATCCTATACAATAAAATGCAAGTGTGCATCCCTGTGTCAGTGTGTGTGTGGCTGCAATCTACCTGATTGGCTGCTTCTTTTCCCTTCAGAGCAAGCAGAACAGCCAATCGGATCACAAGGTTGCATTAAGGGCGGGACCACAGACCACAGACTGCTGGGCTGCCTGTGGTGGGTTGATTTCTTAAGTTAACTCTTCACAGTGTGAAATCCTGTCCATGCTGCATTACTGGGTCTGACACCAATAAACTGTACACACACAGTTATGTTCTAAGATTCGGGTGGGGGGCAGTGAGGCAGGGGGTAGGGTGGGGTGTGTGTGTTTGTCCTGACCCCAATGATATTAATATGGTCTGTGGGGGGTTGTGAGGGAGAGGGTTGCACTAGACATCAATGCTGGGTGAGGGTGGGGGGAGGAGAGAACTGCTCACTGACATGACACCATGTTAAATTAACCTATTAACCAAAGGGGTCAGGGCTGGCTGTAAAGCAGAGTGACAGAGGGGGGGGGGTCTGGGACAGAGAGGGTGGGACCTGGGTCTGGGACAGTGTGAGGGCCCTGGTCTGGGGCAGAGGAGGGCCTGGGTCTGGCAAGAGGGGGGCTGGTCTGGGACAGAGGGGGGTCTGGGACAGAGGTTGGCCTGGTCTGGACAGAGGGGGGGCCCTGGGTCTGGGACAGAGGGGGGACCCGGGGTCTGGGGCAGAGGGGGACGGGTGGGAAGAGGGGGACCCTGGGTGTGGGACAAAGTGGGGGACCCTGGGTCTGGGACGGGGGGGGCTGGATTGGGCAAGAGAAGGAGCTGGGTCGGGACAGAGGGTGGCCTGGGTCTGTTACAGAGGGGGGTGGGTCTGGGACAGAGGGGGTTGGGACTGGGTCTGGCACAGAGGGGGGCCCTTGGTCTTGGGAAAGAGGGGGGGCTGGGTCTGGGACAGAGGGTAGGGCTGGGTTTGGGACAGAGGGGGGGCCTGGGTCTGGGACAGAGGGGGGGCCTGGGTCTGGGACAGAGGGGGGGGCCTAGGTCTGGGACAGAGGGGGTCTGGGACATAGTGGGGGACCTGGGTCTGGGACCTAGTGGGGGGGACCCTGGGTCGGGGACAGAGGGGGGGCCGGGTCTGGGACAGAGGGGGCCCTAGGGCTGGGACAGAGGGTGTCTGGGACAAAGTGGGGGACCCGGGTCTGGGGCAAAGTGGGGACCCTGGGTTGGGACAGAGGGGGGGCCCTGGGTCTGGACAGAGGGTGGCCCTGGGTCTGGGACAAAGTGGGGACCTGGGTCTGGGTCAAAGTGGGGACCCTGGGTCTGGAACAGAGGGGGAGTTGGGAAAGAGGGGGGCGGGGGTTTGGCCCAGGGGGGGCCTGGTCTGGGACAGAGGGGGGGGCTTGGACAGAGGGTGGGCTGGTTGGGAGAGGGGGGCCTAGGTGGGACAGAGGGGATCTGGGACAAGTGGGGGACCCTGGGTCTGGGGACAATGGGGGGGCCGGGCTGGGACAGAGGGGGCCCTAGGTCTGGGAAGAGGGGGTCTGGGACAAAGTGGGGGACCTGGGTCTGGGACAGAGGGGGCCCGGGTCTGGGAAAGAGGGGGGCTGGGTTGGGACAAAGTGGGGACCCGGGTCTGGGGCAAGTGGGAGCTTGGGTCTGGGCAGAGGGGGGTTGGGACACAGAGGGGGCATGGGTTGGACGAGTGGAGACCTGGGTCTGGGACAAAGTGGGGGACCCTGGGTCGGGGGCAGGGCAAAGTGGGGGACCCTAGGTCTGGGGACAGGGGGGGGACCGGGTCTGGGAACGGTAGACAGAGGGGGCCCTAGGTTGGGACGAGGGGTCTCAGACAAAGTGGGGGACCCTGGGTCTGGGGCAAAGTGGGGGACCTGGTCTGGGACAAGAGGAGGGCCCTGGGGTCTGGGAAGAGGGGGGCCTGGGTCTGGGACAAAGTGGGGGACCCGGGTCTGGGGCAAAGTGGGGGACCCTGGGTCTGAAACGAGGGGGGGGTGGGTTTGGGATAGAGGGGGGGCCTGGGTCTGGGATAGAGGGGGGCCCCTAGGTCTGGGGACAGAGGGGGTCTGGGACAGAGGGGGAGGTCTGGGACAGAGGGGGGCCCTGGGTCTGGGACAGAGTGGGGGACCCTGGGTCTGGACAAAGTGGGGGACCCTGGGTCTCGGACAAAGTGGGGGACCCTGGGTCTGGGGCAAAGTGGGGGACCCTGGGTCTGGGACAGAGGGGGGCCCTGGGTCTGGGACAGAGGGGGGCCCTGGGTCTGGGCAAAAGTGGGGGACCTGGGTCTGGGGAAAGTGGGGGACCCTGGGTCTGAAACAGAGGGGGGCTGGGTTTGGGACAGAGGGGGGGCCTGGGTCTGGGACAGAGGGGGGCCCCTAGGTGTCGGACAGAGGGGGTTGGGACAAAAAGGGGGGGACCCTGGTCTGGGGCAAAGTGGGGGACCTTGGGTCTGGGACAGAGGGGGGCCCTGGGTCTGGGACAGAGTGGGAGACCCTGGGTGGCGGGACAGAGGGGTGGCCCTGGGTCTAGGGCAGCAGAGGAGGGGCCATGGGTCTGGGAACAGATGGGGGACTTGGATCTGTGACAGAGGGGGGGGGTCGGGTCTGGGACAGAGGGTGTGGTGACCTGGGTCTGAGACAGAGTGGGGGGCCCTGGGTCTGGGGCAGGGAGGGGCCTGGGTTGGGACAAACGGGGGACTCTGGGTCTGGGACAGGGTGGGGGGGCTCTGGGTTGGGACAGGGTGGGGGGCTCGGGTCTGGGCCAGGGGGGGCCCTGGTTGGGGCAGAGGGGCCTGGTCTGGACAGCAAGGGGACTATTCAGGTGGTCTGGCACAGGTGGGGGCCCTGGGTCTGGACAGAGGGAGGGCCTGGGTCTGGGACAGAGGGAGGGGCCCTGGTCGGGACAGAGGGAGGTGCCCTGGGTCTGGGCAGAGGCGGGCTTGGGTCTGGGGCAGAGAAGGCTGGGTCTGGGGCAGATGGGGGACTCTGGATCTGTGACAGAAGGGGGGGGGGGTCTGGGACGGAGGTAGTGTGACCTTGGTCTGGGACAGAGTGGGGGGCCTGGGTCTGGGACAGAGTGAGGGAACCTGGGTCTGGGACAAAGGGGGCCCTGGGTCTGGGACAGAGGAGGGGCCCTGGGTCTGGGACAGATGGGGGGGCCTGGGTCTGGGACGCAGGGGGGGCTGGGACAGAGGGGGACCTGGGTCGGGACAGAGTGGGGGACTCTGGATTGTGACAGACGGGGGGTCTGGGACCGTGGGGGGGGGGCTGGGTCTGGAGAGGGGGGGACCCTGGGTCTGGGAGAGAGGGGGGCTGGTCTGGGACAGAGGGGGGCCGCTGGGTCTGGGATACTGGGACAGAGGGGGGGCCCTGGGTCTGGGACAGAGGGGGCCCTGGGTCTGGAGCAGAGGAGGGCCCTGGTCTGGGACAGATGGGGGACCCTGGGTCTGGGACAGAGGGAGGGGGACTCTGGATCTGTGACAGAGTGGGGGACCCTGGGTCTGGATAAAGAGGGGGGGCACTGGGTCTGGACAGAGGGGGCCCTGGGGCAGAGGGGGGCCCTGGGTCTGGACGAGGCGGGACCCTGGGTCTGGGACACTAAGGAGGAACTGTTGCCTTGGGACACTAAGAGGGAACTGTGGCCTTGGGACATGGAGGATGGAGGCACTCTGGGCTTCGTAGGGTGCGCCTTTTAGTGTAATACAGAATTAATGTCTAGTATAGATATAAAAAGCATAGGATTGTGCTCTGGTGCGTGGTTTGCTCAAAGGAGAAATCTAAGAATCTTATTACTTTACATCTATGGTTTACTAAATCATGAAAAATAGCCCTGTGTAGTCAAATCCTGTTTATACGCTCTCTCTCTCTGTCTTTTCTATTACATTATTCTCTTTCCATGGACCAGAGAGGGACACCTGGTGTTTAATTTGCTTTGATCACCAGTGTGAATGCTGAAATTTAAGTATCATAAATTAAAATTAACTAATCCAAAAACTTTTAGGTATAATAATTCAGCAATACAGCATTATATTATTTAAAGAAGTAATGTTGGGTGGTTACCCGCTCCTTCAGTTTGTAGGTCACAATTAATAGACAGGACTTGCAAAGATAATCCCCCCGTTCAATTAGTCTGGACTTTTAGTGATTTCACTTCTTTCTCAGTATAAGACTTAAACCACAACATTGAAAATAACTTTTGTGAAGTTTAACACAGCAAACTAAACATACCTAGTTCCACCAGCGATAAAGTCATTTTCTTTAAGCATCTTTGTGTGTACCCAGTTACTGCCAAGTATTAATTTAAACCAACCATTAAAAAAAATACCATAAAACATGTAATTTTGGGGTAAGGGTCATGTTCTTGCCATGGTCTGGTTATATAGAGACTTTCCTGGCATTTGTATTATGCTTCTATACTTTCTTGGCCTGTCCCAAACCCTTTTCATATTTGCTCCTCTGTATGCATTGATTATGTTTAAGATTATCAAGCTTAACAAAAGTGGACAGAAATGGCTTACTAGTAACTTTTTTTTACCTTACAAATTGTATTTGAACTTTGTTTGTTTGAATAAGGACTGTCTCCAATATTCTAGATTGGGTTATCACTAGGGATTTATCCCGTTCGCGAACGGTGGATTTTTCCGGATTTCCCGCCTTCCGAACCGCGGATTTCTCGTATTTTCGAAAATTTTCGAAATTACGAGATTTCTCGTAATTCCGGAAATTTTAGAAAATTTTCGAAAATACGAGGATTTCTCTTATTTTCGTAAATACGTATTTTTGAAAATTTTAAAAATTACGAGGATTACTCGGATTTTCGAAAATTTTAGAAATTACGAGATTTCTCGTATTTTCGCAAATTTTCGCAAATTATGGAGAATCTCATATTTCCTTCAGAGGATATTTTTCATTTTAGTGGGGTCCGCTCGCTGCGATTTTCGAGTTTTCGAATTTTGGGAAATTCCGAGTCCTCGAGCGAGACTGGAATTTTGGAAGTTCGGGAACATCTCTAGTTATCACCACTTCTTTTTAAAACAAAACATAACTAGAGATGTCCGAACTTCGCAAAATCCGGTCCGCTCGAGGATCCGCGAATGTTTGGGAAAAATCGAAAAATTCGAAATTCGACCCATTAAAAACCTATTAAAAAATGAAGTTCGGCAAAGTCGTCCTTGTTACTCAAAATACGGCTAGGTATATTCTTCAGCATATACGTGGAATCATTAGAAATACGTGGATAACTTCCGAAAATACAAAGGATTCTTCGAAAATAAACGGATAACGGACCCAAAAAATTTCTGAATATAGAAATTCTGTTCATTTTATCTGACTAGATCCTACTACATGTGGAAAGACAGAAAACATCTCTACCAATTATTTTGTTTTATTTATTTTCACCTTTTTTCAGGATCTTAAATGAGAACATAAAGCATAACAAACACACCATACCCCTCCGCGTTTTTTTATCAATGATGGTCTCACAACTTAGATCATTCTGCTGGTCAGTGCAATTTACCACCTCCTGATAGCCAGCCAATGATAAGGCAAGTGGTGGCATACATATTAATGAAGTACATGCTCTTGTACACTGGAACACACTGGCAATTTTTTAAATGCAGAGACCAACAATGATAACATTGGCAGCCTAGGGCCTGTCTACATTTCTACTACAAGGTGGAGGGTTTTTTTTTTTGTTTGTTTATACTAAACACTTAATAAGCTAAAGAAAATATGCTGAACGTGCTGTCCTGAAGACTGCAGTAAATTATTTATACGTTGCAGTTTTAGAGTATTTTAATTTTATTTGGCACTGGATTGAAAGCCAAAAGGATAATTTACTATACAAAAGGCCTCTCCAATTGGTTACTGTTACCATTATATTTTACCAAAATGTAAATGTTCCTGCATAGCACAATATTAATAAATATAACTGGTAATTTGATATTTAAAAATGCATTTTTTCTTATGATTTAAAGTGGAGGTTCAGTGCAAATACATACACTTTTAAGAATAAAAAGCAGTATTCTTCTATATAGTATTTTGTCTGTGTATAAATAAATGCTTCCAAAATACAGACTTCCTGTTTACAACACCCCTAATTGAGACAGTTTTGTTCTTGCCCTTGACCCAGCGTCTGGGTTGATTCAGTTGCTCAGTAGAGATCTGAGCATGTTTGACCCATCCAACAGGCAATCAGTAGAAATTACTGTTAGGAACATTCCAAGGTAGAGTGCATTCTGGGAAGAAGAAGGACCTTTACAGAATCTGAAATGGCAGCTCACTAATGTCAACAGCAAGAAATAGCAAGGGGTATAAATTCAACTGATTTCAAAATGGAAAAGAATATTTAGAACAACTAGGTATGCATAATATAAACTAAGAATTTTAAAAATAATAAGATTTTTCACTAAACTTTCATTTTAACACTGACCTGGCATTTCACTCACATCAAACAACAACAACAAAAACAACAAAAAAGACAATAAAAGTCAGGATCAGTTAAACAAGCAGGATATGGTTTGACCAACTGAGCATGCATACAAACCATATCCTGTTTAACTGATCCTGAAGTTTATTGTCTTTTTTTTATATGTCTTTCAATTGGTGGACACATCAGTCATCAGTCAATAAAGGGATTTTAACACCTATCAGGACCCTTTTTTATAACGACCTGCCCATTTTTCCAGCTTTCATAGCTGTGAATATTACTGCTGTTTAGTACAGTTTAAGGCCAGTTAAAGAAGTAAAAAAAGTTTGATTTACAACTTGCATTGGTGATTTGACCTTGCTTGATCCTTTTAAGGTGTATTGTTTGATCTGTGTGTGAGTAGATCAGTGTTGTGTCAGGAATAAGGCCTCTAAACAAACATTTATGGATGTTATTAATCCTAAGCTTTGCATAGAATAATTAATTAATTTAATGTCTCATGAGCACTGCACCATTTTTAGAAATAAAGCACTATAACATTTATCTGTCTTCAAAGCAATCAAAAATAGTGTCTGCCCCCTCCTGTATTTCTTTGTAATAAGGTGAGAGGAGTGAGAATGTCTTTAGTGAAAGATCTCTATGCAACACTAATTTAACTCACCATGCAACACTAATTGTGATTGGTAGGCCAACCATATTTTGTAAGACACTAAAATTATCCAAAGTAGTATATCTGTGTTTTAAAATTAAATTTAATGCTCATATCATTCATTTTTTTATTTGAAAGCTTACTTCTTCTTCATACAATGACTAATAGTAGAGTAGATAATATTTTTAACAGACATTTTTGCTTGAAATGTTACCGGATAGATATGAATGAACTAAATAATATCAAGCAAATGGCAGTAAAAATAATATTTTGCTAGAGTAATGCTTCAATCAAACATCATAGAAAGAAGATATACGACTCTTACCATGACTTCCTCTACATTAAAATCTGCTGGTATTTTTGACAGAATGTCAGCTGTAAGTTCTTGGACAATTTCAGATGATGATTTTCCAACTCGACTTGTCTAGACAGTAGATTGATGACGTTACACACTTGCACAAAGATAATGTTATGTACAAAATGCAACCGTTGTGACTGAGAAATACATTTTCTATAAATTGTAGTTTAAAAAGTGAACACATTTATAATAAAGCAGTTTTGGAATTATACTTATATTTGCGTTTTAAATAATAGCAGGATTGTCTACAATTCCAATTTATTTTTGAGATCTGCCAACAATTCAAAGAAGATGAAATCATTTTTGTTTATAAATTGAATAAAAAGAAGAAGGAAGGGGGGGGGGGGCACAACATAAATATAAAAAATGCATGTAGACTTTTCTGTTAAGTTAAACTCTTCCATGCTAACCCAGCATCAGCAACATAAGAGCAGCCACCTGTATGCCCATGGACCATTTGTCCATCCTAAATCCACCCCACACACCAATCGCTTACAGTAGTCTAGCTGTAACCTTGGTTATTCTATCTGTCCAAAACCTTTGCCTGAAGGCATTTGGAGATTCTGCTATCACAACTTTTTCAGGCCTTTATAGTGAAAAACCATTTACATTGCGCCCAGTAAAAACAGTTTTCTCAAGTTTATGGTGGTATAAATAATGTGTTAGACAAAAAGATGTTCTCTCTTTTATTCAGTGACTGTATTTGCCACAGTTGGCTATGTGAAACTAATACTCCTAAAGGCCAGAAGTTTAGTAATTTATTGGCTATAATTTTTTCCATGTTTTTCTATGTTACTGTAGGTAACATATATGTTTCTTTTTATTAATCTTTATGGAAACAAAATCATTTATTAATATCCAGATACTATGGAATTATTAGTTATTTAAATTGCATTCTACTCTTTAAATGAATACATAAATATGCCTTCTTTCGTCATACTGCGGGTTTACTTTAAAACATATTATGTTTTTATGATAGGTAGTAACATGATAGGTAGTAAAAAATAAAGAAAAAAAATGCACCAGGGCATTTAGCTTATAGAGGTTTAACCTTAATGGACCGAAGCAAATGAGATATTGATTCTAATATAATACCCATTCATAACACTTACAAGGTGTTTGTAACTTCTAACATTGATTCTAGCATAACACCCATTCAAAGTGTACCTTAAAAGTGGGGCAAGCACATTTGTAACAGGCTCTGGTTGCAAGTCAAATGTAGTGTTGCATTACCAGGTACTAGATAATATGGGATAATCCTTCAGCTTTGTGTGCATATTAATACAGATTAATTACACAAACGTGTAATAACTATACAATCAATTTAGATTAAATGCATTAACAGTCTGACCTATCTCTAATATGAATTGTAATTACCTCTTTTGGTAGGGTTGTTAATATCCAATCAAATAGTTCTGAAGTCTCCTTTTGCTCTTTGGTGATGTTTCCATTGACATGGAGCCCAAATACCTAAACAATAAGAAAGTACACTATTAGAATCTTTCATTTCATCTGTATCTCTCTGTGTTTATGAAACTTTACTGATGATTTGACAAAAAACAAAACAAAACAGCCAATATAATCAGATGGCACAGGACAGATACATTTTTATCACATAATCAAATATAGTTTCATACAGTTTATATGAGGTCCCAATCCAGCACTATCATTATTGATAACTCAAACCACGTCTTCATTTCTGGTGATATTAATATGGATTCTATGTATGCTTAAAAGACAACTAAAGCCGCAGAACAACATTGAATTAGAAGGTAGATCTCCTTGTTATAAAAGCAGTAATCAGTGTCTCACCTCTTATTTTAATATGGTTGAGAAATTTAACTTTCTAACATGAGGTTTGTGTCTTATTTCCCAGTGTTCCAGTATCACACAGTGTGGTCACTGACCATTATATTCTTTACACATGCTCAGTCCTTAGATACTGCAAGAACTTGTTACAGTTGGTACAGTTGGCCAAACCCACTAGTAGTCTCTAGCCAATCCTTTTACAGGACAGAATAGGCAAGCATGTGACTGAGATCAGGGGTGTGGCCAGTCACTGTACATACACACAGTTATTTCATCCAGCTATTCAAGTGGTAACATTTACTTTAATGCTATTTACTGTATTGCTATTTTACAGTTTATTGGTGTTTCTAGAGGGTATATGTTCAGATTGTGTAGTGTAAAAATGTGCATTTAGTTCTCCTTTAAAAGGCAACCTAGCAGTCTGGCAGTTAGGGTAAATGCCACATTGACACGTGAATACCATCTCTGATGGTTCCATAGTTAACATTCATATTGACTTTCCTACTGACATTTGAGTTGTTTAAAAATTTTAGATTTTAGAGAGAAGACATATAATAGTTTGTAAAGTAATAGAATTTGATTTTAGATGTTCAGAATACATTTTAATATAAAAACTAACCACTTTGATAGCAGGAATTCTAGTCATTTTACTACATACAAAACTGTATTCACTGGTAGAACTAAGAACATTGACACAATATTAAAATAAAATTAGGTATTTCTCTTTGACTCTCTACCAATGCCTGTTTAAAGTCTTCACTAGAAGTTTTAATGGAAACACATACCTCTGGATCAGTATTGATAGGTAAGCTTTTAATGTAGTCCACGTAGCTGTGATGGGTTAAATTGTTGGGAGAAAAGTATTTGCCACTTGGAGAAAATGTGTAATGCTTCTCAGTAATTATAGATTGACACAGAAATGTGTCTAGCAAGCTTAAAAGCAGACGCCTGTCATGTTCATCTGTTACTCTTCCACCATAGTTGCATTCACCAGTAAGATATGTGACAGCATCAAGTGGAGGTTGATTGTACTCATTTAGGAACATCTAGAGCATAAAACAAATGCATTTATTTTTAGCTACACATTTTGACATAGGTTTCCTAATTCACAATATTGCAATCTTCTAAATAATATCTAAATTTAGTTAAACGTTAGATGACATAATTCATTTTATATTTAAGTCCAAATATCACATGGCATCATAAAGACATAGTAATAGGTTGTCTATGTGTAATAAGGCACAATAAAAACCATTATTGGTATAAAGGGGTAAATATCTTCTTTCAGGAATGCCGGGGAAGTATTGCAAAAGTAGGCTTTTGGGGGTCCTGGCTATTGTTTAAAAAAACTGTCAAGGGGTGAACATGTACTTTTTTTTCATAGTGTTAAATATGGTCAAAATCACAGAAGTATTTGTAATATATTATTTTTCTTACTGGAAGGTGTTATTACATTACTATTGCTGAAAATTTGCTATGGTGTGTTACCCTATTAACAAAACAACAGAAAAGACACTTTTCTGCTAAATATATACAAAAGGAGAAAAAAAGCACCATCTTGTACTTGCACTGGTGCCAATACCAGGATTCCGCTAGTCCCATTCATATAAAAGAGAAGATACAGATGATTCAAATCAAATAATGTTTTTATAATCTCACAACTGGACCACTCTCACAGCAACAGATTTGGCGGATACCCCACTGAGAGTGGTCCCTTTTACAAAAAGTCTGTGCTCTAAACACATAATTTGTATCACAATTTCAGTGTAAATGAAGTAGAAGGAACAGACCTGGTTAACGGAACGTAATCTCTGGACTTTGTTCTGCATTTTTGATGATTGTCTAATGTTCGAGGTTATTTTCAAGGATTACTGAACACTCGATAACCCTTGAAAATACGATCGGAATCTACTTTTGTGTTTCCGATCATATTTTCGAGGATTATCAAATGTTCAAGGTTATTTTCAAAGCTTACCGAAATAACCTCGTACATTCAGTAATTATCGAAAATGAAGTCCCAAAATTAGACGACTCTGTCCGGTTTTGTATGGGACATAGATTTCTTCTTCAACACTGAAATTACAGAATAAATTAAGTTGAAAGACTGTCTGTAAGGGAATGAATAGCTGGCGAAAAATAGATAACTGTTTTATAAGGCTTCACAGAGCCCAAAGACAATAAAAAAAAAATACACCTTATGTATTATAAAATAATGTGCCCCTTACAGGATGTAAAACTACCTCCCTTGGTGAAAGCACTCCAAACAACCAACTGCCTGGGTGCACTCTCAGGTCTACATCCAACATTTACTGCAGAATAAACACATACAGGGAGATACCATAGATTTCACTATCACAACTTATCTACACTAGTTCCCCCAATTTATTTAAAAACACTTTATGACCTTTGCTACATGGCGAAAATGTGTTCAGCAGAAATGTCCGAACTTCGCAAAATCCGGCCCGCTCGAGGATCCGCGATTTTCGAAAAAATTCGAAAATTCGAAAATCCGCGAGCGGACCCATTAAAATGAAAATTCCCTTGAAATTACTAGATTTTTCGTATTTTTGAAAATTTTCGAAAATACGGGGTTCACGTATTTTTGAAAATTTTCGAAAATATGAGAAAAACTAGTATTTGAAAATATGTATTTCGAAAATACGGGTAATCCTCGTAATTTTGAAAATTTTCGAAAATACGTATTTATGAAAATAAGAGAAATCCTTGCACTTTCGAAAAATTTGAAATTACGTGTTTTTCTTGTATTTTCGAAAATTTTCGAAAATAGCCAAAACCCGTAATTTTGAAAATTTTCGAAAATATGAAAAAATCCGCGAATCGGAAGTTGGAAGGGTGGAAAATCCGGAAAAATCCGCCGTTCGCGAACGGGATAAATCCGGGCGGATCGGGTTCGGATCCGCGACCGGCCATCCCTAGTGTTCAGTAATGTGCAAGTCTTTTGCGCGCCTTTAAAGGATAACTGTATTGCCTCAATGCATTTTTTAAAGATTGCTTTAAAAGAGGTAAGGTATGCAGCCCTCCCCATACATTTTCCCCCTGATTTCGAGCCTCTCTCTGCCTTCAATTAGCTGTGCTGTGAAGGGGGTGTAACAATTCTGTCTGCCTGTAACTGTCACTCAAAACTAACATGTGAGAAAACACTCCTCAAACCCACCCTTGTTCTGCTTGATTATGTAGGCTGTGTCCTAGCAACAGGATTTTTTATGTTTGTTTGACTGCAGAGGAGGAGGAGGAGAGGTTGTAACAGACATTCCCACCAGCCAATGACAAGTGTATATTAATCATGGCCCTGGGCCATCTAGGAGGTGGGCTTTTAGCACTCATCTTTGCTGTGTGATATCTAAGGGAGGGCAACACGGTTGTAAATGTGAGTAAGTGATTTCAGCTACTGGAAGTGTGGACATTTATGGGGTGATGTTATTTTTTTGATATTGTTGTCCTTTAAAAACACAATAAAAAAGACATTTATTTTCACTCAAAAAAATCTATTGTATTTTTTCTATATGCTAAGTTGCAAACAGTGCAAAACCCTCGCTAACCTAGCATGAGTTTTACGGGTTTTTTTTACCGTCAGTGCGGGATATTGCATCTCCTTGATAGTGGTTTACTCATTTCAGTGAGTGTGAGCTGTGAACACATTAACCACTATGTGTTTATTTATTTATTTTTCCACCCCAAACAAATAAATAGATAATTATAATATATATATATATATATATATGCAAGATGGGCGCTATATACTCACCCTTATTTGGTTTATGGTCTCTTTAAGCAGCAGCAAAGGGTAAACTTTCCTGCCGTCTTCAGTTAAAGATCTCTAGAAGATGTGTGGGGGAGAAGAGAGACAGACTTTGAACATGGTCCACTTGCTGTTTGGACCTGGCTGCTGTGTCTAACAATGAGGACTAAAGTATACTGTTCTGTACTTCCTGTTCTGTGCTGAAGGAAAGTTATTTTGTTTGTTTTGCTATGAAGAAGAGCACCCTGTGGTTTTTTGGCAGAAAATAACAGCTGCTGAAAAAACTATCCAGTGGTGGAGCGAGAGTGCCTAGCCAAAAGGGGGCTTTGGATTCTCTGTGGTATTTTTTTCTGGGCTGGGCTAAACAAGGATACAAATGCCAGGGTTCTTATCTCTCCAGGAATACAGCTTTGTGATAGAGCAAAGGCCTGGAAGCAGCACAAAAATGCTGAGCTCTTTCTAGGGTTCACTGTATAATATCCTGGATACCTCCACCCATGGGTTGAAGCAGAGGGGGGCTATGTAAATGACATAAAGGATGGGTCCAAGATGGGCACTATATCTCACCCTTTTTTGGTTTATAATCTCTTTAAGGAGCAGCAGATGTATATGTGGACTCCCGAAGATACACAAGGAAGGGCCCCACTAAGATCTATAGTCAGCAGCATCAACTCTGTAACAAAGATGGGTGAAATACCTAGCCACATCTTATGGTCATTAGTTGGAAGTTCTAAGCATCACATCAAGAATTCCTAGGATTCACTAACAAGATATAACATCTAGTACTCAGTGCAGAAGAACTATGGTGTCCTATGATGTGGAATCTCTTTTCGCCTGTATACTCACCAAAGAGGCTGTTAAAATTGTGAAAAATGCCTAAGCCAAGACAGCATCATTACCAGCAAACAGATCTTAACCCAGAAAACCCAACTGGATTTACGCCTGAATACCACCTATTTCAAATATATGGAGTTCTACAAGCAAAACATGGATGTGCTATGGGGTCTCCAGTTTCAAACCTTTCAAAAGCGGCAACCTTTACATGGAGGAAGTGGAAATGCAGGCGCTTAATACTTTTAAGAGCATAGCACTCAGCCACTGGTTCAGATAAGTGGATAACCACCTCAGTTAGAATCCACCAGAAGGAAGTACAAGCCTTCACAGAAAACATCAATGCTGTAGACCAAAACATCAAATTTACAAGGGAGAGGTACAAAACAACACACTGGCTTTCTTGGACTGCTTGGTAGAAGTAGGGAGAATGGTAAACTGGAAGTAGAGGTTTACAGAAAGCCAACCCACACAGACCAGTATTTGATGTTTGACTCCACCACCCTTTAGATCATAAGCTTATGAAACACAGAGCAGAGAAAATCCCCACTAGCACAGAGGTGAAGACTGAAGAAATTAAACATCTCCAAATAGCCCTTAAAACTTGTGGATATGGGCCTTTGTCAAGGAGTAGAAGGACAGAAAGAGCACGAATACCAACAGTGAAGAGGGAAAATAGACAGGAGAAAGAACATGGTCATCCTATATGTAGCAGGGGTCTCCCAAGAAATTAAAAATTATTTTCAAAAAACACTGTATCCCTGTCTGCTTTAAACCGAAAACCACACTGGCAGCAATTGGTACATCCAAAAGACCCAATAATGAAAAAACAAGAAAAGTGACATCATATACAAAGTGCAGTACGTTGGTCAGGACTCCAGCCATGTAAGTGCATCTTAAGGGAAAAGGACATACCATTTTGAAGCTTGTAATTTCAAACATCTTGGCAAAGGAACACAACTGGTTCAAAGAAGGTGTCAAGGAAGCCATTTATGTGAAAATAAGAAACCAAGCCTGAATAGAGGTGGGGGTGAGGTGGGGTTGACATCAACTGTCTGTACATTGCTGTTTTGACTCCTTAACCCTGCGGCAGTTTCGATAACCCCTCTAGCCTCAGTGCAATCTACACCTTGCATTCAGAAGGTCCCTAACACCTGGCTGTTATATGCTAATTGGGGACTTTTCAGGGTACTTAATTGCCAACAGATTCTTGTACAAGTCATTTTGAATTTAGAAAGCCAGTCGGATGACTAGCGAAACGTTTAAAGAACTAAACTTTAAGTCCAGTTGATCTAACTGATATAACCATGAAATGAATGAATGAGAACCTTCACAAATAGCAGGAGAGAGTTAACTTTCCTGCCATCTTCAGTTTAATATCTCTGGAGAACATGTGTGGGGAGGAGTCAGACTTTGGACACGGTCCACTTGCTGTTTGGACCTGGCTCTAACAGAGAGGACTAAACTATACTATTTTGTGTGGATGTGAGTCCTGGCTTTTCATGACAAATGTTATTTTACCTGTAAAATGAAGTTGAACTTAATTTGCTGAAGGAAAGCTATTTTGGTTTGTTTTGCTACTGTAAGCATTTTTCTGTTGGTCTTGCTGAAAAAAAGCCTGTACCTGTTCAACTCACCTGCGCTTGTGATCCCTGTCATATGAACTTCACAATATATATTTATATATATTGTGGCTTCACATAAAGAAATCAAAGTTAACACCTGTCGGAACTGTTGATCAAGGAACCGAGGAGAGCCACAGCGGTTTGGAGTGAGTGCACAAGGATTACTGAACACTCGATAACCCTTGAAAATACGATCGGAATCTACTTTTGTGTTTCCGATCATATTTTCGAGGATTATCAAATGTTCAAGGTTATTTTCAAAGCTTACCGAAATAACCTCGTACATTCAGTAATTATCGAAAATGAAGTCCCAAAATTCGACCGATCTGTCCGGTTTTGTATGGGACATTCAGATTTCTTCTTCTTAACACTGAAATTACAGAATAAATTAAAGTTGAAAGACTGTCTGTAAAGGGAATGAATAGCTGGCGAAAAAATAGATAACTGTTTTATAAGGCTTCACAGAGCCCAAAGACAATAAAAAAAAAATACACCTTATGTATTATAAAATAATGTGCCCCTTACAGGATGTAAAACTACCTCCCTTGGTGAAAGCACTCCAAACAACCAACTGCCTGGGTGCACTCTCAGGTCTACATCCAACATTTACTGCAGAAATAAACACATACAGGGAGATACCATAGATTTCACTATCACAACTTATCTACACTAGTTCCCCCAATTTATTTAAAACACTTTATGACCTTTGCTACATGGCGAAAATGTGTTCAGCAGAAATGTCCGAACTTCGCAAAATCCGGCCCGCTCGAGGATCCGCGAATTTTCGAAAAAATTCGAAAATTCGAAAATTCGAAAATCCGCGAGCGGACCCATTAAAATGAAAATTCCCTTGAAATTACTAGATTTTTCGTATTTTTGAAAATTTTCGAAAATACGGGGTTTCACGTATTTTTGAAAATTTTCGAAAATATGAGAAAACTAGTATTTTCGAAAATATGTATTTTCGAAAATACGGGTAATCCTCGTAATTTTGAAAATTTTCGAAAATACGTATTTATGAAAATAAGAGAAATCCTTGCACTTTCGAAAAATTTTGAAATTACGTGTTTTTCTTGTATTTTCGAAAATTTTCGAAAATACGCAAAAACCCGTAATTTTGAAAATTTTCGAAAATATGAAAAATCCGCGAATCGGAAGTTCGGAAGGTGGAAAATCCGGAAAAATCCGCCGTTCGCGAACGGGATAAATCCGCGGCGGATCCGGGTTCGGATCCGCGAACCGGCCATCCCTAGTGTTCAGTAATGTGCAAGTCTTTTGCGCGCCTTTAAAGGATAACTGTATTGCCTCAATGCATTTTTTAAAGATTGCTTTAAAAAGAGTAAAGGTATGCAGCCCTCCCCATACATTTTCCCCCTGATTTCGAGCCTCTCTCTGCCTTCAATTAGCTGTGCTGTGAAGGGGGTGTAACAATTCTGTCTGCCTGTAACTGTCACTCAAAACTAACATGTGAGAAAACACTCCTCAACCCACCCTTGTTCTGCTTGATTATGTAGGCTGTGTCCTAGCAACAGGATTTTTTATGTTTGTTTGACTGGCAGAGGAGGAGGAGAGAGGTTGTAACAGACATTCCCACCAGCCAATGACAAGTGTTATATTAATCATGGCCCTGGGCCATCTAGGAGGTGGGCTTTTAGCACTCATCTTTGCTGTGTGATATCTAAGGGAGGGCAACACGGTTGTAAATGTGAGTAAGTGATTTCAGCTACTGGAAGTGTGGACATTTAATGTGGGTGATGTTATTTTTTTTGATATTGTTGTCCTTTAAAAACACAATAAAAAAGACATTTATTTTCACTCAAAAAAATCTATTGTATTGTTTTCTATATGCTAAGTTGCAAACAGTGCAAAACCCTCGCTAACCTAGCATGAGTTTTACGGGTTTTTTTTTACCGTCAGTGCGGGATATTGCATCTCCTTGATAGTGGTTTACTCATTTCAGTGAGTGTGAGCTGTGAACACATTAACCACTATGTGTTTATTTATTTATTTTTCCACCCCAAAACAAATAAATAGATAAATTATAAGAATATAATATATTATATGCCAAGATGGGCGCTTATATCTCACCTTATTTGGTTTATGGTCTCTTTAAGCAGCAGCAAAGGGTAAACTTTCCTGCAGTCTTCAGTTAAAGATCTCTAAGAAGCATGTGTGGGGGAGAAGAGAGACAGACTTTGAACATGGTCCACTTGCTGTTTGGACCTGGCTGCTGTGTCTAACAATGAGGACTAAAGTATACTGTTCTGTACTTCCTGTTCCTGTGCTGAAGGAGAAGTTATTTTGGTTTTGTTTTGCTATGAAGAAGAGCACCCTGTGGTTTTTCTTGGCAGAAAATTAACAGCTGCTGAAAAAAACTATCCAGTGGTGGAGCGAGAGTGCCTAGCCATAAAGGGGGCTTTGGATTCTCTGTGGTATTTTTTTCTGGGCTGGGCTAAACAAGGATACAAATGCCAGAGGTTCTTATCTCTCCAGGAATACAGCTTTGTGATAGAGCAAAGGCCTGGAAAGCAGCACAAAAATGCTGATGCTCTTTCTAGGGTTCACTGTATAATATCCTGGATTGCCTCCACCCATGGGTTGAAGCAGAGGGGGGCTATGTAAATGACATAAAGGATGGGTCCAAGATGGGCACTATATCTCACCCTTTTTTTGGTTTATAATCTCTTTAAGGAGCAGCAGATGTATATGTGGACTCCCGAAGATACACAAGGAAGGGCCCCACTAAGATCTATAGTCAGCAGCATCAACTCTGTAACAAAGATGGGTGAAATACCTAGCCCACATCTTATGGTCATTAGTTGGAAGTTCTAAGCATCACATCAAGAATTCCTAGGATTTCACTAACAAGATATAACATCTAGTACTCAGTGCAGAAGAAACTATGGTGTCCTATGATGTGACATCTCTTTTCGCCTGTATACTCACCAAAGAGGCTGTTAAAATTGTGAAAAATGCCTAGGCCAAGACAGCATCATTACCAGCAAAACAGATCTTAACCCAGAAAAGGTGTGTTCCCAACTGGATTTACGCCTGAATACCACCTATTTCAAATATATGGAGTTCTACAAGCAAAAACATGGATGTGCTATGGGGTCTCCAGTTTCAAACCTTTCAAAAAGCAGCAAACCTTTACATGGAGGAAGTGGAAATGCAGGCGCTTAATACTTTTAAGAGCATAGCACTCAGCCACTGGTTCAGATAAGTGGATAACACCTCAGTTAGAATCCACCAGAAGGAAGTACAAGCCTTCACAGAACACATCAATGCTGTAGACCAAAACATCAAATTTACAAGGGAAGAGGTACAAAACAACACACTGGCTTTCTTGGACTGCTTGGTAGAAGTCAGGGAGAATGGTAAACTGGAAGTAGAGGTTTACAGAAAGCCAACCCACACAGACCAGTATTTGATGTTTGACTCCCACCACCCTTTAGATCATAAGCTTATGAAACACAGAGCAGAGAAAATCCCCACTAGCACAGAGGTTAAGACTGAAGAAATTAAACATCTCCAAATAGCCCTTAAAACTTGTGGATATGGGCCTTTGTCAAGGAGTAGAAGGACAGAAAAGAGCACGAATACCAACAGTGAAGAGGGAAAATAAGACAGGAGAAAGAACATGGTCATCCTATATGTAGCAGGGGTCTCCAAGAAATTAAAAATTATTTTCAAAAAACACTGTATCCCTGTCTGCTTTAAACCGAACAACACACTGAGGCAGCAATTGGTACATCCAAAAGACCCAATAATGAAACACAAGAAAAGTGACATCATATACAAAGTGCAGTACGTTGGTCAGGACTCAGCCATGTAAGTGCATCTTAAGGGAAAAGGACATACCACTTTTGAAGCTTGTAATTTCAACATCTTGGCAAAGGAACACAACTGGTTCAAAAGAAGGTGTCAAGGAAGCCATTTATGTGAAAATAAAGAAACCAAGCCTGAATAGAGGTGGGGGTGGGGTGGGGGTTGACATCAACTGTCTGTACATTGCTGTTTTGACTCCTTACCCTGGGCAGTTTCGATAACCCCTCTTAGCCTCAGTGCAATCTACACCTTGCATTCAGAAGGTCCCTAACACCTGGCTGTTATATGCTAATTGGGACTTTTCAGGGTACTTAATTGCCAACAGATTCTTGTACAAGTCATTTTGAATTTAGAAAGCCAGTCGGATGACCAGCGAAATGTCTTAAAGAACTAAACTTTAAGTCCAGTTGATCTAACTGATATACCATGAAATGAATGAATGAGAACCTTCACAAGCATGAGCAGGAGAGAGTTAACATTCCTGCCATCTTCAGTTTAATATCTCTGAGAAACATGTGTGGGGAAGGAGTCAGACTTTGGACACGGTCCACTTGCTGTTTGGACCTGGCTCTAACAGAGAGGACTAAACTATACTATTTTGTGTGGATGTGAGTCCTGGCTTTTCATGACAAATGTTATTTTACCTGTAAAATGAAGTTGAACTTAATTTGCTGAAGGAAAGCTATTTTGGTTTTGTTTTGCTACTGTAAGCATTTTTCTGTTGGTCTTGCTGAAAAATAAAGCCTGTACCTGTTCAACTCACCTGCGCTTGTGATCCCTGATCATATGAACTTCACAATATATATTTATATATATATGTGGCTTCACATAAAGAAATCAAAGTTAACACCTGTCGGAACTGTTGATCAAGGAACCGAGGCAGAGCCACAGCGGTTTGGAGTGAGTGCATTTATAACAAAGTTTTTATATATGTGCGTGTGTATACTGCATAAATAATTTACACACACATATCATACATATATACACTAGGGGGCACTGTTTAACAATTAAATTTTTTTTAAAGTGCTTACACTGTATATATAAATTCACAATAACTCAAATGCATCCCAGCCAAGCTGACACATATACTCTTAACTCTTAATTCATTAACTATTACATTTAAATGTACCATTAGAGATGAGGACAAGGCAATGTATCTAGGAATCGAATGATACACTACTGTCCCAGATAGAATTCCCTTTTTTATAAAAAATGAATGATGTTCACAATCAACTATTTCCATGATACATAAAGGTTATATTGTTTCATAGCTTAAAATACGTTCCTGGTCAACAACATAACCTCTTACCCTGCAGATAGGATAATTCATTTTCAAATAGAATACAGTGACCTGGAGTTTAAAAGGTATAGCTTTGTCTTAAAAGTCAGATTTTTCAGATTTTTTTAGTCATTCATGTAGCATGCAAGGCATACACTGTTTCTTTGATGAACTTAACATACCTGTAGCTGCTTAGCGCTAATCTTAAGATCAGAGTCATTAAATTCATAAGGAATGTTCCATCCAAGTGATCCATATGCTCTTCTTTCTTGGACCAGAGCATGAAAAAAGCAAAGTCCAAACAATAGCTTTTTCCAAACCTAAAAAAAAATATCAATAATGATTTGTATTATGTTACGTATTACTCTAAGAATAACAGATATTAGTAAACATGATAACTTTGCTTTCTTGGTTTTTGTTAAGTGGGGTTTTTGCACCAACAAAAGTTTTTCATGCCAGTGCAACGAATGTTATACAAGTTAATGTTGAGTTTTGTGGAACCAAAGTTCAAAAGAGGCGCAACTTACAGTTCTGTGATGTAGTCAGTACTGCATGCAAAGAGTTTATTGCATCATTAGAGTGGTAGATTATTTAGTGCCCAATACTGTATTCCCCTATTAATTAAGGAACTTTAGGTTAGTCTGCCTCAAACAAAGCTGTTTTGATGCCTAAATCTGGGCAGTTTAATAACCCATCTTAGCCAGAAGTGCTTCTAGGGTTTTTGTCAGTTGAGACAAAAAGGCACTTCCAATCTGTATTAGGTGGCGTCGGCACGGTGGGGTGGGTGTGGCTTCTGGTTGTGAGTGTCTGCCTATTGTGGTTGCGACTAAACACTTGGTAAATTTAAAGTTGGTGGGGGCACAGGTAGATAGTTAGAAGTATAGATAGTATAGAAGTATATAGTATTTGAGGTTGAATAAAGACATACGTCCATCCAGCTCAACCTACTCGTCAATACCCACATTTCCTGCCTAACCGTTGATCCAGAGGAAGGTAAAAAAAAACCCAACCAAAAGTATGAAGGGGAATAAATTCCAAGTGGCAATCAGAAATATCCCTGGATCAACTCTACTTTATGTACCAATACCAGTAACCTGCTGTTCAAGACATTTGCTTTATCACCATCCTCCATAACTAACTTATTCCCATTAATAAATGGTGCTACACTTTGTCTTCATCTTCTTATTATTAAAAATTGTTTAGGGTTAGTGATGCTTTTTTCAGCAATCCTAACTCTATTATTAATTTTTGCTTGCTTGTTTCTTACAATCCTTGTTACAGCTTTTATAATTTCAAAAGGCCCATTCCTTTCCCACTGAAAATGGTTTAAAATGCCTTTTTCTTCTTTTCCTATTTACATCAGTATTAAGCCACATTGGTGCAGACTTACTTTTTTTACATTTGTTTCCCAAGTGTATAACTTTAGTTGTGAAATGGATAGAATTCCCCTTAAAAACAGTCCACTTATGTTCAGTACCTTTACATGATAATATATCATCCCAGTTGACATGCTGAAGAGTTACTTTTAACCTGGGAAAGTTTGCTTTACTAAAATGAAAAGGCATTGTTAGCCCAGTACACTTTTCCTTTTGATAACATACGCTAAACGACACTATTTCATGGTCACTATTCCCTAAGCCTCCAGTTTATATCTATAATAAGCTCCAGGATGTTAGACATAACCAAATCCAACAGAGCTCCTTTTCTAGTAGGAACTTCAACTACCTGTGAGAGAAAATTATCCTGCAGCAAATTCAGGAACCCATCATCCTTTTCTATCAGTAGTTCCACTATGCCAATCAATGTCAGGGAAATTAAGTCCCCCATAATCAGAACACTCCCCAAACTTGCAGCCCTTATTATCTGCCTATGACGTTGACGCATGTCCTCCCTGCTAGCATTTGGTGGCATATAGCAGACACCAGTAATGACATTACCCCCCCCTTCCTGTTGCCCAATTCCACTCATATTGCCTCTGTTTTAACATTCATATCGACAGTCATCTCTTCTTTTTAAACTCTTGTTTAACATAAACACATATTCCTCCCTTTTCCTCTAAATCTACAGCCCAGTCGTGAAAATTGTTCAACTATGTTTCTGCTGTACCTATTACATCATACATTTCAGTCAACGCCATTATCTCCAATATTCCCATTTTGTCAGCCAAGCTTCTTGCATTTGCAAACATACGTTTTAGATTAAGATCCTGTAATTTAATTATGCTCGTTAATACACATGCTTCCTTATCCCTTATGCTAGCCCCCACCCCTTTTCACCCATCACTGGCCAATCCAGACCCTGCTTACACTCTGGGCTATCTATCCCAGTGAAAATGATATTACCCTCCCCCCAAACCTAGTTTAAAACCTCCTCCAATTTTCTAGCCATCTTCTCCCCCAAAACAGCTGCACCACCATCAGTGAGGTGAAACTCATCACTACTAAAGAGCCTGTAGCTTATAGAAAAATCTGACCAGTTCTCTAAAAATCCAAACCATTCTTCCTTACACCAACCTTTTAGCCATCCATTAATACTCCTAAGCTCCTGCTGTCTCCCTAGCCTAGCACGTGGCTTTATACACACCAATTCTGAGCTCTCCTCCTCCACTTAATCATCTAATGCAGCAAATCTGTTGGGATGGCCAAGTTGGGAAGAAGCAACCCTACCCTTCCTTCCCCCATTTCCCCTAGTAACTCTCACAAAACTACCTCCCCCTCAACCTTCTCTGCCCCACTTCCACCCCCTCTATACTGGCACTAGTCAGACATGTCTGAAGAAGGTGCCATTTTGACACTGAAACGTCACATGTGTTAATAAACACGATTTGTTGTAAAGACTGGTGTGCACTGACACCTTGATACTGTAGACACTGAAGTGGATGTGGATAGTGTGCGGAACAACCGACTGATTGATCTATAACAGCTTTTACTCTTGTTCATTTCCATTTACAGTAACTGACTTTACTTTACTTAATTTAGATAGCAAATACTCGTTTTTGTCAGATGACATGTGATGTATGACTCAGTTTCACTTTAAATCAGTGGACATCTAATCTGTGTTTACTTTGATTATTCCCTGGGACTTTTGTGCAGCTTCGGCAATTTTTGTGCAGCTTGGAAAAGATTAATTAAAGAACATAAAGTGGTTAATACCAGTGTATGTAACAGGAATGCGTGCAGGTAAGTTGCAATCTGAGATTTTACAGCACTGCCCAGATGATTGTATTATTTTCTGCACATTGTGCATGTGGAAAGCTCCCTCTAAAGTCTGACATGACCTTAGCACTAAAATAAGATCTGTCAGTTAGAGGACAGAACAATTTCGGAAAATCTCACATTGAGCTTAACTTCTCTGAGAGCTTATTGTTCTTTTCTGATGTACAGAGATCTTAATGTTGTTTTAAAGGTCACTCCCTGTGAGAGAATCCTCAGCTCTTCTTTAGAAATGACTAGTAGGGGACTATTCAGCAGAGAAAGCTTTTTAAGCTCTACATACATACACTAGATATTATGTAAACTGAATTACAAAGATGAGATTCCAGGGTTACAGCTATCTGATCCAGAAAATTCAGAATCCAGTCAGGCCTATTTATATCTTAGCTTTAGCGTCGGAACTGTTTCATTATTGCCGAACAATTAAAAGAACTAATGGTATTTAAATTTACATGGTGGCATGTTAAAACATCTTGTTTCAATATACCTAGTCTGCGTAATTATTTCTAAATATGTGTCATGGGCAAGGAGTAAGTTGTTACAAAGTGTATTTCCTAACCCTTTCAATGAGAAAATTATGTCATTCTTGTAAACAGATGAATACATAAATGAGCTGCGTATTGTTAATTGGGAGCTATCATGCTCAAAAGAAAAATAAGAAAGAAGAGAAGCCTTGATATAATATTCATTCAGATATGACACTTTTCAAGTGGTTCACCATAGCAGCTGCAAATCGTAATATTATATATATAAAAAGGGAACTCGTGTAACCATAGCAACATGTCTTGTCAGTCTTGTTCACAAGTTCTACTCCCCCCTTCCCCTTTTCTAAGGTAATGTGTGATAGATAGAGTGTCTTTTCAAGGTTACAAAAGAGGTTGGAGACAAAACAATAATCGTCTTGTGAACTGCACAAACAGAAGAAAATATTTCTTAATTAACCAAGAAGTCAACGCTGTGTTCTCATTAGTCTGAAATATCCGTATACACAGTTAAGCACATATTCAGCATATAATGGATACCAGATTTTTTAAAAAAATGTATACACATACCCATTGTGCTTGTGTCAAAACAAACATTAGATAAAACAAAGACATACAATGTAAAAGATAATCCACAAGTATCACTAATGATGCTTATTTCTGAACATTTTTTTGCTATTCAGTTTTATTGAAGAACAGGAGGTAAAGGAGCTGTGTCTTATTTCCCGTTCTTCAATAAAACCTGCAGGAGCCAGGAGAGAATATTCGAAACCTACCCGATCTCTCGCTCCTTCCCCACGTCCTCTGACAGGTCCCGACGGACTCTGTACTCTTTGCGCATGTGCATCGCACTTGCACGTGCACAGAGAGTACAGAGTGCAATCATCAGGTGGTTAATGGCTTGCTTTTTAATGGGATACTGTGGTTTTCAAACAAGTTAGGGTTAAGTAAAAGCCTAAATTCTAAGCACATCTCTTACTACAACCTATGATAAATCACATTGCAGATCATGTGAAAACTTACCGCTTTCATGTGCTCCATCCCTTAGGGGCATATTTATAAAGGTTTGTTAACCGTTTGGTGCTGTTATTGTCACTGTTTTTGACAAATACTGACTTAATGCACTATAAAGTGGTGATAACCACAATAACCATATTTAGAAAATTTCAATAAGTGCATTCTTGCATTAAGTTTGCTCATTTAAAATGTCTGAGGTGGCGATAACGCTTAAATCTAGCCTGCCAGTGGTTTCTTGGAAGGTGTCAGTATATTGTGGAGTGTTTCTTAATACTAATAAGGTTCCAGGGGTGGTGTTAGATATTTTTGCTGCATTTACTGTAATACTTTTCATGGCAGAAAAAAACCCAATCACTTCTCTAATGCTGGGAAAGACAGGAAGTACCTGCACAGACAGGCAGATATTGGTCACATGGCTAAAAGCTAGTGAAAGCAGGATGTGTTCAGGAAGTTGTATTTTTAAGACTTTCCAGCAAAAGTTTTACCACATTTTAAAGGTACGATAGAAGGCCTTTCATTTAACCTAAATTAGTTTAGAGACTACAGTTGTCCATTAAGCTGGGCACACAAAGTCCAAAAGTGTAGTCAATAGTAGTCTGTTTTCATTGGAAGCTGTCTGTCATTGGCTGCATATCTGGGTACACACTGTACCTATGTACTCCCTACTTTTTTAAAGATAAATTGTGCAGGTACTCAGTGGCCGGGGGACGATAGACATTTTCTTTTGCATCTGACAGATCTCGAGGCTGATAGCGATAGTTTGTTGGATGCATAATTATTTATTTTTGGTGTCCAAATAAAGGTTTTTCCCGATGGGATTGGCCATTTATCGGGCAGGTGTATACCCAGCTTTAGTCAGAAGCACATTTAAAAAAGAGTGTGCTGTAATAATGCAGTATGCCATTTCTAATAATCTATCCATATTGATCATTTGGTAGGCTATGCAGGACTATGAAAAAGGATCCTTGGTTCTAGTCTCACACATACCTGTTATCCTGTTATGCAGGTAGTTAGTAGAGATGTCCGAACTTCGCAAAATCGAAAATACGAGAAAACTAGTATTTTCGAAAATATGTATTTTCGAAAATACGAGTAATCCTCGTAATTTCGAAAATTTTCGAATATACGTATTTATGAAAATAAGAGAAATCCTTGCATTTTCGAAAATTTTCTAAATTACGTGTTTTTCTCGTATTTTCGAAAATACGCGAAAACCCGTAATTTCGAAAAATTTCGAAAATATGAAAAATCCGCGAATCGGAAGGCGGAAAATACGGAAAAATCCGCCGTTCGTGAACGGGATAAATCCGTGGCGGATCCAGGTTCGGATCCACGAACCGGCCATCCCTAGTGGTTAGAGGTTCCATATTATGTCACAATCAGAACTTGCATATCAATGTTCCTGCTTAATTAGTTTTGAAATCTATGTGGTACAGTAAATCGTATTTTCTTTATGATCGCTAAACATACAGAGAGATGCATTGCTTCTGTTCTGGAGTTTGAATCACGCTAACCAATGTTATATCGTTTAGACTGACTTAAACTCCTTCATTGTGAGCATGCCCAGAATGCTGCAGAGGCAGTTATTCTTAATATGTTGCTAGCAAACATAAATATAGTGATTATCCTAAACATATTGAATCAAGGCAATGCAATAAAAGTTCTTATCTTTAAAAATGGTGCTTATTATTCTCCAACCAATCAGATGTTAGCTTTGAAATGGGGCAAAATTAGCACCATTTTTAACAATAAGAACTTTTATTCCATCACCCCTGGTAATGTACAGTCAATACAGAGATTTGTTTTAGGCTTTAATTCTCCTTTAATAAGATGCAAAACGGTTATAAATCAAGAATCTTTATATTCTAGTGACAAAGACATATTTGCTAGAGGTACAACACTTGTGATATAAAAAATTCATTCAGAAAACAATGTTTCTATATAAATGCTCCTATTTACAACGATGTTGCACTTCAGTATACAGTTCTCTATTCATTATTTTTGCCACTGCTTTGAAAACTGTTAAAAATTGTTTTTATTCTGAATATATGAAATATCTGTAACCCAATCTGTATGTTTTTGAAGTCTTAAAGAATAAGAATTGAAGAAGACAAAAAAAAATAGACCACAAGTAGCCAGTTATCTGGGCTGATTAACGATATTGCTACAGTTTAAGGAAATATTTACCCTTTTAACAACATACTGTACAGGGGACCATGGTCCAGGAGAGCGGATGAAGCTGTACTTTAGGAATGCTGGCTTTTGTATGGAAGAGTTGAACTTGATGAATTTTTCTCTTTTTAACCCAAAATAACTTTGTAACTATGTAATGCCAATTGTATATTAGGAGAGAGTACAAATAGCTTTATTTTAGTTTGTTCAAGGAGATATATGCAGGAAAGGTATTTATAAACACGCACTGTCTCCCCTTTCCCCAGTACACTGCCTGGAATCTAGTTTCAATTTTCACAGAAGAGCAGAATAGTACATTGCTTTACAATCACCAAGGTGTTTTAAACTTTCAAAGGGCTGTCTGCAAGGTTAGAAGGGACTGTTCCCAATGCTATGCTCAGACTGTCATTAGAAAGTAAAAATACCTTTGTGATTGTAAAACAATCTGCTATGCTTCTGATCTGTGAAAACTGAAACTAGATTCTGAGTAGCGATGTACCCTTTACACATTTATTATATTATGTTTTTCTTCAATCACAGATCACAATGTTATTCTTTTCCACTTGCAATGGCCTTCCACGCAAATCTTAACATAGGCAATTTGTGTAACCTTGTGCAGCTGTATATTTGATATTAATTAAAAGCAATTTCGGTTGTTTTTTTAATGCAAGGGAAAGTTTTTTTTAAATGTTCCATTGCTATGTCTGTTTGTTGAAGCCTTCAAGCAAACAGTATTTCAGTAATCATTTGGTTCTTAAATAAATATTTTGTAGATCTACAGTTCCCTGTACCAGGAAAACCATAAATCCTAAATTCACATTCAGTATGATTCAGTTCTTTTAAAATATATCTTGAATATTTTGATTTTGCATTGGAATCAATAATTGGAGAAAATAATTGTTTTACTTGATCTTTACCTGTAAAGATTGTCACTGGGCCATAACAGATTGAATCAATTAGCATTCTTTCCACAATATTTTAAAATGGCAAAAAATAACTTTTGTACTATTGTAATCTTTCTAATGAATACGTGGATTTGACCCAATATTTTAAACATTTTCTTTAACAAATTTGTTTACGGTAGTTTTAGCAATTATAGGGGTTGGGTGGGCTTCTCTAAGTTTATTCACTTTCATGTATATTTTCTGCTAATGTTCTATAGGAGATTAGAAACATCCTTTTCTACACTTTCTCTTTCTTTCCTACTAATTGTCAAGCCATATCCTGCTACATTCATTAGTCAAATCTTCCATCTTCCGATACTATGCTCTTTCATATCAATTATAAATAAAACGTCTATTCACTCCGTTTTAGAAGTACTAATATTTCATTCCTATCACTGAAGTATTATTGGGGTTACCAATTAAACTTTCTATTTTATAAAGGCTAAACATTTTTTTAACCATGGTATTCACATTCCTGGTATTTTTAATTAAGTATATTTACCTGAGCCTTTCTCCTCAGATCCTTAGATATCTAGGTATTGATTCAATATGCTTTAAATGTCATGCTATATTTATTAAAGATATGAGATGTTCGATATTTAAAGATTAATACCTTTTGTCACAAAGACATAAAAATAGATTTCCTGTCATTAAAAAAAAAAACATCCTTATTTCCACACTGCATATCTGATAACGAACATTTTTAAAAGGTTTATTCTGGCTAAATCCTCCATTTAAAAGGATTTCTTTAAAATGGATGTGATCTGTTGGATATATCAATCTATTATTTTACTCCTCTTTTCTAAATGTAGATAGACACCTCCTTAAATGTATTGGTTATCTTGTCTAACTCTGGGCATAATGTAATCTCCTTTCGTCATTCTCATTTTAGTGCCTTAATTCTTTTAATACTGTTCCTGCTGTTTTGCTTAGCTGCAGGGAAAGTTGACTGTGGTCATTTGACAATGTC
Organism: Hymenochirus boettgeri; assembly: GCA_019447015.1. Classification (NCBI taxonomy): domain Eukaryota; kingdom Metazoa; phylum Chordata; class Amphibia; order Anura; family Pipidae; genus Hymenochirus; species Hymenochirus boettgeri. The sequence goes on along the minus strand of CM033471.1, from coordinate 95,949,427 downwards.
AAGAATGCCTCTTGTCAAATAAAATCACATTTATTGACACTAGTGTGGGGAGGTAAAATTAAGAATAACAGATTTAGCTATTACATTTTCTTGCTACCTAAATATTGTATTAATGTATTGCTGTTAGAAAATAAGCATACATCATTACCAGAAAGAACTTAACTAAAATTTACAATGAACATTTTAAGATTTTAAACATTTTAAAATGTTTGCGCTGGGGTCTTTTTTACACTACCATTGGCCTACATTAATAAGTAATCAGTGTGCCCAGGTGAAAGATTGAATTTGACAAAGTAATCAGGGTTATGTGATGTATTGCTCATGCTGTGTTTAGTAAACAAATTGTACATGGAAGATGGCACAATAAGGGTTTCAAAATAACATGTGAGCTGCAAACATTATGAATGGTTAATGAAACAGTAGGACATATTGGGGAGAAATCTAGTTCATACACAAGTATTACAAAATGGTATATGGCTAGGTATATAATGCATAATAGTTTAAAAATAAGGCACAGACCCCCATAATCTGACCCCCATAATCAGAGAGTACATTGTTTTGAGTTGCTGGTTTATTGTTTATTAATTCAAACACGTTTTGAAATTCTATTTGAATTCTAGCTCAAAAGTCAAATATCTTAAGAATATACAGACAGATGTAATATCAACTGCAAAGAAATTAAATTGAGTTAAACCTATGCATCCTAATGCAATATCAAGTCTGTGTGGGTTTAACTAATTATTTGCAGGGCCTTCATTGTTTTTTTTATTAACGGCACAGGTCCTCCATTCCATACAGATATTGTTTATTTTTGCGTTACTTCCATGGCGCTTACCTTCCTTGTTTCTGCGATTCAGTAACTAATTCTAAGGTAATACTGCATCACAAAAACCCAGAAGAGGAGCGCGGAAGGTAAGTGTTACAGCTGGCTGATAAACTACTATTAGTTCTTTCCTATGGCAACAATTGCAATACCTAATGAAAATTTCTGTTCTCTATATTCCTCTATTCTCAATATCTTTAAATTTTGAATTTAAGAATTTGACCATGGCCTGAATGGTCAAATCTGGGCCAAAAGGCAAACTTTCAGGGAAACACATTATTAAGGGAATTTTTTTTCAATTGATATTACAAAATAGCTGCCTATAACTTGCATTGTAATATAATTTAATTATTCATTATGTACAAATAGAAATTGGCATAAAATCAAAAAATTCTCAGTTATTTAAATATATGCAGATTTATGTATGTAAGCAAAGAATTAATTAGAAAAAGAAAAGAAGTATCAAAGCTTCCAGGGAACCCACATTAAACCATCAGCTACCGTATAAACAAATTAGTTTAAACATAAACCAAACCCATTCTGTGCCTGAATACATTTTCATATTTCTAAGATTTAATGCCAAACAGTACAACACATTTGAATCTTTAAATACTGACTGTCAAGTGACATTGATAATACACATGATTAAGGGCTAATATATATTGGTTCAAAATACCTGTTTATTTGGAAATTTGATTGCCTTTGCTAATATAGTCCCAACATAAACCATTCCCATTAATGTGAGTTTAGGACACAATCTACTTTAATTAAATCATTGTTTTTTTCCACCCAGGAAAAAAGTTTGGTAACGTTAAAGGGCATCTATAGTGGGAAAATGAACTTATTTTTCTTTCTTTTCATGAGTTCTATAATTCCCTACAACCCCCAGAGTGTCTTCACTTTTTTCAGATTCCCTCTTTGTCCTGAGATACACCAGTTAGAAGAATACATGATTGCATTCCTCTACTCCTACTTGGACTGTCAATCAAATCCCTGTGACATGATCCCCCCTCCCTGCTCTGTAATAAACATAGAGATAAGAGCATTAGCAGGGGGAGAGAGGTAGCTTTGATGGTAGATATAAGGCTGCATTTGACCCCCCTTCTTAATAGCTTTCACTGATTGATAAGGGGTCACAAAGAGAGACATCGTAAACTGTACTGTTCTCCTTCTTTTTCCTGTCCAGGACAGCTTGCTTTCTATTGGCCACTGTGCGTGGGTGTGTTTTTCAGGATGTTGAACTTTTAACTCCTACTGCACATGATAAGCTTGTTGGTTAGCCAGAGTTGAGACATGGAGGAGGTAACAGAGGGGAGGGGGAAGGGGGGAGTGCTGCACAGAGATCTGACACCATGGTTAAACAAAGTCACTGACAGAGATAGGATGAAGGCAGCACAGAGTACATGAATTTAACTTTGCAAAGGGGCAATGTGTTTTTTTCACTATAGATGCCCTTTAAGTTTGCAATGATAACATTTTTAAGGAGCATTATTGAGTTTATTTTAGGAGTTTGTGAGGTGTCAGTTATTACACAAATGAATACATTTAAAAGGACATTAAACCACCATAAACAGGTACTTTGCAAATGTATCTATTATTCACAGGGAGGTAAGATCGCTTATTGCCACCTCCCTGTAGAAAGCCTGGGTTGCACAGTTAAACTTACCTAACGGTGATCCACTTGCGGCTTCTCTCCAAATGATGAGCAAGCTGTCCTGATTGCACTCCTATCTGTAATATTGGCCAATTTGGAGCATGGTCACGACATCTAGTGGCGAGAAGCCACAGATAGGTAAGTTTGTCTGTGTAACCCGGGTATTCTAATATTCACAGGAAAGCAGGGGTAATCAATCTCACCTCCCTGTAAGTAATAGATATATTTGCAAAGTACATGTTTATAGAGGCTAAGTGCCCCTTAAAGCATTAGCTATAACAATATAATAGGTGTGTAATCTAATGATTAAAAAACAATCTATCATTCTACTGATAAATACAACCCTCTGTACCAAACAAAGCTAGAAACACATGACATCAGCTGGGATATATTAGTAATGTTTCAATAAACATACTGGATCTAGCATAATTAAGTCTCTGGGGGTGGTTGCCAAAATATAGTATTTTCTCTAAAGAGGAAATGTGTTAATTATGCTGTAGGATTTTTTTTTAAATCACAAGTCTATATTTTTTTGAAGGATTCTACCCAACTAAGATTCTGCATGTCAGGAGCAATACTCACAATACCATAATAAATGTCAAGATACGAGTAGTTCTTTGACTTGTTTGAATGACAAAAGAAAAGTCGCCTGTGTTGTGTTGCACATTTATGAAACTAGAAATCTGACATATTGAACAAGCTATTATACTGAGTAGGAATCTCTGCAATAGTTCAGCTATCTTTCAAGCGTGACAAGGTTACACTGTAGAAGACATGTAACAAAATAAATTCAGATGTAAAAAAACAGAGAGATGAGACTGATTTTACATTGACATAAAATGTCAAGAGATTCACATAACAGCAAGAAGTAAGAATGTCACTACTCCCAAAAACTACCATTTAAATTTATTGGAAAATGGTCGCCTTGCAATTAGAGTTTTCTATGAGATTAATATGTATTCAATCAAATGTAAAACATAATAACAAGAAATACAGGTTTTAGACATGACAAAATAGGTTTATTTAATATCTGCCTTTGTTCCAAATTCATAGAATGTAGAAATATTTACATTTAAAACATATGTTAAAAATGTACAGAGAAATTCAAATGCTTTTTAGGATATTGTTTTCTACTTTTATTTGTCAATGAATTACTACAAATCTTTAACAGTGCAGCTTCTGGGTCTAGCCATCAGTCAAAATCTGTAAAGCTGATGTCAGGACCAATGGCTTATGGCAAGACCTAAAGATGCTTCCTCTGCTGTTGTGCAGCACATAGATTACACTGACAGCAGCAGAGAAAGTGTCTTTCAGCCAGTAAGGGATTGTGATGTGTAAGTAATGTTAGACGCAATTTTGTGTTTCTGAGGCTGCTTAATCAGTAAGTAAAAAGAGGGTGAATGGGCCCTTTAACATTCAAAAATGCCATATGAAATCTGCTATTTGCTTTGCAAATACCTGAAACAATTTGATAACAAATTTGTAGTGTTTATAAGCACTATCTGTTGTGTTCAGTTAGATCAACTGGACTTAAAGTTTGAAGACGTTTCGCTAGTCATCTGGCTTTCTCAATTTAGAATGACTAGAATCTATTGGCAATATAAGTACCCTGGGAAGTCCCAATTAGCATATGACAGACAGGTGTTAGAGACCTTCTCATTGCAAGGTGTGATTGCATTGAGGCATTGAGGCTAAGAGTAAGGTGTCAAAACAGCACTGAACATGGCAGACAGTTGGTGTTGAACCCCCCACCTCTATTCAGGCTTGGTTTCTTTATTTTCACACAAATGGCCTCCTTGACACCTCTCTTGAACCAGTCATGTTCCTTTGCCAAGATGTTGACATTACAATCTTCAAAGGAGGTATGTCCTTTTTCCTTAAGATGCAGGTACACAGCTGAGTCCTGACCCGAGGAATTGGCTTTTCTGTGCTGGGCTATACGTTGGTGCAGTTGCTGTTTGGTCTCCCCCACATACAAATCAGAGCACTCCTTACTGCACTGCACTGTGTAATTGATGTTACTTGTCGTGTTTTGGCATTGGTTTTTTCGGATGTACCAATTGCTGCCTCAGTGTGTTGTTTGGTTTATAGCAGACAGGGATACAGTGTTTTTTGAAAATTCTTTTTAATTTCTCTGAGACCCCTGCTACATATGGGATGACCATGATCTTTCTCCTGTCTAGAGATGGCCGAACTTTCGAAAGTTTGGTCCGTTTTCGAATATTTGAACTATATGGAAAGTTTGAAAACTGACCCATTAAAGTCAATGGGAGTCAAATAGTTTGAAAAGTTCTAATGAAATACAATTAAAATATCAATGGTAACTTAATGTAAATGGCTGTGGGACCTGGAAAATGGTCTGGGGAACATGTTCGAATATCCAGGACTTTCGAAAACTCAATTTTACTCTCACGCACACTACTTTCGAGCTCTCTTGTTCGAATATTCGATAATTATCCCATGAACGACTCGCGGATTCGATGCTCGCATATAGGTATAATAGACATTTTACATGCGGATTCGATGCTCGCGTATTGGTATATAGACATTTTACTTGCAGATTCGATGCTCGCATCTAGGTATAATAGACATTTTACTTGCGGATTCGATATTTACTCGTGAATAGGTATAATAGAGATTTTACTTGTGGATTCGATGCTCGCGTATAGGTATAATACACATTTTACTCGCATATTCACTTTCCTCGAATGTTCGAACATTCGATAATTATCGAAAGTCCGGAAAATATCGAAAACCCGGGTCCGTGATAGTTCCAGAAGTCCAAGTCCGTTCAAACTCGAATAGTTCGTCTCGAACTCGGGCTCGAGTTCGAGTCCATCTCTACACCTGACTTGCTTTCCATCTTCACTGTTGGTATTCATGTTCTTTCCTTTCCTTCTACGCCTTTTGACAAAGGCCCGTCCGGATATCCACAAGTTTTAAGGGCTTGTCTGAGATGTTTAATTTCTTCTCTGTGCTAGTGGGGATGTTCTCTGCTCTGTGTTGCAGGTTTCTGATGACACCCAGCTTGTGAGCTAAAGGGTTGTGGGAGTCAAACATCAAATACTGGTCTGTGAGGGTTGGTTTTCTGTAAACCTCTACTTCCAATTTACCATTCTCCCTGACTTCTACCAAGCAGTACTAGAAAGCCAGTGTTTTGTTTCAACACCAACTGTCTGCCATGTACAAAGCTGTTGACACCTTACCCCAGGCAGTTTCGATAACACCACTTAGCCTCAATGCAATCACACCTTGCATTCAGATTGGCCCTAAGACCTGTCTGTCATATGCTAATTGGGACTATCCAGGGTACTTATATTGCCAACAGATTCTTGTACAAGTCATTCTGAATTGGGAAAGCCAGTCGGATATCTAGCGAAACGTCTTCAAGAACTTAACTTTAAGTCCAGTTGATCTAACTGAATACAACAGATATAACATAACCTGGATGAATGAGAACCTTTACAAGCATATTTTTACTATGGTATTTACTCTTAAATTATACTCACTTTTATTCTTCTCCACAGAGAAACTTCAGCTCTAATACATACTTGAAGTTTCCCTTGCTGCTCAGCCCCTCTGTTGCTGTTAGTGTCAGTCCACAATCTCACCAATAGGAAGAAATGCTTCTTTGCAGAGCTTTGCAGAGCATGTCTTCCCATTGGCTTCATCAGGGGTTGCAGACTGAATTACGAAGAGGACCATAGCGGTAAGGAAACCTTTATGTATTCCAGCTGATCTGTAAAGTACCCAGGGGGAGTACTTAGTGGATTAGGTCCTAAACCTGGGTACAATTAATGGGTGAAAGAAGAGGAGCGAGGGGGAGGTGAGTATAATTGTTTTTTTAAGTGCATGTCCAACCCCACACTGATATTTCACATAGAGGTAGAGAACCCCCCTCAACCCAGAAACCTTAAAACTTATGCTGTTTTACATGGACTCTTATGACCATCCATGGAATAGGGTGAATAGGGCTGGGGGGGGGGGGGTGTCCACCCAGCCCTCCACTGAAGGAAAGTAAGTTACTTTGCCTTCCATTGAATCTATTTTTACTGCTACAGTGGTTTCTGACACTCTGTCTTATGCTTGTATCTCTTTATTTATTTACCAACTGTCAGGCCGGCCTCAGGGATCTTCAGTCAGCTTCGTCTCGGCTGACGTCATCACATCGCATCTTCGGCCTTTGTGCACGAGCGCCTCCTCCTCTGCTCATGCACCCAGCCAGCTGTGGTGGCCGCGTGGCCGCGCGAAGGCATCTCTCATTATCTCCTCCGGTCCCGTAGTCCTCTGATTGGACGGTGAAGATCCAATTTAGTTTAAACTGGCCAATCCCTGCATCAAACTCTTGGCATCCATTCCCCATTGGTTCTTCTGTTCTACTTAAGCCTGTTTCAGTTATTTCTCCCTTGCCTGTTATAGTTTTGGTATTAGCCGAGCTACTGGTCTCTGTTACTGTTCTAGTAGCCAAATCTAGTCCCTGTAGCCTAGTCTGGTTCCTTGTCTTTTCTTTTTATCTTGTTCTTCTCATTGTTCATTGTTATCTTGTATTATTGCCATTTTCTTTGTCTTACAGTTCCTGTTCTGCTCCATTGGTGTTCCGGCTTCCCAGAGTATACTCGGCCTCAGCGTCTATACCTTGCGCTCTAAGATCTGGGGGTAACTGTGTACAGTGAGGCTCAACAAGTCTCCTGATGATCGGGGGCTTGTCTATAGGTGAAGACAATGGCTGTAGATTGGGGTATAGGCGCTAAAGGTATACTCGGGAAATCCGGGCATCACACCAACCAGCATGAATTGTTGACAGCCTTTCTTGATTAATACAAAATAGTGAACTAATTTTACTAACATTTACTGAAATGTACTTGCATCTATTTTATCTGCAGTGGTGGCGCACAGCTAAAGTGCTGGTTTTGAAAACAAACAGGTCATTCAATTCCCCAGGCTTCCTTTTTTTGTTTCTATTATGTTTCTAGAAAAAGATAGAGATTTTACATGTACTGATTTCCCACCTAGAAGTCCTTGTTGCATAGAGGTAGAAAGCATTATTTTAAGCAAGACACAGCATAGAAGTTTGCGGGTTTTATTCCCCAGGCTTACTTTCATTCTTTACTGAAAAGTTAATATTCTGTTTCTTACATAATAAACTGCAAAGATTATTTTTCTTTTTGGTATGAAAAGCAAAGGAGTTTATAATTGTTACGGACAGGAGCATTTGTAATGTGTTTACACAAAAACTGTTCAGAGGGAGGGATAATTTCTGAGCCGTAACACGATTGCTTCCTGTTAAAAGTGTACTGCATACACTTAGCTGGGTGTTCCCAGATAAAGTGAATTGTGGGAGCTGATCCCTAGTACCCACAGGTTATTTTCATAAATCACTCAGCATCCACAGCAAAGGTAGAGGTGAGAAACAGGTTATTGCATCTTATGCATGTGCTCTTTCTATTGGGGTAATGTTGTCTGGAGACTTTAGTTCCCCTTTAAGGGCAGTGTGAGTTATTACATTTTTGGGGTTTGGGGGATTAACTAACTATATCAGTTTGGGTGGTGGACATGCCCTTTAAGTAAAAGTATTGGTCATTAGTTTTCCTAACTACAGACAGCAAATTGAAAGCCGCAAAACATGGGCTGGGAACACATGCTCCCACCTCCGATGAAATTATAAATTCAGATTTGATGGGGGGGGCATAAATTTAATGGCCCTTTAACTTAATGTATAGCTAAGTAGTCCAATTCATTGCCACATCTATCCCATATCCCATAAATATGGATCATACACATTTTAGGCAATTTAAAACTGCTGTTATGACCTCAGGCATTTGATAGTCTAAAATATATTTTTTATTTAGTTTCAAATAATTGTCGATTCAATCAGTTCTTTTTCCATGCTGATCACCTTTGCAGTTATATATAAGCAATCACATCATATTACATGAACAAACACACACTTATACCCTCCCTTACCTATACTACCTGCCAGCTAGAATATAGAGGGTCTATGTGGATTAAACCTGCAGGTCTGAGAACTGATCCAGGCAATCTAAACAGCACCTTTGGGCAATCAAAAGCAGCCCATGCATATATCCGATTTTACTTTCCCGAACGAGCGTTCCCGCGACATTAGACCGATCCTGCCAGAACTGCCTATCGGTGGCATAGAAGAATGGGAAAGGTGGTTCCAGCAGGATTGATCTAATATCACAGGAGCACTTGGTTGGGTAAGTAAAACCAGATATATGTATGGCCACCTTAAATCCTATACAGTACCCTGATTAACATGCTAAGTTCATACTTTGGACTTGGTAGCACAAAATACTGATTGAATATATATGTTAGGGAGAGGTGTGGATAGAGGAGCTAAAAGCTCCCCACTGAGTATAAAATGAAGTAAAGCCTTCTTATAACAGATGGTACCTCATAGAATCATGTTATTATAATAGCATTGCCCTAATAATCTAACATATAAACACATATTTCTCACTTAAAGAAATGGGTGGGGACATGCTTGTATCTTATTTATTGCCTGTGGCAAAGGCATGTGTCTAGATATAATACAACCTAATGGTATAGCGCAGGCGTGTTTACCTTTGACTTTTCACATCTTTGAAAACCACAATTCCCAGCATTCTCTGTTTGCAGTAAGTTTTTTCTTAATATCCTGTAGCTAAGGCATCTGTCTAGATCTAATACAGCCTAAGCTTGTGACCTTTCACATGTTTGAAAACTAAAAATCCCAGCATTCTGTTTTGCAGTTAGTTTCTTCTTAATGAACTGTTCACATGTTTAAAAACTACAACTCCCAGCATTCCCTGACTGCAAAGAATTCTGGAAAATTTAGTTTTCATACATCCTGGAATAAAGACATTTTTCTGACTTACAGTCCTTTTTTTGGGCTTTAATGCTTCCTACCCAAGGGTTTGAACATGCAAGTGATTCATCTGCCCTTCCCTTACATCCATAGCTATTAGACTATTGGATTAGGGAAGCATTTTATGGGTCAATCAGTTGGCGCAACGTTAAGGCTCGCTTTGCCGGAAAAGGCACTCGTGAGGCTGTTGCAAAGTAATTTACCAGAGGTTGCGTGCCTCTACACATAAGTATTTAACGCCAACCAATAGCATTAACTCACATTTATCAACATTGAATCTCATCTGCCACTTAGCAGCCCAATGTGACAATCTATCCAGATCCCCCTGCAATGAGTGCACATCCTCTGAAGTTTTTAATGGTCAACAAAGTAACTAACTTATCCCCATTAATTAATGGTGCCACATTCTCAGTCCTCATCTTCTTACTATTGATATACTTAAAAAAATGTTTAGGCTTAATGATGCTTTGTTCAGCTATCCTAACTTCATTATTAATTTTAGCTAGTTTGATTGCTTTCTTACACTCCTTGTTACAGTTTTTATAATCCCTAAAGGCCCTTTCCGTTCCCTCTGAATTAAAGGTTTTAAATGTCTTTTTCTTCCTTTCCATTTGCCTCTTTACATCAGAATTCAGCCACATGGGCACGGATTTATTTTTTTTACATTAATTTCCCAAGGGTATAAATTTAGAAGTGAATTGGCTTAAAATCCCCTTGAACACAGTCCACTTCTGTTCAGTACCTTTACCTGATAATATATTATCCCAGTTGACATTCTGAAGAGCTGCTTTTAACCTGGGAAAATTTGCCTTCCCGAAATTAAAAGTCTTTGTTAACCCAGTGCACTTTTCCTTTCGATAACAAAGTCCAAACGCCACTATTTCATGGTCACTATTCCCTAAGCCTCCAGTTACCTTTATATCTATAATGTGCTCCACGATGTTAGATATTACCAGATCCAACTGAGCCCCTTTTCTAGTAGGAACCTCAACCACCTGTGAGAGAAAATTATCCTGCAGCAAATTCAGGAACTCATCGTCTTTTTCTATTATGGCAGTTCCACTACACCAATCAATGTCAGGGTAATTAAAGTTCCCCATAATGAACACACTCCCCAAACTTGCAGCCCTTGCCAACTGCATATGAAGTTGACTCACCTTCTCTCTGCTAGCATTATAGCAGACACCAACAATGACATTACCCCCTTTCCTGTTGCCTAATTCCACCCATATTGCCTCCACTTTAACATCCATATCGCCAGTTATCTCTTCTTTTAAATTTGGCGTCAATACTTTTTTAACATAAACACATACTCCTCCCCCTTTCCTTTTCTCTCTGTCCTGCCTAAACAAGACATATCCTTCTAAATTTACAGCCCAGTCTGTTCAAGCACGTTTCTGCTATACCTATTACATCATACTTTTCATTCAATGCCATAATTTCCAATTCACCCATTTTATCAGCCAGGCTTCTCGCATTTGCAAACATACATTTTAGATTATGATCCTGTAATTTATTCGTACACTTTAATACTCATGCCTCCCTGCCCCCTATCCTAGCCCCACCCCCCTTTCCGCCCACCGCTGGCCTTTATACACCCTGCTTTCCTCCTTTGCTATCTATCCCAGCGAGACTGCTAATACCCCCCCAAACCTAGTTTAAAATCTCCTCCAACCCTCTAGCCACCTTCTCCCCTAAAACAGCTGCACCACCATCAGTGAGGTGCAACCCATCCCTACTAAAGAGCCTGTAGCTGACAGCAAAGTCTGCCCAGTTCTAAATATACCAAAACTCTTCTTCCTTACACCACCCTCTTAGCCAAGCATTAATACTCCTAAACTCCCACTGTCTCCCTGGCTTAGCATGTGGCTGCGGTAGTATTTCTGAAAACACTACCCTGGAGGTCCTTGCTTTTAACTTGGCTCCTAGCTCTCGGAAATCACCTCCTCCTCTAACTTTGTAATTGGCACCAATGTGAACCAAGACCGTCAGGTCCCACCCGGCCCCACACAATAATCTGTCTACATGATATACCACATGCCGAACCCTAGCACCAGGCAGGCAACACGCAGTTCGGCATGTAGGGTCTTAGCGGCAGATTACCCTATCTACCTTCCTTATAATGGAGTCCCCTACCACTACCACCTGCCTTGCATTCCTGATCCTTCGTTCCTCATCCCTTGTATCAGAGATGGCAGTCTCCTGGGTGCTCAAGGGACTAGCACCCTCCATACACGCTAATTCTGAGGTGTCCTCCTCCACTTCATTTCCTAAGGCGGCAAATCTGTTGGATGGGCAATCTGGAAAGAAGCCACCCTACCCTTCCGTCCCCCACTTCCCCATGTAACCCTAACAAAACTATCTCCCCCCTCAACCTTCCCTGTCCCACTTCCACCCACCTCTATACTGGCCCCAGCCAGTGCCTGCTGACCCCCCAGTTTTGCCAATCCCTGCAATGCTGCAAGCTGCCCCTTAGACTCTCCACCCCAGCTTCCAAATGGGCAACCCACTTACACCTGACACAGACATAGGTTCCCTGGAACGTCTTCTCCAGGTTCCTATACATGTGGCAGGATGCACATTGCATGGTACCGACAAAACTGTTCCTTCTAATAAACAACCACCAGCACAGTGACGCACAAACCTTGTTTAATTGCCCTTCTTGTTTCAATGTCCTTCTTTTTCTATGTCCTTGAGATCAAGGTCCTTAAGAGAAAGGGACACGTTCCACTCTAGTTCATTTCACTCACAGGAAACTTCCTTTTGTTAGGTCCAAGCCACAGGTCGAACCAATGTGAATCCTATTTAACTAATAGGCCCCAGCCCCCACACCAATTAATGCAAGAGCCAGGAAGAGAGGGGAAAAAACAAAACACTTATTAACACTTTGATAACCTGTTTGTGATTACAACAGGTGCAATACTAGAATATAGAAGCCCAGCGCACCCCTTTAACTGGAAGAAAGAAAGATTAATCTGCTTACTGCACACACAGTCCTGCACACACAGTTCGTAACACAGTACAAACAATACTTATTTTCAAACTTATTTTCAAACTTTCACACACACCATACAACCATCAAATGATTAAATTTCCTTCTTTTTTCCTTGAGATCAAGGTCCTTAAGGGAAAGGGACACGTTCCACTCTAGTTCGTTTCACTCACAGGAAACTTCCTTTTGTTAGGTCCAAGCCTAGATTTTTTTTTAGCTAAAGAAGTTGGTTATATCTAAATTTAATTACGATGGGATAACATTACTTGGAAATATATCCAGACTTTAAAATCATACCTAGAGGGCTGAATACATTTTAAAGCCAATGCTTCCTCTTTTTTTTTTTTTATCAAAATTTTTTTTATCAAAAATGAAGCTCTAACATTGTAAATAAACATAAAATTCTGGTCTAAAGGTGACCATACATTAGGCCGATTTTATGTACAATCCAACATACAATCCAACATTTCCATCGATTGGGCGAAAAATTATACATTTTCCGACGCGACATTAGATCGTAAAATCGATCGTAATTACGATCAGGAAAGTCGTTTTTTAAGTTGATTGGTAAAATGATTGTAGTGTTTTCTAAAGTTCTGATTAAATGTGAATGTAATGTAACCTCACAATGGACGACATTCGACATTAATCACAAAACAAATTCAATGTCGAACAATATTTATTGTACATCTTGGTACAATTAACATTGTACATCTGTCTATCAAAGTATCGGTCGGTTTAAGATCGTAATTACGATCGTAATAGTGTATGGCCACCTTAAGGGACAGCTTGCAGCACTGAAAGACAAAACAAAGGATGTTGGGCTGCTCACTGAAAAGGCTATGACAGGTTCAAAAATGGGTGGTGAATAAAACACAGAAAATAATAGGATAGTTAATGTTAGCCTGTTGTTGAACATGTGACAGTATTGAATAAATATAAGCTTGTTTTATATGGAGGAGTGCTGCTTCTTTTCTATTTCATATTGTGTGTTGAACAGGACTGCGGAGCCTGTACTGAAGCCTGCACCCATATATATCTAACTACTACGGAGTGCCGCCGACATTTCTACATTATGCTATATATATATATATATATTTGTAACCAGGTGGAGCGGCACTCTTGCTAGCTAAACAACAACCACCCGGGTGCTTCTCTCTTGTAGATATGGAGGTAACCTGATAAATAGAGCACTCCTGGGTCTTATATCCAAAATAATCCTTTAATTTGTAATAACAGGTCAACGCGTTTCGGCCTTATATTCGGCCGTTCTCAAGACCGTGAGGCCGAAACTCGTTGACCTGTTGTCATACATTAAAGGATTATTTTGGATATAAGACCCAGGAGTGCTTTATTTACGGGTTTCCTCTATATATATATATATATATATATAATTAATATGGATAAATTGATATAAGTGCAGCATGCCTTGACACATTAGGAATGAGATCCCTGCCCCGAAGAGCTTACAATCTAAGTATTCATTGCATCCTTTGACTACTTTGTTATATTATTTATGTCTGGGAAGACTTTTCTGTAGGCTACAGAACTTTAGTATTAATGGCTTGCACCTCACTGATGGTGGTGCTGGGGGAGGCGACGGCTAAAGGGTTGGAGGAGGTTTTGAACTAAGTTGGGGAGGTAATGTCAATCTCACAGGGATAGATCAAACAGGAGGTAAGCAGGGTGTAGGTGGGCCAGTGATAGAAGAAGAGGGGGGAGGGGCTAGCATAGAGAATAGGGAGGCATGTATATTAAAGTGCATAAATAAATTACAGGATCGTAATCTTAAATGTATGTTTGCAAATGTGAGAAGTCTGGAAAAAATGGGGGAATTGGAGATAATGGCTTTGACTGAAAAGTATGGTGTAATAGGTATAGCAGAAATATGGTTGAACAATTCTTAATAGCTGGGCTGTAAATTTAGAAGGATAATCCTTGCTTAGGCATGCTAGAGAAAATAGGAAAGGGGTAGTGGTATGTATTTATTGGTAGGCAAAATTTAAAAGAAGGGCTAAATTTCGATATGAATGTTAAAGCTAGGCAGTATGTGTGAATTGGGTAACAGGAAGGGGAGGTAATGTTATTGTTGGTGTCAGTTCATATGCAGATGCAAGAACTGCAATTTGGGGATCTGATGATCTGATTATGGGGACTTTAATTACCCTGACACTGATTGGAGTAGTGGAACTGCCTAAAACAGAAATGGGTGATGGGTTCCTGAATTTGTTGCATGGTCATTTTCTTTCACAGGTGTTGAAGTTCCTACTTCAAAATGTGCTCTGTTGGATCTTGTAATATCTAACGTCATAGAGCATATTATAGATATGAAGGTAACTGGAGGCTTAGGGAATAGTGACCATGAATTAGTGTCCTTAGTGTATGTTATCAAAAGGAAAAGTGCACTGGGTTAACAAAGAAGTAAAAGTAGATTCCTGTGATACTTTTAATGGATAAACAAAACAAATGGTGCAAACACCTTGAGAAAGGACGTTAGTCCGAAACATTAGCACACATGTTTACTGAATAAAACTTTATATGTTTCACAGCTTGGATACTGTGCTCTTCGTATGCTACACCCTTTGTTTTGTTTATCTAGGGAGTTGTTTCTGGCTTGGAGGGGACCAGAAAATGTAGCCTACCAGGACTTTTTGCTAGAGGTACTGAGGGCCCCTACCTACTACAATACTTTTAATGGACTAACAGTTTATTTTAGTAGACAAACTTTCGAGGGATCTACTCTTCTTCTCAGGTCAGAGGAGTACTGATTAAAACAAAGGTTATAATTAACAGGTAATGCACAGCTGTATTATTATTATTCTCAGGTCAGTTCAGATAAACTTACCCTTAGATACATTGACCGTATCAATATGGGTAGTGCCTATGCTCTTGCCCATAACATATAGCGGCACAGTATCAACATTAACAGTGCAAGTGGCCCTGCATACTTCACCGGATTAAACATACAAAACCCTCCTAAACCCTCCTCCCCCCCAACCACCAAAACACACACCAAACTAAAATGGCTGGTACATGCGGTATCCTTTTTTCTCAACCAGGACACTCCATGGAAAACCTCCAAGTCCGGATCTTGAAGGGACAGTTCAATAGCAACCAAGTTAGAAAAACATTTGAAGCCAAAATTATTCTGTTATTTGACTCCAAAAACAATGGGTTAAACCAAGATTTGGGATTCCTAGCCCACTATAACTGTTGAATATATTTGTATGTAGGACCACATGTGGATGGAATACAATATGTGCATATTCTCAGTGTCTGCTTTTCTCTCATCCAGCATCCCCCCTCATTATTCCCCCACCCCCCTGCTACCTCTCTCCTCTCAATTTGGTTGCCTACCCTAGTATGCTGTTATCGCTCTATTTTATTACTCCCTCATTCCTCAGTATATTCTGGATTTTTTTTTCCTTTGTGGTTTATTATCTTGTTATCTAATACGGCAAATTTTTTTTATTTTTTCTTGGGTTAACAAAAACATTTAAATTTAGGAAAGCAAATTTTCCCTGGATAAAAATGACACTTCAGCATATCAACTGGGGTGATATGTTCTTATTTAAACATACTGAACAGAAAGGGACAGTTTTTGAATGGATTTTAAACCATTTCACATCTAAATTTATACCCTTGGGAAACAAATCTAAAAAAATACCCACACCCATGTGGCTGAATTCTGATCACTGGCTTAGGTACCAGGGTTGCAAAGGTCGCAACTGCGACTGGGCCCGTGTATATGGGGGGCCCCAAAGTAACTTTTTATTATATAGCCTTTGGGATGATTGGAACCTGGAGTCTGTCCTGCCACCAGCCCACCACAGCACCTCTATCCACGTATCAAGGAAGAAACCCCTAAGGTGGCATATACATAAAAAACAGCTGATGAGCCTCCTCCTGTTAATGGCCATGTTAAGGAAATCATGATAAATCCACGAGGGCTGCTGCAGCTACTTTCCGGGCCTTTCTGACATGACATACTGATGTCACGCTCTCCCAAAGGTAGTTGAGAGAGCATGCTCAGTGGGAGGGATGTATAGAGACTATGGCAGTCCTAGTGTGAAGGAAGAGCTAAGGTTAGGTACAGCTCCTGATTGGCTACTGCATTTGATTTGGGGGGTGCTGATGGGCTCCTGCATGCCATTTACCTCTGACAATCTGTGTCTGTGTGCCAACCATTTAACCAATGTCTGTGCTGGCAATGCTGTGCCATGAATAGATGCCATGCATTTGTGTTTTTGGCAGGGTTGGGGGGCCCATCATCAAATTCTGCACCAGGGCCCATAGGTCTGTAGCTACACCACTGATGTAAAATGGGACAGGGAAAGGAAGAGAATGGCATTAAAAGCCGTTAAGACAAGAATTTGTTACAGATTCCTTCATGTCTTGAAGTGTGCAAAAAACTGATATAATTCCAATATTTCAAAAGGGTAGTCATTCATAGACGGGTAATTACAGGCCTGTAAGTTTAACTTCAGTGGTGGGGTAGATACTGTAAAGCTTGATACTGGAACATATTCTACAGTATGCTTCAAGGATGGACCTTATAAATAGAAATCAGCATGGATTTAGGAGGAACAGATCTTGTCAAACAAACTTGCTTACTTTTATGTGGAAGTGAGTAATAATTTGGATTCTGGCATAGCACTAGATGTGGTATACTTGGATTTTGCTAATGCTTTTGATATTGGGGTGAGACTGGCACTGATAGGTGAATCAAACATTTAGAAAGTGTTTTTTAAAAAAAGCTCTAATTTAAATACAATGCAAATATATTAATGCAAAAAAAAAAAAAAAGGTTTGACTGCCTTATCCTCGCAGATCTCTGTATTTAATAAAAACAATTTAAACAAAAATGAGCGGGAAGCTCTTAGGTAATTACAGAATAATGAGAATCTGTCAAATTAGTGGGTGGTGGGAAGGGGTGGTGGGAAGGGGTGGTGGGAAGGGGTGGTGGGAAGAGTCCCAAAACTTTTGAGATGACAACTCATTCAGAAAGATAATTGTTTATTTTGGAAGATTTATAGTGAATCTCCCGAATTGTGATGAAAGTGGGAAAAACCTTTGTTTCTGAAATCACAATAAAACAATATAACATCTATGACTACATAAATTGTAAAACAAAAGCAGTAGTATATTGTTTAGACTGTCTAGGGTGCCAGAAACAATATGTTGGACAGACAATCCATCCCCTTGGAGGAGAGAGAGAATAAGAGAGCACCATAACAGTATAACAAATAGAGATATTAGATCTCCTGTGCCGAGACATTTTATTGTGTATAATGGGGGAGATATAACAGAATGTAAAAACAGGGGATGGAGAAAATTAGAAGAAATAAGGGAGGTGGGGAAATCCTACCCCTGTTAAATAAATGAGAGGCATTCTGGATTTTGAACCTCCAGACTAGGTCTCCTAATGGTTTAAACTTCTCCCCTAAATAACTTGCTAAATAGCTGTTTTGTACATTTGTTAAGTAATTATCCCTTTGGGATAAGCTTAGTAGCACTATGTGTCCTTAAATTTATTGTTCATAAAATTAAGAGTGTCACTGTCACTGTAATATAATAAGAAGATAAAATATATGAGAACCTTTTGGTGCCCAACTGGGTTAATATTAACAGCTTTTAATTAAATGGTTAATTGTTAACTGCTTTTAAAAAGGTGAAGGGGATTTTGCTTTTTTGAGTCTATGAGTAAGGGCTAGATAAGCCTGAAGTGAGTAAGACTATGCTCTTACTATTGTATTTATGCTTGCATGTGTATCACTGGTACTCCATATGTGAAAAATATGTAAAAATTTATACCTAAAGCCTGCTGGATCTCCTCTCCTTTAGGAAGTCGTGCAGAGGTATTTTTGTTGTATGCCATTTTAAAACAAGAGAAGGACGTTCTGACACCCCGTGGCATACTGTCACTGGAGAGGCGCATCCACCAATGGGGGAGAGACAGATCTGGAGCCACGTAATAGTTAGTTTTTTCAAACTTTTTAAACATTCCCCCATAGGAGACTTATGTATAATCTTCTTTTTAGTTAGAGCTACCCAGGTACTAAGGCACGAAATGCTTGTAGGCTACACTGTTCCCATGGCCACTGTTCTGGATCAATCATCAATAAAGTGTATTATTCAGCATAGCATACGACTTGCACAGAAATATTGCTGTGTATAAACGCTTTATTTAGACGAAACACGCGTGCAACATGTTTCGGACCCACTGGTCCTTTCTCAAGCACATTTGAAGGTCTGTTGGGCTGGGGTGGCATCTTTGTACATGGACAGAAAATTGGTTGATGGATTGGATACAGAGAGAAGTTGTTAAAGGGCTTTGTCAATATGGGCTGAGTATGGTTCCACAGGGTTCTGTGTTTGGGCCACTTCTATTGAATCTTTTTATTAATGATTGGTAGTTATTGGCAGCAAGGTTTCTGTGTTTGCGGGTGAAGCTAAAGTTTGCCTACCATTAAAAGATACAGATGTGCAATCAATGCAAGCAGATCTAGATAGCAGTTTGGGCTGCTAAGTGGCAGATGAGATTCAATGTTGACAAATGTAATATGACGGACTTAAAAATCCTTGTTCTGCTTATACTATAAATGGCTCTGTGTTAATTAAACTCTGTTAATTGAATCCTATTTTCCTATTGCCTATTCATTTTCCTATTGCCTGGAGTCAGGAAGGAATTTTTCCCACCTTCACTATTCTGGTTTTTTTTTTTTGCCTTCCTCTGGATCAATAGTTAGTCAGTGGGTATTGCTGACTAGGTTGGACTAGATGGACTTATGTCTTTATTCAATCTCAAATTCTATACTAGGTATTATGATTTAGTAAGTTTGTATACTTTTTTTGTCATACTAATTGTATGCTGTTTACTTTTTCCAGTTTCATCATTCCCTCACCATTCTACCTCACAGTTAATAAATTTATTGGTTCTACCCCTGTCTGATTTCTTTAACTTTTGGGAAAGTGTTTAAAGGATTAGTATGCTGTAAAATCAAATTAAGTTTAGGTGTAAGCTGCAGCTTAAAAAAAAAAAACCTGTAATGATTGTTTTTTCCCCTATGCCCCTCCAAAGCCTAACTTTGAAGCTTGCAAGTAGCTAACATCTTGCTTGTGTCTAGCTAAAGGCTTATCTCCGCCCATCTGAGATTTGTAGCTCCTGCTTTCTTTGGCCTCAAATGGTAAGGCCTGTTAGTTCCGTGAGTTCTCGCGCCCGAGTGCGTATGAAGACGCGGCGCATGCAATGTAACGTCAGTTTGTGCGTCGTATGTGTGTGGCGAGATGACAGCCTCCACTTAAACTTAATCCACCTTAGCTCGGTAAACTCAGTTAATATACGCAGTCCATGCACGAGCTCTGTAATGCTCAACAGATCAAAACAAGGAAATTGCAGCATTGCTTCCTAAAAGCTGACATGGACCCTCCCTCTCCCTGACAGAACAGGGATTTTTCTCCCCAAAACACATTCATTGCTCCTGTCGTATGATTTAGTCCTTTACATTTTTTATACAAAAAAGAAAAGTAATCTTTGCAGTGCATATCTAAGCTACCATGGATGTAAGAAACAAATATTAACATTTCAGTAAAGATTAAAAGTAAGTCTAGAGAATTAAACCAAAAACCACCAGTTAAGCCACCAGGTACATATAGAAGGAGAGATACTTCTGAAAATCTGAAATAGGACCCATTTACGTCAAAGGGGAAAACAGTTTGAAATTTTTTTCGAAAATTCATTATTTCTAAAATAAGTGATAGTTCTTGAATCTCTTAAAAAGGGGTGTTTATTTTTATTATTATAAAAGAGAAATCATGCCCAGCATGGAGTGGCAATGCTTCCTTGTTGCATCGCTTAATAAAAGTGGGTAAAATATTAAAAACAAAAAAAAATTGTCTTTAAAGGGAAAGTTTAGTGGAAAATATCATTATTTTTAAAATTCTAAGGTCTAGATTCTATATCAGCTATTTTTATTTGAAAATCCATACTACCTGATGTACTATCAGGTTAACGTGTGCTTTTCACATTAAAATTTTCAATTTAGCACTCGCCGTGCAAGGCAAAGTGGGCGAAAGGGTAGCACTTCACAAACGCAGAACCATTGAGTTAGAGTAGTCTCACTGCAGTTTGCCACCATTGTTGAGGATTCAGGCAAGTTTGGCCCCTCTGGACATACCCCACACCACATTGGCTTCTCTCCCTCAGCGTATGAATCGTACAAGGAAAAGTGGGAAAAAGGGTAACCCTTCACAAGGCACCTGTTGAGTTGCCTTTTATACCCAGGGGGATGGCACTGCTAAAAATAGCTGTTAATGGTGAATTTGGGGCATGTGGCTCAATCATTTCCCCAAATTCTATAAATTTCGAAAATTCTTGAAAGTTAGAAAAGTCTGTGTTTCCTTTAAACCTGTAAAATCTGATTGAAATTCGGTTCCATCTCTACTCACTACAAGACCCTATTTATAAACTCTTAATGTCAGATTTAATTTCTACATTTATAAACATTGACCTGCTCCTCTGATGCAAAATGTTCTCATTTAATAATATTGATATTTGGTGGATGTTGGAATAGACTGCCAGACAAATAAGCAAATTTTCATAAAAATGCACAAAATGTGCTTAAAATATTCAGGGAGATTCAATAAAAGTTTTTATCGTTAAAAATGGTGCTAATTTTGCCCCAACCAATCAGATCTTATTTAACATTTGAAAGCTAACATCTGATTGGTTGAGGCAAAATTAGCACCATTTTTAACGATAAGAACTTTTATTGAATAACCCTGATTATATTTAATCATTGCAATAGTTAAGTATAACACTTTTAAATGTATTCATTAAAAGTAATTACCTCATAATTAGACTGTTTGCCAAATATAAAAATAAAAACATGGTAAACGATTTGGTGTTTAAATATTGTATATTTACCCAACCAAACAAAACCAAAAAAAAATCTGACATTCAGGTGTTACTTTAGCATTGGTATTTTCTCTGCAATATTTATTTTCTCAATCTTTATGTTTGGTTTTAACATTTATTGATTTAAGCAATTAAATAAACATAAAAATAAAAAGATTCCTACCTCAGGTTTATTGCAACCATTAAAGAAAACAGGGTTGGAAACTGGATCACTCAGGTAAGATTTTAGAAGGTTTGCCCTTAGTCCCTTAGGGGGTTCATTGGTCATTTTTATTCCATTCTGCAACACTGATACAGGGAAGTTTGGAGATGGATAGCTGGTGAGCCACAAACGGAAGGTAGGTTTGGTCTTTTCAGTATCTTTAATAACTTCTTCACAGATCTGCTCAAGATCTGTCAGCCAACTTGTGGCCACGTGGCAGTTCTGAAGGATTACCCAAGTGCCATCTACTGCTGCCTAAAACATTTTAAAAGCTTGTTAATAAAATTTAAAAATAAAACAAAACATGTAAATGGTAAATGTATAAAATGTATAACAATTTAAACCAAATTACAAACAATCTGAAATAACCCAAACAAAATTATTATCTCGTAAAATACGGAATCCAGTCTCTGTGACCTTTAATCAATCATCCAACTGTTAATGTTAATTTTTGTGATTTAAAAATCATAGCTGTATTTGCATTTTAATGGCTATTAAATGAGTGTCATCAGGAAGAAATAATGGATGGCTGGCCTTTTGGTGTACATTCATTGTAAAATATTTATAAGAAATGGGAAATTAGGAGACACTGCTGAAATTAGTGAACTTAATTGCCATCTTATAAGCAAGAGGGGTTATTGCTTGCAAATGCAGCATTAAAGAGCAATGTAATGAAATATGATTTAATGAATGGATGAATTGACTTATGTATCTAACATGAGAAATTTAAAGAAGAAGTATGCATGTATAAATTCATTTTCAAATATAGACTCGGTGAGTACAATCTTTGTCTTTTTTGAAAAATGGAAAGTTCAGGAAACTCCAGCAAAAAGAAATACAGGACAAGTTCCCCCTCCTATCAGGGCATGGAAGAATATGTATGTATAACTGTATGTATGTAACAGATAACACATCAAAGTGCAGGAGCGTACAAAACACTCTAACCGGCAATGCACCATGATAAGTGTGGGTGCGAAGGGTAAATAGTTACAATAGAGCCAAAGGGCACGAGTCTGGCAGATCCAAACTCAAGTAAACCATTCCACTCCCAATAGGTAGGCACTGCTCTGGTTTACCAAAGGGAAATAAATCTCCTAATAGGAGTATAGATATATAAAGGTAGATCAAATCATCGGTTCATATATAAAATACCAACTTTAAAATACACAATAATTCATAAAAATAGCCTAATAATAACCAAACATACATAAACCTAGTGTATACCAATATACATAGAAACTAAACTATGCATGCCCAGACTGACTAAAAAGTGTCCAGAGGTAAATAGTAATGGTGAAAATGAGGTTTGGTTAGGGTGCAAAGCAGCTATCAGATAAACACTTAGGGCCATCCGTGCAACCCTCAAAGTTGCTAGGAGTTGTGTTAACCCTCACGCAAATAAGCAGAGAACATACAAAAGATAGCATGCAAATAAGCCAAGCAAGGATAGTGTTAATGCAAGCAGACAGAAGATAATGGAGACGGTCTAAGGTAATGTAAGATAATCAAGTTCCGCCAACCCTGTCTCAGGGATCCCACTCACATGAAGTTATTCAGACCTCCCAATCATGGTTCCTTGATCCTTTCATCTGTATCTCCTGATAGGAGCTCCCCATCAAATACTGCTACATGGGCACTAGAAGTCCGACCTCTACTGCTGCACACTCCTTTTTTCCGGGTAACATGAGGGTTACCCCAACTCCTAGTAGTGGGGATTGTGCAGAGGGCCCTAAGTGTTTATCTGATAGCTGTTCTGCACCTTAACCAAACCTCATTTTGACCATTAATACTTAATTCCGGATGTGCGGGTGTCTTTTATGTAACCTGCGCATCCGACAATAATATGGAGTTAAAGTTGCACTAACTGGTACCGAACCTACATACACAAGTTTTCTATATATGTGGTTATTATTAGGATATTTTTATGTATTTTTGCGTGAATATTAAAGTTGGTATTTTATATATGAACAGATGGTTTGATCTACCTTTATATATCTATACTCCTATTAGGAGATTTATTTCCATTTGGTAAACCGGAGGAGTGCATAACTGTAAATGCAGCACTGTACAATATTATAATGCAAAAAGTTGTACAAGGAGCACTATCAGGGAGATTTAATAAAAGTTCTTATCGCTTAAAATGATGCTAATTTTGCCCTAACCAATCAGATGTTATTTAACATTTGAAAGCTAACATCTGATTGGTTGGGGCAAAATTAGCCCCAATTTAAATGATAAGAACTTTTATTGAATAACCCTGAAATTTATATTTATATTAAGTTTGTGCATTAATATGTATACAAGTGCTTGATTTATGCTACATGAGGAAATAGGTCCCGAACCCTTACAGATTCCAATCTAGTATATGGTAATGAATGAGGACTGCTACATTTTCACAGATTCAGCAGGGTACATCTCTCTTCTGAAATAAAATTTGCAGGCAAAAAGAAATCAGGACAGCACATAAAGCTTTCTATGCACAGAAACCATGATCTGGTTCTTCAGATGAAGAGTCAGGTTAATGATTTGATTGCTGTGCTCTGTAATTTTCATGGGTGATATATTTTGAATTACAACTACATAAGTGCTACATAAGTGGGTGCACACGAAGTCATGCTGTTTATTGCTCTACACTACAACAAGAAATTAGAACAGTTAGCCTACTTTGCGTTCTTAATTACTTCTTATAAGAAAGTGTGCATTAACTCCAAATAATCAACTGTTCTACATCATTTTAGAAGAAAATAAAAGGTATCTTGAGGTCAAGAAAAAAACACATCAAAACATGCAACTTTTTGTTCCTCAATGAGTTATATTTTGCAAGGTTATTGTGTAAATAAAATTAAAAATAGATAGATCTAAATTCTTAGATTCACTCGTATTTTCTTAACATGCCCACCATGATAAAGATGGCAGATAAAGACATGGCTCAAAAAACTTCTTAATAGAATAATATAAATAGCATTGGCACACACACTTATATACATACATACTGTATATAAATAAGGGTGGCACACACACTTATATACATACATACTGTATATAAATAAGGGTGCATCATTAATTACCCATTCCCATGTTCCTACCTTTAAAATGAGACATCAACCACCTCTCTACAGGCTGTACAACCCATGATATGAAGAAATCTCTTATCAGAAAGTTAATGGGTGAGAGGATGTGACATTCCAAAGGCTGCTTCTCCACCTCACCGCCAGCGAACACAGCCTCAGACTTTATAGTGTGTGAAAGAAACATGAAGTCCCTACCTCTTCCTTCTGTGTGAAGATACCAGCAGAAAGGAAAGGTAATATACAGCCCCTACCTTCCTAATGGCCTCTCCCACTCGCAGGCCCATGGCCCCACCCACTCATACCTCAGACCCATACCCCCTACAGAAAACTTACCCCCTACAGAAAACTGTGTGAAAAGAACCTTTTCAGTGCCAGAATCAGGCAGAAAGTTTGAAAACTGATGATTCTGATTTGAAACTGCCTGTAAAGGGGAGGGGGCTAAGGGGGGGGCTGCAAGGGGAGGAAGAAACACAGGAAAGAGGGATTATCACATGTTTTAGAGCAGGAAGCAGGAAGTGCAGGGAATCTTGTGACGCTGCTACCATATCACACACAAAACATATCTTCAAAACTACATTAAAAAAATAATGAAAGTCTATTGCAAAAATACTCAGGAAAGCAATTCCAGTCAATTTACCTCAAGTCATTTTTGGACCACAGTTCCCCTGTAATGCTTCTCACATTAAATAATAACAAATGTAGTCAACATACATCCTTACCTTTTCAATCATTTTTTGAGCAATAGGACCTTGACCTTGTCCTAGAGATATTGTCTGAAGATTTATACCACCCATTTCTGGAAAAAAACAAAAATATTTAGATGCAGGGACTAAAAATGTTGTACTATGTAATAAACATTACTCAAATGTTTACAGGTACTTGAAATACAGCTTATTAATACTCCGCAAGTAGCATTTCTTCTTAATTGGAACTTTAATTAAAGCTTTCCAGCTCTTAAAAGTAAACACAGAGGTGAGGACCAAGGTAGCAATGGGAAGGTTTCCCATTCTGAAAGGAGGGATATTGCCTATTAAATATGGTTTAATTTACTTAAAATAAATAGAATTGTGGTAGTGCTTGTAAAGGTTCTCATTCATTCAGGTCATGGTAAGTCTGTGGTATTCAGTTAAATCAACTGGAATTGAAGTTTAGTTCTTGAAGACGTTTCACTAGTTATCCGACTGGCTTTCTCAATTCAAAATGATACAGTGTCTCCTGAAAATACTTCTTAATTTCTCTGTCACCCTGCTACATTTAGGATGACCATGTTCTTTTTTCTGTCTTTTTCCCTTCACTTGTGGTATTGGTGCTCTTTTCTTTTCCAGGTTTGACAAAGGCCCAGTCTGGATATCCACAAGTTTTAAGGGCTCCTCTGAGGTGTTCAATTTCCTTTGCCTCTGAGCTAGTGGGGATGTTCTCTGCTCGGTGATGTAGGATTTTGAATTTCAAGAGATACTGTATCCTTGTCTGCTTTAAACCAAACGGCACATTGATAGACATTGATAGAGGTGGTGGAGGTGGGAGGTTTCAACATCATGTCAGTGGGCAGTTTATATAACACCTCTAAGCCACAGTGCAATCAACACTTTGCATTCAGAAGGTCAGTAACACCTTGTTGTTATATGCTGATTGGGACACAAAGGTATTGCAGGGTATTGCCAACAGATTCCTGTACAGTCATTCTGAATTGAGAAAGCCAGTCGGATGACTAGTGAAACGTCTTTAAGAATTAAACTTCAAGTCCAGTTGATCTAACGGAATAACACCGAATTGTTGTGGTATTTTTTATCCTGTGTGTTTGACGTCCCATACGCTTGTATTTGGTGAATAGAGATGAACTAAACAGCTGTGTTCCGAAAATACGATTAAATCAAAATTTTTGAGTTTACAATAGCATTTTCATTTTTTAGAAAGACATTTTCAATATCTTGATAGACGTTTCAATTTTCCGTTATCATTTTTTGATAGATATTTTCAATGTCATTTTCTAATGGTGTTTTCATTTTTCAAATGACATTTACAAAAATGTCCAAAAATCTGTTGGATCTGTGGATTTTTGAAACCGGTAGTTCTGAATTCCAAGTTTATTTTGAAACCAGGATTCATAACATGCACACATAAGTTTATGTTTAACGCATGTCAGCTTTTTTAAGCTAGATTTAAAAGCTAGAGTTTAAAATAGAGAGGTTTGCGTTGCTTTTACATAGCAAATCAATTACTAAATGCTAGTTCTATATAAAACATAGTCACTACATAGTACAAAAAGAATTTGTTGTTAGCAGTTTCTCCAGATGGGACCAGTAAAAAGAAGGAATTGACAGCATCAGCTTATGTTAGCAGCTTTTCGTCTCACCTTATCACAATTGGATCTATAGGTATGCACACACGTGTGATCGCAGGGCTGTGACCTGCAACACACAATGGCATATGAACGGACATTTCAACAGACAGACTGCCCATAGATTACATGATAGCTGGCAGAAATGGCCATTTGTACACCATCGTGCATTGCAGGTTGGCCCCAGCAATCACAGGTGTGTATGAAGCTTAATAAACATATTTTCTTAGCCAGAGTTGAGGTTACCCCATCTCCACTATAATGCATTAACCAATGGCAGAGCGGGGAAGTTGTTTTTTCTGCTTTCTGTATTTAAAGCTTCCATATAGTTATACTTTAATTTTTTTCAATTATTTAGCTGCTACCATTCCAAGACAGAAATAATTTTTACAAGCAAGGAATAGCCTTCAGACTGTACTGTTTGGAGTTTATATTTGAACATTCATTTTTATAAGTCATTTCATTTTCCTTAAATTCCTTACCTTTATATGAATTCTTTAGCCTTAGAAAACCAAACAGCTGAAACTATAATATTGGAAATTAGCTAGGTTATTATAAAAAGTATGTCCTGTGATAATACTGCATAGGTATCTACTAGGAGAGCTAGATGTGTGAAGTGCTTTAAGAAGCATCTATTTCCCAATGATGCTTTCACTTTAGGGAGAACTTTGATATATGAACTTAAACGATGAAAAAAAAACCCACTTGACATTTCTGTATATTGAACTTCTATACTTCTAACGTACATTATGATCAGGAGGACTTTGTGACATGAACTCTATACTGTGCACATCCCTTGTGATAGTTTTGCTGAATGTGTTCTTTCATTTCTTTTTCAGTTACATTTAAATACTTACCGTGCAATGCAGAATGTATGAAATTTGTTTAAGAATACTAGCGGGTACAAAAAAATTTTGCAGAAGACCCAGAAACAGCGCTTAGTATAAATGGCATTATCACTTACAAAAGGAGTGTGTTGGAGGTAAATACATAAATAAATAAATAGATAAATAAATAAGAGTTTGTTCAAACTCTTTATTTTAGTCAATTAGAATAAAGGTTTAGAATATAAAAACAAATGGTGTGTCTATATATGAGAAAAACATTTTTTTGACTCTGAACCTAGATTTGGTTTGCAGGATTTATTTTATGACAAAAGCAAAACAGGTTACATTTTAAGTTCAGTACTGAATATCCCTTTTATTATATTAAAAGTTCAAATGACATTATCCAGCTCAGCAAAATAGCTTGTCTAACAATTATTATTCCTTTAACTCTGACCTTGCTCTTCTGCAAATTTCATCAACAATTCCAGAGGATCCACTCCAGGAGAAAGGATGAATATCAGGGGTGTGCTGGGTGAAGAATCCAAAAAACTTTGGTGCAGGTCAAATGTTGGAGTTTCTATGTAGGTGGAGCCCATTTTCTCTGTTATAAATTGTTGAACTGCTGGAATAACCTAAAAGAAGCCATAAATGCAACTTAAATATATTATACTACCATTGTAATACATAAATGATCTAATGAAGTGTCAGGAACTGGCATAAAATGTGTCAGGTGTTTCTGAGCTATGCTTGCCTGGTTTTACTTCCTTTGGGGAATAAAAGTTACATTTTAATTTTAACCCTGTCTGTACCAAGTACAGTTCAACATCTCTACCCTTTACATTGTTTGACTGCAGTATATCAGGGAAGTACCTGAAATCTTTGTGGAGGTGCTCTTGTTTGGAACTATACATGGTGTACTAGAGCAATTACTGTGTGCAGTACATAGTAATAGATAAATAATACCAATATACAGAAACTATGTTTTTAATTGTCCTTTATTTTTTTTTAGACATACACCTAAAACATAATCAGGGAGCTGTAATATTAGCCACTAACTAAAAAATTGTTAAACCCACACTTCCTAAAGTTTTATTGGGTTAGCATGGGTTTAATTCCTACTTGCGCCTGGGCTGTTTCCATTAATGGCGAAAGGCACACGATGCAAAACTCCATTTGGGAGCACCAAAACTATTGCCTTGTCAATAAAAGTGTTATCTCGATGCTCCTTACTTTCCACTTTTTGTGTCACCTTCTGCTTTTTTGTGTTTTGTGTCACAGAGGAACAGTGTTGAGAGATACGCAATTTACCTTCTGTGTGGTTTCCCCTACATAGAGGAGACCACATGGACTTACAATCACATATATCACTTTCCTGGAATTACATGTAAATTTTCCTTTTATCTTAATGTTAGCCCCTGTTTCAGGATGTGCAAACAATGTGCCTTTAGTTACCATGTTACAATTAGAGATGGCCTGAAAATGGACCCATTAAAAATCATTGGGAGTCAAATAGTTCAAAAAGTTCTAATGAAATACAAATAAAATATAAATGGTGACAATGTAAATAGCTGTGGGACCTGGGAAATGGTCTGGGGAACATGTTCGAATATCCAGGACTTCCAAAAACTCGAATTTACTCTCACGTGCGCTACTTTCGAGCTCTCGCGTTTGAACATAAAATGCTTGCGTATAGGTACAATAGACATTTTACTCGCGGATTCGATGCTCGCGTCTAGGTATAATAGACATTACTTGCGGATTCGATGCTCGCGCCTAGGTATAATGGACATTTTACTCGCGGATTCGATGCTCGCGTCTAGGTATAATGGACATTTTACTCATGGATTCGATGCTCACGTATAGGTATAATGGACATTTTACTCGTGGGTTCGATGGTCGCGTCTAGGTATGATGGACATTTTACTTGCGGATTCGATGCTCACGTATAGGTATAATAGACATTTTACTCGCATATTTGATTTCCTCGAACGGTCGAACATTCGATAATCATCGAAAGTCCGGAAAATATTGAAAATCTGGGATAGTTTGAGAAGTCCGAATCTGTTTGAACTCGAATAGTTCGGCTTGAACTCGGGTTCGAGTTTGAGTTCTAGTCCATCTCTAGTTACAATATGTACAATTACAGCAAGGTGAAAGGAAACTGGCATATTAATGCTTAATCTTAAAATCAAGGAATTTGAGGTGCCACATTTACTATCCCATCGGAGGATAAATACAATAGGTAAATTGGGGAACAATGGTATGCAACCCTGCTGTAATATCACCCTGCTCCTATTTTTTCTATTTTAAGCCTCTGGTAAATAGGTTTGCGGCAGCTGCGCAAGTTTCTCTTCTGTTACTCAAGAGGCTGCCGCAAACTAAGGGTTAAAGCCATGCTGACTGATCATAAATCAGTTAACGTGACTTTTAAGGGTAATTTCATTGCAAATACATATGCTTTTCAGAAAAAAGAGCAGTATTTTTTCATCCCAGTGACCTTAATCTGCCCATTCAGCATTTTGTCTGTGTATAAATAAATGCAACTGACTTCCTGTTTGCAGGACCCCTAATAGAGACCATTATGGTCTTGCCCGTGACCCAGCGCCTAGGTTGATTCAGTTGCTCAGTAGAGATCTGAGAATCTTTGACCCATCCAACAGCCAATCAGCAGAAATTACTATTAGGAATATTCCAAGGATGTGGTGCATCCTGGTCCATTAAAACCTGAAATGTCAGCTCACTAATGTCAACAGCAGGGAACAGCAAGTGTATGAAAACAACTGATTTTTCTAAATGGAAGAGAATATGTAGAATAACTAAGAAGACATTACACAAACTAACAATTTAACTGTCCCTTTAACTCCTTGAACGTGTGCTGCAGCTCAACTGCACACCACTAAAAAGACCCTGAAAATGGAGGTTTAATATATTTCTATCAAAATAATATTTTACCAAATATATTACTAAACTAAACTTATTTGAAGATGTGCAGGAAACAAGTAGACAAAAGGAACTCCCTATTGTTTTTAATCCTTCCTCCCAAAAAGTGAATATGTGCCATTCTACACTTCCCTTCTGCAGATTACTGAAACTCCTATGGTTTTCTTTTATTGATATTAAGCAGATATTGGAAGCTGCAAAGACACACAGTCTGAGGCATCTTCAAATCAGTTTAAGTTCAGATCTCATTTAATAGATTTGACCTAATTATTTACTCCAAAGATATCTCCCCCATAGAAAGCTTGGCCACATTGGGCAGAGTGACTGCCGAGTTGTTATAAAATCCTAGGAATCAGCATCTGCTCTTTCTTCCCTGCTGAAATATTTTTTGGAAAGTAAAGCAAAAAGACAGAACAGTTTTCTGAATGCCAGTCTTTAGCAGTAGAAAGAACCGGCATGACATGAATATAACCTGCTGCTTTCTCTTGTCAAAAGCTCATTTTCAGTTAGATTTCTATAGCTGTTGAATCGAATTTTCATTATGTTCTTCACTAGTCTTTAAGAAACAGATCAACAGTCTGCGCTTTTCATTTCATAAGCTTTTCTCCCCCTTTATATAGAAATTGATTGCTAAACCCTTGGGCAAATGAAAGGTCTCTGAGCATCTTTCTTTTAAAGTTCTTTAGAAATCAGTCTAGTACGGAGTGAGTTAAAAGATCACATGAAAGTGTTCACTAGAGTGTCATTGTCTATAAGAAATTGATTTTATTCATTTTGTTTCAGCATTTCTAGAAGATACCGGTACGTAAATCTTACAATACAGTAGTATATTGATCTCTATATAGCTTTTTTAAACCATATAAATATTTGAAAAAATTTATGAACAATAAGTAAAAAGTAGCATAATGTTTAGAAACAACAATTTATATATAGAAGCAGAACACATCCAGCATGTTGTGTTACTATAAATAAGGTAACACAGCAGGGAGTCATTTATGACAGTAAAATGTTTCAAACACATTAGTAGTTACAGTTAATAGTAGTTACAGTATGACTAAATTACACCAAAAATTGCAGCAAAGACAGTAAGTTTACTCTTCTTTCATTGGCAACCTCTATCCAGTCAGCACAGCTATAATTCACACCCAAAATGGCATGTTACCTGCTAAATTTGTTGTTTAAAATGAAAGAATATTCAAAGTTACTTTTAATACATAAAGTTTTTGTTGATCCAGGGATCCTTTCTGATTTCCATTTGGAATCACACTTTTTTAAAAAAAATTTAAACTGTACCTTTCCTTCATCTACAGTAGATTAACTGTTGTACATGGTGGGATAAAAGATAGACATATGTCTTTATTTAAAACAACATGTCCACCCATATGTCTTTATTTAAACAACATGTCCACAGGACACCTAAAGCTTCAGAACAGCACTCAGAAGGAAGAGCACCTTTATATAAAAGCAGTAATCTGTGTCTCACCTCTCATTTTGATATGGTTATTGGGAAATTTACCTTTCTAACAGGCGGTTTGTCTTTTTTACCCAACATCCCTGTATTACAGTGTGGTCACTGACCATTGTGTTCTTTACACTTGCTCTGTCCAAAGATACTGTAGGATGTTGTTACAGTTGGTATAGTTGGTCACACCCACTAGTAGCCAATCCATTTACAAGACAGATTAGGATAGGTAGCATGTGACTGGGGTCAGGGGTGTGGCCAGTCAGTGTACATACACAGTTATTTTACCAAGTTCTTCAGGGGGTTACATCTACTTTAATGCTATTTACTGTAGTGGGATACAGTTTATTTGTGTTTTTAGAGGGGATATTTTTAGATTCTCAAGTGTAAAAATTTTAGGTTTAGTTCTCCTTTAAAAATGAAAACTGGTCAGTTTTCTGTTACCAGCCCCCAACCCCAACTAATATATTTTTCACTTTATTACCTGCATTACTAACCAGATATTTAAGGATATTTACTGACCCCATTTTGGCAGAGTAAGCTAGCCCCTCCCTCCATGCAGTCAATTAAGGCTGTGACTGCTGACATGACAGACAATGATTAACTGCTATTTCACCTGCTGCCCTTTAACCACAAATGCTATGTTACAATCTAATATAATTAGAAATACCTTAAACATGCAACCTGCACTATCTGCATTAGTATTTCAGTTTTTCTTTACAGTATGAGTTACAACTTTACTAAAGCCACTATATACTATACTATAGCCATTTAATGGAATGCTCCTCAATGATAGGAGATGCATGCAGGGAACTTTAAAGGGCATGTCCACCCCTTTAAACATTTTTTAATATGTTGTGGGGCTTCCTCCCCCAGCCCCAACCGCCATAATAGAATTTTCAGAAACTCCCCCAAAACTCCCCCAATCATTACTTACCTTCCCTCTTTCCTCCACCGCACTGTCCCGGCCCTCTGCTTGCATGAAACTGCAAGCAGGGGGCTGGACCGGCAGCCCCATCCCTAATTGGCTGAGAGGCAGCCAATTACGGACCCAGCTGCTCAGAATGCCGGGGGAGAGAGGTAAGGTAAGTAGAGTTCGGGGGACTTTCTGATGAATCTATTATGGCTGTTGGGGCTGGGGGAGGGAGACCTACAATATAACCATATAACCAAGGGGTTTTATGCTAGGGGTAGGGAGAGGAAAATGGGAGGGAGAGGGAGGGGGGGCTGCAGTGCGCACGGCAAAATTCTCCCGGAGGGGAAACAGGAGGCAGAGTCCTATATGGACTCTGCTAGGCTCCTGGTGGCCAGTTTTTGGGACTTTGGAGGGGCATTATAGGAGAACAATTTGGAGCTGGGATGTAAGGTAAGGATTTTATTACACTACACAGTGGGGCCAGTAGTGGGTTAAATTATAGTTTTGGGGGTGGACATGCCCTTTAAGAAAGTATCTTATATTGACTTACCTTATCGGGTCGTATACAACGCAGAACCAAAAGCTTTTGAAAACTATTCAGAAGATCTTCCCAAGGGTATGGCAATTCCATTTCATTGGGCAATGGGGAATCATATATATTTTTCCATTCAGCAAGCTGAAAAAAAAAAAAAAAACATTACTGTAGGGAGAAAAATAACATAAGGCAAACATGTGGAACTTATTAATGATGCTAAAATATAGAAGTTATAGAGAATAGGGAAATATAGGTTTTTATAACTGTAGATTCTAGCAATGTTAACATACCAACTTTTTTTTCTAACCCAGAATTGGAGTTAGCATTGAAGTGGACAGTTGCAGCAAATGCAACCACTGGCTTCGAGTTTGAAAAAAACATTACACAAATCACTGATGTCTGACTCTTTATGTCACTGAAATATTGCCCTACCATGCCAACTAAAAATCTACTCACATGACACAGATCTGATTGACATTTTTTGTTTAGCTCCACAAAGCTCCACAAAGCCCAAACATGCGCAAAACTGAACAGGCAAACAGCAGGGGCTTCATGGATAACATGCAGAAAGGCAAAATGATGATTTTTTTGTTTAGGGTACTACCCCCCTAGCTGCACCTGTTAGCTGTATTGCTTTCTATGCATGCCTATTTATTTAATCTATATGGCATAGAAAAATGTTAGAGAGCACTCAGACCTAAGCAATAGAAGCCCAGTCCTTTTTTTATTGATAAAAAAAATATTCTAACTATTCTAAGCAAAAAAGGACAAAAAACATCTTTTCCCAGGACTGGGCCAACTCCCCACTCTGTAAAATATTGTGGCATGTAATTAGCCAAACCATGCAGGAAAACTCAGACGATGTGCCTCAGAAAGAAAGGATAATTTGTGTAATTCACTTTTTAGATAGGGAACTTGAGCTCAGCATAATTACATAAAAAATTATTTCCTGCAAACTTTTTAGTGCATTTCCAACTATACCCTCACCCATCTTCAATTGGTAGACACAGAGTTTATGTCTATCTAATTACTGTAAGAAAATGTCAGGCAAGTTTCCACTACATTAAATCAGCTATTTTGTCAATGTTGATGCTCACTACTGAAGTTTTATACATCACTAGGCTTATGTGTGTAAACATGAACTCAACCTATTTTTATTTCCCTTTTGATTACTATTAAACAAACCTTCCCACTTTCCATTTAAAGTGTAATTTCTTCTAAAATGCTCATAATAATTTGCAGTTTAATCTTGAGCAATCATCAGCAAATGGTTTTGCTGTAAGCGGTAAAAATAGGAGTTTAAGACACGCTAACTGATTCAATATCTGATTTTTCGCATGCAGAGCTGTACAGGAATTACAATAGAAACCCAAGCAGATGCTGCAAGCAATTCCTGACCAGTTTTCTGCAACTTTTGGGTGACATTTTAATGCAAGCTGATAGCTTGTCTCTGGGCTCATGAGCCAAGAACTGGAAAAACAATAAATTTAATCTATAAATAATAATTTTCATTTTCCACCTGAATTTGTGTGGCTTAAGTCTTGTCTCTTGTTGCTTACAATTTATTTAGCAAGTGGGCAGAAAGGCTAAAGATGCCCAAACATAACTAATTTACCTGTGATGTTCCTCAAAAAGGATTTCCTAATCCATTTCCCAATTACCAGGGTTATGCACAAAGAGCCGTTATCGTCTTTTTCCGTCTTAAAGTCACATTAACCCATGCACCAAGACATAACGGTACGCAAAACATGTGTCACGCAACTGCCACAAGCTATGCACCAAGCCAGTAACGGCTCTTTAAGACAGAAATGTTAACACCGGCAGATAGCTGGCGTTAAAGTTTCAGAATGAGAAACCCCCATTCGCTATGCTATAGAAAGAAAGAAAAGAACACGTATACCAACAGTGAAGGGAAAAAGCAAGACAAGAGAAAGAACATGATCATCCTATATGTAGCAGGGTTCTCTGAGAAATTAGTAAGAATTTTCAAAAAACACCGTATCCCTGTCTGCTTTCAACCAAAAAACACACTAAGGCAGCAATTGGTACATCCGAAAGACCCAATACCGAAGCACAAGAAAAGTGACATCATATACGCAGTGCAGTGCAGTGCAGAGTGCTCGGATTTGTATGTGGGGGAGACCAAACAGCAACTGCATCAATTTATGGCTCAGCACAGAAGAGCCAATTCCTCGGGTCAGGACTCAGCCATGTACCTGCATCTTAAGGAAAAAGTTCATACCTTTGAAGATTGTAATGTCAACATATTGGCAAAGGAAAATGACTAGTTCAAGAGAGGTGTCAAGGAGGCCATTTATGTGAAAATAAAGAATCCAATCCTGAATAGAGGTGGGGGGTTCGATACCAACTGTTTGCCATGTACAATGCTGTTTTGACACCTTACCCTGGGCGTTCCTATAACACCTCTTAGCCACAATGCAATCACATCTTGCATTCAGAAGGTCCTTAACACCTGCTAATTGGGACTTTCCAGGGTACATAATTGCCAACAGATTCTAATACAAGTCCTTCTGAATTGAGAAAGCCAGTCGGATGACTAGCGAAACGTCTTCAAGAATTAAACTAAGTCCAGTTGATCTAACTGAATACAACAGATTTGTTGTTTTTGCTTACCCACTGAAATTTGTGGAGGGATTTGACACCAATCAGAAATCGTTTGCATAATGACCTACTCATGTGGCTAGTTTTCCTGACTTTTATTGATTTTATTGATTATGAATAAAATACCCCATACCTACCCCATCCTCTTGCATATTTTAGGATCCGTTAATCCTGCAGGAATTACTGTAGTTGATGTGTATTGTTAGGTAAATTATTAACAAAACAGCTAAATGCATACTATCTGAAGAGATCAGCTTATACGTTTTTGCAAAAAGCAGAATTCATGCAATTTGCCAAATAAAGATAGGATTATGAAAACAATTCAGGACATCTTAAAAAAAAATTTTAAGCAACCCCACAGAAAATGGTGTAAAAACAGCCAATTCAGACAGTCAGAATCCGACAGAATGTTTGAAATTGATGATTCTGACTCAGCTCGTAAAGGCTGTTTTCACAGTTTTCTGTTGGGGGGTTATGGGGCCTGTGAGTGGGCAAAGCCAGGGGGGGGGGGGGGGAGGGGGGGGGGGCGAATGGGGGGCCTGAAAGGAGAGGGTCATGGGTCCCAAAAGTGGGAGGGGCCATGGGGGCTGCTAGGGAAGGGGCCAGGGGGAGCTTGCAAGGAGAGGTGGAGACACAGGGAAGAGGCACTGTCAAATGTTTCTGAGCAGGAAGAAGGAAGTACAGGGGATATGGTGATGCAGCTACCATATCACACACAAAACTGTAAATATCTTCACATCTATGTAAAAACAATAATCAAATGTTAATACTTTTTGTCAGGAATTGCTTTTTATAAAAAGTTAAATAATAAAAAGCAATTCCTGACAATTTACATAAAGTCATTTTTGGACCCCAATTCCCCTTTAATTTAAAGCACATCAAAGACAAATGTAAAAACAATCTACATCACACATAAGGTATAATTTGGCTTAGAATCACAGCAGTTTTATAGCAGTGGAAAGTTGTTGTTTTATCCTGGGGTTTCACGTCTGTTATTTAATACAATGCTTTCCATTCCCAGTGGTAGGCATATGGATCGAAGTCCTGGTTTGCTGTAGAAGGTTACTCTTTTAGGATATACGTAAGCTAATTTAATTTTGGGGGGTTAAATTTAGTCTGAAAACTGATATATCGTGAGTGTTGAAATGCTATACCCGTTGCTACATATCTATTTATATCTGGCATAAGCTGTAAATAATCTTCTTGCCCAAGTTGGTGAGTCTAATTTTTAAAAAAAAATTTTTATAACAAAAAGTTTTAAGACAACCAGCATACAAACTTAGAGGCACAGTAAAGATTGGGTCCCACTGGATAACATGAAAACATGTGCTTTTTGTCAGTTTGTGTTTGCATAGCATTTATGAATTTATGTCCACTTCTCTGGAGGGCAATGGTCAGCATTTGTGTTTTATATTTTCCCATAGGATTCTAGGTAAAATGCACCAAAAACCCTTGCACTTGTGCACTTGTGTCC
This sequence comes from Hymenochirus boettgeri, assembly GCA_019447015.1. Taxonomy (NCBI): domain Eukaryota; kingdom Metazoa; phylum Chordata; class Amphibia; order Anura; family Pipidae; genus Hymenochirus; species Hymenochirus boettgeri. The sequence goes on along the minus strand of CM033471.1, from coordinate 95,911,786 downwards.
ACTTGTGTGCCTTTTTTCTTCATTCTATAGACATGAATTGAAGCACAGGAATGGACATGAGCGGACCATGCATGCAATTAAAAGTAAATCCCAACACAACACATATAGTAAAAATTGCAATTTCCTTTAAAAAATAAAATGTCACTGCAGACATTTTACAGTAAAGATAAATATGGACATATGCTACTGTACACCAGTTAAGTTGGGCTAAAGCAGTGTCAACCATGTTTTTGTAATGCACCCAATATTATCTGTATATGCCCATTTTTTCTTATTGTTTTTTTTTCTTGAAAACGTACAGTACGGCACTCACATTAAAAAGGCTTCAACAGAAAGGAAGTAAATGCTGCACAAAGGTGCCCCTTTTTATTTGTAATCACTCAAACAAATGTGTTAGCACTTAGGGTTACCCTGTAAACACTTTTCTGATCCACCCGTTGCACACAAATTCCTTTGTTAGACAGGATCCTTGTACAATTTTCAGGCTAGTTTTAAATTGTTGCTTAAAATTTTTTCCAAGATCCAAGGTCTTCATAATCCTATTTTTATTTAGCAAATTGCATGAATTGTGCTTTTTGCAAAAATGTATAAGCTGATCTCTTCAGATAGTATACATTTAGCTGTTTTGTTATTAATTTACCTAACAATACATTAGTTCATATCAAATAGAGTGCAACAAAAATCACAGGACCAACAGAGGGAGACATTTAGCTATGAATATTCTGAAGGAAATTCTTAAGCAAAGATTTTATTATTAAAAGTGTAAACTTTCAGTCATAACAAGTTTCCAATGTAAAATTAATAAGTGTAACAGTATTTTCAAACAGTCATATGGGTATTGAAGACCTTTTATTTTGGCAAATATATTTTTTTTGGGTTATCTGAGAAATAATATTTCAGTCAATCAACTTTTGAAAATGTTGGGGATTACTATTTAACAGGAAATAGGGTTCCCTGTGTATTGCAGTTAAGAATAGTTTGCCTATATGCGACTGTTGCGATGTAACTTTGGTTACTCCCCACAAATACAACTGCAGAGGGATAGGTCCGGTCCAAATCCTTGTTATTGGATATCCAACCTCTGGATGTTCGAAAACTACCAGCATTACCTCACTCCCTCTGTTCATGCTTTTAAGGAAATACTGAGAGTTGTTGTTTTCAAATTTCTAGAGGGCTGCACGTAGGACATCCCTAATGTAACTGTAACTATACATTGTCTCATGACACCAATATGGATAGTGTTCTAATACAATAGGATGCAATGAAAACTACTAATAACTTCTTCATTGATTATTTTTAGCATTGCCATTATTTTAATGGCTGCTTTTGCTTTAACTGCATTTAACTAGAATGCTTTATCTTTTGTTCACATAAAGTCACCACAAAGATCCATTCCAGAAAGTAACTCTAAAAAAATACATTTCAGCCACTTTTTAAGAGAAATGTGACCTTCCATTAACTTTATTAGATGACTTGGAGAGCTTTAAAGGGTATTATCGATTTGGTTCACCGATAAAGCTCTAAATAGGTAGCTGAAAAGTATTTATTTTTGTTCCTTAATCATAATCCAGTTTAGGTTTGGCTTACAGCTGTAGCTTACAAAGTGCAGCAGACAATCCTCACAGTTCCTACTCTATCTTAGCAAGTGCCCAAACACTAAATAGTGATATTATTTACATTGGCAATGACACTTCTGTGATTTACATTCAATATTTATGTAATTGCAACATGCAAATACAATTTTGGGGAAAAAAACCTTTGTTTATGAAATGGTTTAAAAATTAATTTTAATGTCATTTTAGTTTTTAGTCCACAAAATATTTGTCACAGAATCTGGTGATGATAAAAAGAGCATTTTTAAAGCTACGATGTAGAATAATATTTTCTTTCTGGACAATCATAAAATCTATTTCAACGTCCATCTCTTCATAACCAGCAATGAATTCTATGTTCTTTTAAAGGACAATGGAAGTTAGTCATGGAGACTTCTCTAATGTTAAGATGTGACTGACATTGAATAATGTTTTAAAAGAAAAAATGAAGACCAGGTCCCCAGCAAACGTTAAATAAAAAGGCGAAATTCAGCACAGTGAAAATATTTCAATGGGTGGAATATTGCCATTGAAAAAGCTATGTAGCGAAACGCGTTTGGGTGCTAGATACCCCCTGTCGCTAACCCAACCATGTTACTGTGATACCTTGTGTTAGGAGTTCGGGGATACTTTACCTTTCTGAGATTGGTTCTATTGGACTGAGACCTTATGACTGATAAGTATCTTTCTCCTTTCACTGCACTGACTTGACATTATTGATTGATTTGGGAGTTGGTTCAGTATAGGGGGATCTCCAGAGATATTTACTTTAGTGTTATGGAGATAAATGATGATTACTGCTATATACTTTGATTATCTTGATTATGCTATTTAGGTACTTCATATGATCAGTTGTTGATCTTTTTACTATTTGTGATAATAAAAATATATGTTTTTAGCCCTTTATATCCTCTACACGTCTTAGTGTTTTTTCTTTGACAATGGGTGGTACTCTGGCACAAAAAAAATTCACCGCAATTTGGTGCGATTTGCCACAAGAAATGCAAAGTCAATGCTAACCCTTCACAAAAGCCATTTTCCCTGCACATGCCTCAGACCTTGTTGAGGTTCAGGAAGAAACAGGCACCGGATGAATCAATGCCAGCTTCTACTCTTCACTTTCCTGGATTTTAAAAGGGCATAGAAAGAGAACCATTTGGAGAAGAGATGTAAGGTAAGGATTATTTTAAACTACACTGTGGGATCAGTATGGGGTTAAATGATAGTTTTGAGGGTGGACATGCCCTTTAATTATTTAGTTAATTTTATTATAATTTGTTATTTTAGTAACAAGAGATTCAGCATTGCAAATCCTGGAATATTTTTTTCATAACAGCAATGCCTCTAGTCACTTCCTCATTCTAAATAGTTGCATAGGAAAGATATTTTCATCAACTGTCCTGAGTCTGGCCAAACTACCAGATAAAGATAACCAACACCAGTTTTTTTATGCATTAGTTCCAAGCCTTTAAAGAAAAGATCAGGGAGATTCAATAAAAGTTCTTATCATGAAAAATGGTGCTAATTTTGCCCCAACCAATCAGATGTTAGCTTTCAAATGTTACATAACATCTGATTGGTTGGGGCAAAATTAGCACAATTTTTAACAAAAAGAACTTTCATTGAATCTCCGTGCATATACACACCAAATTGTGTTATGTGAATTCAAGAGACATGCACACTATTGTAAAATATAATCTGAATTTTGCACCACGGTCACTGAACCCATTGAAGGAAGCTAATAACCTGTTCTAATCCGAATGTTAAAGAAAACACAAATTTCTAAAACTTTGTTCAGAAAATTTTGACACAGACCACCGACCATGACGTGCTTCTGTGAGGAACGACCGTTTCAGACGATTGCACGTATGTACGCTTTGGTCAGGGGTCATTTGTTGATGCGCCATGGTGGATCAACGAACAACCCATAACTAAATGCATTCACATGTGTCCAAAACGGACATTTGTTGTGTGCATGTACGCCCTTGGGGGTCTGTATTAAAAATGTACATAGCTTAACAGTGAAAAAGGACCAGAGAATGCATGAAAAGTAAAGATCATTTATTAGCTAACGTTTAACTGTGTAGTTTAGATGTATTTTCCTGTTTATATGTTGTGAATAGCAGCTTGAATAAATTGTTTAGCTACTAAAAGAAGCACTTTATGTCTTTGATTGAAAGGTCAAACAAGATAAACACATAAGTCTTCTACCTTCTAATGTTCATCTCACCTCATACCCCCTCAGGCCAAAGAAAAACTTTACTCTTTTGAAGAAATCATAAGAAAAAGGAGAGAAGAAGCAACCAAGGTCAGATAATGGTAGGAAGTATGATTAATTTAACCATATATCTACAGTTCCAGAAAGTCTAACCTCAAGGCTGTGTATACACAAGCAGATTTTACTGTGTATCGGTTGGTTGGGCCAAAAGTCACCCTTTCGTCCGAATCAGACAAATGGGTGATGGGACATGTGCCAAATCAGGACAAAAAATTTGTCTGTATGAACCAAGCCTTACAGATCTCATTTGAATTGAGTAAGGTACTACATATATGTTTACCCACCCCAAAACCTACCAAAAGTAGTTAGTATACATATAAATAATTAATAGAGTTAAGTCACTTTTTGAGGCAAAAAAAAATTGTTTACCAATTTAATAGTTTTAAGTAGACAGGGAATCCAGAAAAGGTTTGCAGCTGTACTTAATGATTTAGATATTACTGGCTTTTTTTTTTTTTTTTAGAAAATATGATATAATAAATATTTTATTTATTTTTATTTTTTACATTTTATTTTATTTATTACATTAATTTCTAATTTTAACCCTGGTGAAATTAATATTCCCTAATAGGAGAGTTTATGATGGGTAAATAAAGTTTATTAATTTTAATTTTCTTTTATTATTTTTTCAAGGTGCACAATTAGACAAAAAGGCATAATATATAAAATACCTATTACGTTTTTTTACAGTTAATTGGGAATAACAATATGACTGGGGTTGAGATTTCCCCTTTGCTTAACTTTATGTTATTATGAAACAAAAACAACCCCCTTTTCAACTATAGTTAGAATTTTTTTGTAGAAACATGAAAAAAGGGATAAAATATAAATTAGCACTTTGGTGGTTGATATGCGCATGAAACAGTTCGTGGATCCAAACCCGAATCCGTGGCGGATTTACCTCGTTCGCGAACGGCGGATATCGCGGATTTTCCAGGTTTTTCGCCTTCCGAACTTTTCCAAACCGCGTTTTTGAAAATTTTCGAAATTACGAGGATTTCTTGTATTTTCGAAAATGCATTGAAAATACGTATTTTCGAAAATGCGTGAAACCCGTATTTTCTAAGATTTTCGAAATTACGCGGATTTCTCATATTTTCTAGGATTTTTTTTATTTTAATGGGTTTTAATGGGTCCGCTCGCGGATTTTCGAATTTTTTCGAAAATTTGCGGATCCTCGAGTGGACCACCGGACTTTGCGAAGTTCGGACATCTCTATTGATGACAATGACTATTTTAGACATTTAAAATTATACTTTAAAATATGTAATCCAGTGGTACTTTGGGGGCACAAAATGAGTAACTTTCGTTTAGGGGGATGAAATATGTTTCACATTTGTTAAAGTGTAAAACCCAAGCTACCGTATCAGGCAAGCTGACCCAATGCAATACACATTTTAGTCAAGTTTTGCACTACCTAGAAAAATCTAAAGCATCGGGGTCTTTTCCTGCCACATTGCGCACTGATGATACGCCTGACATGCCGGAAATCCCTCAATGCACCAAATGTGTCTTCTTAAGTGTTTTTATAGTACATCGTAGGACAGGTATGTAACACAAATCTTACTGAATTCCCTCCTTTGTTTCAGGAAAAATTCTATTTAACAAAAATTGTATGTGTTTTGTTTATTATGTATTTCCTATTTACTCAATTTTATATACATTTATCAAGAACCTTGTATTCATGAGGGAACTTTGACAGTGAACATTAAAACCAAAAAGAAGTATGTAGCTAATAATTTAAAAACCGCCTTCTATCCTGAATTTCATTGCAGTACTTACTGGGAAGAGGAAAAATATAATTCAGATGCAGACATTAAATATTGGGCTCTGGCAATAGCAGTAAATAGCATTTTGATGAGTGCACATCTGTGAACAAAAATCAATTACACCGAAGGTGAAATACTTATATTAAACCACATTATGCACTTGATGGGATTCAACAGGACAAGTTATTTATGTATTGTAAAAGTTGGACATTCCAACTGCTGCAGTCAATATTAGCTGTGACTGGGGTGTTAGCAAGTGCAAACTAAAATTAAAATGTGTTAGCTGCATAAACAAACTATACATAACATTCATCTAACATCTCATTTATAGTCTGTGTTTTGGGAGAAACACTGCATATTTTAAAGCAAATAAAATATGGTACTAAAAATAGTTACATAATTTATAGTACTGAAATACATTTCAGCCCTCTAAAATCACATTTAACTAGCACTTTAAAGGGTATCTCAGCTGGTAAAATACATTTTTTGCAGTTAGTTTTATTGAAGAACAGGAGGTAAAGTCCGTTGGGGACTTGTCAGAGGATGCGGTGGAGGAGCGAGAGACCGTTAAGTTCTCTAACTTTGTTCCTGACTCATGCTTGTTTTATTGAAGAACGGGAGATAACGCAGAGGTGTCTCACCTCTCCCTTTGCTTTGGCTGCTGGGTGATATATGAAATTATCCTGTGGGTAATATGGGTCAGCTCCCATAATCTACCTTAGCTGCACACCCAGCTAAGTGCACACAGTAAACTTCACAGGAAGTTGCAGCCTTGCTTCCTAGAAGCTACAGCCAATCATGTTACAACAAAGAGATCATCCCTTCCTCTGACACAGAACAGATATTCTAATGCAGTTTTTGTGTAAAAATATATAAATGCTCCTGTTACTAACAATGATAAATTATTTTGCTTTACAGGCAAAATAGAAAAGTAATCTGTACAATTTGTTATACGCTGCCTGATAAATAAACTACAGGGTAACAAGCAGCTTTCAGGGCCTTATCAGGGCCTTCCATATTAGTGTGTAGACATCTGTATATATATAGAAAATACTTTTTGCATAGACAGTAAATACTGGGGTCAGGGTCGTTGATTGTTGTTGACTTCATGGGCTGTGTGTTGTACCGGCAACAACATTGATGTCTCTGTTAGAAGCCGGTGTTCCTTATCTCTGCTTCATTCCCACATTGGATTGCCATCTGGTGGTGATGTTAAGCAATCTTCGTCTCTTTCCAGTGAGGTTCCAAATTTTGGTTCTTCTCCGTGATCTTTGATTCTTTCTGGCACTTATCCTCCTCTTGGGCTCTTCGCCACCAGCTGCTGCTATTCATTATAGAATTTAGAATTTAGCTTGCTACTTGCTTGTGGTGTTATCTTGTTCTTCCATTTGTTGATTTTCTGACCTGATTCCTCTCTTGACCACTCTTGAGTCTGACTTTGCCTACTCCTTTGTACTGTGTTATGTCTGTTATGTCTGTTTATGTCTGTTATGTCTGTTTAAATCTGAACCCTGACCTCATCTAGTCTCCTGACTGTGTTTTTGTCTGACCCTTCTGTATCTCTGTCAGTTTGTCTGTTTTCTGATCCTCAGCTTTGGACGGACTTCACCTTGCCTGCCTTTCTGTGCTGAACACAGAAGAGTCTTCTTCAGTATTTCTCTGAATTCCTCCTCCATATTGTCTTCTTGACTTCTTCTCTCTTAGACTGGTTTTGTCCAGTAGCACCCAATTTTTCAGGTCTCAGAGCAGATATACCGGGGGCAACTGTGTATGCTTATGCCTGGTGACAAACAGGGGCTTATCCATAAGTGAAGATGTCGGTGAAGATTGAGGTATCTGCACTGAAGGGAAACCTGGGATTTACTGGTGCATTACAGGCTCTGCCTTAATGATCGCAATGACTGAGATTCTGAATAAGTATTTCTGGCATACATTGGGCCCTATTTATAAATTCACATTATTGGAGATATTTTTCATGGTATTTTGCTGATTTCTTCCAATTAACAGAATATTTGCTGAAATCGTTTAAGGTGGACTTGATATGTGCTGAATTTTTCCAGAAAATTTTTTTGATTTAGTTTCATTAAAAATGACAATTAGCACCTCAACATATTTGCTGCAAAGCAGTAAAGAGATATACATTTACTACCGATTCTTTTCCCCCTTTAAATTAATGTAAGGCAGGCCATTTAAATCGAATGAATGCACAGTGGTGCAGCTGATCAGAACTGCTCAAAACTCAAACCGGGAAGTAGCGATTGACTAGCAATCTTGATCAGATTTCTGCTTGAAATCATGCACCGTGCATTGAATTGGAATACTTTCAAACAGAAGACACACATGGATTAGCTATTTGGATTGGATTGGCCAAAGCAGTCAGCCCATGTATGGCTTGCCTAACAATTATTTGGATTTATATTTGTTTCTTTATAATATCTGTGTATAAACATTAGAATGTAGCATTGAGTTTAAATAAAGCTTTAGAAAGATAACATAACATTTTTTTTAAATTCCACGGGTGCACATTGTTCCCTAGAAAAGTAGAATGTCATAACAAAGTGATAAAGCAATGTAATATACAATAGCTAGATGAAAAACAAAAAACAGTATATGCAGGCAATTATATTTCACTTACTTCCAACTGCCAACTGAAATAGCAATGTACTTAAACAAGTGTCTCTATCTACTGCTGAACACTGCTGAAAGAAATTGCTAATTTTGGAAAAAAAACAGAGCAGAGTTTAGAAAGTTAGAGAAGTAAGGCAGTAAAGAATATTTATCCTTTCAATGAAAATATAGAGGCACATTTATAAATTATTGTTATTTTCACCATTTGATTATCGCAGGACATCATAATGGAAAAGATCTTTACTTTTGCTATATTTATAAAGTCAATTATTTTCACCACGAAAAATATCGGTGCAGCGGTAGTATCGATGATGCGCACTGTCGGCATTTCCGTATTCATTGCATCATTATGGTGTCATGGTGAAAAGAGAAAGTGGCTGCAAGCGAAGGTAAAAAAAGCAATCTTAACAAAACCAAAAATCAACAATCTTATTACAGTAAATGCAGGTCTAACAACCCACCCTGGACTCTTATTAGTATTCAGGAACACTCCACTCTGTATAGACACCTTCCAAAGACCCACTGGCAGGCTAGATATAGGGGGACTTATGTGTATTCGCCACTTCAGACTTGGCAATGTTAACTTGGTGATTCTAAATGGCCAAATGTAACACACTTATCGTCATTTTATAAATACGATCAAGTGGTTGCTGTGGCGAGAAATGATGAAGTCCGAATTTTATGAAAACTGTGGAGATAACAGCTGTGAAAAGTTAACTAACCTTTATAAACATGCCCCATAGTCTGGTGTCCACATAAATAGTAGAGATGTCCGAACTTCGCAAAATCCGGTCCGCTCGAGGATCCGCGAATTTTCGAAAAAATTCGAAAATTCGAAAATCCACGAGCGGACCCATTAAAATGAAAATATCCTCGAAAATACGAGATTTTCTTGTATTTTCGAAAATACGAGTAAACCTCGTAATTTAGAAAATTTTCGAAAATATGAGAAATCCGCGGATCGGAAGTTTGGAAGGTGGAAAATCCGGAAAAATCCGCCGTTAGCGAACGGGATAAATTTGCGGCGGATCCGGGTTCGGATCCGCGAACCGGCCATCCATAATAAATAGGTTAGTGAAGGAGGCGCACATGATTTAAAAGAGAAAATATCAAATTTGCACTCAAGCAACGTAAAATATCAATATAATTTTTTTGAAATTTTATATGTACAAATTACTATGCAGCATGATTTTTCGAGAAAGAGATTAGGGTTTTGTGTAGTAAAAATGCAAATCTTCCCTGGCATAGGTAAAAGGCTTTTCATGTATGTGTAGCTATGAAACAATACAACAATACTATAATAATACACAAATGTACAATGATCTATTTTCTTTGAAACTTGTAGCAACCAAATATATATATTGGAATATTCTGTTAGACCAATCAAAGTGATACTAATATGGAGTTGGCCTGCCATTTGCAGCTAAAACAGTTTCAAATCTTCTGGGAAGATTTTCCACAAGGTTTAGTGTGTTTTGTTTATAGGATTTTGACCACTGTTCCTGAAGAGCATTTGTGAGGTGATTTTATGTAATATTTAGTATTAAGAAAATTGCACAGGTAGCATCCTATCACGGTACCATGATAGAATCCACTGAGCTCCTAGGAATGACTGATTCTTTCACAAATGTTTGTAGAAAGTGTCTGCATGCTTAGGCGCTTTATTTTGCTTGCATTCAATGATTCAGGAAAATGTAATAAATGCTCTATTAGTTAAAAATGGTGCTAATTTTGCCACAACCAAGTTGATATCTTTCAAATGGTACATAACATCTGATTGGTTGGGGCAAAATTAGCACCATTTTTAACGTAAGAACTTTTATTACATTTCCAAAAAAAGAGGAGCATCCCAATACTTGTTCTCTGTAGTAAATGCACAAAGATCTTTTTTATTATTATTATCTCATCAAAACAAGGGACTATTTAATGCACTACTGATTAATTCAAACATGTTCACAAAAGAATATGTGTTCTTTGTGGCCAATCAGATCTTTAGTATGCCAATCAAAGATATTTCATGATTGAAGTGTTTATTGCTGTTTTAGGTAAACTGCTGCAGGAATCCATTTTAGTTTTTAACACAGGGATGACAGGTTATGATGTAAGTGTAATAATATAACAAAATGAAAAAAAATGTGATCATTAAATATGATTTAAACCTAAGCATAAAAATTGATCTCCCCTTTCTCTTACTGAGAATCTTTGCTATTATGGTTTTATTTACCAGAAGTAAATAAAAATCCCAAATTCTTTTAATACCCTATCAAGATTAAAGAAAAGGTTGCAAATTATTATGCCTCATGCTGTTTAATATACAATACAATTAAAGCACTTGTTTTCCAAATGGCATAATAAAATTTGCTGTTGATAAAGTAGTAGGTCTTCTAATAATGAGGAAGGAAGTCAGTCAATTGCTAATTTGGTGTTAGGGACAATAATTTAGTTATCAATACAAAAAAAAACTAAGGAGATGATAATTGATTTAAGAAGAACTCGTAGACCTTTTGTCTATGGTGATGTTTTATTGATGAATCTGCAATTGAACAGGTTAAGAGCATTGCATTTTTAGGTACTTATATTAGCTCAGACCTGACCATGTGCATAAAATTGTTAAGAAAGCACAACAGCTTTATTTTGTTTATGTAAATGAAATCAAGAACATTTGTCTGACCAGATTTTATATAATTCGTTCTATGATTGAAAATCTGTAATGCAATTGTTTTTTAGTTTTGTTTAATGGCTCTACTGCCGACAAGGCTGCCCATTGGAGGGTGATTAGTTATGCGCAATATCTAGTTGGGACATCTTTACCGACCATTGGTAATATCTTCCCAAATAGATGTATTAAAAGATTCAAGGGAATTATAAATAATCAGTTTCATCCTTCTCATTTTTTATTTGAACTGTTACCATCTGGAAGATGGTTTAGGAAATTGTATTGCAGGATTGCCAGAGCTTTTATCAATCAGCTATTCATTTTTTAAACTTACATATGTGATTGAGTCTACCTTTGTATCATATTTTATAAAATGTAATTGACCTGTTAAATACAGTGTTCTATGACTATAAATGTATCATTAAAAAAATTACTATTTGAATGCAGTCAAAAAAAAAGTAATAGTTTAGCTGTAAAGTTATAAGGAAATGAATTAATTTAAATGACCCCCAACTACTGTACCCAGGATAAGTGCTTTACCCTGGGATTTTGCATATCAGGAGAACTCTTACCTAAAAAGTTGCAGCTCGTGTCTGATTTGTCAATAGGCAGGCAGGTCAGGCTATTAGAAGATATTTCAGCCTGATTGATCATCCAGGTGAACATTATTGTCAGATCAACTGGGCGTTCCTATAACACCTCTTAGCCACAATGCAATCACACCTTGCATTCAGAAGGTCCCTAAAACCTGGCTGTGATATGCTAATTTCCAGGGTACATAATTGCCAACCGATTCTTGTACAAGTCATTCTGAATTGAGAAAGCCAGTCGGATGACTAGCGAAACATCTTCAAGAACTAAACTTTAAATCCAGTTGATCTAACTGAATACAACATGACCTGGATGAATGAGAACCTTCACAAGCAAACTGGGGGATTTCCAAAATAACTGATTATTTTTTACATTTTTACCTGTCTTTAATAGTCCACATCGTCTATCTGGCAGAAATATCACCGGTGTCATTTTTTTCTGACCAGCAGACTACTAATTAATATATCAATTTGTCGATCTGTTGGAATGGAATATCCACCCAAAGTCGGTCATTGTACACAAAACTGCATATGCTATCTAGACTAAATAAAGTAAATAGTATATTAGTAATAATGACAGATTTCTACAACAGATATAATTGTGAACCTCATTTTGTAAAAAACAAAACAAACAAAATTTACTACCTGCCATGCAATTGGTCCCAGAATTACATTACACAACTGCACAAAAAATTCCCAATATTTTAAACTGAATCAAAGATACCACTTTACTCTTCAAAGGTCATTTGAATCAAATAAAAGCCTTCTTAGAACCAATTATATAGATGTGCTATGTGCAATGATTTTAGACCTACAGTTTATCCAACCTTTCCAATGGTTACATTTTCGACCTATAATTAAGTTAAGTATTTTGATCTTATATCGGTAATTATTTCTAAAAAGTAATACAAATTAGGCAAATTCAACAGTAAGGGTATCCCCCATTTTTAAATTATATTGTTATGTATTGATATGGGTTAAAGGGCAACTACACTGGAAGAATTGTACAGATCTGTGCTGAAGTCTGGTTTATGTCATTACTCTCCCTCTGCAGCTCTGTACTATTTTTTAAGCAACCATAACTGTATTTTATAAATGTACAGTTTAAACAAGATTTAGAATGCTTGTTCTTTTAAAATCCCTATGCACAGATTTAATTGAACATAAAAGTGCAATACTATTTCTAATCTAAAGAAGTATTAATTAGTTTCGTACATAAGTATGCATGCAAAATGCATATGAGATGAGTTTGCTATTTATCCTCAGTCCAGGAAAGGCTATAGGGCATGTGCGATACCCAGTGGGTACGGTGGACGAGTAAGGTGCCAACCCCCATGGGATAACTTTGAAACCATTTATCTTTGCTGTCATTGGGCTGTTGCAGGTGGTAGCTGCATTATCTATACTGCATTATGTACAATGTACTTTGTTTCTAGGGAGCATATTTATAAAGCTTCGTTAAGTTTTCACAGCCGTTTTCACTGACATTAACGCATAAATCGCGTTTAACGCGATTTATAAATGTCCGAAAACGGCCGCGAAAAGTTAACGAAGCATTAACCCTTCGCGGTGATACTTAATCTGTTACCGCCGCTAATATTTATAAAGCAGCGTACTGGTTTCGCCTGCTAGTATCGGCTGTTTTACTTCGCCCCCTTGAAGGTGGCGAAGTCAGCCGATACTAGGCTCCCACGGAGGGGATGGGGAGGCAACCCACGGCGGGTGGTCACACCCGCCCCGGGAGACACGCCCACCCCACCCACAACCTTCCCAGCAGCCCCTCCCAACCCGTTCCCTGTTCGCGGCAATCTCGGAACGGGAGGTTAGGAGGGGCCTTTGCGGCACTGACAAGTGCCTTTGGGGCTTAAGGGTCCCGCAGCTCGAACGGGACCCCCTCCCCGCCCTATCAGGGCCTTTGCGGCACTTACAAGTGCCTTGGGCTCTGACAAGAGCCCTTTGGGGCTTAGGGGTCCCGCAGCTCGAACCGGGACCCCCCTCCGGCCCTGTAAGGGCCCTTGCGGCACTTATAAGTGCCCTTGCAGCTCTAACAAGAGCCCTTTGGGGCTTAGGGGTCCCGCAGCTCGAACCAGGACCCCCTCCCCGGCCCTTGTAAGGGCCCTTGCGGCACTGACAAGTGCTTTGGCGGGGGTCCGCAGCTCGAACCGGGACCCCCAGTGTGGCTCTTAAAAGAGCCTGGGCGAAGTCTTCGGGCTGGCGACACCAACCCCACTCTGGTCGCCGATGCAGGCAGACTCACTGCGGAGCCGAGTTGCCAGCCGCCTTCTTTCTTCAGCCATACTGCGATGGCATCTGAGTTCCGCGGCGAAAGCTCCTATTTATATAGGTTTGCAGAAATCCATAATCCGTTTCTGATTGGTCAATTTTTTAATGCTTGGTTTACATGCTTTACATTAACCAATCAGATTTCTGGAAAGTTCTGAAAGTTCGAGCTGCGGGACCCCTTAGGCCCTAAAGGGCTCTTGTCAGAGCCACAGGGGCACTTATCAGTGCCGCAAAGGCCCTTACAAGGGCCGGGGAGGGGGGGTCCCGGTTCAAGCTGCGGGACCCCCAAAACCTCCACCCCTCCCAGCGGCTCCCTCCCTTCCCCTCCCCGGGAGCGGCTGGGGCGGGGGGCTTGGAGAGATTTCCTGGGGAGGGGGTGCGCGGCGGGTGGTCGCGACCACCTGCTGCGGCCCCTTCCCGGCAGCCGGGGGCTGCTGGGAAGCAGCGGCGGGTGGTCTCCGCCGCCGCGGGGGGTTGTGGGCGGGGTGGGCGTATGCCCCGCCCCCTTAGGAGAGGCGTTGGGAAGGGATTTTAAGTCCCTTCGCGGCGATAAAAATTACCGCAACACATCGCGGCCGCGATACATATCTCGGGAATGGCGCTCGCCGTTATAAATACGGCAATAGCGCTGTTTTCGCGGCCGCGATGTGCGGCGGTAATTTTTTGGCGCTATTTTCATTTCTTTATAAATATGCCCCTAGGCCAAGTTGTTTTTTCACTTAAGTTTCCCTTTAAGTTCATGCAGTGGTAGTCTTGACTTCTGGTGCACCTGGTTCAATATCTACTGCCCTGGCCAATATTCCTTTATTTCAGGCTGAATGTTGCCCATATTTTTTGACCCAATGAATCATTTTCATCTGATTCATTATGAGCAATGGTACATGCAGGTAAGTCACGTGCCATCTTTAATGAACTTCTAAATTGATCAGCCAAAATATTGGTGCACAAATATATACTAATAATATTTTTTTTTAGGAATATTAGGACTAATTGACCTGTGTGTAGCAGCCCTTATCATTTTTAAATTTTAAAAATTTTACATTTCAGAGAATTCACTCAATATTTTTCTTACAATGAATAATGTTACGATAAAACTATAGCAAAAGATTTCATCCTATGACCTATGACTTTGAGGTTCAAATGCGCAGACTGCAAGGCCTTTAGACCTAGAACTAGCCATTATACATGCAGTAATTCCCAATTTTAATGTAGCAACTACAAAATCACCGGTTAATAATATATTTTATGCTTTGAAAGATGCACAACATTCTAAACACTTCCCATAAAACAAAGGCAGTAATCTACAACCCTTTTTTTATCCCATCTTGATGAAAATGAACAGTTTGACTATCTACAAAACTATTCCAGAACTCTGTGTTTTAGGAGTAATATATGTTTATGTATCTGTGCGAGGTCCCCAATATGTAGATCAATAAAAAAAATTAATGGTTATACCAATCACTTGCTGTTATTACTGCAGCACATTTTAAGTGAAACAAAATAACAAATTATCAGATTAATCTAGCACATGACTGCCATATGACACAGTTTATCCTAGAAGTTATGTTAATGCTTTTTATTTGTGACTTGTAACAATATTATTGATTTGCATGGGAAAAGAAAATTGCATAAGCCTAATGTCACTAACAGCCAAGTAGTTTGGCTTAGCTACCTTTCCCAATGTGTAAATCAACCTCACAAAACATATGACATCATGGAAGTTCCCATCGCAGGTTAAATAGATAGCATTGCGAATCAGCTATAGTATCATGAATGTAACCCAAAGTCCCTCCTTACCTGAGGTAGCTTTATCAGAACATAAATTATATGGCTATATTTGCCTATGCCATAAAGTTATACAGTTAGGCCAAAATATGTTTAAGGATTTCTATTTTCTCATATTTCCCCTTTTATTTGTGGCTAAATATATGTTAAGCAACCTCAAAAGCCTTAAGGAGAGTGTATACTACCTATCAGCTAGAAAATGTTTTATCTGCCTTTGAGCTTTTAGTATCCTGTGATTGACAAGATTGGAATGAGGTATTTTCTCATTAAACCAGTGTGGAAGGCGCTGCAGTGTTTCTGACACTTTAGTTATTAGCAGGGGTACTACGGGGTGATGTTAATACCCTTTCTTTCGATGGCATGTTGTTCTAAGCAAAGATAAAATTTAAAGTAAACAGTCAGTGCATAATTTTACTAACCTATGTGTTGCTAAATGCTGTTCTTAAATACACATTTTTCAACATAAGACCTCAGCAGGAATAATCCACCCAGTTCTACAACTTTCCCTTTGTGTATATTGTAGGACATATTTATCAGAGACATAAGTCTCTAGAAATTCTCTTCATGACTAATTCGTGCAACACACCAGCTGCCTTCATCTATTACTCTACTGCATAGTTAACACAAACATCTCCTGCAAAGTAACAAATTTAACCGAAATAATGTCTCTCTACTAGAGATGGACTCGAACCCAAGCCAAACTATTCGAGTTCGAACTGCTCGGACTTCTCGAACTATCCCAGACTATTACTCAGACTTTCGATATTTTCTGGACTTTCGATAATTATCGAATGTTCGATACGCGAGTAAATATCAAATCCACGAGTAAAATGTCTATTATATCTATACGCGAGTATCGAATCCGTGAATAAAATGTCTATTATACCTATACGCGAGTATCTAATCCGTGAGTAAACTGTCTATTATACCAATTTGTGAGTAAATATCGAATCCTGCAAGTAAAATGTCTATTATACCTATACGCGAGTAAATATGGAATCCGCGAGTAAAATGTCTATTATACCTATGCGCGAGTATCGAATCCGCGAGTAAAATGTCTATTATACCTATACGCAAGTAAATATCGAATTATCGAATCCACGTCTACTTTTTTTTTTAAAAGCAAAAACATGTCTTAGATTTATTATACCATTTGACGAAAAATTGCTCAGTTTTTGCAAGATTGCTCAATGAAACACTCATTTTTTGGCAATGTTAATAATAGATTTGACCTGGTGAAAATGAATGCTATGAAAATTCTACTTTTTTTAAACAACTATTAAAAAAAAATTGTCTCAAAGTTTGGCTTAAAAAAACTTCCAAAAATAGCCTTCCTTTATAAATATGACCTCTTATGTAGTTATACAGGTAATGTTAATTTCTTAGCTTTATCTCTTATCTCTTAGATAGGTAGCTATGTCTTACCTCCCATTCTTTAATAAAACCTGCAGGAGCTGGGAAGGAACTTACCCCGTTTCGCACTCCTCTGCTTTTCTTTTGACAGTTTCCAATGGACTTCTTACTGTATGCACATGTGCAGTGAGTCTGGACCTGTCAAAAGGACAGCAAAGAAGCCAAATATTCTTCCCTTTGTTCTTGGCACCTTCAGGTTTTATTGAAGAACTAGACAATTAAGCCTGTTAAATTAATAAACAGGCACTAGACATTAAGAGACGCGTACATGCATGCACTCACAGACAGATACACATATACATACAGACAGACACACACATGCATCCATATACATACCTTTATAGAGATACACAAACATGGATGCAAACATACAGACAGATACACACATGCATGCAGGCACACATCTACAGATGCATGCAGACCCACCCATACATGCAGACCCACACATACACACGCATGCAGAAAGACACACATGCATGCTGACTGACATACACATATGCAGACATAAACATGGATGCAGATAGACATATATACACACATGCTTGCAGACAGGCACACATACATACATGCATCCAGACAGACACACATGCATACACATACAGAGACACATGTGTGCAGATAGACACACAAACATGCATATAGACAAACATACCTGGAGGCAGACATACACACATCCATGCAGACATACATACACACATGCATGCAGACATACATAAACACATGCATGCAGACATACACACATTCATACAGAAATATACACATGCATGCAGACAGAGACATACACATGCATCCAGACAGACACACACACACACACACACACACACATGCAGACTGACAGAAATACACAAAAGCATGCAAACACATGCTCTCTCTCCCCCTATGATATTTTATGGGACCCTGGAACATACATTGATTATTACTTTAATGGATAAGTGTATTTAAGTATATAAAAACTGTGTATAGAAAGCTATAATTCCTATATAGGATTAACTATTTAACAACCTAATGTTAAGAGGACAGAATGCTATTAAGTTAAACTAAAAAACTTAACAGACAATTATTAGTGAAAATAAGTATTATGTTTTTATTTTTCTAAATTGTTTCAAGGTCTCTTAGAAGAATTACAGTGAAAATGTACTTTAAAAAAGCTGCAGGCAGACTGGAGGAAACTCCATCCCTCTATAGATCAACAATTCACAATTTTTGGTTTTAAAATTCAATATTAACTGTGTTAAGTGTTTCCACCCCTATTAAACAGTCATCTAAAATCTATAATTCAGTGAAACATTAAGTAATTGCCATTTATTTTTAAACTATTCAATTCCATAAGCCTGACTGTGAATTCAGCAGAGCATTTCTGAGCTAGATGAGTTTTTCTGCCAGTGTCTCTGTGTGAAAGGTGATTTTATACAACTAGCAAAAAGATATACAAACACATACATAAACGAATATATTCAATTGGAAACAATAAAATATAAACATTAAATGAAATTCCAAAAAATAAGTATTTTTAAGTTTTTAAATTATAACTAAAAACCTAAAATATGAAGTCATAAATAGTGATGAATCCTGGTTTAGAAAGGAATCTACCGAAAAATCAAGAACTTCGTTGCGGCAGAACCGCTATCAGAACATAACTCGTAAATTTTGTTTATCTCTAGTCATTAGAGATGTCCGAACTTTGCAAAATCCGGTCCGCTCGAGGATCCGCGAATTTAATTCGAAAATTCGAAAATCTGCGAGCGGACCTGTTAAAATTAAAAATACCCTTGAAATAACGAGATTTTTCGTATTTTCGAAAATTTTCAAAATTACGAGTTTTCACGTATTTTCAGGAATTTTAGAAATTACGAGTTTTCATGTATTTTCGAAAATATGTATTTTCAAAAATACAAGTAATCCTCGTAATTTCGAATATTTTCGAAAATACGTATGTAAGGAATTAAGAGAAATCCTTGTTTTTTCGAAAATACGAAAAATCCGCGAATCGGAAGTTCGGAAGGAGGAAAATCCGGAAAATCCGGAAAAATCCGCCGTTCACGAACGGGATAAATCTGCGGCGGATCCGGGTTCGGATCCGCGAACCAGCCATCCCTACTAGTCATAAATAATAATAATGTTTACTTGATACAGTATTAGTAAACATCTTTAACTCTTTCTAAACCTAAGTATCATTAGACATTTTAACACTTTCTCCAGCACAAAATTATATTAATTACAGTACTTGAACATTAACCACAGATGAACAAAATTGGTGAGTTTCGTTCCACCTGCAGTTCCACGGAATTTTCAACCACGGTTTTCAAAAAGTTCTGACATTCAAATTTTTAAAAATTCAGACAAATTTCTGGATTTTGTAAACCAGTGGTTCCCTGTTGAAAAAAGGTTAATTTCAAAGCTCATCTTTACTTGTTTAACCCATTGGTACATACTCCTTATGCAATTTCCAAGCTTCCTTTGCAATTTTTTTTTGTCCACAAACCCCCAACAAAATCTGCTGCCTCCCGCCTTAAACCATTCTCTCTTGCTGCTCCCTACCTTTGGAACTCTCTCCCTCTCTCGGTTCACTTGGTGCTTTCAAAGCATTAATGCTTTCAAATCTAGACTGTTCTCCTACCTTTCTGAGCATCAGCATGACAAATGATTATTAGCCCTATTAAGCACTTTGTACCCATCCCCCCCACTTGTACCTGTACTTGTATCTCATTCCTAATGTGTCAAAGCTTGCTGCACTTATATCCATTTATACATAATTTATATATATATACTTTCTTAACCGATGTATGAAATTGTATTTAACTTTTTATCTAATTTTTATCTGTATAATGGCTTGCACTTATACCCTTGATTGTATACTCTGTATTTTATAATGTACAGTGCTGAGTACCCAAGTGGCGCTTTATAAATAAAATTATACATACATACATACATACATACTATACAAGTCTTAAACAATTGTTCTATGCAACATTTCAGCTTTTTGTACAATATAAGGTTCCATGACTTTCCTCACCAATTATGCTGATTAAACCTTCACACCCTTTTCTTTAAACATATGCACAAATCTAGATGTGATATCGTCTTCTATGCAAAGACAATGGCTGAACAGTAATGTATATACTGTATGCTAAATGTGTACATTTAGGGAACCATGTTGTATGTTTTTACCTAAACATGGGTGTTAGCCTATAAAAGCAGTGCTAAAAAGATTAAAGCATGAGCAAGATTAAAGTATGAGCTGTATGACAGAATAAAAGGTTTTTTTAATATATAAAAATAACACGACTGGATTTCTAATAACTGAGGGTATGTTTCAAAAGCTCTAGGATGTTTTGAAATAAGCTCATGTGTTGCTGTGATGGATCATATAAGATACATAAATATATATCTATTAAGCCTGAGGCTTACCTGACTGTTATATGTGAGCAGCTAAAAATGCATTTAATGGCAATCTAAGGCTCTTTCAATGTAATAAATGTGCAGGCAACCTTTCAATGTGGTTTATACAGGTTGTGGAAATGCAGGAAGTGCATTTTTTCCAACACACAATTTTCAATGTCATGTAATACTGGTGACATAGCTAAGTACCAATTATACCTGATGACATATCTAAGTTATAGCTGTTAATGTAATTAATGGTTGCCATAACTCATACCGCCAATAAATCCCTTCATGTGTGATTTACATTGACTAAATTAACCGCTAAAATCATTCCGTTTTCGCTATCGGGCTGGCTGAAATTTCATCCCCCAAAACCCTAAACCGTAATAGTTTGAAATCAGAAATATATAAGTCTAACCTGAAATCCTGCACAATGTCCTGTTTCCCCTGTTTCTGCTTCCTGGTTCTTCCAGTTAGCAACTGTCAGTTACGGATTTGACAGTTGACATCACAGCCAATGACTGAATGTTAATCCCCTGTCTGCCTCTTCTGAGCATGCCCAGGCTCAGTACAGGTTTTTAAATTGCTCAGTTTCCATAAGGCATCCAGAAGCATAGAAGGCATACAGTAATGAATTCATAGGACAAAGTATGATATACCAACATATTTTAAAGAGGCCATTCTTTCTAAAAGATGTTCTTATGAGGGTGGAGTTGTCCTTTAAACCAATTTCCACAGGGTATTCTGTTTTCGTTTTTAAATATCATGGAAAGTATATCCTTGCTGACATATATTGAAAATTCCTTCTCAATTTTCAATTTACAATGTTTATTTGTAAAATAAAAACTCAATAAAAAAAATCCAAAAAACAAAAACAAAAAAAAAAATATATATATATACCATATAATAGAAGAATTGTGGAAGCACTCCAATTAGGCTAATTTACAACTACATTTAATGGAAATGCTACTGATCTGGTCAAACATTTATACAAACATAGAAAAGATAATCAATGCACATTCCTGGGCCCCATACAATATTATATTATCTGCACACTGGCATACATTATAAACAAAGGGGTTTTATACATTACTGTGATCACATGAATAAAAAGCCTTCCAACAACTTCAAATGTTTATTTGTAAAATAAACACTCAATAAAAATAAAAAAAAAAAATCAAAAATATTTATATAAAAGATTATTCAATTATCATTCTATGGTTAATAGGTTTTTAAATTTGAATTATTTTTTTTTACCAAGGTCATAGATTAACAAAGAGGTGTTACCAAGTGTTCTTAACTCAAACAAACAGGTAGATGGCAATTTTCTTTTTTTTTTTACTATAAACATAAAATATCTACTTTAAAAATCAGCACAATAGGTTTTTCCAGCATTATATCGATATATTATATAGAAAACAATGCACCCCTTACTTTATAATATGAAGAATATAGGACATTTTAATAAAAAAAAATAATTATATATTAAAGCATGAGTGCATTATTTCTACTAATACACAATTATTATTATTAGTGAATCATGTGACACTGATGACATAGCTTAGCACAGATATTTAATGATGCCATAGATACGGTAAGCAAAGTCTATAAGAACATAATTTAAAAGATTCAAGGCTTTCATTTACATTACATTAGAAGAAGAACATATTTGCATTCATTTCAAGACAATCATTTCCATGTTTTTTTAGTTTGATCTAAAGTTTTATTATGAATCTTAAAAAAAAAAAAAAAAAAAGAATTTGGAGATATACAAAACAGATACCTACATTTTGGCAAAAGTGATCAGCTAATCCAGTATACAGAGGTAATGTTGAAAGTCTTACGATTTCACCCCAAGATTTTTCTTTGAGCCATATCGGACCAGGGTTGGTTTGTGGATTTTGCAGTGCGACTCCCCCAGTAAGAAGAAAATGCCACTCATTGTCATTCACCAAACCTTTGTTCTTCTGTAATCCGACACAGAGTAAAAAGGAAAAAAGCAGTTTGTGTTTCTCAAAGAGGGAACGGCAAACATGCTCATATATGCTGCAAAATGGGGGGGAAATTACATATATTTAGAAATTGTTTTAAGTTCACATCTTGCCTTAACTGCGCTATAGCCATTTCAAACAAACATCTTTTGTCATCCCAAACATTGTTAGTTAGGCCCTTACTGAATAGACAAATTATTATATATATGTAAATTGAAGTATTCAAGATTTTATTTTCAATTAAGACCAGGTTTGAGTAGAGATGGTCGAACTATTGAAAGTTCGGTCTGTTTTCGAACTTTCGAACTATTGTAAAAGTTCGAAAGTTCGAAAACGGACCCATTAAAGTCTATGGGAGGCAAATAGTTCGAAAAGTTCGAGTCAAATACAAGTAAAATATTAATGGTAACTTAATGTAAATGGCTGTGGGACCTGGGAAATGGTCTGGGGAGCATGTTCCAATATCCAGGACTTTCGTAAAATCGATTTTACTCTCACACGCGCTACTTTCGAGCTTTCGCGTTCGAACGTTCGAGGTAACATGGACATTTTACTCGCAAATTCGATGCTCGCCTATAGGCTTTAATGGAGACTTTACTCGCAGATTCGATGTTGGCGCCTAGATTCCATGTACATTTTACTCGCGGATTCGAACGTTCGAACATTCGAACATTCGATAAATCATCGAAAGTCCGGGAAATATCGAAAGTCCGCGTCCGAGATAGTTCGAGAAGTCTGGGTCCGTTCGAACTCGAACAGTTCGGCTCGAACTCGGGTTCGAGTTCGAGTTCTATGCCATCCCTAGGTTTGAGTGAATAATGCAATAGAAATCATCAAACATGGAAATTATTATTTGAGCACAAGGACGTGGTGGCTACTTCTGCTGGAATAAGGAAAATATTTCTAAATAAGAATCTGGTGAATACTGCATATAACAGAGCTAATCCAAAAGAAGGAGTCGGACACTCGGATACAAACTGGAGGTTCCCATAAAAATAATAATACTTTATTTATGAATATACATAGATACAAAAAGTCACGCCTGGCGCGTTTCATGTAGCATTACACTTCATCAGAGGAATAACAATACAATGTAACATATTATAGGGGAAGCCAGAGTATTACAAACCCTCCCACATGATTAACAAGTGTGAGTGTGAAGTTAACCTCTACTTCTCTGAATATTTGACATGCCACATTAAGAAAAAAAACAAGGGGTTTTGATGATCCCAGTAATATCACACATAGAATGAAGAGTCAAGAACTATAGTATATACCTATATACTATATGTAGGAAATATAGAAGATTTCTATTTTTTTATGCAAAACTTCTTGTGTTTTAAAACCCCTTAAATCCCCCCCCCCAAAAAAAAATATTATTTTCTGTGAGTTTGTAATAATATTTTCAGAGGGAAACTATGCAGATGAAAGAAAACCATAAATTGGTAATGAACGAGAGACTCTTTGTACTCTTGTACTTTTCCTGCTGTATGTTTTATGAAGGTAAAAAGTAACAAAGAAAAAACAGAGGACAGAGAAAAGCAACCACAGGCTAAGTGCAGTGGGTGTATAATATGATGTACAATATGTATAATGTGTATAATAAGATAAAAGTTTGGTGGGAAAACACATACATAAATAAAATAATCTATGCATATTTTAAACTCCAGTGTAAACTTGTCTCTTTTACCTGCTTTCCCATAGGTTAAAATGCATTTTTTCCCTTCACACCTACTCCCTGATTATGTTCCCAGCAGAAGAAATTCTACATTATTTGTGTTATCATTCACAATGTTACACCATTGCACAGCACCATAGATTGGTTGTTTGTGTGTGGAATATAATGTGTAAATAATAATACATCATTTAAACAAGAGTATTTTTTTCGTGATATTGTGAACCTGCTTAAACTGTTACCCAGATCATCCCTTTATATTAGATATTGTCTGACCAAATACTGTGTCTATGGGAATAGTTCTTACCAGCTTAAAGTAAACATTTCCAGTAAGCTATGGATATATTCTGCAAGTTTTATTGTTTTTTATTGTTCAAAAGGTTGAGAGTTTAAATACCTACTTTTGTATTTATTTATTTTTTAGGTTGAATTGCAGATCGCATGTTTCGTACCTATTGGTGAAGAAGTCATTCAAATTTGTAATCCTTTCATGTAGGTTACTTGAAGATTCACTTTTCTTGATAGCATTAATATATAGATTAATGAACCACGCCAAGGAGTATTGATACATGGAATCAATATGAGCTAGGTTTGAGATGACAAAGAAAACAACACTGGAATGAATTGCAGCCTGAAAGAAAGGAATAGAATCTAAAATTAGAACAATTAAAATGTATATGTTATAAGAACAGTGATGTGGTAAAAGCAGAAGCTATACTTACAACTGGAACAAGCAAGATAAAATTGTACTTTGTGGTATTTTAGCATTTGATGCCCCCCTAAGGAAAAGTAGGCCTAAAATGCTGTCTCTCCATTCTCCTCCCCCACCAAGACCTTGGTCTTTTTAAAGGATAACTGTATTGCCTCAATGCAACTTTTATTTCAATTGGTTCAAAAAGATATCTTTTTAATATCAGGAATTGTAAATACTAATACTTCTGGTCAAATTCCAGCTACAAAATATACTCAAGTTCATAGGTCGCTTGCACTGGCCTTGTTTTTTGTGCTTATAAGTACTGTGCTTTATTTATCTTTAAAAAAAAATATTTCAAAGTTATGTATCTTTACATTCAAATGTTGATTATTTTTCAATTCACAGGGAAAATATAATATTATTACAGTATATGGCTGCTAGTTAGGTGCTTAGCATTAAAGGAGAACTAAAGTCTCCAGACAACATTGTCCCAATAGACAGAACACATTCACAAACATACAACAAGCTGTGTCTCACCTCTCCCTTTGCTGTGGCCATTGGGGGATAACCTGTGAGACCTAGGGGTCAGCTGCCACAATCCACCTAAGCTGGGGAAACCCCCAGGGGCTTTATCTTTTGGTAGGAAAAAAATAAATTAAAAAATGGAATATGGAAAAATGGAATATGGAAGTCCCTGATAAGATTTGCTTGTTACCCTGCAGTTTATTATCCAGCAACTCAAACTGACTGGTAAATAAATTGCAGGGAAACAAGCAGCTTTCAAACTCTTATCAAGGATTCCATATTGGTGTGGAGACATCTGTATAGTAAACTCTGCATAGAGACAGAGAATACTGTTGTCAGGGGGTGTGGTTCTTTGATGACTTCATGGGCTGTGGGTTGTACTGGCAACAACATGGAAGCCTTCTTATTTACAGAATCTTTTTCTCACATGTACTAAATGCAGCTTACTAGAGGAGAATCTTACAATGTATATGTGCTCTGGGGAGAAAAACTTTGACATTAGGTTTTTAAAAATTTAAGTTTAGTTCTCCTTTAAACTGGAATTTGAGTTATAAAAACTAGCCACAATCATATATGCTGCCATTGGGTTGTTTATGACAATTTCTTATGCAGAGCTTGATGTGCCTCATAAGAAAAATTAGGCATCTGAATTAACCATGCTTTACCTAATTGAAATATTATTATTATTCAAATATTATAAATATATTATTATAATATTCTGTTAGACATCATTATGGAATGGAGAACTATCATTTAAGGGCTGGTACACACAGACCCATATTACTATTGTATATTATTATCAATCACTAGGTCAGATCAGGTCATCACTTGTATACATATCAAGAAATATTTTGGCAAAATCGGTCATATTGAAAGGTATGAACATAATGCACTCCTAAGGGTCAACAGGAAACATTTCTCAAGCCAAACATGTTTCGGTAATGGTTTGTTACCTTTCTCAAGCTTAGCTTGACCCCTGTGTATCAGGCACTAAAGGACATCTATACTGCTATTTTTTTATGTTTACCTAATAGTATAAAATATAGGATTACATTTTACTGTGGAGGTTCAAGCATTTAAGTGATGCTCCCATGACACTGACTCAGAACAGAATAGTATTGGAGAAACTGGAGAAAGATGGGGTCAGAGGGAGCTATGGTCATACCATGAATTGTTCTAGAACAGGTACCTTTATTTTATTATGTATTATTAGGTAAAATAATCATGTATTTTACTTTAAACACTGCCTTATAACCCAGAAACCATTAATTAAAATTATACCACTGTAATTCTAACAGCCAGATGCAATATCATGCGCAAAGAGATGAAAATTAGTTAAACACACGCTTCCGGGTGTGATATCGGGTCAGCATATGTTTAACTTGTTATTTGTGAGGCCTGCGGTATTTTCTATTAACACCACAGACACCCTATGCAAAAAAGGTAATGGGTGATTTTGCGCTACTTAGTAGAGGGAAAAAGAACTTTATTTAAAAGCCATTGTTACCTTCCGCACTACTTACATACCTTGTTCCAGTGATACAGTAACTAATGCTAGGTTAGTACAGCATCGCAAGAACACGGTAGCAGGAGGAATGCAGAGGGTAAGTATTACCATTTGTATACCTACCTGTATATATCTAAATTATATACCTAGCAAGAATCAGTACAATTTTTCACAAAATGCGTTTTAAACTATAATTCACCTATTAACTTTCTTTACTAACAACATATTAACTTTCTAAAAGAAAAAAACAGCTCCTGGCATGTTTGAAATGACTCCACTCTGGAAAACATGTGTTTAAAGAAGGAAAACTTATTTTTGGCACAGAAAGCATAACTATAAATTTTCACAGCAGGACACACTATGAAAAACTTCCAGGTCCAAATCTTAAAGGGACATTTTAGCAACACTCAGGAAAGAAAAGCATTTGAAGCTAAAATGATCTTATTATTTGACTCTAAAAACAATGATTTGAACCAGGACATGGGATTCCTTTCACATTATGAATAATTGACTTTCACATCCTAGCTCCCCCGTACCAGTTTTTTTTTTATTTTTTATGTATTTATTTTTTCTGTTTTGCCCCTTTTTTTCTTCTCTTCCCCCTTCTCTCCCCTCTTTCCTTCCTCTTCCTCCCCCGTCTTATTCTCATTACCACTTCACTATTCTGTTATCTATCCTATTTTATTAATTCTACATTTTCCTTGTCTCATTTTGTTTCTTACAGTTTGTTTGTTTTTTGTCTTCCCCTTGTTGTTTTGCTTATCTTATTATCTTTTGGAACTGGCTTTTTACTTTGTTAAACCTTTGTTAAAATCAGTACTGCTTGACCTGATGAAGACAGTTTAGCCTCTTGTCTTAGAAATAAAATGTTAGTCCATAGAAAAAGTATTTTATAACTTTTTCTGTTCTACTTTATAACTATAAGATGGAAAGTTAAGGCTTTAAAAAAAGTAGGGGCATTGCAATATTTGGCGTTAAGCGGTCAAAGTTTACAGGGCCTATTCAGAAATAGCACAGGGCATCTGATGCAATACTTGCTAATTTAAGTTTAAGTTAACCCCTTGGTTCCGAAATCCAAATGTTCCGTCCAAAACCAGATGGATCATTCAGGACTTCGGAGCCTATTTCTTATAATTACCAAACATTAGAGGATTAACAAAAATAGCCTTGGATGTTCAATAATCCCCGAAAATATGCTTGGAAACTCAAAAGGATTTTCCCGAGATCCATAAATCCGAAAACGTAACGAAACTTAACAGTTTCAGCCATCTCTAGTCTAGAATGACTTTTTTCTGGATGTGTTTAAAGTGCCAATCAAACCCATAGAGAACTTCCAGATGATATCCACATGGGAGGCAACTTTATCAGTTTTGGCATCACTACTTGTCCAAAGGAAAATGGCTTTAGGTATAAACTCTTAAATATAAGTCATCAGTAAATAAGAAAGCTTTAGGTAACTAAAGACAAGTCACAAACAAATTATTTTTTATACCAGGCAAGAAACATCTTAATTTTTGCCATACTGCTTGATTCACATTCACAAATAGTAGTATTTGCTGTTTGAGATACAGTTGTTTGGATCAATTTCATTTAAACACAAAATCAAAAATGTAACTGAGACTGACCCATTTCGACATTGGTTTTACTGTATGTTTCCAAAAACTATCAACAAGTACCTTTGTCAAAATGTAAAATATTCATTCATTCAAGGAACACATCCAGATGAATTTAATGACAAACACTAAAAGATTCCCTGCATTATTTTGACAGGTTTACAATATTTTAAGAAAGTATGCAGATTTCACAGTAAGCAGAAGTTCAGATAACATCTGCTCTAGAATATATAAAGAGCCTAATTTTGAATTTTATATTAGAGCTTTGGCAAAACAGGGCATTGTTTGACATTCAAAGAAGCATAAACAAGCTATGAAAGCTTAAAAATGTTCTTGCCTTTGGGTTGAATTTTTTTTTTTTTAAAGAAGAACTGAACATGTCTCTGTTGTGATAAATGTTATTTATTTTCTAAAATCTGAAATTCGAGAACAGATTATTTCAGCACAGTGGGATTTAAGATGAAAAATGTTTGTGTACTATAATAGCTGAGCTTAACATGAGTAATTTCATATGTAAACCTATCCATTTGATATCTTTACAATATAAATGTAAGTATAGCCCTTTTTATAATGCTTTTATAATGTTTATGCATTTTGTTCTCACACCTATCACTGTGTTTACCTTCTTAAAATTATTTTTCTTGTATACTATGTTATTTGTAATGCATTGTTCAAATATAGCTAACTGTGGCTGTACTATTCATTTACAATTCTAATAGAAAAGTTGTCAACATGGAGCAGGGACTTTCATCTAATAAAAGAAAGGTACTGTTATAAAGACAAAGTTTGATAATTACATCTCCTAAGAAGGTAAAAAGCTACTTAAGTAAAAAAGGTTAAAAGTTAGGACCCAGCAGAATAAAGCAAACCGTGAAGTGGTTGCTGGGCTTAAAATAATTTGGCCAAGTTATTGAACTAATTGCTTTAATTTATCCAGAGAGAAGTTGCAATACAATGGTAAAGTAAAATATAAGCAAATTAATTGAAGGTGAACTAGGCTTCTATTATTTGTATGTCAACATTAGAGATGTCCGAACTTCGCAAAATCCGGTCCACTCGAGAATCCGCGAATTTTCTAAAAAATTAAAAAATTAAAAAATTTGAAAATCCGCGAGCGGACCCGTTAAAATGAAAAATATTCTCGAAATTACGAGTTTTCGCGTATTAGAAAATTTTCGAAAATACGAGAAATTTCGTAATTTCGAAAAGTTTTCGAAAATACGAGAAATCTTGTAATTTCGAAAATTTTCGAAAACGTATTTTTCGAAAATACGAGTAATCCTCATATTTTCGGAAATTTTCGAAAATACGAGAAATCCGCGTTTCGGAAGTTCGGAAGGCGGAAAATCCGGAAAAATCCGCCATTCGCGAAAGGGATAAATCCGCGGCGGATCCGGGTTCGGATCCGCGAACCGGCCATCCCTAGTCAACATTGGGCATCTTATTGTGTGGAAAACTTGAGTGTACTACATATACACATGGTTATGAAAAATGTTGTTTATTGACAGATATGTATTTGATTATATTTTCCTGAACTAACAGGGCAACTCAGCTGCCATGTACAGATTTCAGACTGCAGACTAGTGAAAGGGTACAGTGAGGGAATAATCTTTCAAATATTATACTGGTTGCATTTGTTAATATGTAGATATACTGCATATGCAGTTAGAAAGGTGATGAAACAAAAAAGATTGAAATCTGGGTACATATCTTACCACAATCCCATACCAAATAGTAATGGATGTACTGCAGTTCCGAACGTTCCCATAGACGATGAATGTTCACTGTCAGCCTCGGGATCACTCAGAACTGCCCAGAAATCTATCTGTACTAATGTATAGGGAGTCAGCCACGGCTGAAGGAAATATGCAGTCCTGAAGGTTCTCCATATGCTTTTCATAGGGAGACCGCTCAGGACTGCATGTAAGGGGACCTTTAATAAAATGACAGACAGAATCTTAAAGATTTTAAGGTGTACCCACCTTAAAGGTTAACAAGTCTGTTAATTGATCAAGTTGATATCTTGATAGGGGAAAGTATGCTGATAAGGTAGAAATTATACCATTAAACCAGAGACTGAAAGATCACGTAAAAGGTACGTGAGAGAACAGACCACACAATACCAGACCACTTGAGGTAGAAACTGTTCTGGTTTATTGTTACATTACAAGATTATTTATACCATTTGCAATTAGTCATATACGTCATTATTAATTGGTTACATATTTAGTCATGTGACTACATTTACCCAATCAATGGTTAGAATTTAGCTCCAGATCACTGAGAGTTAAAATGCTGTTCCCTTTATTCATCAGTTCCAACTTGGACTTTGGTGAACTTGTCCAACTTTTATTATCTTATTATTCTATTTTGGTCATTTATGGTTACTCTTATCAAACTTGACAACTCACAGACATCACTACAACCTGCTAAACAGGGTCAGGGCAACCTTATTCTTTAATTAAAAGCCACGAGAGGAGCACCAGTAGGTAAGTTTAACTGTGTAACACAGGCATTCTATAATTCACAGGGAGGTGGGAATAAACAATTTCACCTACCTGTGAATAATAGATATATTTGCAAGGTACAGAATATGACAGTTTAGTGTCCCTTTAAGATCAATATTAAAAGTAAACTGGTAAAAAACTAAAACATTTATATATGGGTGGGTTATGTCTTTTTGGAAGTTAGCTGGATAATAGCTTTAATTAATGCTAATACTGTAAAAAGTTGGTCTAACTGATTACTAAAACATTGATATTGATATATATTGTATAATTTTACTTACAGGTCTGTAGCCATCTCTGATTTCATCAATTTGTTTTTCTGTTGAAGATGTTATTTCTTGTTTTTCTTGAATCTCCTGCGATAACTTCTTGCTGGAGGAAAGAATGTCAATAGCTCGCTCGTCCTCCAAGATGTTTCCTTGTGACAAAGATAATACTTCCAAAATCTGATCTTCAATCTCTTTCAACTGTTTTCTGTCACAAGAATTGTTCATTTTAAGAAGTGACTTTGCATGAGTCTTTCTTAATTTTGAACCTCTGATATTTGTGTAATAATAACATTGATAGATAAATGTCAAGACTACCTTAATAGGGGTTCATTGGCCCAGAAGCGCTATTTCTAAATTCTTTTAGTTTTCCTCCTCAACAGTCACTGTTCAGTGATGACAAAACTCATTGAAAGTTAGAAATGTTTAATCACCAACATATTTATTGGCAATAGAGTCAAGAGTAGAGCAAAGTGGGGCTTAAAAACAACTATGTAGAAAAAACTACTCTTGTAGAGAGAGTTAAGATGTTGATCTAAATGAGACATAAGTGTATTTGTGCAGGTGCAGGTCATTTCTGTACTAGTGGTCTCCGGACCACCTCTACTAATAATGAGGCCTAAACATACAGGAGCATTCACAGAGACCCCTAGAAAAGGATTTTTTAAAATCAAAATTTGATTAATTATGCGTGTGTGTTCACAACCTATCCCATGTATGTTTCTGAGCTTAAAGTGACTGTCCACCCCCCAAACTAAAATTCATATATAGGCTAATCAAACCCTCAAACCTTAACCTTACAAGGTTTAAATGACACAATGTCTCAGCCAGTCATTGATACCTGGCCCCTTCTTCTGCTCTCGTGCATGGAAAAGGCATGGTGCAGTAGCAGAAGACAGTCGAAGGAACAAGGGCCAGTAAGCCTCACAGAAACATTTAAACCTTGCGAGATCAAGGTTTGGGGTGGTGATTAGCCTATATACAAATTTTAGTTTGGGGTGGACATTCCCTTTAACTGCATATGTACCCAGATAATTGTGCAGAAGTTTTAAGTTTGGTAACAGGGTTATAAAAAATAGTACATTTGACTTTTTACTTTTCCACAATAGTTTCATCCAAATATAGATGAATATTTCAGGTCAGATCTCAAGGACTTAAAGTGCACTTAATGGTCACATGCAATGGGTCTGAAGTATATGTTAATGTAGCATTTGTGTTACATTTAAGAAGTACATCTAATCTGTCTTGGTAAATTGAATGGTTAGTGTGAGTCCTCCTTTTGAATATTCAGAATGAAAGTTTGAGTATTTGAGAAAGTAAGTATTTGCCTCAGCAACCTTCTCAGAATTGAAGACTCTTCCTTTTCCTCCACGAGCATAATTTATGTCTACTAGTTCCATAAAGCTGAATCTGACATTTGCTTCCTCACCCAGTAAATTGTGCCTCTTTCATAACATTTTCTGCACTTGTAATCTCAACCCCCACCCCATCTGCAATAATTTTACCATCTTAAAGTAAATGTTGGAGAATGGAGAGTAGAAAGAGTGTGTTTTTGTTTTTGCAAAATTTGCCAGAGGCAGCCCCCTTGCTGTATCAAGTTTATAGAAAATGTATTCAACATTCCCCTTAAAAAGATACACCTAATGGAGATGCATTGCACAGAGCTGTTTAGCCAATCACAGGAGCGGGCGCTGGTCGAGCCACTTCTTCGTTCCCCCGACACAGAAGGCATCAGGGGAACAAAGGTTGGTAAGTAGATTTGGGGGAATCTTTTGAAGCTGTAAACCTCGCGAGGTCAAGCTAATACTAAATTTTCATTTAGGGGGTGGACATACCCTTTAAAAGTAATTCTGTCAGCGCCAATGGTGTGTTAAAAGGAGCTCCAAGTTGCAGCAAAATGAGGCCAAATCCCCTCTAATCGCAAGCAATTTTTAAAACCTGATCACTGCAAAGTGTAAGTGTATCTTATTTTAATATATGATTTTTTATTGATTTGGATAAGGTATAATTCTTTATCTTAAAGGAGAATTAAACCCAAAAAATTAAAGTTTAAGTTAGAAAGTACTTGCCTCAACATCCTTCTCAGCATGGAAGATTCCACTCAGGGGTCTTTTCTTTACCTCTATGAGCTCATTTTAAGTTCTGTTTGTTCCCCAAATCTGTAGCTGACATTTTCCGTTGCCTGCCAGTACTTTTACCTTTATTACATTTTCAGCACCTGTGTGATTTCCACTCCCACCTCTTAACCCCTATGGTGTAGGAATATATTAAATCATCAATATTCAAATTGGTGGTGAAGCTGATTAACCCTTTCCTAGTAGCAGTGTTGTAGTGTGATGTATATAGGTCTGGGTATCTAGTGTGTCTGAAATAATGTATGTCTCACCTACGGCTTTCACTCCACCAAACCCGATATATAAACAATAAATTGCAGGTGAAACATACAAAGACACAGGTCTGTAGCTGTGAATATTGCAAGTTTATTCCAAAACATGCGTGCTACATGTTTCAGACCCACTCAAGCACTTAAGGAAGGACAAGTGGGTCAGAAACATGTAGCATGCATGTTTTGCAATAAACCTGCACTATTCACAGTTACAGAGTGCGATACCACACCTTTATAAATATGGCCCATAGTGTGAAGGTCTCTAGCTCTCCCTGTCAGCTGCAGCAATATTAGTGGGAAGTGTAGCTTGTGAAAGGGGAATGTTGGAGGGTAGGAAGAGTGTGTTTTTATAGAAACCACATGGTGCAGAACTGTAGGGGTAGGATAGTGAAGTGAACCTGATCTTACTACACCTCTGTGCAATGCATTTCTCATTAGTGTACCTTATTAAAGGGAATGTTGGAGGGTAGGAAGAGTGTGTTTTTATAGAAACCACATGGTGCAGAACTGTAGGGGTAGGATAGTGAAGTGAACCTGATTTTACCACACCTCTGTGCAATGCATGTGCTCTGCTAGGGTCCAATTGTGCAAGTGCAATACCCATGCATGGAAGTGAGCATGATCGCGCATTATTGCAAACGTGCATCCTCCCTTGCACTTAAGTGGGGCCACAGCCTCAGGAAATTGACCTGCTGCAAAGCTAAGTTCCATTGCATAAAATACATGCTGTATGGCTAAACTGAAATCAATGCAGCTTGCATTACATCGCGTTTTTCAGGCGATTGTCATTTTTCAATTGTATTGAAATCACAGCAAAGCACCAAAAACTTGCAATCTTGCAATAGCATGCGTTTTCAGAATGAAAAAGGACAAATCGCAAGCACAAACGCATGTAAATGGAATGCGATTGTTTGTGCGATTCAGGTGCGTTGCAGTGTGGCTATGCCCTAAATATACATTGCAGCAATACACACACTAATATAAATGGTAAAGTGCAGAAATAAACATATACAAAGACACACAGGCTCATTTACCCCGAGCCAATATCGCTATGGGTAAATGTCCTGTTCGCGATTCATTATCACGTTTGCGAATGTAGCAACTGCAGGATTTTAACACCAGCTATTTGCTGGGCTAAAACTAACGTGATATTGAATCGTGAGTGACAGATGCGCGCATGATTTTTGCATAACCCCCACATCCAACGCTAATATAGAGTTAAAGTCACGCTAACTGATAGCGAACCGGCTAGCACAACTTTAACTCCATATATCTGCCCAGCGAGTCTGGGTAAATGAGCCTGACAGTCTCTTGAAGAAACGCTCACAAATAAAAAGGGTTAACAAGTTGCTTCTTATATACATATGAAAAGGGTTAACACCATCCCCCACTCTGAGCAGGAAAATCTGCTAATAATATTCACTGCTATCTCTGATGATTGGCTGGGAGACACTGGCAGGTGGGGACTCTGAGTTTAACTGTTACATGCAGCTTAGCATAAGGGAGTGGGAAACAAACACAAGGTAGCTAGTTAGCATGTGCAAAAGGAGTTTTGTGTCCAGGACCACCAGGAAGAAGCAACACTAGAAGCCAGCCGTGACATCATAGATTGCCAGTACTCAGAAATGTTCTATAAATGATTTCTACAGTAAGATGCTGAATTCAGAGGTGAGAAAGAAATGGTTTTACTAAGTTACAGTTATAGAGTCTGTGGATCTGCCTTTGAAGAACAGTATGACATGAATAAATAAGCAGTAAGGGGTGTATAATATGTACAGAAATTAATAATAAGGGAGTAATAATACTGTTTTTACATTTATTTATGTGTTAGGGAAACTGAATGTGGCATTGCCTTTTTTAAAGGGAGTTGACATAACTCACCATTTGTCTAGGGCCCTATTTGCCCTTAATCCGGTTCTGCTCTTTTCTGAAGATATTCTTAGTTTCAGAGCAGAGATCTAGAAGAGTTGTAGTAATTGCTTCAACAGAAATTAATTCTATTCTTATTATTTGTGTTCACACAATAAGCAATTATAAATAATATAGTTACAGTATGTACACTATTACACACATTTAAGTCAGATTCTAAAATCTTTGAGTAGATTTTGCTTTTTAGATTTTCTTGTGCTGACTTTGGAACAGGATAATTTCTGTGAGAATGATTGGCATTTTACAGAAACCTTAATTGCTTTTCAGATAATGAACACATCTATCAACTCTTAAAGAGCTAAGAGGACAAAGCCTATGAAAAGCTGTTTGCAAAAAGCCCAGTAAACCACTGATCTTACAGTATAATAGTATACAACTGACAGTCCTTCAGTGAAATCCAAATAATGTGATCAACTGAATATATGTATCTTCTTACTTTAGCAGGGAGATGGCGCTAACGGGTAAAAATGAGTTAAACCCATGCTTCCTGGTGAAATATTGGGCTGGTGTGGGTTTAACTTATACTTTACTGGGCCTGCAAAATTTTGTATTAACGGCACAGGCACCCAATGCAATACGTTAAATGTTCATTTTAAATTAAGGAGCTACCTCTGTGCTCCTTACCTTCCGAGTTTCCGCCATGCAGTAACACAGCTAAATGATTACTGCATCACAGGAACCCTAAAGGAAGAGGGTAAGTATTACTGTTCATCTCCCTGTAGGTTTCTTTCTTTCTGATATGAAAAGAACTTACACACCCACTTGCTATATGAAGGTAGATCTGTGCCAATGCACTTTACTTACTGTTAATACAACATTTCTATGAATGGACAGTACACAAAATAGTTCTTGAGCTACGGTAACTATGTTTCTATACAAGTTTTTAAATTTGAAATAACGGGAAATAAACTGTATTTAATGAAAATGACAAAATAATGCCCCGGATATTAGCATATAACACATACGCCTCCCTCTATTTACCTGGTTTTCGCTCCTTCTAGGTAAAGCTGATTTTTTTTGTCCTCCAATTCAGGTCTTTCTTCTGCAGCAAGAATAGTCAACAGCTGGTCCTCCAAGCCGATTGGTGTGATCATAAAATTCATTAGAGTTACCTGGAAAAAAAAGAAAAAGATATTATTGCTTAGTAGAATTTAAATGTTGATTATATTTTAATTACAAGTCATAACATTTACTTTTTATGGCATATTTTGGCTTTTTTCTTTATTCTTTGCCCTGGGATACATTTTGTCCCTCCTTACCCATCCTACTTGTTTTTTGCCACTGACTCAATCATACTTAGTGTGCTTCTCCCTGGGGGAGAGAGAGGCTGAGCAATAAGATGTTTTGTTTCTCCTTGCAAGGGTAGGGAAAGTAAAACTGAAAGTGAAAGTTATTAGAGAGCTTTCTGTAATAAAAGATTTATAGGGAGATTCAACATAGCTAAAAATAAACTCAAAACCCACACAACCCGCAGTAATATTTTTGGAAATAGAGCTTAGAAATAAATCTTCCAACCTCGTAGCGTGAAAATTAACCCATGGTTGTAAGGTCTTTCCTTTTTGTGATCCCTGGATGCAATACCAGACCTAATCGCATGGTGGTAAGGTAAGATGCATGCCTTATGCCTTTGGAATATTGAATTTCCCTGTTTGACTTTTTCACCACCGGTATATCTTAGTTTTACAATCTACACTACTTTCCCTTTCCTTAGTGCAGGGATATACATATTAGCCCATTACACAGCCTCTGCAATAATACAAGAAAATAAATGAAAGGAATATTTCAGCTCAAAGGTAATCAAACCTTTATTGGCAAGGCACACAACATTGATTGTGTTTGGTGTCCTGCCAATAAATGTTTGATTACCTTTAAACTCCTGGAAGATACTTTTCCTGTATTTATCTGTATTGGGTTAATTAGCAGTTTCTATGCTATAAGGCATGGAAATGTGCTGTGGTCTGGACTTTTTTTTAATAGATATGTAAGGAACACTTAGGAAACTTTAATTAATTAAAGGGGAACTGTAGGCTCTGATCAACCCCCCCCCCCCCCACACACACACACAAATAAAGGTGTGTACCTAAAACACTTGCAGGGCAATGAATGCACTGCTCTTATGCCTCACGTACAATTCACATTAAGTTTCACTCTACTAGGCAGCACAAAACTTACTTTAAATTGTATTGCATCAGTTGCACTGCTCAAAGTCCAAAGCATTGGTCTGCACGCAGGCACCACATATTACACGTTAACCCCATAATTCATTGGGTAGCGTGTGTTTTGACACTGATTTGGAGACTTAGGGGCATATTTATAAACAATCGCTATTTTTGTAATTTCGCAATCACAAATAGCGCAAATTTATAAAACATTCGTTTTCGCTTTCAGCAACTTTTTCAGCATTAGTGCTACTTTTTGCTACGTAATTTTCACTTTTGATGGAAATTTTTTTTTCGCCTTTTTAATAACTTTGATGAAAGGAAAAGTTGAAAAAAATTGTGTTAAGGCTGGTGGGCAAAAAATAAAAAATAATGCCCGTTTATAAATATGTCCCTCAGACCCCCATTTGACTTTATTGGTAAATAAAGAAAATCGGAACCTTTAAAAAAAAAAAAAAAAAAGATCTTTAAAAAGCGAAAAATTAACTCTAAAAAAGCGAAATCTCAGATGATCGTATTACAGTAAATGCTGGAAAATAGTCTAACACCCCCGAGTACTTATTAGTATTGAGAAACACTCCACAATGTACTGACACCTCCATGGACCCATTGGCAGGATAAATAAATGTCCACTTATGTGTTTTCGCCACCTCAGACTTGGCGAATTGGAATTAACTTAACGCAAAAATACACTTTTTGCCATTTAATAAATATGCTTGAGCAGTTACTGCAGCGATGTATGGCGAAATGTAGCGGTAATGACCTTTTGGCAAAAAGGCTGCATTAAAGAAGGCGAAAAGTTTTACCAAACCTTTATAAATATGACCCTTAGGGCACGGCCACACTGCAACGCAAACGCAATCGCACACGGAATTGCATGCGATTTCATGTGCGATTTTGTTGCGTTTGTGCATGCGTTTTTTTCATTAAGTATTGAAAAACACATGCGATCGCGTTTTAAAATGCGGAACACAAATCGCAATCGCAACACACCCGAAACCGTGCGTATTTGGTGCGTTGCCGCCTTTTCAACGATATAAAAAAACGCAAAGCGCAAACACAAAAAAAAAGCGTAGCAGTGTGGCCTAGCCCTTAGTGGACATTATTGTATTGCCCTCTAGGTACTTCAGAAACTCCATAACTATACATTCCCAACACTCCGCTTTAATGTGATGTTTAGATTTAACCTTATTTTAAGACGTTTGTTGTTAATCTAGCAAACACCTCTTAGGTGTTTAAAATTATAGTTTAAAATGGTGCTAGTTTAGCCCCAACCAATCAGATCTTATTTAACATTTGAAAGCTAACATCTGATTGGTTCGGGCAAAATTAGCACCATTTTAAACGATAAGAACTTTTATTGAATAACCCTGCTTGTGCCGTATAGAAAGTAAAAAATCTCATGTTCTTCTATTCCAACAAATCCTGAATGTGATGTTAACTGAAACAAATCATCTTTGCTGTTCAGTAATTCATCATTATTTTCAGTGATCTCTGTTAATAGAGTTGTTTTCTGTGGAAATAATATTTATTCTATCAAGCTATACCGTATAATTAGTAAAAATAAAAAAAACTGTCACCTCCTGTCTTTCCTTTTGCACAGCTGCATTGTTTTGACATCCACATAAATATGAGAACAATACAACAAATCTCGCCGTTCAATTATAACATCACGGGACTTCATTAAATATCCCAAATGTATTTGCATTTCTACCAATTTTCTAATTCCTATAATTTCCTTGTTCAATGGAAGCCACAGAGAAAAACCTACTTTGACAGACACTTCAGGCAGGTAATGAGGATTTCGGAGACGGGTGGTCATGTAGAGTTTAAAATCCCTGCTGTAATGAATTACAGCCTCTCCAAGACGAATATATTCCAATCCACTTTGCTTAAATGTCTGTCTTAGCAACACAGGCTCCAAAATTGGATCTAGTTCTTCCGAGATATTCTCAATTAGCACAGGTGTCCCAAACTGAAAAGATAGAAAGGAGAGAGGAAAGGAGATTTAATACG
The DNA here is from genome assembly GCA_019447015.1 of Hymenochirus boettgeri. Lineage (NCBI taxonomy): Eukaryota > Metazoa > Chordata > Amphibia > Anura > Pipidae > Hymenochirus > Hymenochirus boettgeri. Next base: position 95,872,143 of record CM033471.1, on the reverse strand, counting down.
AATACAAATACTGATTTCATTTGAGGAGAGATTGCCAATTTAATGTGACACTGCTTGTGGGTTCCACACAGAATCATTCTGATGTTTGCAAAAATAAAGGGAGGGAGATTTGGTTACACTAGGTTTTAGATGTATTTAAAGCAGTAGCTTTTAAATGAAGCAAAATAAACTATATTAACTTGAAGTTACAGCCTTGAATTTAATATGTGAAAAGAACTGGTAGCTGTCAAAAGGGCTTAATATGAGTGATTTGTTAGTTGTTTGCTTTATTGATTCCTCTTGCACAGTATGTCGCTGGTGGCCTTTCATTTTATTTCTGTAGAGGTCATGTGGTGTTAAAGAACCATAATAAATGTTTGCTGCAAAAAGTAATATTAATGAGCATAAGGACAGCATAGGATGATGCAGTGTCAGCAAGAGAAAACCATCTACAGTCTATCAATATATCTATTTATCCTATTTAATTTTTGTATACATGTGTGCATGTGTGTATATATTGATCATATTTAAAACCATTGATTTTAAAATGTGCATTGTTCGTTCTTGTGCATGGTTTTTGTTGTGTTGTTTTGTTATCTGGAGGTGGGTTTCTGCATAGTGTAATATACACCACATTAGATGACATATAGGAGGGATTGCTCTGGTATATAATATAAGGGATAATACGCTACCTACAGTGTAATATAAGTATACGCCCCCAAGGAGTTCCATGACCATATAAAAGTACGAGGCCACAGGCCACAGGCTTTTATACACGTCATGGAACTCAGAGGTGAAGTAAATCTGTATATTACACTGTAGGTAGCTTATTATTTCTTGCTTGTTTTATTATTTCTTGCTTGTGAAGGTTCTCATTCATCCAGGTCATGGTATATCTGTTGTATTCAATTAGATCAACTGGACTTGAAATTTAGTTCTTGAAGACGTTTCGCTAGTCATCCGACTGGCTTTCTTTCTCTCTTCTGAATTGAGAAAGTCTGATGAACTAAATTTCAAGTTCAGTTGATCTAATTGAATACAACAGATATACTTTCTTATAATACATATGGCCAGCCCAAAAAAACCCAAACAAAACTGCCCACTACAACTGTCTCTCCCCATTCCTGGATTAGTCATTTACATAGGAATCCCTATTTAATGTATAAATAGTTAATTACTGCTCATATTGAAAAGAGAAAGAAGGAGCAAACATTGTCTGTCAAGAACAAATAGGGCTTTCTATATAAATGAATAATACAGGGAGGGGGAGACAGTGGGAGGGACAGTAGAATACTGTAACTCAGTGACATCACTGAGTGATTTGTAATATAGATTCTCGCCACTGCACCTCCCCATTGAATGCACCTCCCCATTATGTATTATAATAGTATTTTGAATTTGGTATTTGTACATGGTTTGCGCACAGCATAGCATATTTAGGTCTCAAATGTTCTGTTTTTATAAGGAAATGTGTTTGTTTCTTTTAATCATGTTAATGCGGTTCCTACAATCATTTGTCACAAACTGGCAGCTTGTCTGTATGAATGAGTGATTAATCTGAAAAGATTTGTTTAAGGCTACTATATGTTTTGGTGTGAATTGTAGGTAACTATGATTGGGCCCCTGGTTGTAATCTTGCAGCCCTAGCCTCCTAGAAACTGTCAGAGAACCATGTTACAGCTCAGAGGTCCACCCTTATATATTAGTAATATATAGTAATAGAAGATGAATGAAGACATATGTCCATCTAGTCTAACCCTTATAGGCTATTCATTAACCTCAATTAACAGTTGATCAAGAGAAAGACAAGAAAAAAAAACTGCTGAAAAGGTGGAAAACCCCTTCCTGGCTCCAAATGTCAATCAGAAAGAATCACTGGATCAACCAGAGCTGTATCTATTAATACGAGTAATTTTCAATTTCTTTTAGTTTTAGAAATATATCCATCCCATTTTTAAAGCTATTTAACGAAAAGCGTCATAGACTTACTACAACAGCTTCAAAAAGATAAAGCCATTGATCGAGCAATTATCATCGTCTGTACCCTGGTGAGGCACATCCATGCATATGCATGCATAAGATACATAAGGAAGGGGCACCACTAAGACCTATAGTCAGCAGCATCGACTCTGTAACATACAAGGTAGCAAAATACCTAGCCAACATCTTAGGACCATTGGTGGGAAGTTCTAAGCATCACATCCAGAACTCTCAGGATTTCACCAACAAGATTGAAGATATATTACTTGGTACAGAAGAAACTATGGTGTCCTATGATGTGACATCTCTCTTCACCTGTATACCCACCAAGGAGGCTGTTGACATGGTGAGAAAATGGCTAGGCCAAGGCTGCACTCTTACCAGCAGAACTGATCTCAACCCAGAACAGGTGTGTTCCTTACTGAATACCACCTATTTCAAATACAGGGATAAGTTCTATATGCAAAAACACGGATGTGCTATGGGATCTCCAGTTTCACCCATTGTGGCCAACCTTTACATGGAGGAGGTAGAAAAACAGGCGCTTAATACCTTTAAGGGCATAGCACCCAGCCACTGGTTCAGATATGTGGATGACACCTGGGTTAAAATCCATCAGAAGGAAGTACAAGCTTTCACAGAACATATCAATGCGGTAGACCAAAACATCAAAAAGGGAAGAGATACAAACAACAAACTGGCTTTCTTGGACTGCTTGGTAGAAGTTAAGGAAAATGGTAAACTGGAAGAAGAGGTTTACAGAAAACCAACACACACAGATCAGTATTTGGTGTTTGACTCCCACCACCCTTTAGATCACAAGCTGGGTGTCATCAGAACCCTGCAACAAAGAGCTGAGAACATCCCCACTAGCACAGAGGCGAAGGCTAAAGAAATGAAACATCTTTAAGGAGCCCTTAAAACTTATGGATATCCAGACTGGGCCTTTGTCAAAAGAAGTAGAAGGAACGAAAAGAACACGAATACCAACAGTGAAGGAGAAAAGGAAGACAGGCAAAAGAACATGGTCATCCCATATGTAGCAGGGGTCTCCGAGAAATTAAGAAGAATTTTCAAAAAACACTGTATCCCTGTCTGCTTTAAACCGAACAACACACTGAGGCAGCAATTGGTACATCCAAAAGACCCAATACAGAAACACAAGAAAAGCGACATCATATACGCAGTGCAGTGCAGTGAAGAATGCTCTGATTTGTATGTGGGGGAGACCAAACAGCAACTGCATCAACGTATGGCCCAGCACAGAAGAGCCAATTCCTCGGGTCAGGACTCAGCCGTGTATCTGCATCTTAAGGATAAAGGACATACCTTTGAAGATTGTAATATTAACATATTGGCAAAGGAACATGACTGGTTCAAGAGAGGTGTTAAGGAGGCCATTTATGTGAAAATAAAGAAAATAAGCCTAAATAGAGGTGGGGGGGTTCGACATCTACTGTCTGCCATGTACAATGCTGTTTTGACACCTTACTCTGGGCGTTCCTATAACACCTCTTGAAATTCCCCAAACTGTATGAAAAAATAGCTATTTATTTTTTGTCTGTCATTGATGCCTCATATAAGTAAAAACAGAGGCAAACATTTGGAAAAATCACACTCCCAAACATCCTTCTCACTTATTTTTTTTAGAAACTGCTTTTTTAACACCCCCTTGCAATTATCTGTTAAATCAACTATTTACAAGAAAATAAATACAAATCAAATCTTAATTTAAACTGTTCTACTCTGTGGTTGGTAAACTAAAGCATGGATATTCCATCTGGATGTTGAAATGAATCCATTAATATAAAATGAATAAGGTTTTCAGTGCAAAACTGTGTTTTTAAGCACAAATCCCAAGAGTTTTAATGTTGGTTGTTTTGCCTTTTCTAAAATTTCTAAAGAACCCCCCCCCCCAAAAAAAAACCTTTTAAGGAAATTCAATAAAAGTTCTTATTGTTTAAAATGGTGCTAATTTTGCCTCAACCAATCAGATCTTATTTAACATTTGAAAGCTAACATTTGATTGGTTGGAGCAAAATTTGCACCATTTTAAATTTATATTGAATAACCCTGTATGTCTCTGTTATACTAGTTGACCCCAGGAGATGTAACCAACAGATTTTTCTTACACTTGAGGGTCTTTGCCGCTGGGGGGGTTGCCGGCGTCTTGATCCGACGCGACGTCTTCGGGCTGGCGACACCAACCCCACTCAGGTCGCCGATGCCAGGCAGACTCACTGCGGCCGCCAGTGAGCCTGCTGGCACCGCCAGCCTCAGCGGAGCCGATGTTGCCAGCCACTTCTTTCTTCTTTCTTCAGCCATCTACTGCTCTAAAAAAAAAAATTGTCAATTATCAATTTCCAAATGCCCTGAATCAAACGGATATGCCATATGCGTGGATTCACACAGGGACGTGGCCACCAACTACTCAAATGGGAGCATGCACAGTGTAATTACAAGAAAAATATCAAAGTGCTCTGTAATTTAAACAGCCCCAAAACTTTGAAATGCCCCCCGCAAATAAACCCCCCACTAAATATCAATCTCCCACATTTTCTGAATCAAACGGATGCCATATGCGTGGATGCACACAGAGACGTGGCCACCAACTAGCTCAAATGGGACGCATGCACAAATGCAATTAAGAAAAAATCAAAGTGCTCTGTAATTTGAACAGCCTACACTATTTCTAAGGAAACAGTCCCGAAACATGGAAATTCCCTCCACAAACTATATATTTTTGGAATCTACACGCCTTCAGCTACGTTACGGTGCCATGCTTTCATACATGCATGAAGAATTCCAGACCAGCGATCCAAAGAACTCGGTGTTTTTACGAGATTTTGTGAAAAATAAAATGAGATGATTCAAGGGTTGAAATCTACCTAAACCCACTTGACCAGCAAAAAAACCCACTAAATAGCAATCTCCCACATGTCCTGTATCAAACGGTGTGCCATTTGCGTGGGTGCAAACAGAGACGAGGCCACCAACTAGCTCAAATGGGACGCATTTAGAAGTGCAGTTACAAGAAATTTTTTTAAAAACGCCACAACCCACCCCCCACACACACACTCTCCCCCTTTTAGTGGTATTTAGTGAAGTCGGTTAGTATGGAGAGTCACACACGTTTTTGCACACTTTACTGATCCTAAAATTCAATACGGTCTTTATTTGGTACCTCTGCAAAATTTTCCTTATAAAATATAGGCTGTTTCCCTTGAAATCGAACAAATAAGTATCCGCGTTTACTTTACCGATATCACTGGGGACATTGGGGAGCTGGAGAAGACAACTTTTTTTTCTAATTTATAGTTTTAGGGTAAAAAAAAAAAAGGGTGTGTGTATCACTTTAAGAATTTTTTTGTGTGTATTTCCCTTTTTTTCCCCGATCATTCCCAAGATAATCATCAGATCATCTAGGGAATGATACCGAACTTGGAATAGGGCATAAATGCCCGTTTTCCAATTCGAAATCCGATCGGAAAATCACTTCCCGGAAATCATTTTCCAGGAAGTGATTTTTCATTCATTGGCAAAGATCAATAATTTGGTGATCAGAAGTGATCACCAAATATTGATCTCTGTCCCATTTTTTTTCTAAGTCTTCGCTAAGTAGCAAGACTAGAAAAAATCCTATTTGTGAATGGAACTTTGAGTTCCATTCACAAAATGTATAGAAAAGCTGGCAGCTGACAGCTTTTTTATACTAGGTACTGCAGCATGATCAATTGAGATCAAGCTGCAGTACCTCAACTAGACCACCAGGGGCAGTCTCCTACCACTTCAAGGGAGACCCCGGTGAAGGAGGAAGCTCCGTGACGTCACCGGGGTCTCCCTTTCCGCTTCCTCCTCTTCATCCACGTGGGACCGGCAGCATTACGATCCACGGCATTGAAGTACTGTAACTCCCGATCCCCCCTCGGATTTGGACACAACCGAGGGGGGGTCGAGGGGGCTAGGGGGCAGCTGAATGCTGCCCCCGGGTCGGCCCTAGCGCGCGGTGTTTTTGCGATTTTAAAGGGGAAGCCACAGATCGTATATTCACGATCTGTGGCAGTTAAGCATTCTCTGCACAGATCGTGAATATACGATCTGTGGCAGGAAAGGGTTAATTTATTTGGAACTGTTTTGGATATGGACTTTTTTTTTTATTGACATAGAGCGTATATGTTTTTTTAATCTGTTTATAATTACTTAGGGGCTATTTATAAGGTTTGTTAACTTTTCGCGGCCGTTTTCGCAGACATTAACGCATAAATCGCGTTTACCGCGATTTATAAAAGTCCAAAAACGGCCGCGAAAGTTAACGAAGCGTTAACCTTTCGCGCCGATACTTACCTGTTACCGCCGCTTCTATTTATAAAGCGGCGGTACTGGTTTCGCTCGGAAAGCTCCTCTTTATATAGGTTTGCAGAAATCCATAATCCGTTTCTGATTGGTCAATTTTTAATACTTGCTTTACATTAACCAATCAGATTTCAGAACTTTCCAGAAATCTGATGGTTAATGTAAGCAAGTATTAAAAAATTGACCAATCAGAAACGGATTATGGATTTCTGCAAACCTATATAAAGAGGAGCTTTCCGCCGCGGAACTCAGATGCCATCGCAGTGTTCGCCTTTTTAATAATTGCTGTGATGAAGGAAAGTTGAAAAAATTGTGTTAAGGCTGGTGAGGCAAAAAATAAAAAAATAATGCCCGGTTATTAAATATGTCCCTCAGACCCCCATTTGACTTTATTGGTAAATAAAGAAAATCGGAACCTTTAAAAAAAAAAAAAAAAAAAAGATCTTTAAAAGGAAAAATTAACTCTAAAAAAGCGAAATCTCAGATGATCGTATTACAGTAACAAATGCTGGAAAATAGTCTAACACCCCGCGTACTTATTAGTATTGAGAACACACTTCACAATGTACTGACACCTCCATGGACCCATTGGCAGGATAAATAAATGTCCACTTAGTGTTTTCGCCACCTTCAGACTTGGCGAATTGGAATTAACTTAACGCAAAAATACACTTTTGCCATTTAATAAATATGCTTGAGCAGTTACGCCAGCGATGTATGGCGAAATGAGCTGAGTAATGACCTTTTGGCAAAAAGGCTGCATTAAAGAAGGCGGAAAAGTTTTACCAAACCTTATAAAATAGACCCTTAGGGCACGGCCACATGCCACAACGGCAAAGCATCGCACACACGGAATTGCATGCGATTTCATGTGCGATTTTGTTGCGTTGTGTGCATGCGTTTTTTTTCATTAAGTATTGAAAAACAATGCGATTGCGCGTTTTAAAATGCGGAACACAAATCGCAATCGCAACACACCCGAAACGTGCGTATTTGGTGCGTTGCCGCCTTTTCAACGATATAAAAAAAAACGAAAGCGCAAACACAAAAAAAAAGCGTAGTAGCAGTGTGGCCTAGCCCTTAGTGGACATTATTTATGCCCTCTAGGTACTTCCGAAACATCCATAACTATACATTACCCAACACTCCGCTTTAATGTGATGTTTAGATTTAACCTTATTTAAGACGTTTGGTTAATCTAGCAAAACACCTCTTAGGTGTTTAAAATTATAGTTTAAAATGTGCTAGTTAGCCCCAACAACAGATTTATTTAACATTGAAAGCAACATCTGATTGGTTCGGGCTAAATTAGCACCATTTTAAACGATAAGAACTTTATTGAATAACCCTGCTTGAGCCGTATAGAAGTAAAAATACTCATGTTCTTCATTCCAAACAAATCCTGAATGTGATGTTTAACTGAAACAAATCATCTTTGTGTTCAGTAATCATCATTATTTTCAGTGATCTTGTTAATAGAGTTGTTTTCGTGGAAATAATATTATTCTATCAAGCTATACCGTTATAATTAGTAAAAATAAAAAAACTGTCAACCTACTGTCTTTCCTTTGCACAGCTGATGTTTGACATCCACATTAAATATGAGAACAATACAACAAATCTCGCCGTTCATTATAACATCACGGGACTTCATTAAATATCCCAAATGTATTTGCATTTCTAAAATTTTCTAATTCCTAATTTCTTGTCAATGGAAGCCACAGAGAAAAAACCTACTTTGACAGACAACTTCCGGCAGGGGGTAGTATGAGGGATTTCGGAGACGGTGTGGTGGTCATGTTAGAGTTTAAAATCCTGCTGTAATGAATACAGCCTCTCCAAGACGAATATATTCCAATCCACTTTGCTTAATGTCTGTCTTAGCAAACAGGCTCCAAAATTGGATCTTAGTTCTTCCGAGATATTCTCAATTAGACACAGGATGTCCACAAACTGAAAAAGATAGAAAGGAGAGGAGGAAAGGCGATTTTATACGAATACCAAATACTGATTTCATTTGAGGAGAGATGCCAATTAATGTGACATGCTTGTGGGTTCCACACAGAATCATTCTGATGGTGCAAAAATAAAGGAGGGAGATTTGGTTACACTAGGTTTTAGAGTATTTAAAGCAGTAGCTTTTAAATGAAGCAAAATAAACATATCTTAACTTGAAATTACAGCCTGAATTTAATATGGAAAAAGAACGGTAGCTGTAAAAAGGGGCTTAAGATGAGTGATTGTTAGTTGTTTGCTTTTATGATTCCTCTTGCACAGTATGTCGGCTGGTGCCTTCATATTTATTTCTGTAGAGGTCATGTGGTGTTAAAGAACCATAATAAATGTTTGCTGCAAAAAGTAATATTAATGAGCATAGGACAGCATAGGATGATGCACAGTGTCAGCAAGAGAAAACCATCTACAGTCTATCAATATATCTATTTTCCTATTTAATTTTGTATACATGTGTGCATGTGTGTATATATTGATCATATTTAAACCATTGATTTTAAAATGTGGCATGTGTCGTTCTTGTGCATGGTTTTTGTGTGTTGTTTTGTATCTGGAGGTGGGTTTCTGCCATAGTGTAATATATACACCACATTAGATGACATATAGGAGGGATTGCTCTGGTATATAATATAGGAGTAATACGCTACTATAAGTGTAAATAAGTATACGCCCCCAAGGAGTTCCATGACCATATAAAAGTACGAGGCCACAGGCCACAGGCTTTATACACGTCAGGAACTCAGAGGTGAAGAAATCTGTATATTACACTGTAGGTTAGCTTATTAGTCTTTGCTTGTTTTATTATTTCTTGCTTTGAAGGTTCTCATCATCCATGTCATGGTATATCTGTTGTATCAATTAGATCAACTGGACTTGAAATTTGTTCTGAAAGACGTTTCGCTAGTCATTCGACTGCTTTCTTCTCTTCTGAATTGAGAAAGTCTGATGAACTAATTTCAAGTTCAGTTGATCTAATTGAATACAACAGATATACTTTTTTATAATACATATGGCCAGCCCAAAAAAACCCAAACAAAACTGCCCACTACAAACTGTCTCTCCCATTCTGGGATTAGTCATTTACATAGGAATCCCTATTTAATGTATATAAATAGGTTAATTACTGCTCATATTGAAAGAGAAAAGAGAGGAGCAAACATTGTCTGTCAAGAACAAATAGGGCTTTCTATATATAAATGAAATAATACAGGGAGGGAGGAGACAGTGGGAGGGGACAGTAGAATACTGTAACTCAGTGACATCACTGAGTGATTTTGAATATAGATTCTCGCCCACACTTTTTGACCACCTCCCCATTGAATTGCATCCCCCCATTATGTATTTAATAGTATTTTGAATTTGGTATTTGTACATGGTTGCGCCTCAGCATAGCATATTTAGGTTCAAATGTTCTGTTTTTTATAAGGAAATGTGTTGTTGGTCTTATTAATCATGTTAATGCGGTTCCTACAATCTATTTGTCACAAACTGGCAGCTTGTGCTGTATGAATGAGTGATTAATCATGAAAAGATTTTGGTTTAAGGCTTACTATATGTTTTGGTGTGAGGTGAATTGTAGGGTAAATATGATTGGGCCCCTGGTTGTAATCTTGCAGCCCTAGCCTCCTAGAAACTGTCAGAGAACCATGTTATCAGCTCAGAGGTCCACCCTATATATTAGTAATATATAGTAATATAGAAGATGAATGAAGAAATATGTCCATCTAGTCTAACCCTATAGGCTATTCATAGTAACTCAATTACAGTTGATCAAGAGAAAGACAAGAAAAAAAAACTGCTGAAAAGGTGGAAAACCCCTTCCTGGCTCCAAATGTCAATCAGAAAGAATCACTGATCAACCAGAAGCTGTATCTATATAATACGAGTAATTTTCAATTTCTTTTAGTTTTTAGAAATATATCCATCCCATTTTAAGCTATTAACGAAAAGGTCATTAGACTTATCAAACAGCTTCAAAAAGATAAAGCCATTGGATCGAGCAATTATCATCGTCATGTACCCTGGTGAGGCACATCCATGCATATGCATGCATAAGATACTATAAGGAAGAGGGGCACCACTAAGACCTATAGTCAGCAGCATCGACTCTGTAAATACAATTGGTAGCAAAATACCTAGCCAACATCTTAGGACATGGTGGGAAGTTCTAAGCATCACATCCAGAACTTCAGGATTCACCAACAGATTGAAGAATTATACTGGACAGAAGAGAAACTATGGTGTCCTATGATGGTGACATCTCTCTTCACCTGTATACCCACCAAGGAGGCTGTTGACATGGTGAGAAATGGCTTAGGCCAAGGCTGCACTCTACCAGACAGAAACTGATCTCAACCGCAGAACAGGGGTGTGTTCCTTACTGAATACCACCTATTCAAATACAGGGATAAGTTCTATATGCAAAAAAACACGGATGTGCTATGGGATCTCAGTTTCACCCATGTGGCCAAACCTTTACATGGAGGAGGTAGAAAAAACAGGCGTCTTAATACCTTTAAGGGCATAGCACCCAGCCACTGGTCAGACTATGTGGATGACACCTGGTAAAATCCATCCGAAGGAAAGTAAAAGCTTCACAGAACATATCAATGCGGTGGTTAGACCAAAACATCAAAAAGGGAAGAGATAAAACAAAAACTGGCTTTCTTGGATGCTTGGTAGAAGTTAAGGAAAAATGGTAAACTGGAGAAAGAGAGGTTTACAGAAACCAACACACCACAGACAGTATTTGGTGTTGACTCCCACCACCCTTTAGATCACAAGCGGGTGTCATCAGAACCTCGCCACAAAAGAGTGAGAAATCCCCACTAGCACAGAGGCGAAGGCTTTAAAGAAATGAAACCATCTTTAAGGAGCCCTTAAAACTTATGGATATCCAGACTGGGCCTTTGTCAAAAAAGAAGTAGTAAGGAACGAAAAAACACGAATACCAACAGTGAAGGAGAAAAGGGAGAGACAGGCAAAAAGAAACAGGTCTCCCATATGTAGCAGGGGTCTCGAGAAATTAAGAAGAATTTTCAAAAAAACTGTATCCTGTCTGCTTTAAACCGAACAAACAACACATGAGGCAGCAATTGCGTAATCCAAAAGACCCAATACAGAAACACAAGAAAAGCGACATCATTATAGCAGTTGCAGTGCAGTGAAGATGCTGTGATTTGATGTGGGGGGAGACCAAACAGCAACTGCATCAACGTATGGCCCAGACAGAAGAGCCAATTCCCGGTCAGGACTCGACGGTATCTGCACTTTAAGGAATAAAGGACATACCTTTGAAGATGGTAATATTAACATATTGGCAAAGGAACATGACTGGTTCAAGAGAGTGTGTTAAGGAGGGCCATTTATGTGAAAATAAAGAAAATAAGCCATAAATAGAGGTGGGGGGGTTCGACATCTATGTCTGCCATGTACAATGCTGTTTTGACACCTTACTCTGGGCGTTCCTATAACACCTCTTGAAATTCCCCAAACTGTATGAAAAAATAGCTATTTATTTTTGTCTGTCATTGATGTCATATAAGTAAAAACAGAGGCAAACATTTGGAAAAATCACACTCCCAAACATCCTTCTCACTTATTTTTTTTGAAACTGCTTTTAACACCCCCTTGCAATTATCTGTTAAATCAACTATTTACAAGAAAAATAAATACAAATCAAATCTTAATTTAACAGGTTCTACTCTGTGGTTGGTAAAACTAAGCATGATATTCCATCTGGATGTGTGAAATGAATCACATTTAATATAAAATGAATAAGGTTTTCAGTGCAAAATGTGTTTTAAGCACAAAATCCCAAGAGTTTTAATGTTGGTTGTTTTGCCTTTTTAAAATTTCTAAAGAACCCCCCCCCCCAAAAAAAAACCTATTAGGGAGATCAATAAAAGTTCTTATGTTTAAAATGGTGCTAATTTTGCCTCAACCAATCAGATCTTATTTACATTTGAAGCTAACATTGATTGGTTGGAGCAAATTTGCACCATTTAAATTTATATTGGAAAACCCGGTATGGTCTCTGTTATATCTAGTTTTGACCCCAGGAGATGTAACACACAGATTTTTCTTACATTGAGGGTCTTTGCCGCTGGGGGGGTTGCGGCGTCTTGATCCGACGCGACGTCTTCGGTGCTGGCGACACCAACCCCACTCAGGTCGCCGATGCCAGGCAGACTCACTGCGGCCGCCAGTGGCCTGCTGGCACCGCCAGCCTCAGCGGAGCCGATGTTGCCAGCACTTCTTTCTCTTTCTTCAGCCATCTACTGCGATGGATCTGAGTTCCGCGGCGGAAAGCTCCTCTTTATATAGTTTGCAGAAATCCCTAATCCGTTTCTGATTGGTCAATTTTTTAATACTTGCTTTACATTAACCAATCAGATTTCTGGAAAGTTCTGAAATTGATTGGTTAATGTAAAGCAAGTATTAAAAATTGACCAATCCAGAACGGTTATGGATTTCTGCAAACCTATATAAAGAGGAGCTTTCCGAGCGAAACCAGTACCGCCGCTTTAATAGAAGCGGCGGGTAACAGGTAAGTATCGGCGCGAAGGTGAACGCTTCGTTAACTTTTGCGGCCGTTTTTGGACTTTTATAATCGCGGGTAAACGCGATTATGCGTTAATGTCTGCCGAAAACCGGCGCATGAAAATGTTAACAAATTTATAAATATGCCCCTAAGTAATTTATAAACAGATTAAAAAAAAACATATAACGCTCTATGTCAATAAAAAAAAAAAGTCCATATCCAAAAGAGTTCCAAATAAATTAACCCTTTCCCTGCCACAGATCGTATATTCACGATCTGTGCAGAGAATGCTTTAACTGCCACAGATCGTGAATATACGATCTTGTGGCTTCCCCTTTAAAATCGCAAAAACACCGCGCGCTAGGGCCGACCCGGGGCAGCATTCAGCTGCCCCTAGCCCCTCGACCCCCCCTCGGTTGTGTCCAAATCCGAGGGGGGATCGGGAGTTACAGGTTACTTCAATGCCGCGTGATAGTATAGTGCTGCCGGTCCCACGTGGGATGAAGAGGAGGAAAGCGGAAAGGGAGACCCCGGTGAGCTCACGGAGCTTCCTCCTTCACCGGGGTCTCCCTTGAGAAGTGGTAGGAGACTGCCCCTGGTGGTCTAGTTGAGGTATTGCAGCTGATCTCAATTTGATTCATGCTGCAGTACCTAGTATAGAAAAGCTGTTCAAGCTGCCAGCTTTTCTATACATTTTGTGAATGGAACTCAAAGTTCCATTCACAAATGGATTTTTTCTAAGTCTTGCTTAACTTAGCGAAGACTTAGAAAAAAAAAATGGGGACAGAGATCAATATTTGGTGATCACTTCTGATCCAAATTATTGATCTTTGCCAATGAATGAAAAATCACTTCCGGAAAATGATTTCCGGGAAGTGAGTTTTCCGATCGGATTTCGAATTGGAAAACGGGCATTTATGCCCGTATTCCAAGTTCGGTATCATTCCCTAAGATGATCTGATGATTATCTTTGGGAATGATCGGGGAAAAAAAGGGGAAATACACACAAAAAAATTCTTAAAGTGATACACACACCCTTTTTTTTTTTTACCCTAATAAAAACTATAAATTAGAAAAAAAAAGTGTCTTCTCCAAGCTCCCCAATGTCCCCAGTGATATCGGTAGTTAAACGCGGATACTTATTTGTTCTATTTCAAGGAAACTAAGCCTATATTTTATAAGGAAATTTTGCAGAGGTCCGGTACCAAATAAAGACCGTATTGAATTTTTAGGATCAGTAAAGTGTTGCAAAAACTTGTGGTGACTTCCATACTAACCGACTTCACTAAAATACCACTAAAAGGGGGAGATGGGAGAGTGTGTGGTGGTGTGGGGGGTGGGTTGTGGCGTTTTTAAAAAATTTCTTGTAACTGCCACTTATAATGCGTCCCATTTGAGCTAGTTGGTGGCCTCGTCTCTGTTTGCACCCACGGCAAATGGCACACCGTTTGATACAGGACATGTGGGAGATGTGCCTATTTAGTGGGGTTTTTTTGCTGGTCAAGTGGGGTTTAGGTAGGATTTCAACCCTTGAATCATCTCATTTTATTTTCACAAATCTCGTAAAAACACCGAGTTCTTTGGATCGCTGGGTCTGGAATTCTTCATGCATGTATGAAAAGCATGGCCACCGTAACGTAGCTGAAGGCGTGTAGATTCCAAAAATATATAGTTTGTGGAGGGGAATTTCCATTGTTTCGGGAATGTTTCCTTGAAATAGTGTAGGCTGTCAAATTACGAGCACTTTGATTTTTTCTTGTAATTGCATTTGTGCATGCGTCCCATTTGAGTAGTTGGTGGCCACGTCTCTGTGTGGCATCCACGCATATGGCATACGTTTTGATTCAGAAAATGTGGGAGATTGATATTTAGTGGGGGGGTTTATTGCGGGGGGCATGTCAAAGTTTTGGGGCTGTTTGAAATTACAGAGCACTTTGATATTTTTTGTATTACACTGGTGCAGTGCGTCCCATTGAGCTAGTTGGTGGCCACACGTCCTGTGTGAATCCACGCATATGGCATACCGTTTGATTCAGGGCATTTGATAGATTGATAATTGACAAGTTTTTTTACATGACATGGAAATTTGCCATGATTTTTAACTTTGAATTGTATTTTTATAATTTTTCCTGAAATCTTGGTAAGAAAGCGAAATTGTACACAAAATAGCACCCCAACCATTGGTGGTATGCATAAAAGAACACACCATTGTATAGCTGAAGGTGTTGTAGAGTCCAAAGAATATATAGTTTTGGGGGGTATTCTAATATAGAGGGTTGTTGTTTAGTCTGACAAATCTGAAAAGTTGCTGTAATTGGGCCACTGGTTCATTGGCTCACTTGTGGTTAGTTGATCTCACGTCTGCGGTGTGTAACCATACATAGGGCATACCGTTTGATTCAGAACATTTGGGAGATTGATATTTGGTAAACTTTTTTTACATTCATTGGGGGTTGGTTTGGCATATTCTACCTTTTGAAGTTGTTTTGGTTAATTTTCAGACAAATGCGAATTTCTACGAAGAACGCGCCCAACACCATTGATTGTATGAATGAACAAACTACAGCGTTACGTAGCTGAAGGTATGTTAGATTCTGAGAATATATAGTTTTGCGGGGGGTAGGTTTCCAAGTTAGAGAGGGTGTTCAGTTTGGAAAAATCTGGGAAAATGCTGTTATGGCTCACTGCGCATTGTTTACATTTTGACTAGTCGCTTCCACGTCAGTGTGTGTAACCACACATATGGCACCACTGTTGATTAGGAATTTAGGAGTATGATATTGGTAAGTTTTTTTTAACATTACATGGGGTGGTTTGTGTGTGATTTTGTAACTTGAAATGTATTTTTCTCTATTTTTCCAGAAAATTGTTGTAGAAATGCGAAATTTCTACGGAAGAAAGAACTGCGCCCACACCTGATGGTATGAAATGAACGAAATACAGTGCTACATAGATTGAAGGTGTTTAGATTTCAGGAATATATAGTTTGTGGGGGGTGGTATTTCTGAGTTATTAGGGTGTTTTTGTGGAAAAAACTGCAGACTGTCAAATTCGGAGTTGGCTAAATATTTCGCTGTTTCTGAGCCATCGTGCATTGTCTCACTTTGTGGCTTTTCGCTTCCACGTCCGCATGTGTAACCACACATATGGCATACCGTTTGATTCAGGACATTTGGGAGATTGATATTTAGTTACTTTTTTTAGATTCCATCAGGTTTTGGCATGATTTCTACCTTTTGAAGTTGTGTTTTGTTCATTTTTTCAGAAAAGTGCGAACTCTACAAAGAACTGCGCCCACACCATTGATGGTATGAATGAACAAACTACAGCTTTACATAGCTGAAGGTGTGTAGATTTGGAATATATAGTTTGTGGGGGTTATTCAAGTTACGGGGTGTGTTTTTTGTGCGAAAAAAAAACTGCGTATGTCCAACTTCGGAGTTGGCTAAATATTTTCGCTCGTTTCTGACCATCGTGCCTTCTCACTTTGTGGCTTTTCGCTTCCAAGTCCGCGTGTGAACACACATATGGCATACCGTTTGATTCAGGAGACATTTGGGAGATTGATATTTAGTAACTTTGTTTTAGATTCCATCGGGTGTTTGCATGATTTCTACCTTTTGAAGTTTTGTTTTTTTTGTCATTTTTCGAAAAGTGCGAAAAATTCTACGAAGAACTGCGCCCACACATTGATGGTTATGAATGAACAAACTACAGCGTTAACTAGTGAAGGGTGTGTAGATTTCAGGAATATATAGTTTGTGGGGGTTATTTCTAAGTTACGGGGGGTGTGTTTTGTTGGAAAAAACTGCGAGACTGTCCAAATTCGGAGTTGGCTAAATTTTGCGTATTTCTGAGCCATCGTGCATTGTCTCATTTGGGCTTTTCGCTTCCACGTCCGCGTGTGTAACCACTAATAGGGCATAACGTTTGATTCAGGACAATTTGTGGAGATTGATATTGGGTGTTTACCTTTTTTTTACATTCCATGGGGTTTGACATGATTTCGACCGTTTTGAACGTTTGTTGATGTTCATTTTTTTTAAAAATCTGGTAGTAAAAGTGCCAAACTTCTACGAAGAACTGCGCCACACAACATTGATGGTATGAATGAACGAACTACAGCGTTTACATAGCTGAAGGTTGTGTAGATTTTCAGGAATTATAGTTTGAGTTTGTGGGGGGTATTTCTGAGTTGGGGGGGTGTTTTGTGGAAAAACTGCAGACTGTTCAAATACAAAACTGGCTAATTTTTTTTTGCTGCTACTGACATTTGGCACTGGTCACGCTCTGGGTTAGTTGGTAGCCATGTCTCTGGGTACACCCATGAATGTGGCATACCGTTTTATTCGGGAGGGGTTAGGCTTTCATATTTGAGATGCGTTTGAACTTTCCTCCACAGTTTTTAGCTGAAATTCGCATTTGATTTTGTCTCTGATTTTACAGTTGAGGAAAAAAAGGAAAATGTGAGAAAGTAACTTACAATTTGACGAAGAGCTGCGTCCGGGTATCTGCATTTTGATCGAAACTAACCTCACTCGTAAAATCCTGCGAGTGTGTAGTTTCTAAAAATATCTCACTTGGGGGGATAGTTTAGATAATTTGGTAGATATTCTATGTTAACTGTCAGTAGTGGTTACACATTTTAATTTGGTGTAATATTCTAGGAGGTGCAGTTTTAGTTTGGGGGGGTCTCCTGTACAGGAAACGTCGGGTACCTACATATATCTGGTATCGTTGTACTCGGGAGTATCTGAGCTTTTAGAAACAGTAAGATTTTTGTGTGTAACCTTAAGATAACTATAAGTAAAAATGGGAAAAATCCATGAAAATTTGCAAATTTTTCATTTTTTTTACATATTTTACCCATAATTCCAGTAAAATTTCCAGAAAAGTTACAAAATTTTGTTACCATATTAAAGTACACTTTGTGCTGAAAAAAACAAAGTATAATATTCCTGATTTACTGCAAGGTTTCCTACTGTAAAATTAGTCTAAAGCGATTAAGGACAAAATCCTGAAAATTCTTCTGGCAGTTAACGCAAAAAAAAATGAAAATCTCCTGGCAGTGAAAGGGTTAAACCACAAGTTTATTAGAGTCTACACATGATGCACAAAGACATGCCGATGCCTGATGCGTTTTGTGTTTACAAACACTTCATCAGAGGTGCTGCATGGTACAGATATCATTAACTATTTATAGAGGTAGACACACCTCCTTAATTAACACATAGCTGCCAAGGCCATAGGTAAGGAACAAAGAGACAAAATAGAAAATTATACAACATAACATAATGAATGGATACGAAATCGCAAATATGTATATATTAAACCCAATCATAAAACCAAACAACAATGTAGATATTCTACAGAAAGTGCATGCTAGGAGACAAGTATACAGATAATTATGGCAAAAATAGCTTCATGGTATAAAGAGATTAAATCGTAACCAAAGCTAAGTCCAGACTACAAAGTAAAACAAGAAAGGTGAAACCAACTAATTAAAGGAAAAATAATATAATAATATGAAATATGGAATCATAAGCTGACAAAACGGGATACATCCCGTGTATAATTAAGTCCAAAAGGGATACGTGTCCCTAAACGAAAGATCCATTGAGTCTTGGATCTAAGAAGACAAGCCAGTCTATTACCTCCTCTGTATAGTCTACGAATTCTTTGGATCCCTTGAAAACTAATGCAATTTAAATTACCATTGATACATGCAATAAAATGTCTAGCAATAGGACTATTCTCATCTCTTTGTTTTATTGTTTTAAGGTGTTATGAACACCGTTTTCTAAATGGGCAACTAGTGCACCATACATATTGTTTGGGGCACGATTTACATGAGATGAGATAAACAATAAAGTCACAGTTGTACGGTGTCCATTTTAGGACATCATCAGGTATCGGGTGTCGGGTATCAGGTGTCGGGTATCAGGTGTCAGGTATCAGGCATCAGGTATCGGTTATCAGGCATCATGTATCAGGTGTCAGGTATCGGGTGTCAGGTATCGAGTATCAAGTGTCAGGTATCGGGTATCAGGTGTCAGGTATTGGGTATCAGGTGTCAGGTATCGGGTATCAGGTGTTAGGTGTCAGGTATCAGGTGTCATGTATCAGGTATCATATTTTGTGTATTAAGCTGGCCATACACTAAGCAAACATTAAATAGGTTAGACATTAGATAGTTTAGCAAAATGTGACCTAGCTTTTGGGGAATAACATTAAAATTTTTTTAATAGAGGTGGGCATACCCTTAACAACCAGTAAGTGAAGATAAATGTGTGTAAGAGTATGTACCTGTATCTGTGTGGGGGTGGGAGGTATTAGCGTTTGCATTTACGACCATGAAACTAATTGTTTTGATGACATGACCCTTAGGCTGAGGCCACACAGCAACGCACAGGAATTGCGCACACAATCGCGAGCGTTATCGCACGCGTTTGTGTGCGCGATTCTTGTGCGTTTTGCTTTTTCGCCATTTTGCGTTACCAAAACGCTAATGGACACGCAATCGCATGCACATCGGAAATTGCGGGAATTTTCAACTTCCCATGATTTCCATTTTAGCAAAAATCGCAGGCGCAATCAACGCGTGCGCAAACGCGCGAAAAACACGCTAGTTTGGCCTAGCCCTTAAACCTCGAAATATCCATATTAGAAGATTGTACCCTTTATGGGAAAAAAATATCCTGATATTTGCAGATAATGCAGTAACGCTTCCACCGATTCCTTAGCTAGCTAAAATAGAAAGAACAGTAATTTAGCTTTTCAAGCCAAATTAAAAAATAAATAAATATATATATATATAATATATATAATAATAAAGCTGAAAATAAGCACCATCTATTGCATGTAAAAGTCTGCACATGTCCCTAAATGTACAGAAAAACACATCTTTGTGTCATTCCTCATGTTTCAGGTTTCATGTATCAGAGTCAGGTATCATTCATCAGTTATCAGAGTCAGGTATCATTCATCATGTATCAGATTCAGGTATCATTCATCATGTATCAGAGTCAGGTATCATTCATCAGTTATCAGAGTCAGGTATCATTCATCAGTTATCAGAGTCAGGTATCATTCATCATGTATCAGAGTCAGGTATCATTCATCAGTTATCAGAGTCAGGTATCATTCATTAGGTATCAGAGTCAGGTATCATTCATCATGTATCAGAGTCATGTATCGTTCATCAGGCATCAGAGTCAGGCATCAGAGTCAGGTATCAGAGTCAGGTATCATTTATCAATGATATCTGATGGCTGATAACTGATTCCTGATTCTGATACATGATAAATGATACTTGAATTTGATAACTGACTTTGATGCCTGATGAATGATACCTGACTCTGATACCTAATGAATGATGTGTGACTCTGATACCTGATGAATGATACCTGATGAATGATACCTAATGAATAATGAATAACACTGATAGCTGACTTTGATACCTGATGAATGATACCTGAAACATGAGGAATGACACAAAGATGTTTTTTTTCTGTACATTTTAGGACATGTGCTGACCGTTACATCCAATAGAGGGTGCTTATTTTTAGCTTTAATTTTGGGGTTTTTTTTAAATTTCGCTTGAAAAGCTAAATTACTGTTATTTCT
Organism: Hymenochirus boettgeri; assembly: GCA_019447015.1. Lineage (NCBI taxonomy): Eukaryota > Metazoa > Chordata > Amphibia > Anura > Pipidae > Hymenochirus > Hymenochirus boettgeri. The sequence continues at coordinate 95,851,649 of CM033471.1, read as the reverse complement.
ATTTTTTTGTCTTTGACTTCTTTTATTTAATAATTTTTTTATCATTGATCAAAAGTTTTTTTTTACTATAGTTACCCTTTAAGTATGCTGCCACAGAAATGGAAGGGTCAGTAGGTGTGTGTACCTGGGTAAGATTGGGGGTTAAAAAACACATTTTTCTGATTATTGATTAAAATGTGTTTTTTGACTATAGTTACCCTTTAAGTATGCTGCCACAAAAATGGAAGGTTATGTCAGTAGGTGTGTGTACCTGGGTAAGATTGGGGGTTAAAAAACAAATTTTTCTGATTATTGATTAAAATGTGTTTTTTGACCATAGTTACCCTTTAAGTATGGCTGCCACAGAAATGGATGGGTAGATCTGTAGGTGTGTGTACCTGTATCAGGTTAGGGGTTAAAAAAACAGACTTTTCTAATGATTAGTCAAAAAACAATTTGCCTATAGTTACTCTTTAAGTATGGCTTCCATGGGAATGGAAAGGTTTGTGTTTATGACCATGAAACAAACTGTTTTGAAATATCCACATTTGAGGATTGTTACCATTATAGTCTATGGGAAAAAATGTCCGGAAATTCGCCGATAACGCTGTAACGCTTCCGCGGATTCCTTAGCTAGAAGATAACACACTTCTCCTATATGTCCCGCATGTCTGTACCGAATTTCATGTGTCTAGCTCAGAAACTGTGGGAGGAGATACAGTCCAAAAAAGCGAAAAAATAAAATGGAAGAAGAAATAGAAAGAACCGTAATTTGGCTCTTTAAACCAAATTAAAAAATAAATAAAAAATAAAGCTAGAAATAAGCACCATCTAGTGCTAAAATGTACAGAAAAAAACATCTTTGTGTCATTCCTCATGTTTCAGGTATCAGACTCAGGTATCATTCCTCAGGTATCACTCCTCAGGTATCACTCCCAGGGTATCATTCTCAGATTGATTTTTACTGTTGTTACATCCAATAGATGGCGCTATTTCTAGCTTTATTTCTTCTATTAAATAATTGAGACTATACCAATGTCAATCGTACCACTATAAAATCAGTTCAAATAGGTCCACACTAATTAAGCCTTTATACTGACCAATTGACATTCTGTAAATATATATTTCTATTATTACACAGGTAGAAAGAGGCAGACAGAGCTCCTTTTATGTCAACCCCCCCCCAAAAAAAAACACAAAAAAAAAACCCCTATGTATTTTTAAAAAGTCTGTATAGTGTATTAAAGTTTTCAAAATTAATGGTCCAAATTGGATATCTAAAGGTAAAGAACCGCTGCTTGTAAAATGCGAGTCTTTAGACATTAGATCTATCTAATGTCTGCTCCTGTATGGCCATGATACCTGATAACTGAATCCTGATAACTGATCATGATAATGATACCCAATACACAATATTAATAAACCACGCCTGACCTGATAAACAATAACTACCATAATACCTATCAACCAATACCTGACACAAGACAACGATACCGATAAACAACACCTGACACCCGATACATGATCTAATGAATGATACGATGAATGATACCCGACTCGATAACTGACTCTTATACCTTATGAATGATGCCTGACTCTGATGCCTGATGAATGATGCATGACTGATACCTGACTGACAAATGACGAATGATAACTGACTCGATGACTGATGAATGATGCCTGACTCTGATACCGATGAATGATGCTGACTCTGATAGCCGATGAATGATGCCTGACTCTGATACCCGATAGAATGATACCTGACTTGATAAACTGACTCTGACACATGACAAATGATACCTGATCTGTACCCGATGAAGTACCTGACTAGATACTGATGACTGATGTGACTCTGGATACCTGATGAATGATACCTGACTCTGATTGATTGACCTGACTCTGACACACTGACGAATGATAACTGCCTCTGATACCCAATGAATGATACCTGACTCCAATAGACGATGAATGATACCTGACTCAAATAGACGATGAATGATACACAATGAATGATACCTGATACATGAAACCTGAAACATGAGGAATGACACAAAGATGTATTTTTTCTGTACCAATGAATATATATATTTACAGAATGTCAATTAATTGGTCAGTAAAAAGGCTTAAATAAAAACAGATACAGGTACACCCAGCTACTGACCTACCTTTCCATTCCTATGGAAGCAATACCTAAAGGCTAACTATAGTCAAAAAACTAATTTTGATCAATAATCAAAAAAGTGTGTTTTTTTAAATAAAAGAAGACAAAGATAAAGAAATAGAATGGACAGTAATTTAGATTTTCAAGTGAAAGAAATTAAAAAAAAAAAATAAAGTAAGAAATAAAGCATCAGAGTCAGGTATCATTCATCGGGTATCATTCATCAGGTATCATTCATCAGGCATCATTCATCAGGTATCATTCATCAGGTATCAGAGTCAGGCATCATTCATCAGGCATCAGAGTCAGGTATCATTCATCAGGCATCAGAGTCAGGTATCAGAGTCAGGTATCATTCATCAGGCTTCAAAGTCAGTTATCAAATTCAGGTATCATTCATCATGTATCAGAGTCAGGAATCAGTTATCAGCCATCAGATATCATTGATGAATGATACCTGATTCTGACACCTGATGAATGATACCTGACTCTGATACCCGATAAATGATGCCTGACTCTGATACCTGATGAATGATGCCTGATGAATGATACCTGACTCTGATGCCTGATAAATGATGCCTGACTCTGATACATGATGAATGATACCTTACTCTGATACCCGATAAATGATACCTGACTCTGATGCCTGATGAATGATGCCTGACTCTGATACATGATGAATGATGCCTGACTCTGATACATGATGAATGATACCTGACTCTGATACATGATGAATGATACCTGACTCTGATAAATGATACCTGACTGATACATGAAACCTGAAACATGAGGAATGACACAAAGATGTGTTCTTCTGTACATTTAGGGACGTGTGCAGACTTTTGCATAGATGGTGCTTATTTTCAGCTTTATTTTTATATATATTATATATATATATATATTTTTTTTTTTTAATTTGGCTTGAAAAGCTAAATTACTGTTCTTCCTATTTTAGCTAGCTAAGGAATCGGTGGAAGGGTTACTGCATTATCGGCAAATATCAGGATATTTCTTTCCCATAAAGGGTACAATCTTCTAATATGGATATTTCGAGGTTTAAGGGCTAGGCCACACTAGCGCGTTTTTCCCGCGTTTGCGCACGTGTTTCGCGCTCGCGGTTTTCGCTAAAATGGCAATTGCGGGAGCGCGAAAATTCCTGCGATTTCCAGTGCGCATGCGATTGCGCGTCCGTTCGCGTTTTGGTAACGCATGTGTTCACCATTTTTGCTGCATTAACACATGCGTTTCCATAACGCAAAATGGTTAAAACGCATGCGTAAAACGCGAACGCAAACACAAAACGCACAAGAATCGCGCACACAATCGCGTGCGATAACGCTCGCGATTTTGTGCACGATTCCTGTGCGTTGCAGTGTGGCCTTAGCCTAAGGGTCATGTCATCAAAACAATTAGTTTCATGGTCGTAAATGTAAACACTAATACCTCCAACCCCCACACAGATACAGGTACATACTCTTTCACACATTTATCTTCACTTACTGGTTGTTAAGGGTATGCCCACCTCTATTAAAAAACTTTTAATGTTATTCCCCAAAAGCTAGGTCACATTTTGCTAATCTGTCTAATGTCTAACCTATTTAATGTTTGCTTAGTGTATGGCCAGCTTAATACACAAAATATGATACCTGATACCTGACACCTGATACCTGACACCTAACACCTGATACCCGATACCTGACACCTAACACCTGATACCCGATACCTGATACCTGACACCTGATACCCAATACCTGATACCTGACACCTGACACCCGATACCTGACACTTGATACCTGATACCTGACACCCGATACCTGACACCTTACACCTGATACCCGATACCTGATACCCAATACCTGATACCCGATACCTGACACTTGATACCTGACACCCGATACCTGACACCCGATACCTGATGTCTGATACCCGACACCTGATACCTGACACTTGATACCTGACACCTGATACCTGACACCTGATGATGTCCTAAAATGGACACCGTACAGTTGCAATTAATGTACTCTTTAATCTGAGTTACATTACTTTGGAACATAGATCCTACTAGCAAGTACGAACATACTGTGCACTGGCTACTACCACATCTAAATGTGCCCAAACTTTTGAGCCACCCGGTACTATTTCGAGGGGCATGAAATATCAAGTAAATTGTATTATATTATAAACAGCTTACTATAAACAATTTGATTACTGTGCAGGTCATGGGGGATTTAGAGATTCCTAAATTTGCTATTTTTATCACAGATTATAGAAGTTCATACTAGACAGGATGCTTTGTTGTTTTGGTCATACCTACTAACCCTAAGCTCATTGATTGATGGAGATGAAAGTAAACTTAGAGAACAGTGATCATGATATATTGTCATTCATATGTTACAAAAACAAAAATGACATTTGTTAACTTACTAATATAATCCATTCAGCTCATAGATTGGGTTGATAGGTAAAGATACTAAACAGATACTGAACAGAAGTGGACTGCTTGTAAAAGGTTATTAAAATATAACACTTCCAAATTTATACCTTTAGGGAACAAATGTAAAAAAACAATTAGGTCTGCGCCTGGGTGGTTTAATGCTGAGGTAAAAGGGGAAATGGAAAGAAGAAAAGGGCATTTAGAATCTTTAAATAAAGAGGTAACAGATCTTTTTAGGTTACAATCTTTCATCAATAGATGAGTACAGAGAATGTGGGGCTAAGATGATTATAGAGGAATTTGCTAAACGGGGTCCTGCAGCTCATACCGGGACGCCTTCCCCAGCACTTAGAAGTGCCCTTGAGGCACTGTCAAGTGCCTTTGTTAGGAATCCTGCAGCTGGAAACCATGACCCCCATTGGCACTTAGAAGCGCCCTTGAGGGTGTGTCTTCTTTCCTCCCAGCCGACGACACCAACTCCACTGATGTCGCCAACACCAGGCCAATTCCTTATTGTAACCAATTCTGATTGGTTACAATCAGATTCTTCCATAAAGTATACCAATCAAATTCTTTCTGAAAGACTCTGATCGTAACCAATTCTAATTGGATACAATCAGATTCTTTCAGAAATAATCTGATTGGCATACTAACTAGAGATGGACCGTATTGCGGATCTAACCCCGCTTCCACGGCACATCTCCAAGATCTGCGAATCCACGGAACCCACAGATTTTCTGGAATTATGCTTTCCGGATTTTCCGAACCCACATTTGAAACTTTTCGAAGATTTTTATGTATCAAAATCGCAGCTATTTTGAACCGTGCCAACCCCCTGGATATAAAAGGCAGCTAGACAGACTCCACTTCATTAGTGGAGACCTGACAGTGTAGGAGTTTTTTTTACTGCTTTTTGAGCTTTCTCTGTGTGAATTTTATTGTGGTGGATTAGCACTTTTTTTAACCACTCCTGTGTTCAAACAATTTGGGACACAAAAGTCCTATAAGTTTTTTGGACAAATTTAGTGTTAGGCCTTTTAGAGGTCTAGAGGCCCTATTTAAAAGCACACGGTATTGCAGTTTAGCGATACAGTGCATTATCGATAATGTACAACCATCTCTGTAAATTAACGCTGAAGGTTCGATTATTAACAAACCAATTCTGGAGGACCAAGACAGTGGTATGGATGCCAAAACTACGCGCCAGCCAGTGCTATGTAGCCCCTCCATTATAGTGCACTTCTGTCACTGTACGCGCCTGGTGCCCATTGAAACGCTTCAAATCCAGGATTTTTAGGGGGGGATTTCTGAAGAAGCACAGTATGAAGTTCATGACTAGAGATGGACTAGACCCCGAACTTGAACCCGAGCTTTAACAGTTTAAATAGACCCGAACTATTCCGGATTTTGAACTTCTGAACTTTTAATGATTATTGAATTTTTTATAAATATCAAACATTCAAATTGATGTTCCTCAACCTTAACGCTCCATACCTATATAGAAAATAGGGGAGTGTTCACCTACCCCCTCCATTAGCAGAGCTCCACGTGAGAGGCCTTTAAGCATGGTGCCGCAGTCCTTGAAAACATATACACTGCAAACAACGGCTTCAAGCTTTAGGGTTTTGAAACGTCACCTTTATTTGTAAGCAATGCTGATTGGATACATTAAAATTATTTCAGTAGATTGGGTTACTTCCGCGCTATGGTGTGGTAGGGAATGTCTCCTTAAGTAGGCTGGCTGTAGTTACCCATATCCCCAAGCGCAAGCAAGATACTTTTAAAGATTTTAAAATTATTTCAGAAAGAATCTGATTGGTATACTTACCAATAAGATTCTTTTTCAATCAGAATTGGTTACAATCAGATTGGTCTGTTCCCCAGACCATTTCCGAGGTCCCAGAGCCTTTTACAGTAAGTTACTGTATCATGTTTTCAAAATTTTTGAAAATTCCTTGAGAACTGAAAATTCTTTGAAAATTCAAAAATTCTCTAATTTTCAGAAAATTTAGAGCGTGGCTCCAAAATAGAACATGGAAGCTCGAAAAACAGTGCGATCGTGAGGAAAGTTTTTTTTTTGAAAAGTTCTGGATATATGTATGTGTTCCCCAGACCATTTCCCAGGTCCCAGAGCCATGTACAGTAAGTTACCATTGCTATGTTACCTTATATTTAGGCTGATATGTGCGGATTGACTTTAACGGGTATTTATGCGGATTTTCGAATTTTCAAATGTTTCCAAAATTCCGCGAATGCGCAGGTGGAACGGATTTTAGCAGTTTCGCCCATCTCTACTAGTGAACAGCCTAAGCTCAAACAAGGAGATTTAGTAAGGACTAGAGTCCTGGGTATACCATCCAAGTATAGGGACATAGTGCCAGACATAGGGGTAGAAGATTCCACTACAGTGACCTGAGAGCTGGGGTGGCACTAACAAGCTGATTGTTATTTATGCTGTTTCTGATTCCTCTGGTTTGTATTTATATGATATCTGTGCCATGCTATGTCGCCTCTATTGTGCTACTTGCAATACTTTATTAATATAGTGTATATAAAATACCATTTAAGTTCAAGAACCACTGGTGCCCATTTATTGCATTCTACCTAGAGTGGTAGATCAGCAACACCCTGCCTTGTGTGCATAGAATTTGGGTAAGGCTGACAGTCTATAGCGCAATTAAGTACCCCATATTACTATTGCCTTACACTAGCTTAAAGGGTAACTGTTGTGGTCTCAGTACACTCAGCACACTCCTACCTTTAAAACAACTCCAGGATCATGCTTCTAGCTGCAATTTATGCAAACTTATATCAGTATAAAGGGTGATGTTTTCAGCTAGCACTGAGCATGTCCAGTTGATGTATCCTACTGCTGTAACTGTCTTTAAATAGCTTCAGAAAAGATTGGGGGGGGGGGGGGGATTATTACACAGCACATTATGTGACTGTCACACACTTCCTTGTTCATCCTGACTGTTTGAGTGTAAATTTAAAAGCCTATAACTTAAGAACCCGAGAAGCTAGAAGCATCATTCTTGTCTTGTTTGAAAAGTATAAGGGGAAGTCTGTTATCTACCAGAAACCTTAAATCTTGTTGTGATTCTCTTGGGTTTAACAATATATTGCACTTCCTGTGCCATTTCCAAAACTTTTTGGAAATAGCTTGCCGTAGCCTATGCCATGAATGCTAAGTCAAGTTTTACGATGCATATACTGTAAATAAATGCACTTGTATAGCAGGTAGAGATGTTCCATACCAGCAATTTGCATTCCATTTTCACATTTTTTGAATTTTGAAAAAATTAGACCCATAATAGTTAATGTGGAAAAAAATCCTAAAGATCTGAGTAAAATAAGGCTAGTAAAAACTACTAAATGTTAATGGCACCTGAGAAATGGTATGGGGAAACACATAAGAATCATCAAAACACAAATAAAAACAAACTTTTCGCAAGTATATTTTAGTAACCCTTGAAAGCAGCCTTGTATTTTTGATAACCCTCGGAATTTGCTTTGTATATTCAATAACTCTCAAAAAAAGCACTGCATGTCTTCTCTCATGGGTGACAGAATATACAAGGCTAATTTTGAGGGTTACAGAAAGTAGCCTCAACTAGTAAAAAATAGCTCCATACTTTCGAGGGCTATTGAAAATACATAAAGTTCTGTGATCTGAAGTGATACGGAACCAGGTCTCTTTCGGACCCAAATTCCATCTCTAATAGCAGGTTGTTGTTCAAACTACTTATGTCTATTTTTTTAACAAATTAGTAATTAGGAATGCTGTTTCATGAATTAAAAAATGAATTTTGGGTCCAAAAACGGCAAGAAAATTCAGATCTTAATTCAATTACCCCAAGATTGCTGTCACCACACACCATTTTCAAATCTATGCATGCAATTGCTCATTATTTCCAAATTTACAGGACTAGGCACAAAGCCATATTATGAGTGCAGAACAGGTGTCTTGGGGTCATAAATCATAATAAACCACTAGACAAGATGACAGAAACTAACAAGGTAATTATAACTTAAACAGCGTAACGTGTAAAGAATTAACCACATTTTGTTTATGCAGATCTGTTTTCGAAGCTTTGGTGACCAACAGTACCAAAATACATTCAGGAATAGAAATAATTTTAGAAAGAAAAAAATATATAATTCCTGTTATTAAGTTACCTGTATACAATTTCCAACTGTTCTTAGGTAGTCAGTGTCAGAAGCTTTGCAAATTTGGATTTTGTTCATTTTTTCCATATTTCTAATCCACTTATTTGCTTGACCTTGAGGGTCTATCATAAGAGGCCAGCGTTGAGCAGACATCACAATAATAGCATTTTCAACAGAGAAACTGAAATGGAAAATTAAAGGTCCGTGTTTCCATGTTTCTTTTTGAATTACCTCCACACCCCCCATCTGTCATTCTACAAAGTCTATTAAAACTCCAAATAGGTGACATACTTATCTTTTGGCAGCCCATGAAATTGCCATTCCATAATTTTTACAGGATCTCCTAAGGTGCCTGAAAGGGCAAATCCATCAGAAACAGGAATTTGTTTGTCTTTACACATTATAAACCAGTCTTTCAAAATCTCCTGTAGAAAGAAAAGAAATGAATGATATGAAAACTACAATCATAAATACTATTAAGCTGTGTTCCTAGGTGCAAATAAGATTAGTATAATAATTTTCTGCCTTACAATTTCTAGCTCATACAGAACAAAATGTGTGGGTACATTTCCAGTAAAGCCTAACATAAGTACAAGTAGATTACATAAGATTGCTTATGTTGCTTACGTGTATTTTTAAAAGAACAGCTTTAAATCCAATACTGCTTGGAATTTCTGCTTTAATATTATACAGTATTATCTCTAATAATGTGTTTAATGTGTAGATTCCATTTTGAGAGTAAATATAGTATAAGCATCTACAGTCAATAAACATCCATTAAGTGGTGTTACTGTATGCCCTGATTTCCTTTTAAGAATTGTTTATTTGTATAAAAGAGAAGGATGAAACGTATGTAGCAAAAATCAATGTAGAAATCAATGACAAGGAAAAGTGGTAATTGATACATTTTAAAATTTAGGGATTAAACCCAGAGGAAATAAAATATATGCCCCTAAATGTAATAATTATAAAATAAAGGCAATAAAAAATAATAGAATAATAGAATAATAGTCACATGTGAAAGAAGCTCCTGCTTCCACTCGATTAAAAAGCAGCATAAGTGGAATTAAAGCAAGGAGAATTATGATGGGGAGAATTAAACCTAGAACTGTATAGTCTCACCCCAGTACACCAGGTTTGGCAACTTGCCATAAATCAGTATGTGCCAACACACGCTTAACTCCATCTCCTCCCCTTTTCTGATGACGTTTTACACATCACGATGGCCCACCACGCCCCCCTTCCCTCAAACGCCTTCGCCCTACCCTGCCCGGAAGCCACATTTGACAGGGTGGGATGCCTGTATACAAGACATATCAGGGTATGTGATCGAGTTAGAAACTAATGCTGAATCTCAAAAGGTAGCTTAAAGGGCATGTCCATCCCCAAAACTATTTTAACCCACTACTGGCCCCACTGTGTAGTGTAATAAAATCCTTACCTTACATCCCTGCATCAAAAAAGGCTGCCCTGCTATGTCCCTCCAAAGTCCAAAAAACTGGCCACCAGGTGCCTGGCAGCACCTGGCAGAGTCCATATAGGACTCTGCCTCCTGTCTCTCCTCCGGGAGAATATTGCCATGCGCACTGCAGCCCTCCCCACCCTCCCTCTCCCTCCCCCCTCACTCTCCCTCCCTCCCCCCACCCTCTCCCATCCGTTTTGCTCTCCCTCCCTCTAGTGTGTAACCCTTTGGGGTATAGTAGGTCTCCCTCCCCCAGCCCCAACCGCTTTAATAGTTTTTCCAGAAACTCCCCCAATCATTACTGACCATATCTCTCCTCCAGCCTCTCAGCGGCTGCCGGTCCGCCCCCCTGCTTGCAGTTTCATGCAAGCAGAGGGCCGGGACAGTACGCAGTAGGAAAGAGGTAAGTTAAGTAACGATCTGGGAAGTTTCTGTAAATACTATTATAGCGATTGGGGCTGGGGGAGGGAGGCCTACTATACCCCAAAATTTGTAAAAACTGGGTGGACATGCCATTTAAATAACTGAGATCCTAACCGTGTAGACAACATGGAAAACAGGAGGAGATGCAATAATATCCGAATTTTAAGACTACTGGTATCAGTGGAACAGGCTGATCTGAACAGGCTCTGCAAAAAATCTTTAATTGTCTCCTGGGACAGTCAGAGGAGTCGACTGTTGAGCTGGACCGGGCATGCAGATGCTTAATAGAGATGGCCGAACTTCTGAAAGTTCGGTCTGTTTTTGAACTTTCGAACTATATGGAGAGTTCGAAAGTTTGAAAGTTCGTAAACGGACCCATTAAAGTCAATGGGAGTCAAATAGTTTAAAAAGTTTGAATGAAATACAATAAAAATATCAATGGTAACTTAATGTTAATAGCCGTGGGACAAAAGCGCAAAAGGCTCCTTCATACGCAGTTTAATATCGAGCAGACCACCTCACAATTGCAAAAGAGGTGGTCAGACCTGAAAAGACAACGGCGTAACTACTTCCAGGACATCCAGAGAAATGTCCAAGGCAAGTATCAGGCAGTTCTGCGACAGATCTTTCTCCTGTGGGAACTCGGCCAGACAAGCTGTCTATGTATAACCACTATATGAAGTTACTGCACTATTCTTGTTACTTTTATAGCACTTCGCAAACCGCCACAAATGATTGCGGGCCTTTAGTGCTTTTCTCTTAAAGGACTCAAAATGCATATGTTAGTTAATGTTAGTTATTGTTAGTAAATTTTAATGTAAATGTTAGTAGATGTTAGCTAAAGGACAAGTACACACAAAAAATATTTACAATATTAACCTATAATACAAAATTTTAAAGCTTTTTTCCTAAACGAATCATAATACATATTTTTTTAATGTTAGTTAATTTTAGTTAAAGGACAAGTACACACGAAAAATATTTACATTATTATTTTTTAGTTATTATTAATATATTTTATTATTATCATTTACTTTTTAATATATAAATTTGCAGATGAGGGGATCTGTTTCCGGTAGTGAGGAGGGTGGATCACCTCCTGTTTTACCTCCTGCAGGCCCTGCAACACCCCCACCACCAGAGATAAGGCCTGCTGTTTCCCCTTCCCCTCCACCACCAGCACCAGCACCGGGACTATCTCCCCAGCACCGGCAGGATGACACTGTGGAGAGGCTAAAGAGTATAGAGAGACGCATGACATTCGCTGCATAAAGCGTGAAATTATTATTTTGGGGGAAAAATTTTTCCCCTACCCACCACTATGTTTCCCTCCCTGAGTTTATTATAATTGTTATTATTATATTTTTATGGATATATAGAGCACCAACAAAATCAGTGGCGCCTAGTTTTTACATTTAGTAAATCAGTTGAAGTAAACAAATCTCTGTGTTTTATCTTTACAAATGATTACAAACATAAATATTCAGGCTTTTCCCATACCCCATTGGCTTCTCTCCCTCAGAGTATGCTTCGTACAAGGGAAAGCGGGGAAGGGGTTACACTTCGTAGGAACAGCACCATTGAGTAACAGTAGACCCACTGCAGTTTGACTTCATTGTTGCAGAGCCAGACAGGCTTGGCCCCACTGGACAGACCCCATACCCCATTGGCTTCTCTCCCTCAGAGAATGCTTCATGCAAAGGAAAGCGGGGAAGGGGTTACTCTTCATGAAAAGGCCTGTATGAGATGGTATGTATGACATGATCAGAGTAGGTAACACCACAAAGGTGCCTCATGGAGAGAGAGACAGGAGAGCAAGTATGGAGAGCAGATCTGGTACTTGGTAGGGTTGAAACGTCCCCCTAGAGGAATGCCCTATTTCCTCTCGGTCCAGGTCACCTAAATCCTCCTCATCATCGGGCGGCTGCTCTGCACCGTGATGCCCTGGCTCAGAAAGCACCACAGTGTTGGCGTCCTCCTCTTCCAGTAGCTGCTGCTGCTTCCAGTAGCTGCTGTCGAGTATGCCGTGCAGGGTGTGGAGAAACTCCAGTGGGATGGTATCCGGCATGGTGGCATCATCGTGTACTGACTTCTGGGCAAAGTACCTATGGCCAGGCACCTGCCACTGTGGTGTGACAATAGCCACAAACTCCCTGAATGCTGAACTGTCTACCAGGCTGAATGGTAGCAGCTGTACCACCAGGAGTTTGGCTAAGCCAGCTGTAAGACGATGGGCTTGGGGGTGACTGGGGGACAATTTCTGCCTCCGCTATAACAACTGGGGAAGAGAGACCTGCATTTTATCTGCAGCAGCAGTATCAAGAGGCCTCTAAACTCTGCATGCTGAGGAAGGCTGTCTCTCCTCCCTAACATCCACCAAGGAAGCAGCTGATGGGGCCGGAGGGGGAGGAGGAGGAACAGTGGCTACCTGGGCACGAGGAAGGGAACAGGTCAGCAGCTCCCACCAGGCAAAATGGGGGAGCATCATATGCCTCCTCATAGAAGAGGTGACCAGAATTGCTGCATTTATCCCACGGCTAACACGTTGGAGGCACAGACTGCACACTGCAACAGTGTTGTCCCTGGAAACCAATGAGAAGAACGACCACACAGCAGAGCCACCGGCATGCACTGGAGCAGAGGTCACTTGCCATTGTGGGGCACTGCCACCAGATTGTTGACGTACCTCCATGAGCAGCACTAGGTGCTCTAGACACACTGCCTCTGCCCCTACCCCTTACCCCAGTCCTGCCTCTGTTTTCAGGCTCGTGCTTGCACTCTGAGGGCTCCCCCTCAGAGACACTATCCTCCTCTTTCACTTGTGGCACCCATGAATGATCGGTGACCTCATTGTCCACTTCCACCTCCTCAATACTGGAGGCTGTGTCACTAATAGCAGCAGCAGCATCTGGGACCTCACCCCCTACATTATTTCCCTGGCTGCTCACAGACTGCTGCGTGACATTGTCAGCCTCCTGTCCCCCTGTTCACCAAGCATTTTTCTCCACCTCGGGTGTCAGGAAAGATTGTGCATCAGTGCACAGCTCTTCCTTAAGAACACTAGCCCCACACATAGTGTGCAAAAAAATATCCTGAGACTCCTCCGGATCCCCGAAGGTAGTGGTCAGATGGGCAACATACTCCCAATAAAGAGGATCAGGGTCCATGCCCACAGTAGGAGCCTCAGGTGAGGAAGGAGCACAGTATCTACATTGTATCTACAGTATCTACATTGTTAGCTTGGCTGCTCTGTGCCTGTGAAGAGGTAAATGAGGAAGGCTGGGTAATCCACTCTACTACCCGCCTTCCCTGATCAGAAGGGATAGCCCTAGCGCTGCTACCTTCAAACATATCGGGTATAGATATAGATAGGGGGGTTAGTCCTTAAAAGGACTTTTGGGTCTTACAAGGGTAGTCCTTAAAAGGACTGTTGTGTCTCAAGATGTGTGAATACAGGGGTGGTTAACAACAAGTGCTAAACCACCACACTGAAATCTACACACAGAAAGCTCAAAAAGCATAAAAATTTTTTTTTTAACTTTGCTAATTCTCGAAACTGCAAGCCTCTAACGTTCGATAATTATCGAAAGTCCGGAAAATATCTGGGTAAAGGATAGTTCGAGAAGTCCGGGTCAATTCGAACTTGAATAGTTCGGCTCGAAAAGCAGGCACAGTATCTACATTGTTAGCTCGGCTGCTCTGGGCCTGTGAAGAGGTAAATGAGGAAGGCTGGGTAATCCACTCTACTACCCGCCTTCCTTCATCAGAAGGGATAGCCCTAGTACTGCTACCTTCAAACATATCGGGTATAGATACCCGTCTTCCCTGCGAAGGGCCAGGTAGCTCCTGGCCAGAGCCTTCAGTAGGCTCTCCTCTCCCTCTCCCTCCACGTACAGAAGCACCCCTGCTCCTGACTCTCCCTCTTGTTTATATATATGTGTATATACACACAATACACAAAAGACCAAGTGACAAAACGACACAGACAGAGGACAAAACACACAATAACACACACAGAAGCAAACAAATAAACACAAAGCTTTATATGACATAGACACAACTGACAGCAAACAGCAAATCAGACAGCAAAAGCTGCTGATTGCTGCAAAAAGGCAACACTGTCAGCTACTCAAACACAAGGGCGCTGACACACAGATATAGAAAGACAAACAAAAAACAGGACACCTAGACCTCTAAAAGGTCTAACACAAAAACTGTCCAAAGGACTTATAGGGGGGTTAGTCCTTAAAAGGACTTTTGGGTCTCACAAGGAAGGTTAGCCCTTAAAAGGACTGTTAGGTCTCAAGATGTGTGAATACAGGGGTGGTTAACAAGTGCTAAACCACCACACTGAAATCCATACACAGAAAGCTCAAAAAGGTCAAAAAGCACAAAAAAATGTTTTTAAATTCGCTAATTCTCGAAACTTTAAGCCTCGAACGTTCGATAATTATTGAAAGTCCAGAAAATATCTGGGTCCAGGATAGTTCGAGAAGTCCGGGTCCATTCAAACTCGAATAGTTCTAGTCCATCTCTAATCCTTAAAGGGTAACTGTGATCTCTAAACAAGTGAGGGTTAAATGAAAGCCTGCAGTCATTCATTTAAAATGAGCCCTAGATCCCATAACTGGCTGCAGCCTTTTAGAAATAATATTGTGGGGAATATTCAAATTTCCTGCTTCCAGTTGGTTAAGTGACATTACCTTACCTCAGACCCACCTCTTCAACCCGGGAGAGAAGCATGCTCAGTTAAGACTTAGGGCATGGCCGCACTGCAATGCAAACGCAATCGCATGCGATTTCATGTGCGATTTTGTTGCATTTGCGCATGCGTTTTTCAATAGTTAATGAAAAAAATGATTTCGCATGCGTTTTTCAATAGTTAATGAAAAAAACGATTGCAATTTAAAATGCGGAACGCAAATCGCAAACGCAACGCACCCGAAAACGTGCGTTTTCAATGCTAAGAAAAAACGTATGCGCAAACGCAAGCGCAAAAAAAAATGCAGCAGTGTGGCCTAGCCCTTAATGCTGGGGAAAACAGGAAGTACCTGGGGGAAAATGTGACAGTTGAGATGTGGAGCCTATTAATACAGGCAGGAAGTTATATAGCTAACCCCATAACATGTCAAAAGCCTGCAAATGCTCAGAGAATTTCTTCAATGGAACAACTACAGTGTCTCTATATACTCAGCATGCACCCTGCAAAAACATAGGGCTCTACAACCACTGCTAGAGATGGATCTTAACAAGTTCGAACAGACTCGGACTTTTTGAACTATCCCGGACCCAAATTTCTCAGACTTTAGAACTTTCCGGACTTTCGATAATTATCGAATCAGTGTTGTAGGGTTTGGTAACCCTCGATCATATGATTCAAGAGTTTGATTCAAGAGAATCTTCTATTCGTTTGTGGGATAATAATCGAAAATCGAACGTAGAAGCTTGAAAGTAGTTCCCCTTTAAGAAAGTGACAGCCCAGCTCCATGAGCACAGACAGGGAGATGCAATATCCCGCGCTAATGGGAAAATAACCGTTAAATTCACTCTAACCTATGTACTAATGTGTTAGCGAAGGTTTTTTGCTGCCTGCGCCATGGCGTAAATTTTACTTAGCGCAGCGAAAGGGATGCAATTAATTTTTGCTCCAGTTTATGCGCTAGTTTTTTGCACAAAAATTAACTTCGTTTCTATTGTGTCTTTAAAGCCGCGCAAAAGGTCGCAACTTACCGCTAGTGATTTCACAATGTATTAACAGTGGCAAAGGGGTTAATACATTGTGGAAACGAGTGTAGGTAGGTTGCGAATGCGAAATGTATTGCATCTCCCCCTAAAAGTTCTAACTGAGCATGTTCTACCCAGTAAATGAGGGATGCATGTTTGTCACAAATACAGGAATTTGTGTACCAACACGGCTCAAATAAAATGGTTTAATAAAATAGTTTAATATATACATGCATAATATATAAATGTTACACCTGTTTGTCCCTCTACTTAACATTTGTATGTTATGAGACAAGAAGCTGTACTGCTGGAAAAATGTACAAGACATCATGTGATGAAATCAACATTTTCAGGAGGATTTACAGAGGTGATTTAATGGGATAAAGAAGTAACATAGTAACATAGTATTGGAGGCTGTATAAAGACATACGTCCACCTAGTCCAACCTAGTGCTAAATGATTTACGATTGGTCAGTGTAATTTTATCTACTAGATGCAGGAGTATCGGAAGAGACATTAGTGCAGCCGCTGCAAGCCTAGAAGATAAGCCCAGACCAAGTGAAGCTCTTGGTTAATCTCCCTGTAAGTGTATAAATTTGTAATGTATTCTTCAACCCCATGCTTTTCAATTAAACAAAGCTTAATTTTTGACTACACTTCTCCTTTAAAGGGGAAGTTCAGTGCAAATACATTTTTCAGAAAAAAGAGCAGTATTTTTCCATCCCAATGACCTTAATCTGCCCATTCAGAGTATTGTGTCTGTGTATAAATAAATGAAACCGAAATACTGACTTCCTGCTGGCAGGACCCCTAGTAGAGACCGTTATGGTCTTGCCCTTGACCCAGCGCCTGGGTTGATTCAGTTGCTCAGTGGAGATCTGAGCATGTTTGACCCATCCAACAGCCAATCAGTAGAAATGACTGTTAGGAACATTCCAAGGATGTGGTGCATCCTGGTAAGAAGAAGGACCGTTAGAACCTAAAATGTCAGCTCACTAATATCAACAGCAGGGAACAGCAAAGGGTGTGAAATCAACAGAGAATATGTAGAATAACTAAGTATGCATTACACAAACTAACAATTTAACAAATATTGATAATTCTCACTGAACTGTCCCTTTAAAGGGCATCTTTAGTGGGAAAATGAACTTTTTTTTTCTTTCTTTCCATGAGTTCTATAATTTCCCTCAACCCCCAGAGTTCTATAATTTCCCTCAACCCCCAGAGTGTCTGTAAGTTCTGTAATACTGTAAGTTTCCCTCTCTGTCCTGAGATACACAAGAAGAATAGTGATTGCATTCCTCTACTCCTACTTGTACTGTCATTCAAATCCATGTGATGTGAACCTCTTCCCAGTTCAAGTCCCTCCCTCATATAACATAGAGATAACAGCATTAGCAGGGGGAGAGAGGTAGCTTTGATGGCAGAAAAAAGGCTGCACTTGACCCCCCTTCTTGATAGACTTCACTGATTGATGATGGGCTACAAAGAGAGAGATCATATTGCAGTATTAACTGTACTGTTCTCCCTTCTCTTCCATGTCTCCAGGACAGCTTGCTTTCTATTGGCCACTGTGCGTGGGTGTGTTTTTCAGGATGTTGAACTTTTAACTCCTACTGCACATTATAAGCTTGTGGTTAGCCGGAGTTGAGACATGGAGGAGGTAACAGAGGGGAGGTGAAGGGGAGAGTGCAATGACAGAGGTAGGATAAAGGCAGCACAGAGTTCATGAATTTAACTTTGCAATGAGCCAATGTGTTTTTTTTCCACAATAGATGCCCTTTAAGCATTGGGCTCTATGTGAAATGCACTCTAAGCTAGGGTACAATTTATTTATACCGTGATGCACTTAAACAGCTTTTCCAAGTGGGATTGGAGCGACATAAAGGTTTCAATAAATGGTAAATGTTATTATAACAATTTTAGCACCATTTTAAATAAGAACTTTTATTGAATAACCCTATTTATCTGTAACTGTTGCAATACTAAAGCTAAATTCTGTGTTTTTTTGTTTATTTGTATATTTATTCAGTTTTACTGGAATTTCATTTATATATAAAACTTCAGTATAATATATTAAAGCATATGTATCCGTTCTACCACAATAATAAATCCCTGTAAAAACAAACTTTTTAAAAATGAGTACCTAGGGCAGGGAGGTAGGTTTGATTATTTCTACCTCCCAATATTGTTTTGTTTAGGAGCTACAGCACATACATTTTCATCTGCCAGGTTAGTGCCATGGGCACCCAGGAAGCCTGGCAGAAGCAGTTTTCTTTGTGCTTCTGCTCATAGAAATATTATTGGGAGGTACTTGGGAAAGTAACAATCCTACCTTCCTGCCCCAGGTACTTTTCATTTCATCTGTTTTTGAAAAAACTTTATACTCACTATAGTTTTCCTTTAAAATCTACATTAGCCATTGAAGGAATCATCACTGGACCTTTATAAAATAGGGCCCTTAAAGATATGATAGTCTGAGGCTTACCTGTCGGAAATATGGGGTGAAAGGACCTAGATAAGCCACAACTCCTGCACATAATATTAAGTCTCCAACTATATTTTGATAAGTGTGTTCTAGCTGTAGAGCAATCTTCGACCAACGTTCTTTCTCGCCCCCAAGTCCGTTAATTAGTTTCTCGGCACGATCCAGTTTCACCCTTAAAAAATGATTATAAATATGTTAGAAATATTCTCCTTACATCATTACAAACTGTTCTAACACAGCATGGATATTTTCTTCTTAATCGCATTGCAGCACAATGGTTGCTTTCCAGCTGGTGTTCTTGTATGAATGCCAGTTGACAGGAATTATAATTTACTGCAAATTATTAGGTTAGTGTGTTTCCAACATTGAGCTTCATTAAACCTAGGGTCTTGTTAAGAGATAGTATATGTTTTGAGAAAGTTGGTATTTGATTCCTATAATTGCTAGTTTAAGCCCAGCTTTCATGAATTATTAAAATGTGTGTATAATTCCATTATATTTTATATTATATGAAAGGACGGTATTTAAAAAAAAAAAAAAATATCGTAAAAGCCTAAACCAGTGTTTTAATGTGTATGGTTTTGTGTCATATAACACTGAGTACTTAGTGTAGGCAGAGAACAATGTAAAAAATAATAAGGGTGATGTACCAAGATCCGCAAGTTGTAAATTCTGTTTTAAACCCACGATTAATGTGTTTTCAGCAATGTAACAATCACATGGCAAAAAAGAAAAAAGCAACAAAAATGTATGATGTATGATGCAATAATATAGAATGTATGATGCAATTATATAAATCCCAAGTCTCACAGCTATATACTGTATTAATGTGCATGGTTGGCTTGTAGGGAAAAATTAAATACTGTATTATAGGTAACAATATTATTTTCATGCCCCTTGTGCAAAATGTATTTAAGGCTACATTTTTCTTTTCAGCTTCATCTTTGTAATAGGAACTGCAGATCCTAAGCTGGCTATGTCATTTAGTATAGTATAGTATTTGAGCTTGAATAAAGCAATACCCACAGCAATACCCACATTTCCTGCTTATTGATCCCGATGAATGGGGGGAACCAATCACTATGAAGTGTTAAAAAAATTCCTTCCAGACTCCAAGTGTCAATCGGAAATATCCCAGGATCAACTCACACTTTATGCATCAATACCAGTATCATGCAACATTCCTTCATCCAGACCTTTTTTTTAAAACTATGAATGAACTCAAATTTATTTGCACCAACTGCTTTAAGGTGATTTTTAAACCCCAGCATTATAAACTTTTGAATTAAATTTCTTGTAAAATATAGCAAAGTTATAACTTAAAAAACGGTTTGAATTTTATGTCAGGCAGTTATATATGAAGTACAGTATATTCTAACTTTAAACATTTACTCTTTTTTTTCAATGTGCACTTTCTATTGGAGCAATGTTGTCTGGAGACTTTAGTTCCCTTGTAAGTCAACCTGGTGTAAATAATGTTTGAGAAATTGTCTTTCCTGCAAATCCGACAATTCATTGTGGTTTGTATATTATATTGCAAGGCTTGATTATAACATACAATAAAACAGTCTGGTGTCCTTCCTGAACCGGTCTACCATCGGACACTGCATGGAAGGGAGACTCCCAATCACGGGGGGGACCGGCACCTCCAATGTGGAAAAACTCCTGAAAGTCACTACAAATAAATGAATGGGACGAGTCTTCAACCTTGTGCACGACAGTCCTTTATTATAACATATGGCAACAAACGTAAGGTGAGGAAAACACACTCCAGAGACCTCTCCCTGACGTGTTTCGTGACATTAGTCACTTCATCAGAAGGATAACAAGATCCCACCCACAACTCCATTTTAAATATCGTATTAAAGGTGATGTTTCTAATTAAAGGTAATGTGTATTGACACACAGTAAAATATTTGAACAGATCTTTAGAACACACCAGTGTAATAGGTTCTTAACCCTTTGTGTTAATATGTGTAACTCCTTTACTCTATAAATACAATGTTTTATAATACAATCAGTAAAACCTGTGTAATCTTAAAGCAGTTAAAAAAAGTGAATAAAGTGTAGCAATTCCATATAATACACATAGATAAAAATGATAATAAAAATATATAAATTGCTCAATAATTATGTGAGACATAGTTGGACCAGATGCAGCAGCAGCCTGCCGAACACACTTCAACTGGACTGAAAGGGCACATATCTACTTATAATAACTCATTCCAAAGTTCTAGGTATGCAAAAACATCTGAACATTTCAGACCGTCCATAATACAATACAATAACATTTGTAAAGCGCTTTTCTCCTAAAGGACTCAATGCGCATAATGCCCCTGTGTCTATGGAAATACACATACTGCACATTACCACCCACCATATAGAGATCTAGCTGCATGCAACGCAAATAAATATACTACCTTTACTTTAACCTTTATGGTGCAGGCAGCTTTTCACAATTTGTTGTTTTAAGTACTGAAGAATTTTCATGATTTTGCCCTCAATCGACAAATTTTACAATAGGCATTCCCCCCCGAAATAGGGAACATTATACACAATGTGCATTTTAGCAAGATAATACAATTTTTTTCTGGAGATTTCACTTGATGTTTGGGTTAAATATGTAAAAAAAAAAAAATTGCATTGTTATTTGTAAAAAAAAAAAACTTACCCACACAAATCTTATTGTTTCATAAAGTGCTGAATTTTTCCTGTCTGGGAGACTCCCCAAAATGAAAACCAAAAACGTTAGACTAAATTAAAATCTATAAGCCCTTGATGATTAATGTAGGATAACAACAAAATTAGCTAAAATATCCCCACATATAAGATATTTTTTAAAACTACTGTACCAACCCCTGGATTTTTATGGGTGGACAGTTTAAAAAATTGAAAGTTTCTTTTTCATATTTTGCTTTTTCCAAAAAAAAAAAAATTAAGTAAAAGCAGAACTTCACACAAAAACTTTTTTGCAACTAACTCAAATAAGAAAGCCGAATCTCTCCTGAATAAAATGCATATACATGGGTGTGCACAGAAACATGGTCACCAACTAACCCTAAAGGGACCAATGCACAAGTGCAAATACAGAAAACCAAAATTAAACTGCTCTGTATTTTGGACAGCTTTCTTTTTTCAAACTTAACACCCCTCAAACTTTGAAATACTCTATATAAACTATAAGCTGACATGTTGATCCTGGGGAAGACACTAGCGTAGTGAAAAGCATTGATCAGACTCTGCCTGTGCTATGTAACAGCACAGACGTTTACTATAAAGACTGCAATATGCTTTTACCAGCTTTTAAATCACTATCTATTACAGAGCAAGTCTAGACCTAAAATGAAAATTTACATACAGGTAAATTACCCCAAAACCCTAAACACTAATAGTTTGAAATCTGAAATATATTAGTCTAACCTGAAATCCTGCACAATGTCCTGTTTCCCCTGTTTCTGCTTCCTGGTTCTTCCAGTTAGTTACTGTCAGTTTTGGATTTGACAGTTGACATCACAGCCAATGAGGGAATGCTAATCCCCTATCTGCCTCTTCTGAGCATGCCCAGGCTTAGTACAGGTTTCTAAATTGCTCAGTTTCCATGAGGCATCCAGAAGCATAGCAGGCATACAGTAATGAATTCATAAGACAAAGTAGGATATATCAACATATTTTTAAGAGGCCATTCTTTCTAAAATAAGTTCTTATGAGGATGGAGTTGTCCTTTAAAGTGACAGTACTCTTTTGATTGTTTTATACTCTTCTTGTTAAATAACCCCTTTTAAAGCTACTTGAAGATGAAGCTCAGTGCAAATACATGTACTTTTCAGGAAAAAAGCAGTATTTTTTCATCCCAATGACCTTAATCTGCCAATTCAGCATTTTGTCTGTGTATGAATAAATGCAATACTGACTTCCTGTTTGCAGGACCCCTAGTAGAGACCGTTATGGTCTTGCCCTTGACCCAGTCCCGGGGTTGATTCAGTTGCTCAGTAGACATCTGAGCATGTTTGACCCATCCAACAGTAGAAATAATTGTTAGGAACATTGCAAGGATGTGGTGCATCCTGGGAAGCAGAAAGGACCATTAGAACCTGGAATGTCAACTCACTAATGTCAACAGCAGGGAACAGAAAAGGGTATGAAATCAACTGATTTTTCAAAATGGAAGAGAATATGTAGAAAAACTAAGTATGCATTACACAAACTAGCAATTTAACAAATATTGATAATTTCCACTGAACTGTCCCTTTAAGGGCCTCATTTACCCACAACCACAAATTGTCCGGCAAATATGGCTTTCAGTATTTACTATTGGATTTGCACCTTGTGGTAAATCCCAAAAGGCATTTTGCCCCAGCATCACTTTAAGACCAGCCATTAGCTGGTCTTAAATTTTGAAATTAAAAGTGGTTCAAATCCTTTATTAAATACACTGCACCGGTTTCACTGGTGTCCCTTGTGAAACTGGTGCAGCCAGTGCAAATATAGTTAAACTTGCACTAACCTATTCAATATAGGTTAGCAGAATTTTAACCCCTATTTTTAGCACAGCACATGTGGGTAAATCAGGCCTTAAGCGTGAACCAGGTATGAGATAAGTGGAACCATAAGGGAACACTGGCTGTGGTGAACCAACCACTTCCAAACCGAATAGGGAATAATAGGAACACAAAAAATGTAAGTATAAGGCAAAGAACCTACATTTTAATATACTGTATTATTTATTAATCTGATATTAACATGTATTTTTATCTCTTGATTTTATCCGTGTGCACGAGTCACCTGCGCAACCTCCTAAAAATCTAACTTAATCTAAACTATATAGTTGTTTACAAATTCCAGATGTAGTTCTCCATAGAACTTCACGCTTTTAGCAAAGTTTTTAAAAAATAAAAAAGGAAAAAGATGATTCAAATTTAGAAATCTTACATAAACCCACTTGGTAAGTAAAAAACTACTAAATCAATCTCCCACATGTCCTAAATTAAATGGTATATGATATGCATGGGTATATATAGAGACATGGGATTCAACTAACCCCAAAAGTATACAGTGCATAAATGCAATTCTAGAAAAACCCAAACTGCTCTTTATTTAAAAAATCTCCAACTTTTTCAAACAAAAGACTTGGAAATATCCCCATGAACAATCTGGGAAAAACAATATTGCAAGCCTGTGCTACTTATGTTTACATGATCCTGCGATGCTATACGCAATTCAAAACTTAACTCAAGGGGTCTTGTATCGGGAGTGCTGTGCTACTTCCAAAAACATTTGGTAGTGGTGCGGCAA
The DNA here is from genome assembly GCA_019447015.1 of Hymenochirus boettgeri. Lineage (NCBI taxonomy): Eukaryota > Metazoa > Chordata > Amphibia > Anura > Pipidae > Hymenochirus > Hymenochirus boettgeri. The sequence continues at coordinate 95,827,516 of CM033471.1, read as the reverse complement.
TAAGTGTAAAACCCCCGGTAACGCCTTATTACATGGGGTTGCATGGGTTTTACCTTCATTTTTGCACTATATATCAATCTCCTACATGTCCTGAATCAAACTGTATGCCACATGCATGGGTGCACACAGAGCAGTGGCCAGCAAATAGACCCAAAGTAAAAAACCCCACTAAATATCAATCTTCCACTTGTCCTGAATTAAACTGTGTGTGTGTGTGTGTGTGCAAAGAGAGACAGCCACCAACTAACCCCAAAGGGGACCAATTAAAGAAAAAAAAACCTGCTCTTTTTTTTAATAGCTTCCAGTTTTCCATTATAAACACCACTAAACTTGGAAACAACCGCAAAACTATATTTCTACGAACATACAGCTACGTGACTACTACATACATGCATTCTGCACACAGTTCTTTTTCAAAATGTGTACTTTAAGCAGATTTTTCCTAGTGTGTTTTTGTTATCTAAAATTTTTTAATGAAACGCTACAAGCCCCTAATTTTAGTGCTATATAGTGGGGGGGGGGGGGAAGTACTGACAGAGGCATACGTTTTTGCACTGATCATAAACATTCAATTCTGTCTCTTTTAAAATGGTACTGTTCCTGCGGTTAATTGTTTGTATCTGTAAGTGAGGCTCAGTTTCTCTTAAAATAGGTTGACTATTAATATGCATTTACTTAGATGATTCCCCCAGGACTAATGTGTAGGCTAGAGAAGGGGGATTTTATTCACTGATCTCGACTTTATTGTACCTTTTTTGGTTTAAATCACTTCCCTTAAAGCATGTTTGAGAAAGTTACTCCACACAAAACCAATTAGGAGTCAAAGGAAGCAAGATGGCTCAAAAAAATGTGTCACCCAAAGTGCTTCCAACAGGGCACATTTTCGTATTTAAAGAAAAAACGCCTTAAGGGTAAATTTAGATTTAGAGTTAAATGGCATGTCAACCCACAGAATAAAAATACATATTTAACTCCCCCCCAAACTCCTAGATCACTATGAAAATCACCTCTCCTTGGCCCCTGAAGCCCAAAATGCTACAAGCTCGGACTGCTTTTTCAGAGGAGACATGCAGGACTGTGGTGGCACAGCTGTATGCAGAGTCATTGACACCGTCACAGCTGAGACTATATGAGATAATATCACTAAACTAAGCAGTTTTATCACTCAAATCAGGTCTTGTTTTTTTTTTATCTTTTTCATTTAAAATGTAGGTTATGATTTTTCAAATCATTTCATTAATATGGTTTTCCTTAATTTCTCAAAAATTAGTTTAACGACTTACTTAGTTAGCTCGATATTTTCTTCCAGGACTCTTTTTTCAACAAGTTTTTGAGACAACTGCTCCTGCAGGATTTTCAGTTTGTCACTCACTTCCTTAAGTTCAGCTCGCTTGATTTTCAGTTTCTCCATGTGAATCCTCAAGTCACCTTCTGCTGCTTCCAATCTTTGGCGTTTTGGGGCTACAATCTACAACAAAAGCAATACTTTTTAAATAAGATTTGTAAGTAATTTATGCCTGTCATGATTAAATCTAGAATAGAACAAATCAATTTCACATTTTCAGAATGCTACAAACTTCAGTGATTTTTTAATTTTATTTTTATAGTGGGTTCAGGTATAGACATACCATCTAGACATACAAGAGAAGGACTATGGAGCACTCCTGTAAAAATGTAAATTACAATTACATTTTGCGCAAGTGCTACTGATCTGGTCAATCATTAATACAAACATAGAAAATATAATCAATGCACATTCCTAGGCCTGATATTTTAATCCAGAGTGTAAGTATGAGAAATGCAAAAGGTTGCTAAAATTAATTGAAGTACAAAAGGTTAAAAGTTAGGACCTTCCAGATTAGGGTTACCTTGATGTGGTTTATAAGGTTTTTTATTCATGTGATCACAGTAATGTTTACTAAAACTTCTTTGTTTATAATGTTTGCAGATAATGCTTGTGAAGGTTCTCATTCATCCAGGTCATGGTATATCTATTGTATTCAGTTAGATCAACTGGACTTAAAGTTTAGTTCTTGAAGACATTTCACTAGTCATCTGACTTGTACAAGAATCTATTAGCAATATAAGTACCCTTGAAAGTACCAATTAGCATATGACAGCCAAGTGTTAGGGACCTTCTGAATGCAAGGTGTGGATGCATTGAGGCTAAGGGGTGTTATCGAAACTGCCCAGGGTAAGGTGTCAAAACAGCATTGCACATGGCAGACAGCTGCCTCAATGCATCCACACCTTGCATTCAGAAGGTCCCTAACACCTGGCTGTTATATGCTAATTGGGACTTTCAAGGGTACTTATATTGCCAACAGATTCTTGTACAAGTCATTCTGAATTGAGAAAGCCAGTTGGATGACCAGCGAAACGTCTTCAAGAACTAAACTTTATGTCCAGTTGATCTAATTGAATACAACCGAAATGTTTGCAGATAATATGATATTGTATGGGGCCTAGGAATGTGCATTGATTATCTTTTCTTTGTTTATACCACCAATACAGTTGCCTGATAGACATACAGGGAGATTTACCCAGACCTGCACTTGCTGTAGGCAAATCTCCCAGGAAGAAATTTACCAGAGGCTGCATTGCTCTAGGTGAATCTCACCCGTACGTAAGCGTGAGTGTCCAAATGTATGCACAGCTCTGTAACATTATTAAACGCGCATGCTGAGTGAAGGACTTTGTTCAATTCAAATTCATAGGGGCTCAATAAATGGCATGTGTCCCGAATTCCAGATGAAGGAGTAAAGAGGGTGCAGGTGTTCAACAAAAGACTGAGCTGAAAGTCCTCTATATACAAAAAAGAAGTCCTACATAGCACTCCAATGTGAAATAATGTTATTTAGACAAGTTTACTCATCCTACTGCTAGAGAAAAATTCCCATTTCAGGGTTACTATATGTGGGATACTAAGGGACACATTAATAAAGCAGCATTATCCTTAAAATCCCACTCTTTATCACTATTTAACAATTTGCATTCTTATTTAAGAATCACTATTTAAGTATTGCTGTTTAGGTATTATTTAAGAATCTAAATACACACCAAATATAGAGGACCCTACAAATATGTATGGGCCCCCCCAGAAGTACACTATATGGGGCACACGCACTATTTTACTGCAAAATTGAAAAATTTATTATTCCAACACCATACACAATATACCATATGCAATACATAATTTACTCGTAAAATACACACCTAAAAATACAAATACATAATATGGGGCGTCCCCCAAACCAACAGGTAAAAAGATCAATAGTTCTGAATCCCCCTCTCTGCACCCTGAGGAAGCCCGAGAAGGAATCCATATGAGGGAGAAACGCGCGTAGGTGCGGTGGAATCCATCCCCAAGGATCGACCCAGTAGCAGTAATTAGGACCGGACACTCGACAGTTCACTTATACCGACCCCTGTGCGGGACAGGCCGTACGGACGGGTGAAGATTACGAGGAGATAGCGAGTGGGCGCAAACAAGGAACGCCGACGGCAGGAGAGGTAGACTGAGAACGCTGCATATAAGGGAAGTCCCGACCAGTACGGCCGTAAACCCGGGGGACGTAAGTATAGGAGTACTTTCATTTATTTATTTCCAGCAAGCATTCACTTTGATCTACAGGAATCCGGGACATTTAGATACTGCAAAGAGGATAGATGGCAGAGAGGGGGATTCAGAACTATTGATCTTTTTACCTGTTGGTTTGGGGGACGCCCCATATTATGTATTTGTATTTTTAGGTGTGTATTTTACGAGTAAATTATGTATTGCATATGGTGTATTGTGTATGGTGTTGGAATAATACATTTTTCAATTTTGCAGTAAAATAGTGCGTGTGCCCCATATAGTGTACTTCTGGGGGGGCCCATACATATTTGTAGGGTCCTCTATACTTGGTGTGTATTTAGAATGTTTATACACTGGGAGCACCACCTCAAAGGTGTTGCACAACTGCACTAGTCAGTAGTGGTGCAGGTAGGATACCTCGTTGTGCTAATTATTTAAGAATCTGTAGTGTTATTAAAGAACAGATTTTTTCTTTTTTTTTAAAAAAAGCTGCAGAAATGCAGAAGGGGGCCGGACCGATAGCCATGTCTGTGATTGGCTGAGAGGCAGGAACAAATCGATATATGTACATTTCTGCAGCTTTTTAAACTAAACTAACACAGTGGTTCGGGGTGGGCTAGGGTGCCCTACACTACAGAAAAAGGGGTGCAAATCTAGGGAAAAGGCAGCTATGAAGGGATCCGAAGGGATGGGGGGCAGGTGGGGAGAATCCCCTGTGCATGCCAGAAAGCTGACATCTCCTGTTTTTCAGTTCTTTCAACTTTGGACAAGCACTGCAGGAGAACCATTTGGAGCAGAGGAGTAAGGTAAGGGTTCTTGAGCACTACACACTGGGGCCAGTAGTGGGTTAAATTTTAGTTTTGGGGGCAGACATGCCCCCAAAAGAATACCCCTACTTTATAAATACAGCCCTTAGTTCAGGGTTTATGCACTAATGTGTACACTGGATAAACCACAGCCAATCAAAGGGAGGATCTCTTAAAACAAGTCCAGTATTAGATTGGGGACTACCTGTCCCAGTGCAAACATGCCGGTGATGCTATATGCCAATATCGGCTCTTGGGGTGCATCGCTAAGTGCTGGTATCTACAGTATTTCGGCACTTTTAACCGCAATAAGAATGTCGCTTTGGCATATAACATTGCTTATGCACGGTAATGAGGGAGTTTAAATTACGCTAACCAATATAACATTGGTTAGCATGACTTAAACTCCAGAAAAGGAGTGGTGCACCTCTTGGTGCAATGCCCTTTAAGTACTTGAGGAAAAAACTTGTCCTTAACGTGAAGGAAAAAGATTTTGTTAGGTGATAAATTTAAAGGACAACTAAAGCCACAAAACAACACTGAACCAAAAGGGAGAACACCTTGATATAAAACCAATAATCTGTGTCTTACATCTCATTTTGATACGGGTACTAGGAAATTTACCTAAATAACCTTTAGTTTGTGCTTTACTTCACAGAATTCTAGTATCACACAGTTTGGTCAATGACCATTATGTTCTGCACATGCTCAGTCCTTTGCTATGGCAGAAACCTGTTACAGTTGGTCACACCCATTAATAATCTCTAGCCAATCCGTTTACAGAACAGATAAAGCAAGGAAGCATGTGACCAAGGTCAGGAGGTGTGGTCTGCACATACACTCAGATATTTCATCCAGTTATTAACAGGCTTACATTTACTTTAATACAATTTACTGAAGTGGGATTTTATAGCTTATTGGTGTATTTAGGGGGGTTGTTTTCAGATTCTGGAGTATAAAAAATTGGATTTAGTTCTCCTTTAAAAACTTTGAACCCACAGGGTCTCAACAAAAATTACTATCCTCACTTATTTTAAAGAAGATATATTTGTATTACAGTAAGTGCTTCTTCTCAGTGGTATACTGTGATGCCATATTCAGTTTAAAGATGGCTGATTGATTGCTAAGCATAATAAAGGGGAGTTTTGCTCCCCAAATGTTGCAATATGTGCAGTTGACTACAATAAAAATGCAGTATTTCGCATTGTGTGGTGTGTAGTGTATGTAGTAGTGTATGTATATAGATATACATACACTTACATATACGAATTTATGCACACATCTGTACTATAGAATATTCTTTATTTAGTGTGTATCACTGCCCCTATTGTACTACTTGTACTATTTTCTTTTTCGGAAAAGACTTTGCACATTCACACACTGGCAAATGGGTAGGGATCTGGCATGTGGTCTATATTATATTGGTAAGATGAGAGCTAATGGCAAACTTTAGAAACTATAAAAGCAGCATTAAATATTGACACTTGAAATAAAAAAACTAGCAAATTTGGGGACTTGGGGACTTGTACAAATTTGGGGACTTGTACTATGTTTTTATATGTTTTATATGTTGTGTGCTACTTACGGGTGGTCGGTCCTCTGCCTGCATGTCAGAGTTGCCATTCATGTGCCCCCTGTCTCCCCTCTGTAGTCCTCAGTAACTTTTTAGTCCAACTCTGCATTGGTTTTGATCGTAAGGTAAGAGGAATTTGTTTTTGTTATTTTGTGTTCCCCTTGCCTGCCTCCTTACTTGTATCCTTACTCATCTGGGTAAATGTATTTAGTGCCTTCTCCATCTGGTCCTGTACCAGAGTTTCCCTTTATCCCCAACTAAGAAATTTTATGGCCATCTCTTCCAACTGGAGGTGAGACATTTCTATTTTGGTGTTGTTGAAAAATACTGTCAACAATTGGGAATACATTTTACTCCTAATTTGCAGGTTTGGGTGGCAACCATTCACATGTAGGATTGAACTCCTGTTGGTGGGCTCATTACCATCTTTAAATATTCTGAGATCAAGAAAAGCTATCACCTGAGAGCATGTTAAGGTAAATTTGATAGGTGAGTCTAGGGAATTAAGTGAAAGTAAAAAATCAACACATTTCTCCTCTGTTCCTTGCCTTAAAATAAACAAATTGTCAATATAACCCTTGTAAATCAGGAGTTTAGTGACAAACTTTAGATAGTTATAGTTTTCCTCAAAGTGCTCCATAAATAAGGACCTCATTGCAATCCCAGAAATATGGTGATAGCATGAATTCTGAAATCTGAAATAGTTCTCTGATAGAGTGAATTTAAGTAATTCCATCAGGAATACTCGATAGGGGAGCCCCTGGTGACCAAATAGTATTGGGGCATCTCTACACACAGACTCCCTGAAATATTGGGAACTAACTGTGCACAGGCTCTGTACATCACATGTTAATAACTGTATCCAAAAGGAACCCTACATATGTCTCCAACATCTGCAGGAGATGCCTACTATCTCTGAGAAAGGACTTCATACTGCTAACCACTGGCTGTAGGAATGAATCAATGTACTTGGTATATCATGGTATATATATTGTAGAGGGAGAGACGTGGAAAGGAAGAAAGATGTTATTTGTAAACATATAAGTATATTATGAGATATATATGTTTATTAATTCTATTTATAATAGCAAAACTAGCAGATGTGAAATATTTTACAGCCTGTGTTACCTAGGTAACACTGAATACGTGCATTTAAAGTTAACATTTACTAATGTAAACCAGAGCCTAAAAAGCCTGTAAACCTAATGATGTTAATCCTACTGAAGTCGATTTGCAAATAACATCTTCCAGGTTCCAAGTTTAGCTCTTTATTACAGTTAACCTTTTTTGGAGTTTTGCTGATCTAAATAGCATTTCTTCCATTTAATGCATTTCTAAGATGTGAGTGGGTACTGAGGATCCCTATGAGGTATAAGAAAGTTTCTTGCTAATGACTTTATTTATATATGAGGCATAGTGATGAAACCTTTGGTTCTTGAATGAAACGGTTTCCCCCGGGCTGGGCACTGCTAGTAAGGGGGAGGCCAAGATAATTTATTTTAAACTTTTTCATCTCATAACATTTTTATAAAACTAAAATTTTCTCTATGTGGCCTTGGTGGGTGCAGCAAAGGAAATGTTCACTTTCATTGAAATTGTTGTAATAAAAGGGCTGCAATGAGATGTGGCTGAGCAAAATAATAATAACAGGATAAGAAACACGGGAAAGACAATTTTAAAATGAAAGTGTAGATTTTCTGACAGATAATCAACGAAGATTGACGCACCAATGAGAGATCTGTTTTCAGCAAGGGATCTTAGTAATCAAACTGTCAGCCTTCAGGCAACAAACCAAGATGTTTACCAATAAGATAACATAAAAGATCCCCTGGGCATCGATAACCTTAGATTATTTTGACCTTGTCACATGCAACAAATGTAAGGCTCTATTTTATTTACCCTAAAATAAGTTATTTGTGTGTGAAAACAGTTACTAAAAGGTTTAGGAACATAACTGTTATCCAGTTTTGAACAAATAGTTGCAACTCTTACTGCTTATTGTTATCCAAACAAAACGTCATTCTAAGGATACAAAGAGAAAGATTGAAATAACACCATTTTGAGGCTCAGATATGTTATCAAGACAACTGCCTGGTTCCAACTTGTATGTTAAATAAAACAAGTACTATAATATAAGTGTTAAATACATTTACTGTGGGAAACACGTTTAATTAGTGTTTTTTTTTTACTTAAATAGCTAAGCAAAGGAAGACAATATTTATTTTGATTTAATTAGATGTGATTCCCAAATGCAACTTTTCTCCATAAAGGGATATTAGTGTAACCTACTTTTTTACACAAGGTTAAATATAATTAGAAGTAATTATTTGGTAAGGAAGGTCTACAGAGAAGGAATGAAGCATGCTTGTTCCCCTAATTCCTCTGTAAGGACCCTAATTAGTTTTTTTCAGTAAAGCTCACAGCACACATTACAGATTTTGTAGTGAGATTGTAAGGTTCTCTCTAGTTATAATGAAAGTTAATGATTGATGGTATGTGTATTGGTATGTAATGGCCACATCAGGCATAGTGTCACAATGATGGTCCTGTCCCTCATCTGTCAGTCTTGCTAGAAAATCTTGGTTGACACAGTATTGTATCTTTGGTGTGCATGTCCTATTGGACAACATTAGTCATTTTATAACAATAATTATCTTTATTTAGCATGCTCCTATAAAGAATGAGCAAAGAGTCAAGGGAGGAAAACAATTTAACCCTTTGTGAATCGCATCTAATGCATCTAACTACTTATGTAGTACTGGTGTACTCCCGGGTCCTTAAAAAGTGTCCTTGTGGCCCTAACAAGGGCCCTTTGGGGCTTAAGGGGTCCCGCAACTCGAACCGGGACCCCCCTTTTCCTGGCACTGACAAGTGCCTTTGTGGGGGGTCCTGCAGCTCGAACAAGGCCCTTTTCTGGTCTCAGCATATTTTTGTCTGTGACACCAACTCCGCTGATGTCGCCAATGTCGGGCGATGTCACTGCGGCCACCAGTGACACCACTGGCGCTGGTGACATCTACGTCATCATAAACAATGAAAAAATTCTCAGGAGAATAATTCCAATTCACCTAAAGTCATTTTGGACCACAGTTCCCCTTTAATGGGTCTGTTATTTTTTTAGTAGTTCAAAAGTTCGAAAACGGACCGATTTTTCTGAAGTTCGGTCATTTCTAGTCCTGGTATATTGGTTGTATTCAGTTAGATCAACTGGACTTAAAGTTTAGTTCTTGAAGACGTTTCACTAGTCATCCGACTGGCTTTCTCAATTCAGAATGACAAAAATCTGTTGGCAATTACAATAAGTACCCTGAAAAGTCCCAATTAGCATATAACAGCCAGGTGTTAGGGGCCTTCTGATGTAAGGTATGATCGCATTGTGGCTAAGAGGTGTTATTAAAACTGCCCAGGGTAAGGGCGCTAAAACAGCATTGTACATGGCAGACAGTTGGCGTTAACCCCCCCAACCTCTATTCAGGCTAGGTTTATTTATTTTCACATAAATGGCCTCCTTGACACCTCTCTTGAACCAGTCCTGTTCCTTTGCCAATATGTTGACATTACACTCTTTAAAGGTATATCTTTTTTCCTTTAGATCCAGGTACACGGCTGAGTCCTGACCCAAGGAATTGACTTTTCTGTGCTAGGGCATATGTTGGTGCATCTGCTGTTTGGTCTCCCCCACATACAAATTGGAGCACTCTCCACTGCAATGCACTGTGTATATGATGTCGCTCTTCACGTATCTGAACCAGTGGCTGGGTGCAATGCCTTTGAAGGTATCAAGAGCTTGTGTCTTCACTATGTAAAGTTTTGACACGATGGATGAAACTGGAGATCCCATAGCATATTTATGTTTTTGCTTGTAGAACTTATCCTTTTATTTGAAATAGGTGGTATTCAGGGGGGAACACACTGGGACACACACACACCTGTTCTGGGTTAAGATCTGTTCTGCTGGTAATGGTGCTGTCATGGCCAAGCCATTTTCTTGGCTTTTCTTGTTGGTGTTTTTTGTGTGATTGTTTTTGATTAATTGTTGATGTCCAGTTTATATAGAAGGCTGACCTTGATAAGCAACTTTCTTTTGTTTAACCCAAAATCTAACTATGTTTAAGGGGGACAATTAACAAACAGTTATTTTTCATGGTGTTTACAGTCTTTTGGGCCTCTCACTGTAGATTTTTAAGCAGCTTACTCTCAGCCTTGGGGAAATGCATCAGTTGTCTATTCATCAATGCCATTATTAAAAAGGTTTGGTAAGCTTCTCACACTGCTGGATTCCATCTTCTTGGTTAACAAGAGGACTACAGGTGTACAGTAATACATCATTTAGCGTAAAGGGTAACTCAACCCAAAAAAACTAATTTTCCAAAATCGATTCTATAATTCAGGATTGCTAGCTGCTATGTCTCAATTCAATTTACAAGCTCAGCTCCACGTCAATCCCTGCTGGGAGCGCTCCCAACCAACTCCATTGCGTTACATATGTCGGCATGTTCAGAACACCAGAAAGAGGATCTGCCAGCAGGGGGAGAGAGAGAGAGCCAACAGAGAGGACAGAGAGATGCAGGATCATGTAAGTTAACACTGGCAGAGCTCAGCATGTAAATTGAATTTAGAGATAGCAGCTAGTGATTCTATCTTCCACTGAATTATATGAATCCATTTTAGAAAAGTTGTTTTTCTGGGTGGAGTTATCTTTTAATATGGCCTTACCACATGGAATCATCTAACCAGGAATTGCATGTTAAGGTGACCTCCCTTTTCCTTGCCAGCAATTGGAAAATCGTGGGGATCCAACTTTAATAAACCTTTAGGCCCTTTTTTAGAGATATAAAAATATTTGTTTGTATAATAAATATATATATAATAATATATTATATATTATATAATATATATATAGTCCAAAGCAAGGATAGAGGTAGCACTCACCGCTTGGTATTGGATATGTGCTCACAAGGGTGTAGATAGAAGAAGGTAAGTATGGAAGCACATCCTGGGTCTTGAATATAACAAATCAGGTTTATTAGATTAGGCGGCCTGAACTCGTTGATGGTGGTGTCTATATCTAATAAACCTGATTTGTTATATTCAAGACCAGGAGTGCTTCCTACTTACCATCTATTAATAAATATATATATATATATATATATATAATATATAATATATACAATACAAGAATTGTGGAAGCACTCCAATTAGGCTAATTTACAACTACATTTAGCGGAAGTGCTACTGATCTGGTCAAACATTTATACAAACATAGAAAGGATAATCAATGCACATTCCTAGGCCCCATACAATATCATATTATCTGCACACTGGCATACTTTATAAACAAAGGGAGAGAGCCTGTTATATGGATCCAGTGTGTAAGAATGAGAAATGCAAAAGTTTGCTAATCGTAATTGAAGTAAAAGAAATTGAAAAGGTTAGACGTTAGGACCTTCCAGACTGGGGTTACCTTGACGTAGTTGGAAGGCTTTTCATTCATGTGATCACAGTAATGTATACTAAAACCCCTTTGTTTATAAAGTATGCCAGTGTGCAGATAATATGATATTGTATGGGGCCTAGGAATGTGCATTGATTATCCTTTCTATGTTTATATATATATATATATATATATATATATATATATATATACACACACACACACACACACACACACACAAAAGGAATAGTCCTGAGCACACCTCACTAATCAATTTTCAAATTTAATAACGTTTTGGAACTACATTGTTCCGAAACGTTATTAAGGGCACGGCCAGACTGCAACGCAAACGCAATCGCAATAGCATGCGATTTCATGTGCGATTTTTTTGCGTTTGCGCTTGCGATTTCTTCAATAAGTATAGGAAAATGCATGCGATTGCGATTAAAAATGCAGAACGCAAAACGCAATCGCACCGAAAAACGTGCGTTTTTTTGCGTTGCTGCGTTTTCAATTATTTTGTAAAAACGCAATCGCAAACGCAAAAAAAACACAGCAGTGTGGCCTAGGTTTGCTCAGGACTATTCTTTTTTTGTGGCTACTTTTTGGCAGACCTAAGCATCTGCATCCTTAGAAGCACCCGATGACCCAAGAACACGAGTGCGAGTGTGTCTCTATTCTTATATATATATATATATATATATATATAAAAATGGGGGTCGAAACATGTTGATGGAATAAACACTTATTTGATATTTTTTCAAGACCTGTGAGTGCGTCGATCTTTTCTGTGGATGTCTTGATGCAATTGGGACAGCACCCAGGTGAGTACACCTATATGATGGAGTGCAATAGTATTGAGAATATAGATATATATATATACCCTGACGACGGCCGCCATTGGGCCGAAACGCGTAGGTAACACAGACCTACTAAGGTACTAATAAACCTGATTTGTCTAAGACCATGGAGTGCTTCGCTACCTCGTAACTAGTTGCATATAGTGATTTCTGCGATAGCACCTGGGCATTGGAGAGGAACGGAGTGCGAAGGATTGGCAAGTTTGTTATATATATATATATATATATATATATATATATATATATATAAAACTAGTTTTACATCCCAATACTTTTATTAACTATTATCAGCCAATTCTCAATATGGTACATATGAGTGATATTAGTTTGTAAGATACATACCCATATGCTTAAAGGGCAAGTACAGTCTCTAAAAAACATAGTTTGAAAATAAAAGCCCTTTAAAAATAAGATAAAAGCTCTTACCCTGACTTCTGTATTCTCTGTGTAACTGCTATTCCATTCCTGTTTAGTTCCACCTTTTCACTGACTAGGAGGGGAATGACATCACCACAAGCATATTCCCCTCCTCCTCTGTTTCTAGCCTGTTACAAGCAAAACTGTGCGTGCTCACTGCAGATAAGGAACTCCCCCTTCCCTTTCAGGAAGAGTAGGGAACTTTCAGCCAATTAGGTGGTTTACATTGGCAGCCAATCAGCATGCTCCATTTTTGGGACTTACAGAAAAACTCCTTGTTACAATCATGTGATTCATGTATATTTGTATTGGGAAACGTATGTTATAATCTGTATTATTGTATGTGATTGTCCAGTTCCCCATCTCTTAAATGTATTTTCTGTCTGTACAAAGTATTTTGTGTATTTGGTTGATGTAGATACCAACAGGTAACTTCATTTTGTATAGTTAGCAGGATGAAAGGATATCCTGTGGTCCCACTCATCTGTATTCCCCAGGTGCTAAACAGACTCCAGACCCTGACTCTGCTGGGGGTAATTAGCAACCCTGGAATCCATATCCCAGTTCATAACTATTTGAAAATCAAAACATTTATCAGGATTCATATCTCTTTCTGTGACCATACTTTTTGTGAACTGTTTTTAAAAGTGGACTCAGGAGCAAAAGCCATTTCATGGGAATCCAAACACTCACTGTCTACTTTGTGTGGAATGCAACAGAGACACTTTTGTTTGGTTTATGGGTCAATAAGCAATAACCATATTTAATTTGGTATGTAACCGCCCAGGATACAGATTTGTGAGTTGGTGTGCTATGGCACGTTACCCCGTCGCAATATGGGATTTGGCAGGAATGTCAGGGTCAGGGAGACCACCTGGAGTGCGCTACACTCCTCTTGCTCAACCCACCCCTTTCAATGATTGTGTGTGGTGATCTGGTTACACCCCTGTCCAGGGGTTTAAAAATGGCTCTGAAACCCAAAGAGCGAGCTCTCCATTTACCATCTGATATTGGACTAATAAGAGTTATTTTGAGGCCCGGTAACTCTGGACTCTATCTTACCCGGATCTACTTTCTCCATTTCACCCTGCAACATTAAGGACTGAAACTAAGTATTATCTAACGTTTTCATCCCATTTTGTTTTACTGTTGCTTGTGTTGTGTTTTGTCTGTTATATTTTTCTGTAGTTTATTGTTTGCACTGTTTTTGTTATAATTAAATGATATTCAAATCGTTAGCTGTATATCTGATTGCTCTAATTAGAACTAAGGAACTCTGCCTCTGAGACGCCACATTTTTACCAGTATATTATATTCTATTGTATTCTGTTATATTCCTACCTGTACATGGTAGTGAATTAATGGTCATTATTGTTAGTTTTATTGTACAGCTGTGCATTCTGGGTAGGTTTGTGTACCTTTTAACACACTTGGTGGCAGTTACCGATGGTTTAAGGGAAATATATATAAGTAACGGGCAACTCTCAGTCGTGTTTGTGGGGTCTTCGCAGTGAGCTAAGCATGCTCAGAGTGCCCCTTGGCTGAGGATTGTAGTTTCCCCATCACACTCCTCCACAAACAGTGGATACAGTAATCTGCTAGAATGGAACTGGAATTTGTTGTTAGTGGCTGCATCTTGCCTCTTACATGTGTATTGTGATTTAAACAACAGATATATGCTCTAAATGTCATTTTTCACAGCTGATTAGACTGTGTGTGACATGTAGGGTCAGGAGAATGATTGAAGGAGGAAGGGGGGGCAGGTAACTGGAGATAGAACTTGCACTTAAAATCTTTTTTTTCTCCTACCATGCATGTAGGGTCAGTAAGGTAGGCAGAACTCTGTCAACCCCAAAATATTTTGGGGTGGACATGTCCTAAGTCATTTACAAGCACCTCTGTGAAATTCTGTGTATAACAATTTGTTCCTTTTAATGAGTACATTCAAAATATTTTATACTATAAAGTATGTAGGTATTGCCGTATATAACATCAAGCAAGCATGATTGTATATGTATAATCTGTTAAAGCACCACACATTCAATTTCTATTTCATATAGGAGAAGCATCTATAAATTGTATAGCATTTTAGATATTTTAATGACTTGTTATATCTGCTTTGCTTTATTCAGTCATTAACAAGGCTATTATTGCTATGGAAGAAGAAAATAAAAATAATTCACAGTAATAATTATATTCTATAGTTTATAAATAAATATGAACCCAGCTGTCCTTGCAGCATATTAATATTCATCACACTATGCTTTGCCTATACACATTTAACAAGATGAAAGTTTGAAGCATAAGACGAATCTTAGGACATTGTGGTTACCTTGGCAACCTTGTCATAGACTTCAATAGCCCTGACCCAGCTACAAAGCCCTTCACAGGCTGAAGAGACATTCTTAATGACATCTGGCTGGAACTCAGGATTGCTAATAAAATCTTTCCTTATCTGGGTGATAACCTTTGATGGAATGTTGTCTTTATCAAATTCCTAGAAAACAAAACAAGCCGTAATTAATTACAGATTTTAAATATGGTGTTTATGATCATATAGATTAGAGTTAGCATATAAGGCACAAGTTGTAAGGTTATATTTCTTTAACTTTATTTATCAGTTTGTGAAAAAGGTCTAATACATCAAATACAAATATGTATATGACATTGAGTGTGCTCAATGTATTTAACATTTTTCAAAACTCACCTTTCTAAATTCCTGCAATGTTCATTGTAACATTGTAACATGTAACATTTAAGTTCTCCCCCCCCTCCTTTGATTTTACTTAATACGACGGCATAAAGGGAGGTAATATGCTATAGTGTTTAAATGTGAAGGCACATTCTTAAAGCTCATACACACATGCGATCGCAGGTGCCAATAAGTGATGAACAATGTGTATGCATGGCCGTTTTAGACGATAATCGTGCCTTGTATGGGCCCTTTGAAGTCTGAAATGTGCCGACAAAGTGCCAAAATGGGCGTGCATACACATCATGTGTCACAGGTCAGCCCCCACAATCGGACGTGTGAAGCTTTAATCTTCTATTAAGTTTCACAAGTTCTTTAATAATAAATAAAAAGATATGTGAGTCACTAGCCCGAAGTCTTCTATAAATTACACGGTCTTCTGAAGTGGATTTTCTCCATGCCAATAAAGGCTTGCAAATCAGACATATCAGCAGTGTAGATATTATATTTACACTTAGGATTGGTTGATCCTACTGCATAATTAGTTATACACAGAAAGTGCTCCCTCAGCACATTTACTTTAATAATTAACTAATTTAGAGAACTTTTAAGTCATCAGTTAAGTCTGCAGCTTTGCATTCCAGTAGTGCTAAAACAATACTTTGTTTCAACACATGGTCACATGATTAAATAACTAGTCTTTTAAGGTGAACAAAACTCTCATACAATTTAATATTATTACTTGCTCCAATCTTCCCCAGGCATCCTAAACATTAAATCTTGAAAAACAGCTAATTGTAACATATTCCATTATCACCCACAGCTATGACATTTTTGTCTCCAAATTAATAAGTTTAAGGGTAGGCTGCACTAGCAAGCTATATCACCATCTCTAATTGGAAAAAGAGAAGCATGGCCTCCCAATGTGTGAGATTATGTAATGCATTCCTATAATTTGAACTGCCTGGCACTACAAATTTTTCACAACAGGAAATAAAAAAAGAAGAAAAACAACGGTAAAAATTATAAACTTCTAACATTCTCCACGTTACATTTCTAGGTTTGTATTTTATGCATATATAATGTATATACTATCCTTAATACCAGTAAACGCAATAGTGCAATAAAACTTTGGCTTGTTCTTTGCAGTGTAATACATTATTTTTTGGCTTCATATAATAAGAGGAGCAAATGTTTGCCTGTGCTATTAATCTGCAGCATCCAATCAGATGTTATCTTATAACAGTAACAAGTAATCATCTGTTAAGTTGTTGGATAAATAGCACTGGCCAATGGTTTCCAGCGCAACGCAGTTACCACAGTATGAACTGACTTCTTTGGGGAGAAAAAAAGCTTCACAATTGTGGACACAATTTCAGTACTATACTGTATGTTGATTCCTGATACCAATGTAGTTCTAAAGCAATTTAAAAAGGTAGGGTTAATTATTGTTTTTTTTTAAAAATATTTTCCACATTTGTTCACCCTAAAACAATTAGCTTTAGTCAAGTCAGTTTTACAGTATTTAAAATTACATTTTTGTTTGTTAAATAAACTGTAATATAAGGAAAAACTAAAACTTCACAAGTAAACATGTTAAAATATTTAGCAGGATATCTCTGGAACATTTTGACATTATCATGCTTGTCACATTTTCCCTAGGCCTAAAAAAAAATCTGATTCTGTGAAAGTGTTGTGGGGGAAAGGAAATTGAGAGTGCTGATATTTAAGTTAAAGAAAGACAAGATGTCACCTAAAAATTACAACAAACCTCTGCACACTTTCATCTTACAAACTCTGCTGACTGGATGGAAAGCCATAGAATTTATTCCGTCAACCCCAAGCGCAAGAGAAAACATGCCAGCAATCCGTCTTTTTGCAGTTAGGAAAATATTTGATGGAAAAACACAAAGAAAACAAAACAAAAAAAGTCCAAGAAAAAAAATATCTCTTCTATTTCATCATTTGATTTTGAAAATGCATATACTGAAAAAAATGTTCCTGTACATTCATAAGAAAGAAAGAAAAAGCAAGACATGGCACAGTGACAGATTATATCTCAAACATCCAACCCCCCCAAAACAAGCAATGGAATGTCTAGGCTAGAATCTGAGAGAAATAATACATTATTGTCATATATATATTTATGATTCACTTCTTATTTTACACAAGATACTCTGGTATCTAGAGTATAATAGATACCAGATAAAATACCAGGTGGCTATACATGCTAGTTGCTGCAGCTGATCAGTACTGGTAAGTGCCAATCCAATTTCACCACCTTCCCTATGTTGTCTATCCTTTTAGGACTTTATACTGAGTACCACATAAATTAAAAATTATATATAGGTAAACCTAAGTATATAGGTTGAAAATAAAACCACAATAGCAGGAAAGCTGACAGATGTAGGGATAATCTATTTGATCAATCATTTTTTCCCGCTCATGCAGTCTTCAATATTTGGTCATGCCGATTTTTTGATCGGGTTGAAATAACGGCCTTAGGGGCACGTAAAACAGTTTGTAAAAATAAAGCTGTTTGACAAGTGAAAACCTTTGTAACAGATAACACTTAATGGTGTACACATGCAATGTTCAGCACTTAACAGTGTGATTAATATTGCACTCACTTTTACTCCTTTGCATTGAAAAGATACAAGATCACATCTGTACCACTCAGATAATCCTACTCAGATCTACTGTATTTAACTATAAAGTTATAAAATGAGCCTATGCTTCTCAATGTCTTGCCTTTTACTCTTTATCAGCTATAATAGATATCATCTAATCAACCTCTTAACTATTTACAGCAGGGATACTTTAAGGTGCATATAAACTTGCCGTGGATGGGCCAGGACCGTGATGCCCCTGACACCCACGCTCTGACCAAATCTGCTGTTTTTAAACAGCTGATCCTGCATCTACAGCAAAGATACATGGCCCCAGGGCCCCTGCGTGATGGCGGGGGCTGCTATAGCGTAGTTACACTACTGGTGTGGGTACTTTGTAGGATCATCAACGAGCCCCGTCCGAACGGTCAATTTGGCCAAGAAAAGTTCCCATACATGATTATTGCCTGAAACAACCATGCATACACATCGTGCCTCGCAGGTTGGCCTCACATTCCCACATGTGTATGAGGCTTAAAGTGGTGTGCCTTCAGATATTTGAAAATGACAACTCCCAGCATTCCTCAACTACAGAGAATCAAACAGGTTGATGCTATCTATACATAGTACATTTATTAAAGGGCATGTCCACCCCCAAAATGACAATTTAACCCACTACTGGCCCCACTATGTAGTGTAGAAAAATCCTTACCTCACATCCCAGCTCCAAATGGTTCTCTAGTAATCCCCCCCTAAAGTCCAAAAAACTGCCCACCGGGAGAATTTTGTCATGCTCAGTACAGACCTCCTCCCCCTACATGTTGTAAAAAGGGGTGGACATGTCCTTTAAAAACAGTTTATTTTAAGCTCATATTAATTCCCCATAACCTAGAAATCCATTAATTTTACTTTTTTTTTTTAGTTTCCATTAAAAGTATCTTGTTAAGAAGTTCTACGTCTTATATTTTTAGTAATAGACCCCATGGTGAATCTGGAGATACGAAACCTATAAAGGCACAACAAAGACAATAAAATAGATAAAAGTGCTAAGCATAAAAGAAACTTGAAAGAGAAATATTAAAAGAAAGCAGTACAAAGTAGCAGCTACTTAAAATGTCTTTTCTGCTAATAAATTTGTTAGAACATTGTGGGGAAAAATGAACTATAGTAGGTTTTGATAAAAGAGGAGTGATAACGGGGAAACATAAAAGAAATATAAATAAATAATGGTATGAACTAAACAAGTAGCGTAGGAAGCAGAGTTGTTTAATATAACTAATAGAACAAATACAGTACACTTCAGCTCTGTATCTAAATTTAACACCATGTTTGACAATGCATTCTATGAATTTGTATAGACATTTAAAACATACAAAAGCCAATGCAATAAAATACCAGCTTGCGCTTCTTACTGCCTGACTCCAGCAATGCAATATGTGCAGAATGCTTTGTATTGCATTCAATTCTGTCTATTCTTTTTGTGTGCATTTAAGTTATTCCATCCTATTTTGTTGGCAAAGCAATTCTGACACTATAAAGCTTCCCATTGCATGTTTTCCAGTACGTTAGTGTACGTTTTTGTGCGCTGCAATTGAGCAATCGGAGCGCTTGTGATTGTACAAAAAATGCAGATCGCCCGCAACAACTGGCCAACACTAGTGTGTGCTTTTAACATGTGTTCGGAGCTCAATCACGATCAAAGCACAATTGCGACTGTGTTGTGTATTAAAACACACAAGTGCGGCCTAGCCCCTAAAACTGTGGTTACCTAACAAGTTATAGTTAAATAAAAGCCTTCCATCACTTAAGTTACTGGGAGCAGGAAGTGTAAACATTTTCCCTAATATATATTCTCACTGGCTGCAATCAGAGATGTGACCAAAGGCTGCAGGATTTTATTTAACCCTCAAACATAACTTGTTCTCTTTAATTTATATCAAATTTCTATTACCACCCCCTCACTGAAAAGTGTCATACTTTACTACCGACCTAATATAAATTGATTATTTCTAGTTATTAAGTAAAAAGTGAGGATGGAATCATTAGTTAATGGTTTAATACCTGTTATATCCATGGGCTAGTCACTTCTATGTTAGTACTGTATTGTAATGATCTAACGTTCCACTTCTGGAGCTTGGTACTGAAACCTCTTTTTAAGTTTCTAGGCTATATGTCAGTGTAGTTATTGAGGTGATAAAACATATTTCAATAAAATAATCTGCAGCTCTTTTTTAATCTCAGGTTATTGGGGCTTTCTTCACGCATACAGTATATAAAGATATATCAAAATAGTATTTGGCTTACGTGCAGTATCTTCGCTCAAGCCTGTATAACAGGGATGTCAAACTTGCGTCCCTCCAGATATTTTAAAACTACAATTTCCAGTATCCCCTGGCTGTATAATGCACAAGTTTGACATCCCTGTTGAAGAGAGTAATAAAGTCAGCATTGAAGGGAATCTTGACATTGAAAATTCTAGGCCTAGAATTTTTTTAATGAGATGCTCTATTATAGTTTATTTGTTTTAATGTTGCTAAACATCTGACATAATATTGCTTTGTAATTTGACAAACTCAGAAGCAGAGAAGAAAGAAGATTTTTTTTACTAGGGAGCTTTTTGGAATCAAGCCTGTTCTTTGGATATAAACATAGTAATTACCAGTAGTTACAATATTTTCTCCATATATCTGTTCTTAACCCCCATATCTCTCCACTTTTGTCTCCTATTAAAGTAAAATGCCCAAAACATGGCCTGACCACATTATTTGTCAGTCCACAGGAGTGGCAGAGTGGGTAGGGTATAGTACGGGAGTAGGCCGAGTTTGGGCACGCCAGGCATGTGGCAATGTGAGTGAGGCAGAGCTAAACAGAGCAGTCAGGTCCAATAAAACAGGCTGTTAGTGCCTACAGTCAGCAAGCTTCTTCGCCAGTTGTAGTCACCATCACTTAAAGGGCATCTATAGTGGAAAAAAACACATTGGCCCATTGCAAAGTTAAATTCATGTACTCTGTGCTGCCTTTATCCTACCTCTGTCAGTGACTTTGTTTTTCCATGGTGTCAGATCCCCCCTTCCCCCTCCCCTCTGTTACCATGTATCAACTCCGGCTAACCAACAAGCTTATCATGTGCAGTAGGAGTTAAAAGTTCAACATCCTGAAAAACACACCCACGCACAGTGGCCAAAAGAAAGCAAGCTGTCTTGCAGACACGGAAGAGAAGGGAGAACAGTACAGTTACTACTGCAAAACGATCTCTCTCTTTGTGACCCATCATCAATCAGTGAAAGCTATGAAGAAGGGGATCAAGTGCAGCCTTATCTCTGCAGTCAAAGCTACATCTCCCCCCCTGCTAATGTTCTTATCTCTATGTTTGTGCAAACAGAGCAGGGAAGAGGGAATGACTTGAGCAGGGAAGAGGGTCACGTCACAGATCTGATTGAAAGTGCAAGTAGGAGTACAGGAATGCAATCACGTATTTTTTGGGGAGAATTATAGAACACATGGAAGGAAAGAAAAAAAAGTTCATTTTCTCACTATAGATGCCCCTTAAACCTGTATGAATTCTCGCACACGTAGAGGAAGTGGCCCAGTCAGCAGCAATTAGATTTTCCAGATTAGGTAGTGTTCTAATATTGAATTTAGAATACTGTAACTATTCTGTGGTAGTGTACTGTATACTGTTAAATTGTAATGTGCATGTCTTCAATGAAACCTGCATGACTAGTACAGATGGACTTAGAAGCGGATCAGAACTTCAAACTAGTTTGGATTAACAAACTCGCAGACATATTTTCGATAATTATTTGAATTTACGGACCATTCGCTAACCCTCGATTTTGGCCATAACCCTTAAATGCTGTGTTTTGGCGATAATCTTTAAATGTGTCATTCAAATTCGATAACCCTGGAATGTATAGTTTGGTAACCCTCAAATGAAGCATTTGTTTTCGGTAACCCTCGAATCTAATGTTTGTTTTCGGGAACCCTCAAATCTAATGTTCGATTTTCCTTAACCCTTGAATGTAGTGTTTGGTAACCCTCGAATATAGCGTTTGTTTTCAATAACCCTCAAATGTAGCGTTCATTTTCAAAAACCTTAGAATGTAATGTTTGACTTTCGGTAACCCTGGAATGTAACTTTTGAATTCGGCAACCCTCAAATGTATAGTTTGGTTTTAGTTAACCCTCAATCGTTTCGTTTGGTAACCCTCGAATTGGCTGTAACCATCGAATGTAGCATGCGGAAACCTGACAATAGCTCGATCGTCTGTAAAGTAGTGTTTAAATGAGTTTTGGTGATATGTACATGTTCTCTAGACCATTTCCCAGGTGCCCAAGTTGCCATTGCTATTTTTACTGTACTTTATACAAACTTTTCAAACTATTTTCTCTCATAGACTTTAATGGGTTTGTTTCTGAACTTGCAACTTTACCTATATTCCTACAAGTGGAACCAGTGGTCTTGCAGCCCTAAACCTGACTGCTCAAAAGCTTTAAGTGCAGAAACAAGACTGTTGTTAGAAAATTACATAAAATCTTGTTTGCAATAAGGACACAAAAATATTTAGAATCCAATGTGGTTTATTCATACAGATTTGGAATTGCTCCACAAAATGGCTTTGCAAAAATTTTGCACGACATTGTGACATTTGAAAAATAGTTTTCTTTGTTTCTCCTAAAGTCTGTATGACATTGATAAGTAGTAATGTTTGTACAGAATATCAGATAGACAAGGGATCCGTGGATACATTATGTTTAGGTCTTTATTAACATTGCCTAATAGAAATGGCCGAACTTCCGAAAATCCATTCCACTCTAGGATTTTCGAAAAAAATTGGAAATTCGAAAATACGCAAATTTGGCCATTAAAATCAATGGGGAAAAAAGTTTGGATATTTCCACCTAAAATAACAGTTTAAATAGCAGTGGTCACTTACTGTAAATGGCTCTGGGAATTGGGAAATAGTCTGGGGAACACGTCCCTGCAGAATCACACATTAATCATATTTAAAAATGTTTTATTCAAGCATTGAAATATAAACCAATCACAAGTGGATTTGGTCCCTCAGCACACCTACAGTATATAAAGAAGTCATCACAGTGATGGAAGAAGAAAGAAGACGCCTGCAACACAGTTGCAGCCGCCTGGCAGCCGCAGTGACATCACATGGTGGCGGTGAAATCAGTGGATTTAGTGTCGCCGGCTGGAAAGAAAGAAGACATGCCCCCAAGGACTCTTGCAAGAGCCAATGAGAGTCCTGGTTTTAAGCTGCTGGGCCCCAAACAAAGGCACTTGTCAGTGCCGGGGAGGGGGGTCCCAGTTCGAGCTGCAGGACCCCTTAAGCCCTAAAGGGCCCTTTTAAGGGCCACAATGGTCCTTCCAAGGATATGGGCCTGTGTGACTTTCAGCCGTTCAAGGATTACCAAATGACCATGAAACTTAGAACATACTAAAATCCTCGAATGTTTGAGGATTTTCAAAAATTTCCGGACAGGGTACGGAAAAAGTTCAGAAGGCAGAATTCGGGAAAATCCGTGAGATTCGCGGTTCGTCTGTCTCCGAAATCCGACACAGATCCGGGTTCGGATCTGCGAACCGGCCATCCCTATCGCTTAGTAAAAATTTGCTCTTTATTTATTAACTTTTAAGGGAGGAACATTCCACTGCCAAGTACAGTTCAGGATTAATAAAATTAGCAGAAATGATTATTTAACATTGATATGAACTGCAGGAAGCTAACTCAACTCAAAAGTGTAGTTGTCTGTTTTATTGCGTTGGCAGAGGGTTCTGGGCTTCACTATAACCCCATAGCAATATATAGGTAGGCAAATCAGCTACATTAATAGCTCAATCAGAATGGTTCCTATTGGTGGAGAATCTGGAGATCATTACGTAATATATTCTGTAAAAATATAAATATTACTTACAGTTTTATAAGTGTAAAAGTGCATCGTTTTATCTCCTGAGGAGCTGAATAGAAATTTTTCTATTTATAGATAAAAAAATACATATTCTTACCTCTTGGTATTAATATTTGTCAGAGCAAGAGTAGTGTTTGAATAAAGAATCCCATACAATACCTAGTCTAGTATAAGGTGGGCACAGCAGTAATGATGCACTTCCTATCTATTACACTCTATAAGTCACACAGATAATACAAAAAGCTCTGCTGAGTCAAAGTGGTTTTTTTTCCACAACAACCTATTGGCATTACTGATGGGTAGTACAGATTGTCCCTTTGTTACATTCTTCTTTGCAAAGCACTTTGAGATTCAAGAAAATAGGACCTTGAAGGCACTTACTGAACACTATTCTAAAACTAGAGAAAATGTGCAATCACCAGCTATTTTTTAGGACAGACTTATAAAAGTAAAATCTGACCTGCTAAACAGTAGCAGCTGAGTGGACCAAAGGTTATTGCTGTTTTCTGTGCTTTTTCATAATAGGCTTAAAAAACATTTTGGTGATTTTTGGTGGCATATTTATAAAGCCACAATGTTCTTAAAGTAGCAGGATTAGGGTGGGCAATTTACAACAGCATATAGTGGCAAAATAGTGTGCTATATAAATTACAGCATTTTGAACAGTGGCGTAACTACCACCCCCGCCACCGTGGGGGGGCCCAGACGGTAAGAAGGCACGCCACAAGATCAGCTGTTTAAAAGACCAGAACCAAACCGGGTCCCAGCAATTATGCCCCTGGTATTAAACCCTCCTCCCCTTAAAAGTGCAGCTAAGTCCTCACCACTAGGTATATATGTATGTATATGTTTATTTATATAGCGCCACTTGGGGGCGCAGCGCTGTACAGTATTAAAATACAATAAAGTCAAACAAGCGGGATAAATACATAGATAGTTCAGTACATAAATATATAACTTATATAAATAGAAGTGCTAGGGCTTTGCCACAAGAGGTAATGAGGTCCCTGCCCCATAGAGCTTACAATCTAGTTAGGCCGGTAACATACAGATACAATGGAATGGGTATAAGTGCCGGAGTGAGACGTATGCTGTGCAAATAAAACAATCAAATTCTGTGCTGGTTACCAGATATGTAGGATGTAAGGATAGATTTAAACCGGCTAATTGAGGTTTCTTGAGAGAGAGGAATATAATTCCAGAGGATGGGAGCTACAAGAGAAAAAGATTTAAGGTGAGAGGAAGCAGTATGAGTGGGGGGTCTGTACAGGAGCTGGTTCTGCGATGAGCGGAGGGTACGGTCAGGAACATATGGGGAGACTAGAGAGGAAATATAAGGAGGAGCAGCAGAGCGAATGGAGAAGGGATTGTTAGGAGAAGGATTTTGTATACAATGCGCTGTTTAACGGGGAGCCAGGTTGTTGTCGGTACAGAAGAGATTTGGGATCCGGTTTATTAGAGAGCGAAACAATACATGTGGCAGAGTTAAGTATAGACTGAAGGGGAGAGAGGAGGGAAGCAGGAAGACCAGAAAGTAGTAGGTTGCAATAGTCGTTGTATACTCTCTATCAACTATAATACTTAACGAAAGATTCCTTTGCTGGTCCAGTCTCAACCAGTCTCAACCTGCCTTGCAAACCTCCCATTGTTCAGATCGCAAGGAGATCCTTTGGTAAGCATTGCAGCCTGCACCCTGGTTACCTCTGGTAGTGAGAATAGGAGTGGAGTGGGGAAGATAGGTATACCTTTTATAAATGTAAAATCTGTAATTTCAGGTACAACACAATTCACACCCATTTATCAATATTAAGAAAACATTTTGCATTAAGAAAAGGTATATTAAATGGGTGGGTGGGGGGTTGGCTGTGTTATACAGGGCAAATCATAGAGAGGAGTGCCAGTGTTTTCTGAGCCAACTCTAATCTAGATTTTTGATAGGTAGATAGATAGATAGATAGATAGATAGATAGATAGATAGATAGATAGATAGATAGATAGATAGATAGATAGATAGATAGATAGATTTACCTTTAATGAGTCTAAAAACTTCATATCCCCAAGCATTTTTTTGGAAGCTGGCCAGAAATCATCATTAACTTTCCCATTAGTGTCTACTTTTTTCTCTGGTTTAATTCCCTGGAAAATAAATACAGCATTATGAAAATGAGTAAAGAATTGGTATATATTAATGTTTAGAATATTTATAACGTAAACCCTCTATTATTAGAAAAAAGACAGAATTTTAATGAAGGAACAATTTGACCTCTTAGATAAAGCAATAAATTAAAAAAAAGAAAATATAAATTACCCAGTCTAAAAAAAAAATGTATAAGGTTACCCATGAATTCAATTCATTAGCAATAAAAGTCAAATAAACAAACAGATACACAGTCAAAGATTATGCCAGGCCAGTATATTATTTAAAACATGTCCTTTCTGTTAACTACATGGAAAAATCTATAATTACCAATTCTGTCAAATATAATTACTTAATGCTTAAATATTCCGACTGTCACAGTCTGAAGACTTGGTTTAATTAACTTAGATTTGTTTGGTTTTCAGTTTTATATTCGGCTT
Source organism: Hymenochirus boettgeri (assembly GCA_019447015.1). Lineage (NCBI taxonomy): Eukaryota > Metazoa > Chordata > Amphibia > Anura > Pipidae > Hymenochirus > Hymenochirus boettgeri. Next base: position 95,801,046 of record CM033471.1, on the reverse strand, counting down.
AAATGAGAAACATGACACCAAAAAAGACAGCAGTGCAAAATCACTTGAAACTTAAACTCTTAAAGGAAACTGAATATTTTTGAATAATAACCCTAATAAATGAAGAGATCGTTGGACCTTCTTCTTGTATTACAGTTCTCTGCAGAGTTGGCAAAGATCTGGAAGATCGCAACCCTGATTTGGGTAATTTTTTCACCTTCAGAGTCCTAAAAATCAACCAACCATTGTTTATTTTCTCCAATGCATCCTTAAATAAGGAAACAGCACTAAATACACTAAATATTTGCGGAAACAAATAAGCAACACCAGAAAAAAATATTGCATCACCCTGTTATTTCATTATGTACCTTGCCAGAAACCTTTGCTATGAACATGATCAGTAGAATGTGGCTGGAACCATAGTTGTTCTGAGCTTCCTATTACATGGCGTTTTTAGTAAACGAAACCTGCTTACTATTTTCATTTGCAAGCCCCAGATGGTATACACATGAGTGTACTGTATGTAGTTTTTTGTGGTAAGGTAAATGATAAAAGATAAAGGTATATAAAAGGGTGACAGGGTTACCATAATTCCACATTGATTTAATGACCCTTACAGCAATCAAGTAAGGATTGAATCTATTGGATGTGTGGTTAAAGTCATTGCTACTGTACTTTATGCATATGAATTTGTTTGCTCAGTATAGTTTTTGCTATGTTGTGCTCTAAAATATGTATTGTGTTAAACTGGTAATGCAGTCAGGTGTAAGTACGCAATTTGATTCAAATTTGACTAGTATATAAACTACTGTATAATGTACATATAATATTATTGAAACATTAAGTCCAACTTTAAAGGGCGCATCCAATCCCCCAATTTTACAGTTGCCTTCCCTACCCCAAAAAAACCCAGATTATTTCCCTGGCATTTCTTAATGATATATTCACCCTGCACTTTGCTATCATATTTACCATACTTTTATCTTCCACCAGGTTTCTATCACTGCAACAGTTAATCTGGCCATGATGAATGACATAACAGCCAATGAATTACTGCTACTGACTGGGCCACCTCCTCTGCACATGTGTGAGCTAATAATAAGCTTGTACAGCTTTAAGAGGAGGCAGCAGAAATGGACGACAGAGTACAGGGGGAATTTCTCACTTCAGTAATGCCAAGGAGGTAACTATGTTTTTCGGGCATGGGGAAAGTATGAGTAATACAGCATTGTACATGGTAGACAGTTGGTGTCGAACCCCCCTACCTCTATTTAGGGGATACCAAACAGCAACTGCTTCAACATATGGCCCAGCACAGAAGAGCCAATTCCGCGGGTCAGGACTCAGCCGTGTACATGCATCTTAAGGATAAAGGACATACCTTTTGAAGATTGTAATGTTAACATATTAGCAAAGGAATGTGACTGGTTCAAGAAAGGTGTCAAGGAAGCCATTTATGTGAAAATAAAAAACCAAGCCTAAATAGAGGTGGAGGTTCGACACCAACTGTCTGCCATGTACAATGCTGTTTTGACACCCTGGGCATTCCTATAACACCTCTTAGCCACTATGCAATCATGCCCGTAACACCTGGCTGTGATATGCTAATTGGGATTTTGCAGGGTACATAATTGCCACAGATTCTTGTACAAGTCATTCTGAATTGAGAAAGCAAGTCGGATGACTAGTGAAACGTCTTCAAGTCCAGTTGATCTAATTGAATACAACAGATAAAACTAGTATGATATATTCTCAGTTAAAGATACTGAACAGAAGCGGACTGTTTTAAAAGTTTTTTAAACCATTTCACATCAAAATGTAGTTGTTTCACAGCCTGGTAATACCTGTGAGTTCAAGGTCTTCCCCAGTGGTGGGAAAGATACTGAAAACTTTAAAGGGAACATTTTCTATAGTATGTTTCAAGGACTGACCTTATATGCAATAATCAGCATGGATTTATGAGGAACAGATCTTGTCAAACAAACTTGTTTGGCTTCTTTGAGGAAGTGGTATACTTATATTTTGCTAAGGCTTATGATACAGTCCCCCATAGGTAACTTATGTATAAGCTAAGGTCTGTTGGGCTTGGGTGGCACATTTGTACAAGAATAGAAAATTGGTTGATGGATTGAATGCAGAGATGTAGCAAGCAGCGCCAGGAAGTAACAGCTAGAGCCAGCAAGATATTGCATTGTATAAAGAGGGGTATAGATTTAAGGGAAAAAATTGTATTCACCCTTTTTACAAAGCACAGGTAAGGCTTCATTTGGAATATGCAGTGCAGTTTTGGAATCCCGTATACATTAAGGACTTATTGGAAATGGAAAGGGTTCAAAGAAGGGCATCTAAATATGAAGACAGATTGAATAGGTTACAATTATGCACACTAGAGGAAGAGTGCTTGCGTGGGAATATGATCACTATGTTTTAATACATTATTGCATAGTATAGTATTTGATGTTGAATAAAGACATATGTCCATCCAGTCCAACCCATCTAGCAATACCCTCATTTTCTGCCTAACTGTTGATCCAGAGGAAGGCAAAAAAAACCCACCAAATTTATGAAGGGGAAAAAAAATCCTTCCTGACTCCAAGTGGCAATCGGAAATTTCCCTGGATCAACTCTACTTTATGTATCAATACCAGTAACTTGCAACATTCCTTGTTTGCAGAAACTCAACCAGCTTTTTTTTGAAACTCACCAATGAACCTGCCATAACAACATCCACTGGAAGACAGTTCCATAGCTTTACCGTTCTCACAGTGAAAAAGCCTTTCCTAACTTGAAGCCTAAACTTTTTTTCTTCAAGGCTTAAGGGATGGCCACGTGTCCTCTGACATGCTCTATAGGTGAACAATGCCCCAGATAGTTTATTGTATGGCCCATTAATGTATTTATACACAGTAATCATATCCCCACGCAAGCGCCTTTTCTCCAGCATACATAATTGTAACTTTTCCAGTCTCTCTTCATATTCAAGCTCCTCTTATTAATTTAGTTGCCCTTCTCTGAACCCTTTCCATTTCAAAGATGTTCTTTTTGTACACAGGATTTCAAAAGTGCACTGCATATTCCAAATGAGGCCTTACCAATGCTTTGTAAAGTGGGAGAATAACATTTTCCTCCCTTGAATCCATACCTCTCTTTATACAAGACAATACCATGCTGGCTCTGACTGTTGCCGCCTGGCACTGCTTGCCTCCTTTAAGTTTGTTATCTACCACATCTCCAAGATCCCTTTCCAACAGGGATTCACTTAACACAGAGCCATTTATAGTATAAGCAGGACAAGGATTTTTTAAGTCCAAAATAAATCAACTTACATTTATCAACATTGAATCTCATCTGCCCAATGTAACAATCTATCTAGATCCCCCTGCAATGATTGCACATCATCTGAAGTTTTTAATGGTCGACTAAGTTTTATGTCGTCAACAAACACAAAAACCTTGCTGACGATTCCCACTTCCAAATCATTAATAAATAGATTAAAGGGCATGTCCACCCCCCATAGCAACATTCCTTTATATCGTAGTGTATACCCTCCCACCCCCAACCGCTAAGTTAAAAACTTAAAAATCTATCCCATACGCTACTTACAGCTCCTGGTTCCAGCGTCACTCTGGTCCGGCTCCCCTGCCTGCCGGATCTTTTAGCAGGGGGCCGGACGTCAGCCGCGGCTGTGATTGGCTGAGAGGCAGCCAATCACAGCCGCGGCTGCCAGCAATGCAGAAGACGCTGGCAGCCGGGAGCTGTAACTTGTGTCCGGAATAGATTTTAAGACTTTTAACTTAGCGGTCGGGGGTGGGAGGGTTTGCACTACAATAGGTATGAAGGATTTAACACTACATTAATTCTTTGCAGAGAGGGATCGGAAGGGAGGGAGGGGGGTGAAAGGGCTCCTGGTTGTGCGCATGTCACCATCCCTCCCTGAGGAGAGACAGAGGGCAGCAACATTAGGACAGGAAGACAGCCACTACCCTGCACTTTACTGGACTTTGAACATGGATTGTAGAAGAACCCTAAGGAGTAGGATTGTAAGGTAAGGATTGTTTAAAACTGTATAGTGGGGCCAGTATGGGGTTAAATTTTAGTTTGGGAGGTGGACATGCCCTTTAAATAGAAGCGGCCCCAACACAAAAACCTGTGGCACCCCACTTAGCACTTTAAGCCATAATGATGGAGCCCCATTAACAACTACTCTCTGCATCCTATTTATTAACCAAATTTCTATCCATGTACAAATGTGCCTCCCCAGACCAACAGACCTTAGCTTATACATTAGTCGCCTATGGGGGACTGTATCAAAAACCTTTGCAAAATCCAAGTAAACTACATCTACTGCTATACCAGAGTCTAAATTTCTACTCATTTCTTCATAAAAGCCAAGCAAGTTAGTTTGACAAGATCTATTCCTCCTAAATCCATGCTGGGTACTACTTATAATGTCAGTCCTTGAAACATACTCTAGAACATGTTCCCTTATTAAACTTTCCAGTATTTTCCCCAGCACTGAAGTTAAACTTACAAGTCTGTAATTACCCAGCTCTGAACGACTACCCTTTTTGAATATTGGAATAACATCAGCCTTTTTCCAATCCAGAAGCACACCTCCGGACATGAGGGAATCTGCAAAAATAAGAAACAATGGCCTAGATAAAACTGAACTTAGCTCCTTAAGTACCCGAGGATGTATTTTATCCAGCCCAGGAGATTTATTAAAATTAACCTTATTTAGTTCTTTCTGTACCATATCCTCGGTTAACCAAAGTGCACTTGAATCTTTTATACCATTATTGCTACTATACTCTATGATATGTGTACTTGGATCTTCTATAGTGTATACAGAGGGAAAAAAATATTCAAGACATTTGCTTTATTGCCATCCTCCATAACTAACTTATCCCCATTAATTAGTGGTGCCACATTCTCAGTCCTCATCTTCTTACTATTAATATACTTAAACATTTTTTTAGGAACCATACAATAATGGACCATACAATAAACTATCTGATGCATTGTTAACCAATAGAACATGCCAGAGGACACGCAGACATCCCTTAAAGGCCACCCTTTTAAAAAAAAATTGTATGTTGTAGGGCTTCCTCTCCTAGCCCCAACCACATTATTATTATTTCCAGAAACCCCCCCGATCTTTACTTACCTTTCCTCTATCCTCTGGCATACTGTCCCAGCCCTCTGCTTGCATGAAACTGCAAGCAGGGGGCCGGACCAGCACCTGCGTCTGTTATTGGCTGAGAGGCAGCCAATCACGGATGCGGCTGCTGGTAGTTCTGAACGCAGGAGGAAAGAGGGAAGGTAAGTAGACTCTGCTAAGCTACTGGTGGACAGTTTTTGGCACTTTGGAGGGGCATTACAGGGCAGCCATTTGGTAATAACTGTAAAACTATGGAACTGCCATCCAGTGGACGTGGTGATACATAAAGGTAATCCAGGTATATTTTACGATTGACAGGAAGGAATTCCCCCCCCCCCTCATTACTGTTTTTTTTCCCTGTTGCATTTTTCTGGATCAAGCAGAGTTAGGCAGGAAATGTGGATATTGCTGAGTAGGTTGGACTAAATGGATATATGCCTTTATTCAACCTAAAATACTATACTATGATATGGTACTAGATAATATGCAAACAGTATTAATATTTATATATTTGAAGTTGCCGAGACCCTTATTTTCCTTAAATATATATGAGTCTAATTTGGCTTGAAAGGCCACATTTTGAAAGGGAATGTGTGTGTTTGTGCTGCAGATTTTAAAACTCAATAATGGCAATGGATGAGGACATTGTTGTTTTTCACTTACCCTTTAAATATAACTGTCAAAGAAATAAATGGGTAGGTCAGTGGATGTGTGTACTCATGTCAGGTTGGGGGAGAAAACACTTTTTTGATGATTAGTCAAAATGTGTTTTTTTACTATACTTAACCTTTAAATATGGTGCCACATGAATGAATGGGTAGCTCATTTGGTGTGTGTACCTGTGTCAGGTTGGAAGTTAAAAAAACAAACTTTTTTGATTATTGATCAAAATTTTTTTTTGACTATAGTTACCCTTCAAGTATGGCTGCCATGGAAATGGAACAATAGGTCAGTAGGTTTGTGTACCTGTGTCAGGTTAGGGGTTAAAAAAACATACTTTTTTGATGATTGGTGAAAAATTTTTTTTTTTTTTACTTTAGTTACCCTAAAGTAATAGATGGGTAGGTCAGTAGGTGTGTGTACCTGGGTCAGGTTGAAAGTTAAAAATAACCAACTTTTTTGATTATTGATCAAAAATAGTTTTTTTGACTATAGTTACCCTTTAAGTATGGCTGGATAAGAAGATCAGTAGGTGGGTTAAAAAAAATAAACTTTTTTAGATGATTGGTCAAAATTAGTTTTTTTAACTTTAGTTATTTTTTTTTAAGTATGGCTGCAACAGTAATGGAGGGGTAGGCCAGTAGATGTGTGTACCTGTGTCAGGTTGGGGGTTCAAATTATTGATTATTTTTTATTATTGATCAAAATTAGTTTTTTGACTATAGTTACCCATTAAGTATGGCTGCCATGGAAATGGATAAGTAGATTGGTATGTTGTGTACCTGTGTCAGGTTGGGGGTTAAAAAATGAACTTTTTTGATGATTTTTTGTTTTGGCTATAGTTACCCTTCAAATATGGCCGCAACAGTAATGGAGGGGTAGGTCAGTAGGTGTGTGTGTGCCTGAGTCTGGTTGAGGGGGGTATGTCTTTTTTGTGTTTACAACCATAAAGCTAACTTTATTGAGGATTATATCAAAATTATTATTTTTTTACTTTATTTACCCTTTAAGTATGGCTGCCATGGAAATGAAAGGTCAGTAGGTGTGTGTACCCGTGTGAGGTTAGGGTATGTGTTTTTGCTTGTATGACCATTTAACTAACTTTTATTGAGGATATATCAAAATCAGTTTTTTTGACTTTATTTACCCTTTAAGTATGGCTGCCATGGAAATGGAAGGTCAGTAGGTGTGTGTACCCGTGTGAGGTTAGGGGTATGTGTTTTTGCATGTATGACCATTTAACTAACTTTTATTGAGGATATATCAAAATTTGTTTTTTTGACTTTATTTACCCTTTAAGTATGGCTGCCACAGGAATGGAAGGGTAGGTCAGTAGTTGTGTGTTTTCCCCAGAGGTTGAGGGTATGTGTTTTTGCCTGTATGACCATATAACTTACTTTTATTGATGATTGATCAAAATTAGTTTTTGACTAGTTACCCTTTAAGTATGGCTTCCATAAGAATGGAAAGGTAGGTCAGTAAGTGGGTGTGGGTGTCTGTGTGGGGGGTTGGGGGTATCAGCGTTTTTGTTTATGACCATAAAACAAACTGTTTTGAAATATCCACATTTGAGGATTGTTACCATTATAGTCTATGGGAAAAAATGTCCTGAGATTCGCTGATAACGCTGTAACACTTGGATTCCATAGTTTGGTAATAGCACACTTCTTCTATATGCCCCGCACGTCTGTACGGGGCATAGCTCAAAAACTGTGGGAGGAGATACAGTCCAAAAAAGAGGAAGAATATAACGGAAGAAGAAGAAATAGAAACATTACAGTAATTTGGCTCTTCAAGTTCATGTGATTCTGTATTGGTATTTCATGACACTCAATATTGTTTTAACTAAACAATCACATAGAATGTACATTAAATTATTTGTAAAACATATCTGTATTTATAAAACAAAAAAATATCTATACCTTTAATATGCAGATGGCAGCCAATGTGAGGCGAACTCCAGAGGGTGGGTTTTGCATGGTTTTTAAAAGTGCAATGTCACTGGCTTTTAAGGTGTCAAGTGCCGTGATGGCTGCATTCAATGCTGGTATAGCCACGCTTAGCTTTTGCTTGCATTCTTCCTGAAATACAATCAAATCACATGTGCTTTATGAAGAGTCACTCAGAATAAATTGCCAATGCTATATTAGTGAGCCCTAATAGTAGCTCATTTCTTTTTATTCTTCAATGGGGAATGGTTTAGAGACAAAAATAAGACATTTGCACAAAGATCTACACTGCCTTTGCTGGACTCTAGTGGCATCATGTGAATGATATATAATCTTTTGAGTAGCTAAAATCTTATTTGACACTAAACTAATAGACATAAATGGGGTTAACATCAATGATTTTTTTTAAAAGAAATGTATCTATAGAGGTTTCTGAGCTCATTTTAGCTCTCTTTTATAGGCAAGGTGCAAACTGTTTTTAGGAAATACTACTAAAAACCTAACCACAGAGACTAGGGGCACTCAGTCATCATATCACTGTCGAATAAATAATGTCTGCCAAAGGGGCAGATCTGAAGGGACAAGGGTACTATATTATTCGCTCTTTATATAACTTATTACATGTTACAATTACAACTAAATATCTATCATCACCATGCTCTTAAAAGCCAAGTCTCACCAAGGAACCAGTTTTTACCATTTTGCATTGCTAATTAATATTTAACACATGCGTTGATAGACTTTTTAGCAGCTCAATTAAGATTTTTATTGCTGGATACTAAACCTTTAATACATATATATATATTTGGTTTCGAAGTCCAGACAAAACTTTCGGAACACCCGAATTTCACAGAACCCGGATTTTTAGAATTTTCGGTTTTTATCAAAATTCAAAAATTGAAGGTAGACAATCCTTGAAAATCGAAAGTAGACAATTATCGAAAATCGAAAGTAGACAATTTTTGAAAATCGAAAGTAGGTGATTTTCGAAAATAGACGATTTTTGAAAATCGAAAGTAGGTGATTTTCGAAAATAGACGAATTTCAAAAATCTAAACTAATCTAATCTAAAAACTAAACTAATCTAAAATAATCAAAAAAGTAAATTTTTTTAACTTCCAACCTGACACAGGTACGCACACCAAATAAGCTTCCAATTCATTATTGTGGCAACCATATTTAAAGGGTAAGTATAGAAAAAAACACATTTTTACCAATCATCAAAAAAGTTAGTCTTTTATCCCCCAACCTGACATGAGTACACACACCAACTGACCTAACCATTCATTCATGTGACAGCCATATTTAAAGGGTAAGTAAAAAACAACAATGTTCTCGTCATTGCCAAAAATGTCCACAGATCATTATTCTAAAATCTACAGCACAAACACACATATTTCTTACTAAAATATGGCCTTTTAAGCCAAATTCAAAGTTTATAGTTAAACATTCCCTTTCTAGTTTAAGGAATAGCTTTCTAATTTAGGGAGGAGTAGTCTTATTTAAGGACCGGCATCCTTATTTAGGGAGGGGTATTCTTATTTCAAGTGTCTGGTAGTGTATTTTAATGCTCCTTATTCAAGAATACCCCTGCTTTATAAATATGTCCCAGAGTCTCTAGTATTGCATTTCAGCCTACACAAAGTAATTTGATACATGAATACACATCATAACTTGATATATATAGTTATAGAACCATGAATGAATGGAAGAGAATTACATTTATTTTCTGATTCCAATAAATAAAATGCTTTTCAATTTTTATTAAAAGAGAACTATAGTGCATATAAAGTAAAAAAAAAACCAAACAGTTAAAATTAAAAATACTTGGGGTAGGTAGGATTGTTAATTCCTACCTCCCAAAAGTGTTTCTGTGACAAGTGACAGCATATAGAAAATTTCTTCACTCAGGCTCCCTCTTATTTTTGCACATCTTTAAAGGAATAGTTCACACAAAAAGTGAACTATTCCTTTAAAGCAGTGATTGAAGCCTGGGAGGTAAATGACCTATTCCTTACCTTCTGTTCTTCAATCACTTCACCAGGATCCAGGACCGAAGGTAAGTTTAATTACCTCACACACAATCCACCGCGGCTCCATTGACAACTGCCAACTGCTTCCTGGTTTAGTTGCGCTATAGTAAACTAAACCAGGAAGCAGTCGTCAGTTATCAATGGAAGCCCAGAACACTAACCTGGCAGATGATGGAACACAGTTGTGAAGTACTGTAGTATTAATCAATCCTACCACCCTGCCCTAGGTACTTTTCAATGTTTTACAGTGTTGTTTTCTTTCATTAAGGTCTACACAATTTTAGAATATTAGAGCAATCAAAAAGCAAATTAATTAATGTGTATGGATTACTGCAGCAAAAATAAACAAAATGGCACAAATTCATTTTGTGCTCGTTAGCATGATACAATAAAAGTTATCACTTACAAAGAAAAAGCAAAAGGATAATACTTCATATACTGGAGATCCTGATGACAACAAAATGTAATTATTTGTTTTAAGGTAAAATTTGTTGGAAGTGTGCAGTTTCCAATGGCAAATATTTGATATACTGTAGCATTTTTCTACTGTTACTTATTTCTTCTGTGGACCTGAAACATTGTTGTATGCTAGTTGTGTCATGTTCTAGCTTCTCACATATAAACCTAAGTTCCCTGTCTCTTGGTGACTGTACAGTATTTACAGTTAAATCATTTTGTACTCTTTTGGATACTCCTTTCTGAAAGTGGGACATTGACCTCTAGCTTTGAGAAAAAGATCTACAGTTTCCCACAACCTGTAAATCACAGAGTAGACACTTGGATGTAGCCCAAAGGAATAATTTTAAAGTATAAAGTGCATTTTACAGTACAAAGTGACTTTTATCAGTAAAGACAGACTTTTCTCCTACTTGAATACCATTGTGTAAGATAGTCCTTCAATGAATAGAAGATTTGTACCAGCAAAAAATATTATTAACTGGCCACCTTTTAGCTAACCTGGTCTCTGAGTTAGCGTGACGGATATAGCTTTGGGAACAATTGAAGAGCATAGTATTAATACATAATAAGGAAAAAGGAAGTGGTACTTTATTGAGGCAGATTACTTCAAAAAAGAAAAAAAAACTACTGTACAGCCCATTTAATAACCACGTTTTATTTCTTGATAATATGATATATACAGGTTTAAATACTGCTTGTTAATAGAATTGAACAATATTTCTTTTTTTCTGCTTTCTTTGTTTCTGCTCCTAAAGCTGTTTCTCTTTATCTTGTACTTCTTCCTCCAAATGAACACTGACCCTGTCCTACTACTCCTCTTTCTCTCCTGCTAATTGTTCTGTGGTAATTCTGCCTCATTCCGTGCAGTTTCATTTTAGTTAATAAACCTCTTATAGTCCTAATTTTGGTAAGTTTGAATTTCCTTTTCTAACAAATAGAGTGTTGCTTTGGTCTCTCCCCTGTATGGATTTGTTTATAAAATGCCACTTGGGTACACAACCTTCTAGATAGAGATGTTTTGTTTTTTTTTACTTTATATGCACTATAGTTCTATTTTAATAAAATTGAAAAGCATTTTATTTATTATTTAAGCATTTATTTATTATCAAATTACTTTGTGTAGGCTGAAATGCAATACTAGAGACTCTGGGACATATTTATAAAGCAGGGGTATTCTTGAATAAGGAGCATTAAATACCAGACACTTGAAATAAGAATACCCCTCCCTAAATCAGGATGCTGGTCCTTAAATAAGAATACTCCTCCCTAAATTAGAAAGCTATTCCTTAAACTAGAAAGGGAATGTTTAACTATAAACTTTGAATTTGGCTTAAAAGGCCATATTTTAGTAAGAAATATGTGTGTTTGTGCTGTAGATTTTAGAATAATGATCTGTGGACATTTTTGGCAATGATGAGGACATTGTTGTTTTTTACTTACCCTTTAAATATGGCTGTCACATGAATGAATGGTTAGGTCAGTTGGTGTGTGTACTCATGTCAGGTTGGGGGATAAAAGACTAACTTTTTTGATGATTGGTAAAAATGTGTTTTTTTCTATACTTACCCTTTAAATATGGTTGCCACAATAATGAATGGGAAACTTATTTGGTGTGTGTACCTGTGTGAGGTTGGAAGTTAAAAAAACAACCTTTTTTGATTATAGATCAAAATTTGTTTTTTGGCTATAGTTACCATTTAAGTATGGCTGCCATGGAAATGGAAGCGTAGTTCAGTAGGTGTGTCAACCTGTGCCAAGTTGGAAGTTAAAAAAAACAAACTTCTTTGGTGATTGGTCAAAATAATTTTTTTTTACTTTAGTTACCCTTAAAGTATAGCTGCCACAGTAATGGAGGGGTAGGTCAGTAGGTGTGTGTACCTGAGTCAGGTTGGAAGTTAAAAATAACAACGTTTTAGATTATTGATCAATTTTTTTTTTACTATTGTTACCCTTTAAGTATGGCTGGCACAGAAATGGATAACAAGATCAATAGGTGTGTGTACCTGTGTCAGGTTGGGGGTTAAAAAACAAATTTTTTTAATGATTAGTCAAAATTTGTTTTTTGGCTATAGTTACCCTTTAAGTATGGCTGTAACAGTAATGGAGGGGTAGGTTAGTAGGTGTGTGTACCTGTGTCAGATTGGGGGTTAAAAAACAAACTTTTTTTGACTATAGTTACACTTGGTTACGCATGGCTGCCATGGAAATGGATAAGTAGATCAGTATGTTGTTTACCTGTGTCAGTTTTGGGGTTAAAAAAAACAATCTTTTTGATGATTGGTCAAAATTTGTTTTTTTGACTATAGTTACCCTTTAAATATGGCTGCAACAGTAATGGAGGGGTAGGTCAGTAGGTGTGTGTAACTGGGTCTGGTTGAAGGGGTATGTCTTTTGTCTTTTGTGTTTACAACTATAACTTTTATTGAGGATATATCAAAACAGTTTTTTTTACTTTATTTGGCTGCCATGGAAATGGAAGGGTAGGTCAGTAGGTGTCTGTACCCGTGTGAGGTGAGGGGTATGTGTTTTTGCATATATGACCATATAACTAACTTTTATTGATGATTGATTAAAATTCGTTTTTTGACTATAGTTACCCTTTAAGTATGGCGTTCATGGGAATGGAAAGGTAGGTCAGTAGGTTGGTGTACCTGTATCTGTGTGGGGGTATCAGGATTTGTGTTTATGACCATGAAACAAACTGTTTTGAAATATCCACATTTGAGGATTGTTACTATAAAATTCCATGGGGAAAAATGTTTCAACCGATAACGCAGTAACTTAGCGGATTCCTTAGCTAGGTAATAGCACACTTCTATATGCCCCGCACGTCTGTACCGAATTTCATGTCTCTAGCTCAAAAGGAAGAAGAAGAAATAGAAAGAACAGCAATTTGGCTCCAAATAAATAAGGATCTTTAAATAATGATACCGAAATAACTATACTTAAATAGTGATCCTAAAATTGGAATACCAATCCTTAAATAGCGATAAGGAGAGGTATTTAAAACAAAAGTTATATAGTAATGCACCTGCTTTATAAATACTGCCCTCTCGGTGCAAAATCCACACCACCCAATGTAATATTGGGTTAGCATGGGTTTTACAGTGATTGTAAGTAGCGATGTCCGAACTTTTCAAAAGTTCGATCTGTTTTCGAACTTTTGAACTATATGGAACTATATTCGAAAACGGACCCATTAAAGTCAATGGGAGTCAAATAGTTCGAAAAGTTTGAATGAAATACAATTAAAATATCAATGGTAACTTAATGTAAATGGCTGTGGGACCTAGGAAATGGTCTAGGGAACATGTCTGAATATCCAGGACTTCGGAAAAATCGATTTTACTTTCACGCATGCTACTTTGGAGCTCTCGCGATTGAACATTCGATAATTATCCCATGAACGACCTGCGGATTTGATAATTTGATATTTACTCGCGATAATTCGATATTTACTCGCGTATAGGTATAATAGACATTTTACTCGTGGATTCAATACTCGTGTATAGGTATAATAGACATTTTACTTGCGGATTCAATACTCGTGTATAGGTATAATAGACATTTTACACACGGATTCAATATTTACTCGCGTATAGGTATAATAGACATTTTACTCGCACGCCTCGAACGTTCGTACATTCAATAATTATCGAAAGTCCGGAAAATATTGAATATCCGAGAAATCCAGGTCCGGGATAGTTCGAGAAGTCCAATTCCGTTTGAACTCGAATAGTTCGGCTCGAACTTGGGTTCGAGTTCTAGTCCGTCTCTAATTGTAAGGTGCCTGCTCTGTTTCCAAATATTTTTTGAATAGCACAATGCAGCCAATGCAATATATTTTATATTTAGTCCTATCTATTGGAAAGTGTAACGTAAAATATTTTTATGTATGAGTTGTATGCATTTTTTTTAAATAGAGATATATTTATAGATCTATCATTTATATTTGTATAAATTATGTATTTTTATGATTTGATGACTGACAAAGAAAAATAATAATATGTAATCATTATTTTATGTAGGGGTTCCCCAAAACAGAAAAGGAAAGTTTAGGTAACAACAAAAACGAGCCAGGCTCTTAAGGTGCCCATACACTGCCGCTTACCTGTAGATGTTCACACAATGTTTTGGCTAAATGCGTGGCCCAATACCCTTACGACTGACATTAGAGGCGTAATGTCTTTAAGCGTTATCCTCCTGGGGATTGTCGCAGGTCACAGGTATTAGACATTAAAGCCGATTCAGCTTTCATCTTTTAAAATTAGCTTTAAAGAAAAAGGCCCATAAAGGACTGGGGAAAAAATCACCCTCAAATACAGTAGCACACACTGTGATCCTAATTCTAAGAAAAGTTTGTTAACTGATCTCATGTGGAATTGAAGGGAGCAAAGCTTTATGAATAGTTACAGTAAGCTTTTCACAAGTACTGTTTATGAGTGCATTAATGTCCAGCGCATAACATTTCAGTCTATTGTTTTTTGAGCATTTCATACTGAAATTAATTGAACTATGGGACTAATTATAAGTGATATATCAAGAAACATCATTTTTGGAAGTTTTTAAAGGTCATTAAATACGACAATAAGATTTAAATTAATAAGGAATATCTTTGTGTCAGTATGAATACTGTTCATATTTGATGACGCTCAGAAAGAAAAAGAAATAAAGAAACCCTAATCAATTAATGACATAAAGCTGAGTATTTATGTGTTTGTTTTCTCATCTAAATGAAAATGTTGCTTTGTGTGGCTGCGTTTTATTTTGCCTGCTAGAATATTTTGACATGTTCCACTGTATTACATTCAGGCTGACTGCTTAATTTAATGAACAATGAAATTGTAACGAAAAATTCATTACACAAAATTAAGAAACTACATCATTCTATAAACATTTATGACATGAGAATCCTTTATTTTCAGCACTGAGACATAACTTAAATTTATTGCTTATGATACTTTTCCAAACCTCTGTCTGCAGCCTCAGGTTTCCATCCTCTGCCTGGAGAAGATATGTTTTGCATGAACCAAAATGTTCTCTTAAAACTATTAACTTTTACTCTGCACATGCATCTGTTGTTTTATTGGGCTGCCTGCTGACTTGTAGCTTAGAGGCATGGATTTACCAAGGAACCAAGATAAAATTAGGGTAATGATTGTGAAGCACATTTCCATTTAGTTATACTTTATGCATGTCACAATAGGTGTCAGTTGCAAACTATGAGATATCACCAGATGTAATGTTTTTTTTCTATTCTGGTTACACACAAGGACTTGCTAAAATGGAGCCTTTTGAATTCTTAAGAATAGAGCAGTCCTAATTTTGAAAAAAATTGTTGTAGAAGAAAAAAAAGATATTATAGTACACAATTAAAGGAGAAAAAAAAACAACAGCAAAAATAAACTAAACATAAGCCTCTGAATACTGATTTTATTATACTTTTTTATACTTTTTTTAATAATCTATAATTGAGATTAATTCATTATTGCTGGGAGCACCATTTTATATTCTTCCCATCCTCTGCTTCTCTTTCCTGACCTCCTCAAATGGCTGCCTGGCTATTGGAAACAACTCTCCTCTGCCTTCAGATGGCCATGTCAGTACTTCCACAATCAGCATTACTACTGAATGGCAGCGATATACTTCTATGCACCCTGGGAAAAATGTGCAGTGCTGGACATAGAAAAACTTGACTTATGAAATATAGGGCATATTAATATTAGATCAAATGCTCGTGAAACATTCTTCATTTTACATTTTTCAATTGTTGTTGAAAATAGTACAATTGCAATACCTATGCAGTCAGCGCAACAAGGAGTGCAGGCACAGTAAGTCAGTATATATGTTTATATCTGCGGAATTCAGATATATCACATGACTTTCTCAATTAAGAGTGACTTGTACAAGAATCTATTGGAATTAAATACCCTGGAATGTGTCTCAATCAGCATATAACAGCAAGGTCAGGGACCAAGCAACACACTGAGTAAGCAACTGGTGGTGTATCCAAAACAACAAAATAGTGGAGCACCACTAAATATCTAAATATAAAGAACTGCAAACGCCATGTGTCTAACCCAGGTATAGGAGGAGAGGCGTATGGGTATAAAATCAATTATTGCAATTTATGTAAAAAATGAAGGAACCAATATCAATCGCTCACTCACATGGAACATTAAAAAACCTTTATTACTCCATAAAGAGAGAGTTAAAGAGTATACAAATTGCAGTTAAAAACATTTTAAAAAGTGTACAATACATTATCTCCGGTGTAACCCACCCCTCCAATCACTATAGTATGCAACCATCTCAAAAACTGTAGTGTGGGGCATAAAGTGCATAAAGAAAATCATCTTCTATACTTAGCTGCCTAGGAACACGGGGACTATCACTCCATGTCAGATTACCCATTAGTCAGGCAGACTCTAAGTGAGAACCCAGTAATGCGCCAGTCATGCGCCCAGTCATACGAGTGATAAGCTGTTTAAAAGACTTCCGGAACCAAACCCGAAGTTCTTTTTGTTTTTTTGAACCGATAACTAACAACTTTTAAATGGAGAAACTACCTCTGTGCTTCTTATCTCCGGGTTCCCGCAATGTAATAAATCACGCTAAGCAAATACTGCATTGCAAGACCAGGAAGGAAGAGGATAGTGGAGGAAAGTATTATATCTCCCGGAATGTTTCTGCAGAATATGATCTGCATAAAGTAGTTAAAAAACACTGTAGGTTAGGATATTTTCTGTACAATCTTTAGGAGAAAAAACAGAATTTATGAGCTTGATTGTTCAAGAACAACCCCATTATCCAAGCATTTAAGTAGCATTAACACATCCAGAAAATGTAATGCTAATGCTTTTTGAAATGACACATTCAAAAGTGATTGCTAGTCTCAAAGGTTTGTACTTGCATTAAAGAAGTCATGTCTGTCTTTAGAATTAAAGTTATGTGAAAACTTTTGAATTTATGGATGTTTACATGAGCGCTAGTGGTTGATGGTGTATAGTTATTCAATGCAAATAAACACATATTGTGCTGTCAGGTTTCGCAAAGAGTCATTCACTTCATTTGAATTCCTTTGTTCAAGATATTATTCTTCACAGAAACAAAATGATAAATCCTGTAATCCAACAGGGACCCAACTGAACAAGCAGTGTGCTGTTCTTTTGATCAATAGGCCCCATCATGTCAGTAGTAGTCAAGCCCCTGTCTATTTGATATTCTGATCCAATTTTAAAGCCAAATCCAGTCTTGCAATTTTTACAAAGACATGCATGTCCAGTTTTCCTGACTGGGTATTGCTTGATCAATATTAAATCTAATCTACAAATCTGTTCCCTGTGAAGTTTGCATATGTTATGTCAACATACCTTAATAGCTTTGGCTTCCTGAGCAGCCCTGTTAGCTGTAGCCTCATCTGTTTCAACTAAACTTTTAACTGCTTCCACCTCCAAAGTCTCATCTGCAATAATGTTTACCAATTCCTTCGTCTCACGACTGCGTTCGATCAACATAGGCTTTAGTTCTGTCAACTCTTGTTGCATGATAGCAATCTGATGAGCCAAAAAAAAATTGAAAACAAACATTGCAATCAAAATATCAGGCAAGCTTTTCACAATTAGAGCCTTCTGTCCTAATTTGAAAAATCCTTCCTAAGGGGTTTCTTTCATCTTCTTCTTTATTTAAATCAGGCTAATAAAAAAGATTTCCTGCATTTATATGTGGTGCTGTATATTGTTTCTAATGCATTTATGACATTAGAGAGAATGGTAAAATTATCACTAATGTACTGCATTCATAATTATCATTAAAAACAACTGTATTACATTGCACTTTTTGCTAGTCCATTCATTTTCTTAGTATAAATAGTGTTTATAAGCTCTGTATTTTTTTTTTTTTTTTAATCGTACAGATAGAATGACACAACTGTATAATTATAACCCTATTAGAACTGTCTTGGGGGAAAAAAGGTAAAAAACACATCACATCGTAAACCTGGTTGTTTAATTGTTAGACAATAATTCTGACCATGATTCAAAGAGGTAAGCAAATTAAAAATGAAATAAAAAGATTTGCCCACAAACCATACATCCCATTACTTGGGATGAGAAACATAAGTGTGCACAAACAGGCAGAGGCAGCACCAAAACGTACTCCTTCCCTTACTTTCAATGCTTTAAACTCCTTCAAGGCTGACTTCAAGGCTGCGGGATCCCGGTCAGGTAATACGCAAGTTTTTGGTTTCTGCCCCATACTCACAGTAATAAAGGCTTTAAAGGGCATGTCCATCCCAAAACTAAAATTTAACTCACTACTGGCCCCACTGTGTAGTTTTAAAAAATCCTTACCTTTCTCCATAGTTCCCCTCCTGTGCCAATCCAAAGTCCAGAAAAGTGAAGTGTAGGAGCTTTCCTGTGTGTAATCCGTATTTACCCCTTCCCTGTCCTCCTAGGTGAATTTGGTATGTGCAGGGAAGCCTTTCCCCCCTCTCCCTCCCACCCTCCAGATCCCTCGTCTCTGCACTGTTATACTTAAAAATAAACCTTTTGCTGTAGTGCACATAACCCACCTCCGAACCCAAACTGCCATGTTAAAATGATAAGAAAGTCCCCAGAAATGTACTTATCAAGCTTTGTTTCCTCAGCTAAATTAAAATGCTGGCAGCCACATCTGTGATTGGCTGACTCCCAAGCCAGGTTTATTTTGTGGTGTACATGCCCTTTAAGATTAGCACAAATTGTTTACATAACCTTTACTACAGTTTGGATCATGTCACTCTGCTCCTAAAGAGAACACACAACGCCAATACTGCAGTCCATAGGGTGCAGTATCAATACCTTTCTTTTAACTTTTAAATCCCTTCACTCTATTATACCTCCTTACTTATCTTCTCTCTTGGTCCCTTATGTTCCCTGACAGGCCCTGCGCTCCTCGCTAGGCAATCTTCTTTACATTCCCCCTACGAACACTGCTTCCTCCCGTCTTAAACCATTATCTCTTGCTGCTCCCTACTTTTGCAACTCTCTCCCTCTCTCACTTCGCCAGGTGACATCCATTAGCTCTTTTAAATTTAAACTGTTATCCTAACTAAAAAAACTGAAAAACAGTACTATTAATGATTGTTAGCTGTCTGAGCACTTTGTACCCCTCCCCCACTGGTATCTGTATGTTGGCCCTCCTACTTAGATTGTAATAAGCTCTTCAGGGCAGTGATCTCTTTCCTAATATGTCAAGGTTCACCACAATGTATATATATATATATATATAATGGCTCTCCAGCAAATTAAATGGTTGGTGCCAGTGTAAGGGGGTAAAGGGGGTATAGCTGAACTACCCTAAAATATAGAAAAAAACAGGTACACGGCACTCACTTAATGCGGTTACAACTGTGTTTATTCGGTGAAACACCTGACACATGAACACTGCAATGGCCCATTTCAGGGGCTCCTCCCCCTTCTTCAGGCAGTACAAACAAATATGTGTCCCTTATACAACAATAGGTATTATAAGTAACAACAGAAAGTGCAAGGTGCAAGAACAACAATCTTCCCCATTAATACATAAACCAATAAAATAACAGTTATATATTGGTAATGCACACAATATATAAATATATTCCCCAAAACATTATACTTAATTGTCACTGGATGCAGTGCCAGGGAGCCTACAGAAAAAAGGAATCTAGGTTAGCCCACATGAAAAAAGCTGGTCATGTGTGCATATAGGAGCTGCATGGACTGGCAAAAGGTAGACAGAAAGTAGACAGAAAGGAAAAAAAGACTATAGAAAGAGATATAAATTATAATCTCTGTTAAACCCAAGAGGTACAATGGTATCTAACCAGTGTGTCCATTTTTCCTTCTGTCGTTTGAGTGACAGCTCCTTATTGCCTCCCCTATTAGGGGTTTGTTCCAGTAGAATTTTAAATCTGAATCAGTATGACCAACTTTGGAGAAGTGTGCTGGGACCGGGAACTTTTTATGTTTTAGTACGATGCTGTATTGATGTTGGGTAATCATTATCTTAATGGTTTGTATTAGAGATGGTCAAACTATTGAAAGTTCGGTCCGTTTTCGAACTTTCGAACTAGTTCAAAAGTTCGAAAGTTCGAAAACGGACCCATTAAAGTCTATGGGAGGCAAATAGTTCGAAAAGTTCGAGTCAAATACAACTAAAATATTAATGGTAACTTAATGTAAATGGCTGTGGGACCTGGGAAATGGTCTGGGGAACATGTTCCAATATCCAGGACACTTGTAAAATCTATTGTACTCTCACGCCCGCTACTTTTGCACTCTCGTGTTCAAACGTTCGAGGTAACATGGACATTTTACTCGCGGATTCGATACTCGTGTATAGGTTCTAATGGACACTTTACTCGTAGATTCGATGTTGGCGCCTAGATACCATGTACATTTTACTCGCGGATTCGATGCTCACGTATAGGCTTTAATGGACACTTTACTCGCGGATTCGATGTTTGCGCCTAGATACCATGTACATTTTACTCGTGGATTCAATGCTCACGTATAGGCTTTAATGGACACTTTACTCATGGATTCGATGTTCGCGTCTAGATACCATGTACATTTTACTCGCGGATTTGATGCTCACGTATAGGTTTTAATGGAAACTTTACTCGCGGATTCGATGTTCACGCCTAGATAAGACCCACTGCAATTGGACAACATTATTGCGGAGCCAGGCAGGCTTGGCCCCTCCGGACAGACCCCATACCCCATTGGCTTCTCTCCCTCAGAGTATGCTTCGTGCAAGGGAAAGCTGGGAAGGAGATAGGGTTTGTAGGAACAGCACCATTGAGTAGCAGTAGATTCACTTCAGTTGACAACATTATGCGGAGCCAGGCAGGCTTGGCCCCTCCGGACAGACCCCATACCCCATTGGCTTCTCTCCCTCAGAGTATGCTTCGTGCAAGGGAATGCGGGGAAGGGTATAGGGTTTGTAGGAACAGCACCATTGAGTAGCAGTAGATTCACTTCAGTTTGACAACATTATTGCAGAGCCAGGCAGGCTTGGCCCCACCGGACAGACCCCATACCCCTTTGGCTTCCCCTTTGGCTTCTCTCCCTCAGTGTATTCCTTCCACCAGAAGGAAGTACAAGCTTTCACAGAACACATTAATGCGGTGGACCAAAACATTAAATTCACAAGGGAAGAGGTACAAAACAACAAACTGGCTTTCTTGGACTGCTTGGTAGAAGTTAAGGAAAATGGTAAACTGGAAGTAGAGGTTTACAGAAAACCAACACACACAGATCAGTATTTGATGTTTGACTCCCACCACCCTTTAGATCACAAGCTGGGGGTCATCAGAACCCTGCAACACAGAGCCGAGAACATCCCCACTAGCACAGAGGCGAAGGCTAAAGAAATGAAACATCTCAGAGGAGCCCTTAAAACTTGTGGATATCCAGACTGGGCCTTTGTCAAAAGAAGTAGAAGGAAAGAAAAGAACACAAATACCAACAGTGAAGGGGAAAAGCAAGACAGGAGGAAGAACATGGTCATCCCATATGTAGCAGGGGTCTCTGAGAAATTAAGAAGAATTTTCAAAAAACATCGTATCCCTGTCTGCTTTAAACCGAACAACACACTGAGGCAGCAATTGGTACATCCGAAAGACCCAATACCAAAACACAAGAAAAGCGACATCATATATGCGGTGCAGTGCAGTGAAGAATGCTCTGATTTGTATGTGGGGGAGACCAAACAGCAACTGCATCAACGTATGGCCCAGCACAGAAGAGCCAATTCCTCGGGTCAGGACTCAGCCGTGTATCTGCATCTTAAGGATAAAGGACATACCTTTGAAGATTGTAATGTTAACATACTGGCGAAGGAACGTGACTGGTTCAAGAGAGGTGTTAAGGAGGCCATTTATGTGAAAATAAAGAAACCAAGCCTAAATAGAGGTGGGGGGGTTCGACACCAACTGTCTGCCATGTACAATGCTGTTTTAACACCTTACTCTGGGCGTTCCTATAACACCTCTTAGCCACTATCTAATCACACCCTTAACACCTGGCTGTGATATGCTAATTGGGATTTTCCAGGGTACATAATTGCCACAGATTCTTGTACAAGTCATTCTGAATTGAGAAAGCCAGTCGGATGACTAGCGAAACGTCTTCAAGAACTACATTTCAAGTCCAGTTGATCTAATTGAATACAACAGATATACCATGACCTGGATGAATGAGAACCTTCACAAGCACATTTAAGAATGCATTAATACCTTCAATTCCCAGTGCTAAGCGGGTAACAGACGGAATACGTTTTTGGAAAGTAGGGGATCTCTCCGTAGATATTCTCAATTTACACAATGCTCTCTGTAAAGAGACTTTGGAATAACCCTGCTGGCAAAATTTTTCCATCATCATATCTACAATTTGTAGACAATTAATCGTATTACTATCTGGTTAAATCTTTTAAATTGACAGATAGACAGTGCTTCCTTCAAATAGCGAGGATGACAACTCTCATAGCATAACAGTTGATTTCTGTCACTAGGTTTTACAAATAACTCTATCCTTAGAGTTATTGCTAATCTTAGCAAACATGACATCCAGAAAAAAAATGTTTTCAAAATTAGAATTCAGTGTGTATCTAATATTTTGATGGATACCGTTAAGGGCTTTGTGGAACTGCTCTGGGGGCTCAATATCGCCCCCCCCCCATGCAAATATATCATTAATTTAACTCCACCAAACACAACAGTGCCTAGTGAAGGATGGAAACACATAGATGAAAGACTCTTCCTGCCAAAGTATGAATGCATTTGCATATGAGGGGGCCACATTGGACCCAATTGCAGATAACTGTCAATAAACTTCATTGGTATACCGTAGTCACTATATTCATAACAACGATACCTACCCCCTTGTTGGGGGGTTTTATTATAATTGAGGACTGTTGTTTAAGGCATTTGTCCAAATTCTCAACAAATATTCATTAAACAACATGACTTTTAATATTGAATTTATTACTAAGGAATTAGCATTGATTCAGAAAGACATTAATACTTTGCATAATGAGCTTAGAGACACCTTAAGTGGTGATGATTTAGACAAATTATTGAAGGATGTGGAGACTAAGTTGGAGGATTGTAAAAAAAATGGGCAGGAATTTAAGAAGTCTAAATTTGCAAGGCATATCACTCAATATAGCTCCCCCACAACACAAAAATATCATTTATGCAATGCCACCAAACACAACAGTGTCTGGTGAACAATAGAAGTACACAGATGAAAGACTCTTCCTGCCAAAGCATGAAGGCATTTGCATATGAGGGGGCCACATTGGACCCCATTACAGTTCCACAAAGTTGTAGGCAGAAATGGGGAAGATTGCTGTGCTTGCACGTTGCACTTCCTGTTATTACCTATAAATAACTATTGTTGTATTAGGGACACATATTTACTTGTACTGCCTGAAGAAAGGGGAGGAGAAACGGGTAATTGCAGTGTTCATGTGTGTCAGGTATTTCACCGAATAAACACAGTTGGAACTGCATTAAGTGAGTTTTTTCTTGTTTTATATATATATATATATATATATATATATATATATATATATCAATCTAGAAATTTCAGTCTAGGCATTTCACTCAAGACCAGGTGGGACTGAAACGCATAGACACGGCATAATAAAAGTAGTTGCACAAATCCCAGGAGTGCTCCGTTTCTCTATATTGCTACATTGGATTATTTGCCGGTAGCATCCGGGTGGATTTTAAATTATCTGTATAATTGCTGTATAAAAACTCTGTTTGTAATGTACATTACTGCGTACCCAAATGGCACTATATAAATAAAATTAGTGGTAACCCACACTAATCCATGTACATCAGGTAGCATGGGTTTTGCACTAATTCGGCCCAAAATTGGCCAATATAGCATCGGCCTCAATGAGTTAGTATGCTGTGACTATAAGAGCATGTGAGTATAGCCTACTAATGCCTTAAACATCCACTGCAAAACTTGTTAAGAGATATAGGTAGCAGATCGCTTTCGTACTATATATTAACAGTAACTCTGAGCAATATCCCTGGGGCATTGTTTTTTTCTCCAGTGTGTCCTATTTCCAAACATCATTAGAGTTTGGATTAAGTGACTCCTGCAAAACCCTGCACAGATGTGTCAGTCACAGTGGTTCTCTAGACATTTTTAATTTTAGAAACTGCAGATTAAACCACATGCAGGATTTTTTAATTTTGTGTTAGTACAAGGCAGACAACTTTTAGCTGGAATTCGTGAGACTTAAATATATAGAATGGATGGAAATGGAATCAAATGTTTCTGTGATAGAAATGAAAATGTCCACCTACTGCAAATTGACAGAGACATATTTCAAAATTCAAGGATAATTGAAATACCATGTCAAAAACTGAAGCTATTTGTTCTGTATAAGATTGGTTTCAGTCGTACTGATAGACAGGTGGACAGTTTTTCTTGACAGGAAATGCCCAGTCAATTTCAGGGACAATTTCTGCATTAGAGTACATGCCTTAAAACATTAATGATCTTGTGAATTTGCTTGTTGCCAGCAAGGTTTGTTTTTTCACATGCATTGTGCTACCTGGGCTATCATTTAAACTAGAAGATTAATTGGGAAAAACACTATGGCTTAGTTTTGTCACTATGCTCTGCACTTTTCATAACCTTTTTATTCTCCATTAGTCAATATTTTATGTCTTTGTGGTAAACAGTCAAATACAGTACAATGTTATGCTTGGAAATACCCTTTTGATCTAACTGGTATTACCTGGAGGTATAATCATAATTCATCACACATCCAGTCATTCAATAAATTGGAGTACAGTACATATATACAGTAAGTATAAAGTGCTGCTGTACGTTATGGATTTCTAGATGATTGACATACTTTTACACCAAATCCAAATTTGATGTAATGAAGTGCTGTAACCATTTGTGGATTTGATATATATACAAACTGTACAATGTATATTCACATGTGTGTGTGTGCGTGCGTGGGTGGGTGTATTAAGCCTCAGGCTCTGATTTATTATCTCTTATCGTCAAAATTGGCTAGCAGTTTGAGACACCAACACCAGTTATGCACTAGGTGTTAGATTCTGACAAGGATTTGTCGAAAAGCCAATATTAACTCATCTAACCTAAGCAGTTAATTCTCGCAAACCACTGCAAATATCTTTTTAAAGTCACACCACCATATATTAAATTGGTAAACATGTTGTTAAGTTTAAAAAAAAAATGATTGATGTATGTTACACATAACAAGGCATTCTATATAATCATAATTCATTCCCATTTGGTATGTATTGCTGTGGCCATTTCAGGTTCTGGTCTTCGGGTCTTTCTTTTCCCCATTATCTTAATTTCCTTGGAATGTTCCTAACGGTAATTTCTACAGATTGACTGTTGGATGGGTCAAATATGCTCAGATCTCTACTGAGTAATAAACCAAGACAAAGTATAGTATAGTATAGTATAGTATAGAGGTTGCATAAAGACCTACGTCCATCCAGTCCAACCCATCTAGCAATTTCCTGACTAACTATTGATCCAGAGGAAGGCAAAAAAAAACCCCACCAAATTTATGAATGGGGAAAAATTCCTTCCTGACTCCAAGTGGCAATCGGAAATTTCTCTCTACTTTATGTATCAATACCAGTAACTTGCAACATTCCTTGTTTGCAGAAACTTTTTTTTAAAACTGACCAATGAACCTGCCATAACAACGTCCGCTTGAAGACAGTTCCATAGCTTTACTATTCTCACAGTGAAAAACCCTTTCCGAACATGAAGCCTAAACATTTTTTCTTCAAGTCTTAAGGGATGTCCATGTGTCCTCTGACATTCTCTATTGGTAATGCCCCAGATAGTTTATTGTATGTCCCGTTAATGTATTTATACACAGTAATCCTATCCCCACGCAAGTGCCTTTTCTCTAGCGTACATAATTGTAACTTTTCCAGTCTCTCTTCATATTCAAGTTCCCCCAATCCCCTTATTAATTTAGTTGCCCTTCTCTGAACCGTTTCCATTTCAAAGATGTCCTTTATGTACACAGGATTCCAAAATTGCACTGCATATTTCAAATGAGGCCTTACCAATGCTTTATAAAGAGGGAGAATAACATTTTCCTCCCTTGAATCCATACCTCTCTTTATACAATACAATACTATGCTGGCTCTAGCTGTTGCTGCCTGGCACTGCTTGCTACCTTTAAGTTTGTTATCCACCCAAACACCAAGATCCTTTTCCAACAGGGATTCACTTAACACAGAGCCATTTATAGTATAAGCAGCATAAGGATTTCTAAGTCCTTACATCACCTTACATTTATCAACATTGAATCTCATCTGCCACTTAGCAGCCCAATGTGATAATCTATCTAGATCCCCCTGCAACGATTGCACATCCTCGACAAAGTTTTGTGTCATCAGCAAACACAGAAACCTTGCTGACAATACCCACTTCCAAATCATTAATAAATAGATTAAATAGAAGCGGCCCCAACACAGAATCCTGTGGCACCCCTATCTTGATGAATCCCCATTAACAACTACTCTCTGTATCCTATTCATTAACCAATTTTCTATCCATGTACAAATGTGCCTCCCCAGACCAACAGATCTTAGTTTATACATTTGTCGCCTATGGGGGACTGTATCAAAAGCCTTTGTAAAATCCAAGTATAGTGCATCTACTGCTATGCCAGAGTCTAAATTTCTATTTACTTCCTCATAAAAGCCAAACAAGTTACAGTAGTTTGACAAGATCTATTCCTCCTAAATCCAAGCTGGTTACTACTTATAATGTCAGTCCTTGAAACATAATCTAGAACATGTTCCCTTATTAAACTTTCCAGTTTAACAGCATATGAAGTTGCACTCCAAAGTGAAATATTGTGTTTTATTTCAAACCAACAATCAAAAACACTTGGGCAGATGGGGCATGTAGATAGCTATAAAGATTATGCAGTGGAATTTTATTGTCAGGTAGAAAGCAAAATATCAGGGCAGCCCAATATAAGGAAAATCAAGAGTGGAGATTGTTCTGACATTGGTACACCATAGGGCTCATTTACCCAACTGCTTTGGGTAAATGTCCCTTCCAGAATGTATAATGCTGGGATTTAACCCCAGCGTGACTTTAATGGCAGCATTAAATAGTTGCACAAAGCTCGCTACCATCCCCTGGCTGCGCGGGAGTGTTTTGCGATACCCACGCAGTGGTCGCAATGAAGGGGTTAAAGTTGCGCTTACTGATACTGAATAGGTAAGCACAACTTTAACTATATTAGAGGTGCAAGATACAATTTATAGCAATATATTGTAACTTAAATACTAAGGACAATGAGATAAATGTATGTATAATGAGTGCATTATGTATTTACTGTATATCGATGTGCTGTTCCTTTTACTGCTTTCACAGACTTAGTCTTCTTCTATATGTGGAAAGGATAAAAAATCTTCTTGTAATTTAAGTGCCAGTCTGGTTGCGTTGTTTACTAATGAGTACATTATAATCTAATTAAAAAATAGAGAAATTTGGCCCATCTGCCTTGAATTTTCATAACCCTAGGCTACTGTTATTTCCAATCCCTGTTTACAGATTTCTTTTGGAAGCCTAACTCCTGATGTGTATTTTGTGAAAAAAAAATGGTGTTAGGGATTTTACCTTAACCAGCAGCAAAGGCATCTTTACTCACTTGCGAGGATGCAAAATCCAGCTTTTCAAGTCCAACTACATATCTGTTCTTGCTGCTTAACAATGCAAGCCTTTTACGTTCTAAGAGAGTCTTAAAAGTCTTGATCAATTCAAGGTAAGATGTCGAGGTGACATAGATGTGTCTTTGGAGAGATTCAAAAAACCTGTATCAAATAAATACACAACCACATAGGGAATATAGAGATAAGTCAGATGAACATACTTCATTATTTTAGAGACATACTATTTCAAGTATAAATATACATTTTGTACTTTTCAATATCACAGATTCTTTTAGTTTCAAAGAACACTGAAGCAATGAAAGCATTTCGATGACAAAAAGAAAATCTCATTTGAGTACCAACATGGTCAGGTCAGAAAAAAAATGTAGTAGCTCATGCTTATAAATAATAATGATAATAGAGATATATACTGCTTATAAAAATCTACTAATTAATACTTATCAAACTATTAAAACATTGATACGACAACATTAAACTGACATGTCCGTCTGATTTTGATGAACAACCAACATTTGTTGGCGGTGGACGAAAATGTACCACTGATATTTCAGCCTGACCAACCTTAATACAGGTTGGTGGGACTGAAACATCAGCCTATGTGTTCCTAGTCTTAAAGATTCATTGTTTACATTTTGGTAATGGTGAAAAAGAAAGTGGCTTTTAGCTAGCAAAACATGAAGTTTAGGGGATTTCCTGTAGTGGGGGAAAATGGGCAAAACCCACATTCAGAATGCAAAAAGTAATACATTTGTATTTGCTGATATACTCTGCCTTACTTTTGAGGTGATCTAGAAGGATTATAACAATGACAGATTTTAGCAGCTAAGTATAGCCGTATTAACATTGTATTTTGTATTATTGATACTTAACAAAATATATATACACTATCAGGGAGATTCAATGAAAGTTCTTATTGTTAAAAATGATGCTAATTTTGCCCCAACCAATCAGATCTTATTTAACATTTGAAAGCTAACATCTGATTGGTTGGGGCAAAATTAGCACCAATTTAAACAATAAGAACTTTTATTAAATAATGCTGTATATTAATTGGATGTTGATGTATAGTGTAGGTTACATTGGATTTTAATTGTTTAAAGCTTTTTAACAATTTTTGCACTGATTTGTCCTAAACCCATTTTGCCCATATAATCAAGTTTTTTATATATATTATGATACTTTATTTAGCCATGTAAGTGAGTGATTTTCTAAGGGTTTTTTCTCCTATTTTGCTTGGCACTTGTCAGTTACCTGCCACCAATCCTAGCTGATATATTTAGCACATTAATAAATGTATTACTATTACCAGATTTTTAAGGATAAATATTGCCTTTATTCTGGCAAAGTAAGCTGCCTCTTTCCTCCATGCAGTCAACCAATGCAGTGACTGCTGACATCACAGTCAATGATTGACTGCTGTTTTCTTTGCTGTCCCCTCTGCACATGCTTAAACTTATTAAAAGCTCATTGAGCATTGGAAGGAGGTGTATACCATTGACAGAATGTAATAGAACCTATCATTTAATTACTGATTACAAATTAATGTATTAAACTAGCAGTTGGTGTTGTGGGCAGATAACCCCATGTTACCAGTTTTTTAGTTTCAGGGGTGAACATGCCCTTTAAATATTTAGAATATATGAGTTCAGGCTCTGATTACTAGGGGAGAAATTATAACTGGACTTTAGTTTTCCTTTAAAAATCTAGTGGGAGATACAGTAAGGATTGTAACTGCATAAATGAGTCTAAAATCAATGTTAACCAATGTAATATTGGAGTAAAATGGGTTTTAGGCCTGCATATAGTCCAAAACTTAGTGCGCGGCACACCCAACATAGAGAGCAGCATGAAACCGAACACCTGCTGGATCGTGATGCCCAAGCGTTGAAACTTTCCTCCCGCATTCCCAAAATTCCATAACTGCCGAAAAGTAATTACACATTCGCTGGTACTGCAATCGCAACTGCATCTCCCTCTTAGTTTTTTTTCCACCAAAAGACTTGTTCATTTTAACTTTAATTAAATACCTTTTTGAGAGAGTAATAACACTTTGATGGAAGTACTGGCACATAAAAACTGCTTCATTTCTGATTTCCTGTGACATTTCCACATCATCAAGAAAATAATTTGCCACCTTCTCAAGAGCATCTTCAGGCCATGCCTTTGAAATGAAAGAGGGAGACAGATGGATGTTTCAAGGAATGTTCAGAACATGTCCCAGTAGTAAATTTAATTGAGACATTAAAATATAAAAAGCACCATATTTATATTGTTTAATTCACTTCATTTTAAAGGGCAGCTAAATCCAAACAAGCACTTTGGATGCATAACGCTGATGCACTGTACCATAGTAGCCCTATGACAGTGAAGATTCGTACATTTACATTCTCTCTGCACCCAAAGGCAATCTTAGTTACAAAGAAAAATGTAATTTTAGATTAGCCTTCTATAGTGAGAAAATTAACTTTTTTTTTTCTTTCCTTCCATGTGTTCTATAATTCTCCCCGACCCCCAGAGTGTCTTCACTTTTTTCAGATTCCCTCTCTGTACAATATGTGATTGCATTCTTGTACTTCTATTTGTACTGTCAATCAAATCTGTGACATGATCCTCTTCCCTGCTCAAGTCCCTCCCTCCTCCCTGCTCAAACATAGAGATAAGAACATTAGCAAGGGAGAGAGGTAGCTTTGACTGCAGAGATAAGGCTGCATTTGACCCCCCTTCTTCATAGCTTTCACTGATTGATGGTGGGTCACAAAGAGAGAGATTGTATTTTAGCAGTACACTGAGAGATCCGTGTCTCCAACACAGCTTGCTTTCTATTGGCAAACATATTTTCAGGATGTTGAACTTTTAACTTCTACTGCACATGATAAGATTGTCGGTTAGCGGGAGTTGAGACATGGAGGAGGTAATAGAGGGGAGGAGGAAGAGGCGAGTGCTGCACAGAGATCTGATACCATGGAAAAATAAAGTCACTGACAGAGGTAGAATAAAGGCAGCACAGAGTACATGAATTTAACTTTGCAATGGGACAATGTGTTTTTTTCACTATAGATGCCCTTAAAAAGTCCAATCTTAAAATGAAAAATGGTATATAAAGTTCGAATGAAATACAATTAAAATATCAATGGTAACTTAATGTAAATGGCTGTGGGACCTGGAAAAATGGTCTAAAGAACATGTTCAAATATCTAGGAAAATCAATTTTACTCTCACTCGTGCTATTTTTGAGCTCTCGCGTTTGAACATTCGATGTTCACGCCTAGGTAAAAATCAATTTTACTCTCACTCGCGCTATTTTCGGGCTCTCGCGTTCGAACAGTCGATGCTCGCATCTAGGTATCATGGACATTTTACTCGAGGATTCAATGCTCGCATATAGGTTTTAATGGACACTTTACTCGTGGATTTGATGCTTGCACCTAGGTATCATGGACATTTTACTCGCGGATTCGATGCTCGCATATAGGTTTTAATGGACACTTTACTCGCGGATTTGATGCTTGCGCCTACGTATCATGGACATTTTACTTGTGGATATGATGGTCGCATATAGGTTTTAATGGACATTTTACTCGCAGATTCGATGCTCGCGTATAGGTATAATAGACACTTTACTTGCATATTCGATTTCGTCGAACATTCGATAATTATCGAAAGTCCGGAAAATATCAAAATTCTGGGTCCGGGGTTCGAAAAGTCAAAATTCGTTTGAACTCCAATAGTTCGGCTCGAACTCGGTTTTGAGTTCGAGTTCTATTCCATCTCTACATTCCAAAAGAATAAGCGCATAATTTAGAGGGAATGCTGATTAGGGGGTACCAATCCAACTTTCCTGGCCCAGGTACTTTTCATTTTACTTTATATGCACTATAGTTCTCCTTTCAGGTAAGGTATGTTTGTTACTATGCAAGAAACATAATTTCTATCCAGATAATTGTCATGAGATACATTAAAAAAGACAAGCTTCTTTTTGTTTTCTGAAGGCTTCCATTTATTTATAGTACATATTTTAACTTCCTATTAAATCCTGTTAACCTAAAAATATAAAATTAATTGTGACATCATCCTTTTTAAGAGCCGGTGAGGCTTGAAACGCGTAAGGCGGGACATCCACATGTTCGTTTGTTTGTTCGTATAAGGCGGATGTAGCCGAAATAAAGAGAGGACTTTTTATCCATTTTGTGAGTGTCCTGGACTGTCGTATTTACCGGTGTGCGCTGAATAAATGAAATAGTCTCCACATTCCGATTCTATCATCCTTTTTAATATCAGTAACAGTTTATCTGAATATTGCACCATCAATTATCATTTAGTTGAATGATAATTGGCCACTGGACCTCTCAGTACACAGATATCATATATGTAATGTTGTTTACTAGTCCTAACACAAATAGATTAACAGCAAAGATGCAAATTGAAGATTTGGCAACAAATTACCATGTGGAATTTACACATTGGTGCAAAATGTATTGATTTCACATGTAATGTGCCCTGTAATATTTATTTTGATGCATGTCACTTATTTGTATTAAAGCCTATGGAGGTTTTTTTTTCTAAACAGACAGGAAATGTGCCATTCAGCATGATTATAATGTTACCAGTATACTGTGCCTTTAAGTTCAGGTATTTTTGAAGTAGGTTTTGTGCAGGGTTGTGGGGCAAAGAAAATCCCCCACTTTTTTGTAAGCTTCACTTATAAATGGTGTAATATGGGCACATTATTAATATAAATAATATAACAATATATAATATAAATGTTGCATGGCTGTTGACCAGTTTACATGCATTAGTTTCTATTTATCTGTGTTGCAAAGAGTTGAATTAATAATGAATCTGTAATGCATATTTATTGGTATACCCTTCTAATAGGATAACATGGAAATAAAATGATGACTCATTAAAATAAAACACAAATTAAATATAAGCCAGTGCAGTCTACAGTTTATATTAGAACTGGTTAGTAATCAGCCATGCAAATGGATTAGCTATGCATGCTCTTTTACCACGCTTCCTTAGCATAGTTTACCTATTGCAAAGTGGAGAACTTGCATTGTGATTTTCACAATTGAGATCAGAATATCAAACCTATAAACAACTTTCTAGCTATAAACGTTCTCTGACATTAGGCAGCTGACACTTTGGAAGTTATATTAATCTTTCTAGTAAATTAGTCCACCTTATTTTTTGACAGTCGCACAGATACAACTGACTACATCTAAAATCCCTTCTTGCAGCAGATTGAACACCAAGTTATGTTGTCTGGGTTTAAAAATGCAAACCATTCCAATACCAGCATTGAAGCATTTCACCCACGAAATTATATCACAGAATAGGAAAATTACTTCAAACCCTAACTCTAAAAAATAAGAATATCTGTGTAGAAATCTCTACGCAGAAAAATATAAAACGTTGCTTTCAAAAAGTTTTTGGTGAAACTTTTTTGTTCTACTGTTTAAGGTGATGCACCAAGAGCCTCTAAGTTATACACGAATAGTGGCACTTGACACATTGCAATTTGCCATGAACCATTGCGGCACTTTTAACTTTCATGTCAGCCACACAGTCACTGCAATAAAGGAGTTTTGCACCTCTCCTGCATCACCCTGTATGTATTTTTCTATTTTATTTAGGCTAAAATTGTCCTACTAATACTATAGGCATGTCACAGAGAGGATTTTGTTTCATTAACTATGACTGGTGCTGTGATTTAGGAATATCAGGCACCATTTACAAAGCCCTATTCTTGAAATTTTGTTATGATACAGTCATAATAATGCATCAATTTAATCATTTGTCTTTGACATTTCCTTGCCTATTCAATATTTCACTCAAAATGGAAAGTAAATACACTCTTCATTCATCTTTATAAACAATATTACAAAATTCAAAGGTTGTTGTTGTTTAAAGATTATAATTTATTGTACAATGATGAAAGTAATACATTTTTACCTGAAACCAGTCAATAGTGCAACAATTAATCAAAGATGGGAAATTCCGAAGATGATAGCGGAATGCTTCACCAGTTGGACTAAATGCTAGGACAATGTGTAGGTTCTTTCTGACGTGATGTTTAAACTTACAGTACAAGTCTGATGGGATATTATCCATCTGTGATTCTTTCACTGGCAATAGCTGGCACATCTGCAGTAAAACACAATGAATATGTTTATATATTTTAGATAATAGTTCATGACTGATAATCTAAAAATACATTACTACTGAAAAAGTTATAAAC
Organism: Hymenochirus boettgeri; assembly: GCA_019447015.1. Lineage (NCBI taxonomy): Eukaryota > Metazoa > Chordata > Amphibia > Anura > Pipidae > Hymenochirus > Hymenochirus boettgeri. Next base: position 95,766,821 of record CM033471.1, on the reverse strand, counting down.
AACTGATCCCAATGCTAACAAACCATTCCTGCCATCCATGGGATCATTCCATGTGGACATTTTCTATTGATTGATATCATCTCCCTATTTTTGTGACAACAGTAGCAGCATGTATGAACACCCAAACAACTAATACTCATACAGAGAACGGAGAGGTTAATCAGATCAGTGTATTAAAAATCAGTGGAATCTGCCATGTAATACTGTATGTCTCATGTGTATCGCTACCTTAAACCCTTAAAGCTTAAAAGAGACCTACCTTAAAGCTTAAAAGAGAAAAATATTAGCTGCAACATGGATGTTTGACTATATATGAGTGAATATTTTAAATTTCATGTCTCTTTCTTATTTTGTTTTAACATATAAATGTTGTCTTGTGAAAATAACTATTGGTCTTGACACATACCTCTGTCACATGTACTGACAAGCCTTACATTTATACCACATCTCTAACACTTAAAAAACAAAGAACTGTGGTCCAAAACATATCTCCTCATGACTAGACCAGACCAGAAACCACAGGTTATCAATTGTCTTTCTAAACAATTCTTACAAAGTAAAATTAATGTGGGAAATAAAATCTTTACTTCCATAAACCCTTCCTTCCTGGGGCAGGCTTACTGGGTGTGAGTAGCTAACCATTTAGCTAGTTTGTATCTTTCTGTACTAAGTAGAGGTTAAATGAATGTTTAAGAAACTTCAGAAATTCTGTTTCGGAAACATTTTACACATTGTTATAGCTATTTAGGAATAACTTGAAAAGATAAATAATTAATCATTTTAATTGGCAGTTTCTGGGCTACTAGTTAGGATAAATGTGTTTTAGCCAAAATGGTCATTTAACATACTTACTCTACATTTTGGAGTAACTTCACAAGCCTATCTAATGTATGCCAATAAGTTCAATCACTCACTATGATTTTTATCACACATCCAGCTAAACAGCTTGTGTTATGAAACTCTATTACCCATGCAACAATTCTCTATTAAGCACTTCATCTATTCCTTATGATGATTTCCCCATGCAAAAAGACCATTAAGATGTTTATGAAAGAAAAATATCTGCTCCAAAAAGTATTGCAAAATGTATAAACTTAAATTAATTAACATTTATTCTGAAAGCAGCATGTTTGATCGCTTAACATTTACATAGTGATTATAAACCCAGTAATTTAATCGCTGTCTAGGATAAACTATATTTAGTTATTTGAATAGATAGGTTTGTTTAATGAAAAAAAAAATATTATGTTGGTATACTTTCCGATTGCCATTTGGTTCTTTCAGGCATACTTTCTGATTGCCATTTGGAGTCAGGAAAGAATCCCCCCCTTTTTTAGATTTTTTTTGGCCTTCCTCTGGATCAACTGTTAGGTGGGGGTTAAAGAGGAGGGTGCAAAGGTTGGACTAAATGGACATATGTCTTTATTCAACCTCAATTACTATGTAGGAACAAAACATATAATGTTTTTCTGATGGGCTATTTTTAGTTAGGACAGGATATGACAGTTTATAATAGGAAAATTCAAGAAATCAAGGCAAATAAGTTTGATCAGAGATTTTTAAACCTAATAGTATTTGATATGAAGAATGACAGTGGTTTTTATATAGGATAGTAGTGACAGAGGTTTATAGCTTAATTAACAGTGGTTCACTATATGAATGACAAAGGTTCGTAAGATAATTGACAGTTTAGTAGTAAGAGGAATAAAGGTCTGCTATGTGTTTGGTGGGCATTAGCAATGGATGTTTGATGCATAAAGAGAAGTGAATTTGTAGGGTGAATCAATAAAGTTTTCAGGAAGAGAGGAAGCAGTTTGTAAAATGTATGTCAGATGTTGCCCATTAAATGACAGCAGTTCATGGCACAAATGCTAAAATGTTTAGTAAGAGTGATGCAGAAGGAACACCTTATACTAGATAAGTATACTTAGATAAACCTAATCTATATAGCAGAATAATACTATCTAGATATTGAAAAATGGACGACAACCTGCTCTCAAAATAAAGGCTTATTTTGTTCACCACAGAGCTTAAAGATATTATTCTGTAGAATCTTATCACTGAAACACAGTTCACAATGAATTAGTATTAACGGGCACAATAATGCCCCTACTGCTTACACAAGCTACATGTACAGACAGGGTCATGGCCACACAGAGCATACTCCAATATAACTTAAATCCTTTGCCCAGCAAATATTATTTAATGCAAACTGAAACTAATTTTTCTGCTGCCTTCAGCTCCAAGATGCCTTACTACCTTATTTTGTCAGATCGTCCGGATTTCGGGACTTTGGAGCTCATTTTCAATAATTTTCGAATGTACAGAGCTATTTTCGATAATTTTCTAAAATAGAATCAAACATTCGAAAATCCCCGAAAATACGTTCAGAAACTCAAAAATGGTCTCCGCTCGTATTTTCGAATGTTCAAGGTTATTTTGAAAATTATCGAAAACTGCTCTGTACATTCGAAAATTATCTAAACTTTTTTTCGGATTTTCGCCCTTTGGGATTTTCCCGAGATCCAGGAATCCGAAAATGTAACGAAACTAGTGAATTTTGGCCATCTCGATTCTGGAGCTTACATACAACAGATCTAATAAATGTCAGGGTTATGACCAAACTTTCAGGAAGAGCATATACTAGCTTTGGTCAAGGACCTGCTATTTAGGACATAGTTGATATGGACTTCATATTAAATTCATTTCAAAGTCTACCATGCCAAAACAGTCTTCCTAACCACCATAAATTCCAATTAATTAAATCCAAATAGCATTAAAATAACACAACCTACCTATTTTTCGCTGATTTACAATTTTTATCTTATATAATTCGTTTTGTTTTCTGGATCAGAACTGCAATTTATCACAGTAAACCTGTCAAAAAAGAGGCTTCCATTTCTGCTTAGAATTCTGTTATTTGTATTAAAAATCCATTTATGTTTTGCACACCTCAGTCTCTGTAGCATGGAAACACACTGTTGCCCCCTCCCTTTCTATCTTCCCATATGAAAACGCCCTGACTGAAGCACAATAAAAGGAAGATGACCTTTTCTAACACTTCCAATTTTTCTTCATTATTGAACAGGTTAGGAACATCACCGGTGCTTAGGATCATGTTGATGTCTTCCAAAAATGACTCATCCTATTGCAAAGAAGAAAATTACTCATTTACAAGTCAAATAAAAAATGCAGTTAAGGGATAAAAAATCTTTGATATTAATACATTTCTGGCATTTACTTTTAGTTCAGCTGTGTGAACAACATATTATCCATTTATAGCCAATTCTTCATCTCTATTTACAAGCCACCAAATCCTTACAAATTCCCCTAATGTCCATAAAAGTAGCAGAAAGCAGTTTAATGAGAATGCTTGTACAATACTAATGTTAGAGAATGTATTGCTGGTTGTAGGTGACAGTTTCTTTTTATTGTATTTTGATAGGTTCTCCTTGTCATTCTATAACATAATTCAATTTTCTGTTCTTATATAGTACCTACAAGCATTTGAATGTACCTTTATTTGATGGTCCACCAAGAGAAAAACAGTAGGCTTTCCATTCTGTCCGGATGCTTTCAGTACCTTTTTAAGATCCTCTCTCCATTCGCTAATGGTATAGAATTTCTGAATACTAACTTGATAGAGATCAAAGTCAGACATAAATGCAGCAAGTTTAGTGACAGATTGCCGGCCAGTTCCTCCCATCCCTATAGTAAAAGCAAAATTATAAATAGCATACATTACAAAAACCATAAATTGCAAACAATGTTTTACCGCTTGACAAAATGGATTTAATTTTTGTTAACTGAAGATTTATTTAATTATTAAAAACAACAAAAGAAAATATCAAATATTAAATATCGAACCAGACTTATGGTTTAATAGGCCGTCCTCTCATGCAGTACATTTCATTTTGGCTATAGCATAAACTTTATATACTGTATATCATCTTCTGAAAATTGACAGGACATTTTATACTATTAGGGATATCTGAAATCTTTTGGATGAGCATCCTGACCAATTAATTTTCAGATTGTGCTGGGATTGTTGGCCTTGAAGTGTGATAGGAATGACAAATATCATGTTATATTTGCATATAGAGGCATACATATTTGGGTTGTGGTTAAAGGTGCTGATTTGTCACAGTTCTCTAACTTCATATGGATTGCAATGGTAAAATACCGATTTATTAATCATATTTTTGCATTAGGTTGCCTTAGGACATCTATTATAAACCCCACCAGGATGAACTGTGAGACTTGGCACTGCTATCTAAAGATCAGTTATATGACAAATATCTGTATTGAGGCAAGCTCAAACTAATTAAACATTAAGGTTAAAATGATTTATTCTAGAAAGCTAGCAATAAACCAGTTGAAAAAATTACAAAGTAAATCTTGTTCATGCACTTGCAAGAGATCGCCCAATCCAGTAACTTACATAACAAAGGTTGTTTTCATAATTCTGTACACTGTAATGTGACCCTTCAAATCAAGGAAAGGCACCAAATATTTTGTAGACAGAATACATACATACTTAATGACTTAAAAATTTTCTTTATAGGCTACATAAAATTGCAATTTAAAGGAGAACTAAAGGGTTAAACACCAACAGTCAGCTGTAACAGGTAGGCAACATAATAAGCATTCTTTGGTAAGTCCCAGTGATGTCTCCTTATTGGCCAACTCACATAGTTTGCATGAAGTTCACAGTTTGGCACATAAACCAAAGAAGGACTTTTTCGTGATGATATGCCACTATGGCAAGAACCAAACAGATAGCCGAACGGCAATAATCTATATGCAATTGCAAAAGTTACAAATCCTTTATTGTAGCACTGAGATACATAAAAACATTAAAAACTGTCCTAGCGTCAGAAAAGATGTACCTATACCATGTCAAAAATGTCTGGAATAAGTGGCTGCACATCATTAGTTAAAGTTGGGGTGGCTAGGACAGTTTTTAATGTTTTTATGTATCCCAATACTAAAATAAAGAATTGTTAACTTTTAAATTGCATATAAAGTGTTGCAGTTCAAGCTACTTGTTTTGTTTTTTTTTTGCAATATATATAATAAGCCTATGCTTGCACATCTGCTAATTACCACTTACTACATGGTAAATGTTTTTTTGGTAAAGTTCTGTTGATGTTTATTTAATTTAATTTGTATTTGTAAAAAAAAAATTTGTCTAATGGTTGCTGTCTCTTTTTTACGATATTTCCACAAACTGTGCCAAAGAGCTGAGCTTTAATTAATAGTTAAAAATTATTTTGAGTCTCTATTCTGCTAAATATTGTTTTTGCAAAAAGAGGGATTTTTGGTGTCCAAATCAACTTTTTTTTGGCTCCCAATAAAACGATGTAACAATTGTTGGTTTATTTTATTTACAAAAAAATCTTACTGTGTTCCTTACCAATGAGAAGAGCATGGCCACAGGGAAGCCTTAGAATTCTGCTGATTCGTGATATGTGTTCAATAGCAAAGTGAAACATCACTAGATTCATAGACGTTTTGCATGTTGAGTTGAATTTCTCTAAGTAATACTGCATGCACTAAAAAACAGAAATGCAATAATAACCCTATCATTCATTTTATGTTATGGCTGAACAAAGTAATGTCTGGTGTACTGGTGGGTTCACAAACTGTTATAGAGAAACAAAGTTTATAGAGAACATCAATGTCTATGGGAGGCAAACATAATAGTAATATTTCAAGAGGGAACATGTAATTTACACATTAAAATAAGACAACATGTGCTTGATATTTGCAAACCATAATACAAACAGGGTATTAAAGAGCATGTCCACTTGCTCTTAAAACATTTGATATATTATAGGTATTGCTCCCCCAGCCCCAAACGCTATAATCTTATGTGCAGAAACTCCCCAATAGTTACTTACCTTGCTTCTCTCCTTCACCGCACTGCCCCGGCCCTCTGATTGCATGAAACTGCAAGCAGGGGGCCGGACCAGCAGCCGCGTCTGAGAGGCAGCCAATCACGGATGCGGCTGCCGGCAGTTGAGAATGGGCGAAGGAGAGAGGTAAGGTAAGTAACTATCGGGGGAGCTTCTGCACATAAGATGATTGCATTTGGGGCTGGGGGAGCAATACCTATAATATAGCAAAAGGATTACACGCTAGGGAGAGGGAGAAAGAAACAGGAGGGAGAGGGAGGGAGAGGGAGGTGGCGGGAGGGGGGGAAGGGCTACAGTACACATGCCAAACTTCTCCTGGAGGGGAGACAGGAGGCAGAGTCCTATATGGACTCTGCTATCCTCCTAGTGGCCAGTTTTTTTGACTTTGGGGGGATTACTGGAGAACTATTTGGAGCTGGGATGTAAGGTGGATAATTCTACACTACAGAGTTGGGCCATTAGTGGGGTAAATAGTAGTTTTGGGGGTGGACATGCCCTTTAAATAATTTATTTTCAATGCAGATTTTGCCAACCCCACCCCTGATAATTTTTTAGGGTTGGAGAGCTGTAGAAAAAGCTAAGTATTTACCAGAATTAACTTTTTAACCTAGTTTAATAAAGCACAAGTCAACCATAGAAAGCAGGTATAAGAAATGCATTGTTAGTTTTTGGGGGTCTTCTACCTGCATGACAATTTTCAATATGTGGATGGATATGACCCCCAAATTTTCTGGGCATTCATCCATGACATACTTCAGATCCATCAAATCATAAAAGCAAAAAAGCCCCAATATAGAATATATTGTGATTGGCACTTGGTTGCCTACTTCTTTATTCTGGTAATTAGCCTTTGAGGAGCTCTGACAGATGAAAAATTTCAAACCTGACAGATCATTTAAAAGATCAGTTTATGAAATCAAAGGAAATCTAGAATACATACAAAAATTCTTATTATACCTAAGTACAGTACCATATAATAAACTATTTCTGCACATGCCTTTTAGTTGTATACCAAATGCATAAATACCAAGCCGATTTGCAAAATGACATTGGCTCCCCCCAGTATAACTGCAAATACAGATGGGGTTCTATTAGCTGGTGGCAAAATCCTGGTAAATTACGCTTATGAAATTCCGGCAAAAAAAATGTAAAAATCGATATTTAATGCTAGAACCGGATATCTGGAAATTATCTTGCAAGATTTGAATGTAAAAAAAAAAAAAATTAATGGTAGATTTTCTGGTTTTGCAGCAAAAACTTAAAATGTAATGGACATTTTGTAGCGAATATTGCGACAATATTACAGGCCCTTTTTTAACAGTAGGCGGCTCTTCCTTCTTGCACTGGGCCATTACCCTAATACCTGACACATTTAGGGCATATAATGTAACATTGATCACATTAACTTTAGTTTTTTAAACTTAAAACTTACATTTTGAAGTTCATCCATATCTTGAACTTCATTGTAATACTTTTCAGGCTTTTCGGTGCCTAGAGGAACAAGATAATCACCAAAGAAAAGACTATGCATGTCATCTTCCTGTATCTCTCTCCCAATGACCAAATAAGTAAACAGTGCAGTGAGACTTTCCTTAAACTGAGACTGAACTACATTCTAAACAAAAGAAATAAACAGAAATATATGTTAGAATTTAACTTAAACGCAAGTCTGTAAATGTGGTAACACAAGGCAGAACGTTAAATTAGCAATAAACCAGTTTTACATTTTTAGAACTATGTAAGCACGTGAATGTATGCCAGTTGGTTAAACTTGTCTTTTTTATCAGCTTTACATTGACCTTTCTGTTAATCTTATGTTTTAATTTATGTGTATGACATTCAAGAAGCTCCCAGTGGGTTCATATGAGATGTAGAGCAAAGTAAAGTATGTAAGAATGCATAAACATTTGATGTGCTAATAACTTCACAGTGGTGTGAAAACTCATTTGACAGATTTTACACATTTTAAATTTGTGCTTTTTTTTATTATCATTATTACTTAAAGTATATTACAAGAAAAGAGCACCCAGGTGGATCACAAATAATAAGTGCCAATATATTTGCGCATCCAGTACCTAAAACATTAGATAAAGTCCTTAAAGATAATTATGTTTAGGTTTTTTGACCTATTCATTTTATGATTTGAAGTCAATATAAACAATGGTGAGTTAGACGGTCCAAATGTCAAGTGAGTGTTATAGAAAGGTGAGTATGCAGTGTATGGGTACATTTAGCCTTCTTAAGATATATTGTCAATGCCAGATCACCAATTGAACCTGCAAATTCACTTTTTACTTTTTTTTGTTGAACCCTGAATTGAATATGACACAGGGACATGTATAAATTAACCAAAGAAACATTGTGGACAATAAATAAATTGAAATACGTTTAGATTGAAGTATCTTCTAAGGATAATCAAGATGCCCAATCCAGAAGTGTCTGTCGCTGTATCAAACCACACTCTTAATGTATTTTAACCTCCCTAAAGACTTGTAACAATGGCAGTCCTTATGTCATTTCCGTTTCCTCAGTTTAGTTTAATAGAGATGCTTAGATTTTGTTTTCTATCTGGAGTCACGTAGGACATAAACCATAAATCATGTAGCAAATTAAAATTTATTTTGCATTATGCTAAATAATATAAATATGAATTATGTATATTTAGGCAAGCATGTTATATCTTGTTTAAAGAATATTAACATTTGAATTCTTCTGTACAGTCATGGAATTCCTTACATTTGAATTAGCTAAACTACAGTAGGTAATACATTTATTCATTATATTGTCTTCCCTGCCTTAAAAATATTACTTATAATCTATTTTGTTTTCTTTTTCTTTTTTCATCTTTTCCAAAAAGAAAGTCCGTGCTTAGAAATGTTTCATCTTAGTTAACATTTCTTTGAGGTTCTACGACACAAAAATACATCACAGCCTCTTTACTACTGTTCCCTGCTGTGAAGCAATTTTATTTTAGGAACTTAGTAGGACTGTTTGGTAGGTAGGTAAAAATATGATACTTCCTCGCTGTGACTTCTCTGAATTTTTAGTCCCATATCTTGTCAGTTACAAATTCTTTGTGAACGAAATAGAAATATGGGATGTACTTTTATTTAACTCTCGACTGTGTCTGTTATAACAAAGTAAAAATACTAACCTAATATGTAACTATAGCAACACAAATTATATCTAAGTTTTATTGACTTTTTATGCCATTAAAATACATTTTGCTTTTAGCAGAAGGGTAACTAGGCCTTATAACAATAACATAATGACATAATAAGGCATAGAAGAATAGATATAGCATATTGTGTAGCAACTATATTTAGAAATATGAGTATAATGAGCATTTTAATTTCCCTTTAGTATCAGATGACAGAATAAGGAGTAGAGTTATTGAATGTGTAAATTGAACAGTAAATGGGATTTTAACAGAAGATACAGACAAATAATTCGAACAAAAATCATATAAACTCAAAAATAGAAAAAGTCAAGGAATAAGTCTCCGCCTCTCACAGAACTTGTGAAACTGCACGTTTAACGTCGTTTACAGGCACTATCTTTAACAACATACTTTTAACACAGGAAAATATGCTAATTCACAAAGTAATCAGATGGAAATAATATAATTTAAAAAATGCAACTATCAATTAATTGACCTTGATAACTATAGTCTAAATTAGATCCAAATTTGTCCTTTTTTTGCCTGTCAATAAACTCACAAGTTCTATATTTTTTAGTATTAGCAAGACTACTTGTAACGCTTGAGGGCTTATGATTAAATGGATAAAAATGTTTCTTCCTAGGGAGCACATAAAAAGCAATGGCAAGTTCCAGAACAATCAATGCCCACAGTGTTTTGAAGTTTAAAAAAAAAATGTTTATGATCTTTTTAATAAGGTTAAACATTTTTATTGTAAGTGCTTATTTTGTCTATATAATCTATTTGTGTATTCAGAAAGTAATGTTTATAATACAGAACAGTATGTAGCAAATCAATCGAGAGATAATATCTTACACAACAAATCAGGGTTTCATCCTCCATAGAAAGATTGATCTGTGCCCTAGATATTTTTAAAACTTCTGTATTTGCTTTTCTTTTGATGAATGAAAGACAACAACTTATTTTAGCTATACAAAAGAAGTTTTTTTTTGCCAATGACTCTGCAGCACTTTTTCAACAGCCCTAGTTCCTTGCAACAACTCCTATAGGGACAATAATTATAAGGAAAAAAAAAATTTTCTTGGCATGGTGAGGCATGGAAATGCACTGCTAATTACTAAGACTGAATATTTTAGCAAGAAATGTCAGTGTTTGAAATTTAATTACTGTGTGAGTAAAGATTTTTCTTTTAATGACTCATTTAGTCAGTCTGCAAACACAGGATACATTAACTTAATTGTCTTCAACTTAGTAGTTTTTAAGTTATGGTAGATAAGTTTGTGCATCATAATTGCCCAGCATGATAACCAAATAAGTAGGCCCAGTTAACAAAGCTCATAGATACATTTTGTTTTATGTCATCTTCTTAAACATGTTACACACTTGGTAATAACAACTTGCTGTTTTTAACATTTCAAACTCAAGATCATCCTCAAGTGGTGGAACTGACTTAGATGTTCAGATGAATGAATGTCTAGAGGTGTATTTTTCTCTCTTAACAGTTGCAGAATACAATAAAACATGCCCTTGCTGTGCTCATCCATACTCTTGACCTAGATGTAAAGTCTCCTGGCGTTAAGGTAGAACAGGTACATTTTTTGTTTATGATCAAGTCCCTTGCTTATTCAGATCATGACTAATTAGAGCACAGAAGCTATATATTTCATTTTACAAAGCTTTGCCAACTGTGAGGACAAACTCTGTTAAGTGGCTTGCCTCAGCAGTGATGCCCCCAAAGTATAATTATAAAAGACCAATGTAGAAACACAATATACAAGAGTTTAATAATCAAAACTGCTTTATAGTACAAACTTCCCTTGGGTCAGACGTAAAATATTTAATAACAGATGCATTGCTGAAAATATCTCATTTCCCTTTTTTAGTATTGGAAGGTTCTACATTTTAAACAAGATTTCAGCATTTTTTATGACAAAGGGGCATATTTATAAAGGATTGTCTTTTTCGCCAAATAATTAGCGCAGCACATCGCAGCGAAAATAGCGCCATTTGGGGCTTCGTTCTCGCCTTATTTATAAAAAAGCGAAAAAAACACACTTCGCGGCTGAAAAGGCGAACGGGCGAACGGGCGCGATAAAGAGCGAAAAGTATTGCAGCGAAAACTTAACGCATCTAAGAAGACTGCATTGTGAAAACCATTCGAAGCCAGAAAAGCCTACTAGAAAATGATGTCAAGTTCAAAATGGCCACCTCACATTTACCAAGAAGTCAGCCATGTCTTATTTAGTCAATCTTCTTAGAATTTCTCAATTGTAATACAATTTTCTTTTGCACTGCACATTCGCCTTTCTAATGCGCGTTCGCTTTTCCAAGGCATATTCCATTATAATGTGCGTTCGCCTTTCTAATGCGCGTTCGCCTTTCTAATGTGCGTTCGCCTTTCTAATGCGCGTTCGCTTTTCCAAGGCATATTACATTCTAATGCGCGATCGCCCTTCTAATGCTCGTTCACTTTTCTCATGCGCGTTCGCCTTCTAATGCTCGTGGTCGCTTTCCAAGGCATATTACATTCTAATGCGCGATCGCCCTTCTAATGCGCGTACGCTTTTTCAAGGCATATTACCCATTAGAATGCCTTTTCGCTCAAACAATGACTTTTCACCACCTTCAGGGTCGCGCTAATCTTTCGCTCTTTTTAACGCAAAAACCACCTTTCGCTCTTTTATAAATCGCGTTATGCCTTTTTGCTCCTTTTTCGCTAAAATTACCATTGCGAAGTAAGGCGAAAAGGGTTTAGCGATAGCTCGCGGAAACGGTTTCGCCATTCGTTAACGCTACCTTTATAAATAGCGTTAACATTCTTTTTGGCGAAAACCCATGCGAAAAGCGAATGCGAAAACATTTCGCTACTTTTCGCTCTTTTATAAATATGCCCCAAAGTGTATTGTGTCTATTTACAGATTCACTCACTAATACGTATGTCAAGCTAAAGATCCCCATGTATTCTGTCTAAAATAAAGTGAAGTGTAATGTACTTATTATTTTTGTCAAGTGTGCCTTGTTCTAAGGATGCTTTTTATTGTTTTATTGTGCATGCCTTGTGGTCTCTGAAGTTGAGGCTAAATGAAAGCTATCCGTCTGTTCTTTAAAATGAGCCCTAGATCACATGTCTCGCTGAAGCTTATGGATATTATATTAAAAAATTGTGCAGTGGATGAGACCCCCACACTCCAAAGCAACCCCCAACCAGCCCTCACAGCTATGCCTCAACCAATATAACCGTCAAACAACCTATTATGATTGTGACACAATTTAGAATAGAATTTAAGTAAGTATAATTATGGGCCTCAGTTAAACAACCACATTAGACATTCATATTAAATGCAACTGCACTAAACTTTTAATCATATACCGTAATTACTTTCTTAGATTGAGGAGTAATCTACTACCTGTGTACCACTGGATCTTGGTCAGATTTCAGCAGAATTTGGATAAGGAATCAATCGAGGCATTGTTCATGTAGCATTGTCCCCGATTGAAAAAATATCAACCAATGTATATGTGTGTATATTGTGTTAAAGCTGAATTGATAATAAGCAGTCCAGTAATAGTTTGAAAGCGTTACATTTAGCCTGTTTAGCCTATTGCACAGGGGTGGGCAATTAAGTGGGCCGCATGAGTAACTTTGACTATTGTTAAGGTCCAGAGCCATAGTTTTAACTGAATTCTGCTCACCATTAATTTGATCTCATTATAGAAAGAGATCAAAGAGGATGTTCACCCCTCATGCAAACTTTTGTAGATAGAGTAGTCGCCTCCAAACCCAATTTACCTTTCTCCCCTGCACACCTGAGTCCAGATTTCTTATCTCGAACTCCTCTGGTCTCTTGCTACTTTCTGTGACACCTCTACGTTGCAGCTAATATATAATAAAGCTGCACTGCTCGCCAGCTTCAAGGCTGTGCAAGCTTCCTTAGAGGTCAGATAGCAGTTAAGGAGGAGGCACAGAGCAGTGATATGACCGGAGGATTTCACAGTAAGATATCAATGATAATGATTTTTATACAATAAAAAAAAACATAAAAATAAATCAATTAAAATAAATCAATTAACCAGCCTGAGACAATCAATATTATTTTTAATCTCAGAAAGTTTTTTTTTTTTAATACAGGTGAATACAGCAGGGGCCAGTCTGGAACAGCTAACGGGACGCATGTATCCCCTGGGTCTTAATTTGCCCAGGTATGCTATTGCATCGTAAATACCTGCAATCGTTTCTTGTTTTTTAATTCAAAATCTTACATGCAAATAGAAAAATAATAGCAGATTAAGATTCATTTTGCTGCATGCATAAATTAATACTTAACCTTGACTGAAAGAATGTTCCATATATACCTTTGCCTACAGTGATTGGCTTCCTATAAAATGAAGAAAATCCCTAATCCTACCTTTACCTTTTAATTAAGTTAAGTCTGAAAGGTAAAGAAAGTCTTATCCTTGCATGAGACAGATCTCTGCTAAAAATGCCTAATGAAAAGATTGCTTTAACAAAACAAACATATATCCCAAATGTTGTGATAAACAACTTACCAGTTATAATGAGCAGGTATTCCCTAGAGTGCTCTGAAATGCCATGGTCAACGCCAACACATTGAGGATAATAAATGGGTTGCAGTAACATTGAGGTGCTTACAAAACATGCGTTATTAATGGAAAACCAATAATGCAGCGCAGAATGGATAACAAGTAAAGGAAGCTTAGATATGTGACAAATTAAGCTGCTGTTTTTACAATAATAATTGTCTTTAAAAAATTATGCAGTATGTTTCCCTTTTTGAATCCCTGTATTTGAATACAGTGACTTGTAAATAAGGTATGGATACCTTATTATACCAAACTTCAAACATTCTAATATAAAGTTTTTCATTTAGATAAGTATGTGTTGCAAATTGTTGATCCTGACAGCTGTGTTATAAATGGCACATAGGCTGCAGATTAGTTCTCAATAGTAACTTTTACCTCACTGGCTGTTGGATGGGTCAAACATGTTAAGATTTATTATGTCAAAGGGTAAGGCCATATTGAACACTACAGTAGGGGTCATATAAGAATGAAGTACTTTGTGAGCATTTTTTTTATTTATGGAATCATTTATAATGGTAAAAAGGTAACTAAATGCCTATTTCTCAATAGACATTTTTAGGCTGGGTCCACACCATATAATAGTTCAGGCCAACTGACCAACATTTCAGTGTATTGGTAGATCGTCCTGAACTATTGGATGTTTTATTCGGGCAGCCCTCGACCAACATCCAACCATTTGTTTGTCCAAATCGGATGCACTGGTAAACCACAGCGGATTGTGCAGGCCTCTATGTTCCATCTGACCTCTCACCAGGGCCAGTCGTTCGGAATGAATAAATTCTATGGTGTGTAGTGTACCCAGCTTTAGAGACCATCCCATGAGATTAGTACAAACAATTACCAAGTGCCATTATTTTGTAAACGGGTGAATGGCTATGTCATATAGCATGAATAATTTTATTAGGTATTCCAAATCTTTATTGTCCTATATTTTAAACCGTCTTGTCTATGCATCCTATATTACCATATTATTTAAGACTAAACATATAGCCTGTAAATAAATCAAATAATCACAAAATATTATCTGAGACTGTATGTTTATTTCCCCCAGCCAAGGATTTTTAAGTGTTTAACTACAATATGTTCTCTAAGATAACAATTTCTATTTAAAGGTTAGTGTATTGTTTAATTTGGATTAATTACCTGTGTTAGGATGCTAATAAAATGTAATAACCTTTGGTTTATCATTTCTTCTAAACTGCCTACTGCATCAAACCAGCAGAAATGTTCACTTCAGTGTAAAGGTCAGAAGTTGCTAACGGCAATAAAAATAGGTACCCACTGCATATAGCTTGGGAGTTTCAACCTTTTCATATTGTCATACCCACAGTAAAATATCCAGCTTCTGCACACAGATGATAATGCCATTAAAAATGTATCACTTGCAATTTAAGAAAAAAATATTACAAGGCTGTTTAATGTTCTTGTTATGTTGATCTTGAATGCTATTTAGTAATAGTTATTTAATAAATGAATTGTACCTGTAATTATAAATTCACTATAATTTCACTGCAAAAGGAAGCCCCACATTTCAGGTAAACAGATATCAATGTAGCACATGTGTTCACCCCACAGGTCAAAAAGTGACCTCCAATTGGGAAATCTGATTGCTTCTTCATTCAGCTGATCTCCCACAACAATACTCAATGGTTATCATTCTCTGGCAGGACCAAAATCATTTTCAGTGCAAGTAATCTTTAAAAAGATTTTTTTTAACCACATACTGTTAACCAAGTCATGATCTCAAAGGTTAACTTTAAGCAAATAAGTAATGCACTGTTAAAAAGGCGAGCATTTTACAATTGCACTAGTTTGTCTTTTATTAATATACAGCTTTTAATTAAGTATAAGCAAACATCTAGACATTAATACTGTAAAAGAAGATGTAAGTCAGTTTACCTTTACTATCTGAAAAAACCTATTCCTGTCTTCAGTGCCGACAAGTCGATCACAAAACACTCGATATACTTCATGAATCCAAAGTCTTATTAATTTCTTTGCCCCAGTAGCATTCTGGGGGACTTGTCCAGGTTTTAGTAGTATTATTCCCTACATAATTAAAAAAAAAACATTTTATGTGTAAAGGTCTTTTATTTAATAAGAAGACATGTAAAAATATTTAATTCATAGTAGAATTCAGCATGGTATTTATAAAGTGGTTAATGTGCAAATTAATTAAACAAAAGTGTCATTCCAAGAGAGGAACGTCAGTTTTGGACGATAATCACATGTGTATATGTGTTTGGTCTGATGTCGTTCATTGATCTGCCATGGCAGATTGACCAACGAAGCCCGACCGAATGCATACACATGTGTGATTATCAGCCGAAACGGACGTTCGGAGGGTGTGTACGCACACTCAGGGGTTGTTTGACGTCCAAAGTATCGGACTTGTGTACAAGGCTTTAGCATTGTGTCTCTCTGTAAGTGAGACTGGTGTGTTTCTATGTAGCATATATGTACTGGTTTTGCATGTCTTCAGATTAAGAGAAAGAAAAAAGAAAATGAATAAACAAGCATGAATGATTTTTGCCACTAAATGTATTAGTGTTCAGGTATGTTTTAGACACTCTCTATAATAATTTTTAGTGTAATATTCTTTACTTAACCATTCTATTTATAGGAATTTAGTGATTTTAATAGGCTAGTGACCGGCTTTTAAACATATAAGTTGAGATTTACCCAGAGCCACAATCACTTCCGTAATTTACAATTTCGCGTCCATTTAACGCCATTTACTAACTGATGTTAAATAATCACATTATTGTAGCTGCACCGCTAATATTGAATAGCTCGCGTTCCTTAGTGAAAAGGTTAGCATGACTATATATCCAGCTCACCTGTGGTGTGCCTCTCAGTATATCTGGAAAATAAAATTAACTTTGAAATTGAATGATTGACAAAAAATTTCCCTACTAACATTTTATAGAATAAGTATATTAAGAATATATTTTTTCATTGAGGAGTAGCTGATATTGCAAATGCAGTTTAAAAGAACGCTACAGTGTTATTTGTGATTATAGGTATGAGAATTTGAAACATTGTTGCAATTATAGTTAGTTTCAGGGATTTAAAAAAGTAATACAACATAAAATCTATATTCTATTAGTTTTTTACTTGTAGGTTTTAAATAGCAACTGATTTCCCACCCCAAACTTCTTAATAAAGTTTAAAGCTAACCACGAGCCATAAAAAGTTTCGAATGTACGGATTTTCGAATGTACGGAGCTATTTTCGAAAATTATTGAAAATATCCTAGAATATTTGAAAATCCTCGAAATTACGATCAGAAACCGCTTTTGGGTTTCCGATCGTATTTTCGAGGATTTTTTAACTTTCAAGGTTATTTTAGATAATTTTCGAAAATAGCTCAGTACATTCGAAAATCTTTCGAAAATTTGTTCCAAAGTCCTGAAATCCAGGTGATGCGTCCAGATTTGGACGGATTATTCGGATTTCAGAACCGAGGGGTTCCGTATTAGATCTGTGTCGGACGTGGATCCGATCTCTAGTGCCTTTAGTATTTAGGCAATCTTTCTTTATTGTGTTACATTATTATATTAAAGTGATGGTTACTTCTGTGTTACTGGACAGTTCCCGTCTGAGAAAAGCAGGATCTTTACTTTAACATGATTATCTGTCAGATTCTAGATGTCAGGACAACTTCCTTTGATCTGCTTTGCATTAAATAGCATATTCAGAAGTGTACATCATACACTTAGACTCCCAGTAAACCCAAAGAGATGAAATATGGAACCAGATTATTAGTACCCGCAGGTTCATTTCAAAAAAACTTTCAACAGCCAGAGTAAAGGGACGAATGGGGCACAGCATGTTGGATTATTGTAAATACAGGCAGGGATATTAAATAAAAGTTCTTATTGTTAAAAATGGTGCTAATTTTTCCCCAACTAATCAGTTGTTAGCTTTCAAATGTTAAATAAAATCTGATTGGTTTGATTAGCAAAATTAGCAACAGAGCTTTTATTGAATCTTCCTGTCTGTCTATTGGGAAAATGTTGTATGCAGGGGTGTTTCTTTCTTCTTTTTTTTCAATCAGCTTTATTTGGTTTTCATTAGTAATAATTTGTGTTATAAGGCTTTATATGTATTCGATGATGATTGTCCAAAGATCATATAAACAGAGAACAGATATAGAATATAGTAGTTAGCCTAATAATAACACATTAGGTAAAAATGTGTAAAAAAAATAAAGAGTATTCTGATTATTAAATTAACAGCAACTACTTATAGCAATGTATATGCACAATTTTAGAATTTACAGTGTATACATATATACTAGCAAAAGTGTGCCCACAGTGGACACAATGTTTCATTATGTGTAAATACAGTGACTATAGAATTTTTACATAGGGATATTTTTAACTGTTAACAGACATCAGCATTCACAGGAACCAAATAGGATAAACTTACTGGTCCGATAATAAACCCAAGCAATCCTGCCACTATAACATTCATCTAAAAAGCACCTCTGGGCAATCTGAGATCCCGAACAGGAACCAGACTTACATGCTTGATTCATACTTATTAGTATTTACAACAGCAAGTTCCAGATTTACAGATATTATAGGGATAGGACTTGAGAGCACAGGGCACTTATTAGCTTTCATGGAGAGGTGGGGGTTAAAAGGAGCTAAAAGTTCCCCACAGAATATAAAATGAATAACAGAAGGTACCTCACAGTCTCATGTTATTCTAATAGCGTTTCCCTAATAATCTAACAAAGAAATGGGTAGGGACATGCAAAGTACCTCATTTATAGCCTGTATCTAAGGCATGTGCCTAGATGTAATACATCCTAATGGTATAGAGCAGGGTTGTTAAACTTGGGACCTTTCACATATAGGAAAACTACAAACCCCAGCATTCTGTTTGCAGTAAGTTTCTTCTTAATGTCCTATAGCTAAGTCATGTGTCCAGATGTAATACAGCATAATGGTATAGAGCAGAGGTGTTAAACTTGGGACCGTTCACATGTTTGAATACTACAAATCCCAGAATTCTCTGTTTGCAGTACGTTTCTTCTTAATGTCCTGTAGCTAAGGCATGTGTCCAGATGTAATACAGCCTAATAGTATAGGGCAGGGGTGTTAAACTTAGGATGTTTCACATGTTTAAAAAAATGTGGTGGACAGGATCTGAGGAACAGCACCCAGTAAATCTCTGAAGGAAAGGAGTGCGGGGATTAACTAAAACGTGTGAACAGATCAAACTATATAATTGTTAAAAAAATCCCAGCATTTTCTGTTTGTAGTAAGTTTCTTCACAACCTACTACAAACAGAAAAATTTGAAAATTCAAAAATCCACTTAAAACCCCATTAAAGTCAATGGGAGAAAAAAACCAGCATATATCTGCCTAAATATAAGGTAAAATATCAATGGTAACTTACTGTACATGGCTCTGGGACCTGGGAAATGGTCTGGGGAACATGTACATATATCCAGAAATAACTTTCTTCAAGAACGCACTGTTTTTCGAGTTTTTGGAATTTTCAAGGAATTTTCGAGTTTTCATGGAATTTTTAAAAATTACTGTAAATGGCACTGGGGCCTCGAAAATGGTCTGGGGAACAGACCAATCTGATTGTAACCAATTCTGATTGAAAAAGAATCTTATTGGTTAATATACCAGATTCTTTCTGAAATAATTTTAATGCATCCAATCAGAATTGCTTACAAATAAAGGTGAAGTTTTAAAACCCTAAAGCTTGAAGCCTGTTGTTTGCAGTGTATATGTTTTTAAGGACAGTGGCAACATGCTTAAAGTCCACTGACGTGGAGCTCCGCTAACAGAGGAGGGAGGTGAATGCTCCCCTTAGTCTATTTTCTGTTTACCGTATATATTCTAATATAAGTCCATCCGAGTATAAGTCGAGGTACCCATTTACCTGAAAAATGAGTAAACCTGATTGACTCAAGAATAAGTCGAGGGTAGAAATTATGACCACTACTGCCTTCTGATTCTGTATTGTTTTGAGGCGTCAGTTTCCCTTTAAATAGACAGCAAAATTCCCATACAGTTGTCCCATACATTAATAGCCAAATCCAGTAAGGCTATTACTGTATGGGACTGCTGTATGGGAATTCTGCTGTTCATTTAAAGGGCAACTGAAGCCTCAAAACAATACAGATTTAGAAGGCAATCTTTTCAACAATAGATACCATTCTCCTGAATCTGTATTGTTTTAAGGCATTAGTTGCCCTTTAAATGTAGAGGGATCCCACACACTAACCCCCCAATTCCTAGCCACTCCAGATGTTTGGAAACTACAACTCCCAGCATGCTTTAGTTGCCATTCAACAAAAATATTTTTGACTGGAATGGCTGTAGATAGACATTTGGTTATTTTAACTTTTCAAAATATTTATAAGCCTGCCAGCACACTAAGGTAGATTCTTTCAGCAGGGCCCTAACTAACCTAACTAGCCTAGCCCTCATGCCCAGCTCACACAGAAAGATACATATAAGATGCCCTCATGCCCATTCCACACAGATAGGTACACATACGATGCCCTCATGCCCAGCTCACACAGAAAAATATATAAGATGCCCTTGTGCCCAGCTCAGACATATAGGTAACTATAAATGCCCCCTTTCTCAGCTCACTAAATTAGGAACATATAAGATGTCCTCATGCGCACAGACTAAGCTCACACAGATTAAGTTGTAAATAAGATGTGCCCAGCACTGCCCACACAGTCACTTAGAGCAGGGCCTGTGTGGCTGCATGAAGGTGACAGTTAGTGCACATTAAAGCACACCAGCAATTTTTTCCCCTCCAGCTCTGTACTAACTGCCTTCTTTCTTAATTTTTTTTAAGTGAGCTCTGCTTGCCGCCTCTTTGATTTCAACCAGGGCGCAGCCCTAAGCATTATTCTGATGTTGCCTCATTAGAATGACGCCCCTGATTGTATATGACTTTTTTTCCCTTTTAAGGAATTTAAGTTATATTGTTTGTATTTTGTAATTCTGTGCATTGTATATGGGAAGAATTTGCTTCTAAGACATACAGCTCCTCCTACCTCCCACAAAATTATAATTTAATTTTAACAAAATGTCCCTTTAAATGTAGCTTTTTGGTAATGTTTTGACATACCTGGATAACTCTGGCAAAATCCCTCAAGCTGAATATATAGTGTGATTTGGAAGGCATTGGGAGGAAAGCCTGGGAAACCTGTCGATAGACATCCATTGTAGCCCACAACAGTATCTGTAAAAGTCAGCAAAAAGAACTTAATTTCCCTTAAAATTCTCTTAGAATCCAAATGTCACATCTGCTTGTGCCCAAAACAATGAAAACAGGAACAGTTTGGAAAATTACTGAATGTGGAAAATCGAAAAATGCCATAAATTTCAAGTTAAGCTAAAAAAAGGCCATACACAATTATGTGAAATTGAGCAGAATTTCACCTTTAATACAAACCAATTTATGATTTAAAAGGATTTAGTGCACCTATTTATGTGTGAAAAAAAGACATAAAATACAGTTTATCTAGAATGTGAATGCACTGCTTTAATGGTTGGTGTCCTTGGCATGCCAAGGAGAGAAAAAGAAATTTCAAAAGGAAATATCCAGCTGCTCTTAATGCCTGCCCTTTGATCATGTACTTTTCACAGTGCAGGCAAAGTACCAATTTCACCAGCTCTCTCAGTTGATATTCAATGACCTGGATGTAGAAAGCTTAATATGGAGTAAATGATAAAAAAGTAACAACAAATTTAACCTGCATACAAATTTTCTATAAAAAGCCTGGAAGAACAAACCAGCTTTTATATTTAAATCCATTTAGTTTGTATGCATTAACTTACTATCAAATACATTTATTTTTCGTGTAAACATTTTTTAAGCTGTTTTATAGAATCTTATCTCAGTGTTTATTGTCCATGTTACAGATCGCAAGTGTTGGTAAGTATTTCTATTGAAAACACAGTGAAGACCTAGAAATTTAGAACCTCATCCTGGGTGTACTTTTAATGGGAGGGGTGAAATTAAAATGTTTTGCCCTTAAAGGAGAACTGTGCTTCAACCCCTCTAAATGCATAGACCCTCTTTGCCAAGAGATGCTATAGCTATGAGCAGGGCTTCCTGCACTGATTCACTATAGCAATAGCGGCTCTCAGTGAATCAAGTTCTTTTTCTATTTTTTTTTACCTATGCCTCTCCAGACCCTACCTTTATGCCTTGAAAGTTGCTGACATCTTGTTTCTCCTGCTTTCTCCTGCTTGAGCCTCAAACGGTAATGCCTGTGAGTTCCGTGCACTCTCCTGCTTGAGCCTCAAACAGTAATGCCCATGCACAGAACTCACAGACATTATGAGGAAATCTCAGAGGGGCGGGGCTTAACATTCAGCAAACCAGTAACAAGATGTCAGCAACTTTCAAGGCACAAAGGAAGGCTCTGGAGGGGAATAGGTAAAATAAAATATGGCAACAGTATTTTTAAAGCTGTAGCTTCCAAATGAACACAACTTGATTTTACAGTGCACTTATCCTTGAAATTGTTCACAATAGAGAAAACACATTTAATAGACAAAAACATAAAGTTACCAACATACGGGACAATGTAGTACTTTAAAAAGTATTACCAGACAGGGATCCCGTAATGCTTTAAATTCTCTCACAAGACTTACTGCATTGCGGGATCATGGTCAGGTATGATGTACCATTTGAGTATTAAATAAGCCCTGTATACCAGAGTGGTAATGGCGTTATGATTAGAGGTAAATTGTTGCGCTAATCTTAACTAAGCCATTCCAAGAAAAAATTTGGAGGCCAATGCAAATATTACATTGGGTAGCGTGGGTTTTGCATTAATTTTGGCCAAAAACAGCCGATATAGCATCAGCCCCTAAATATAGCTATAACTATAATTATGCTATTGCTGTCTTGATTGCCCACTTTGTGATCTAGTTTGTTAACGAAAAGCAAAAGGGATAGTGCACTGCATAAATATCAAGAGTAATACGATTAAATGCCATATAATGAGCCCTCTAATAAAGAAAGCTATGTTATTAACCTTCTATATTAATAAAGAATTAGTGTGTGTTTGTGTGTGTGTGTGGGGGGTTGTCAGTTAGTTATTAGAGATGTAATGTGGGTTCGAATTGAACCTGATTTCTAATTGAATCTGAGGGTTTCAAAGTCCTGACGAAACTTTCGGAACTCCCGGATTCCACAGAACAGGATTTTCCGAATTTTCGATATGTATTGAAAATTGGCGAAAATCGAAAATAGCCGATCATCAAAAATCAAAAATAGCCGATCATCGAAAATTGAAAATTGATGATTATTGAAATAACCCTTGAAAGTAATGATTGATTTTGTTAACGCTCGAAAATAGAACGCGGAAGCTCGAAAATACAGTCTCTGTGTCATTAACAGTAAGCTACTATTACAATTTGTCCCTCAAAATGGACAGAAACTTTCAAAAAATTTTCTCTCATAGACTTCTATGGGTTCTTTTTTTCGAATTTCGAAAATGTAGAAAATTCGAAAACAGATCGAAACTCAACAGTTTCGAACATCTCTATTAGTTATTATTATTATTTATTTATATTTGCTAGTTTTTTCCTAACTAGTAGAAAATGTAAACTTCACTTCTGAAATCTGCAGCATTGTGGGAAAAAACTATTAATAATCCTGAAGGTTTATGGTATTTCCTACAGCCCTTCTTCCTGATAAGAAATAACTGTTTTTTTAACTGCTCATGAAGAGGTCATGGACAGGTTACCTAATATTTACTAAACAGGTTCTATTTGTGTGCTCGATTTAAGCCTATTTTAAGCTTTGTTTTATACATATTAGAAAAACTCTTCTATGACATTAGCACACATTCATAATGAGCTGTCCTGGGAATCACTATAGGCTAAATTGCTTCTGTGTCTTGTTAAAAGTCAAGGACAATTCAGGTTCCAAAATCAAATTATTTAAGGGAGGTTCTCCTACAATCTCTTAAACATTGCCTTCGTTAAAATGCTGATTATAGAAAGTCAGTGCAGGATTTATTCTGAGCTGACACAGGAATAAAAGCAAAGCCATTTTTAGAAGCACAACACTACTTGTGTTTTTCTGTGTGGGCTATTAAAATGGAAATGAGGTAAGGGACGCAAATATGAGTCTATATCTAATCTGCATTTTGACAAAAGGCATTTACATTTGCTGTCCAATTTAAAAGCTAAGCCAGAGGAAATCTCTTGGATTTCTATGAGGGTTTAGTTAGCAATATCTTCCGTAATGTACATCTCTGTACTGTATATTTATGGAATATTTTGCAACGTTTAATTTGATTTCATTTGAATACGTTTTATATACACATGCGTACATTGAGATGCATAAATACATCCAGATCAATTTAACGTAGAACTAATTTGTGCTAGTTTGTCTCCAAAGTTGTTGGAAGGATTTTTGCTGGATGCTTCCTTTGATTATCTGCTTCTACATTTAAATTAGAGAAACTGAATAAAATTTCCTTATCTTTAGTATGTGTGTTTGAGAGTCATATTTATTAAATACCAGGAATTCATTTTTATGGCCTTTAACTTGGTAACTGCTAAACCAAGCATTTAATTCATAAACAACAGCAAATATGAGAATCTGTGATTTTACAAAAGTATTTTCTATCAAGCTTATGTCATGTAGGGCCTTCAACCTTTAACCCAGCAATTCAGTTATAAGAGTAAAAGTCATGGTTGAGGTGCCAGAGAATTAATTGTCAGTTTCACGGCAGGGAAGGAAAAAGGGCAAAAGAAATCTAGATAAAGACTTCATGTTCCCAGTGAACGCCCCTCTCAACAAGTTTCTTATTCTCTTTTTCTCAATCTATCTTACTTCTCCTGAGGCCTGAGTATAGTCCACTTATTATTTCTTTTTAGGAGAACTAAAATGTTAAAATAGCTGGATTGACTATTTCTATCTCACTGGGCCCAGAATAAGTGCAGAGGTAAAGTTAGAGGCTCTTGCTTGCTTGAAATGATACACAAGTGGTCCATAATATAACAGGAGCAACACTGGAATATTTAAAACAAGGTATGTACAGTTCCCAATCTCCCAAATCTAAAATGAAGTGTCCTAAAGCAATTTCCCGTTACTCAGACTCTAACAGAACCAGACAATTTACTCAGAAGAGAAAGTGAATCCATTTATTATGAGCCAAAGCACAACGTGGCCTATCTCCTCCCAATGAATTTGCTGGTCCTGTCAGTTTGCGTCAGTTTTTTGAGTTTGTGTAAACGGATTAATTTATTAACATTATTTTATTCCTTTTTGCTTACAAAAACAGAGAATAATCTT
Source organism: Hymenochirus boettgeri (assembly GCA_019447015.1). NCBI lineage: Eukaryota > Metazoa > Chordata > Amphibia > Anura > Pipidae > Hymenochirus > Hymenochirus boettgeri. The sequence continues at coordinate 95,741,827 of CM033471.1, read as the reverse complement.
AGTTGAATTAATTAATCAAAGAATAAAAGAGCACATTTTATTAAAATACCTAAAACTAAATAAACAAAAGTGAAAATTAACTTGACATAATAAATAGCTTATTTATAACAAGCACATTATAGCACATTTTACATTGAAAAGCAGGGGTTTTACTTATTAAAGATACATTTATATAATATAACACATGAGTGAATATAATCAAGAATAACCACTCAGTTGCTCTACATCATAAAAAAAAAACTTTAAAGGGCATCTATAGTGGGAAAATGAACTTTTTTCTTTCTTTCCATTTGTTCTATAATCCCTCCCAACCCTAAGTGTCTTTTCTTTCTTCAGTTTCCCTCTCTGTCCTGAGATACACATTAGAAGAAGATGTAATTGCATTCCTCTACTCCTACTTGTACTGTCAATAAAATCCCTATGATGTGACCCTCTTTCCTGCTCAAGTCCCTCCCTCCTCCCTGCTTTGTTACAAACATTGAGATAAGAGCATTAGCAAGGGGAGAAAGATAGCTTTGATGGCAGAGATAAGGCTGCACATGACCCCCTTCTTGATTGCACTGCTTGTTGATGGGTCACAAAGAGGGAGATCGTGTTGTAGCAGTAAATTCTACTGTTCTCCTTCTTCCGTGTCTCCAGGCTTGCTTTCTATTGGCCACTGTGTGTGGGTGTGTTTTTCAGAATGTTGAACTTTTAACTCCTACTGCACACAAAAAAACTTGTCGGGCAGCCGGTTTTTAGACATGGAAGAGATCACAAAGGGGAGGAGGAAGGGGGGAGTGCTGCAGAGATATCTGACACCATTGAAAAACAGAGTTACTGACAGAGGTAGGAGAAAGGCAGCACAGAGTACATGAATTTAACTTTGCAATGGGTCAATGTTCAGTGAATATTCGTATATTGCACTGGAAGGGGTATATCATCCCTTATGTATTCCACCAAGGAACACATTAATAAAACAGTAGACTCCATGGATGTTAAAGAATATTAGACAAGTGCAAAGATTATTTAATGACCCTGGCATATCCTTCAATTCTATCATTTGCCTGATATTCACATTTGCGTTATCTTTTTTCCACATTGCATTATTTTAAAATACACATCTCTCTCACATCTCATTTTTCTTTTTTAGCCTTTCCACATTTCCCCATCTTTCTCCTGCTGTATTTTTTCACTTCTCTGTGGCTCTCTATTTTTTTTCTTTCAAACTTCTTCTCTCCACATGGAACTATTATTTTATTTATTTTTTGTGCACTCTTTTATCATTCTGTTCCCTTCTGCTCATTTATAGTGTTGATTTTCAGATATAGGCCAAACATATATTTAACCCAAATACTGCCATTTTACTCGAATGTTCAAATATTTCCTAGCACCAGTGGCATTTACTGGCATGTCACACCAGCCAACCTCTGCTCTTAAAGTATGTTTTCTAAGCCAAAAATCGGATTTATCTAGATCTATTCATTCAGCTAATTACATTTTTTTCTACATCCAGTATAATAGTGGCTGCTAATAGGCCATATTTGAAAATGCAATCACCAAAGAAGCATTAACTTTTTTAAACGTTTAGGTTTATCCAACCTTATTCCCAAAATGTCTTTCCTTTTTCTGAATGGGCCTTGAGGCAAACTTAAAAATGTTTCAAACAGCACAAGTCTGTTTTCTTCTTTTACTTCCTTCCACTAACAAATTTTCCTGTTTGGATTTAGTTCTTTCTATCTTGCAAATTCTATTGGTTCTCTTATACTACTTTCAACTACAACATTCATAATAACTGCTCGAGCAGAGCTAAAACTGCACTGAATAAACCGAGAGATAGCAAAAATGTTGTAAGGCCTACTTAAGTACCCTACAAATAAATATATACAAATATCTTAGATGTTATAGTGACCAGAACATCTGACACATCTTTATTTATAATTCAAGGAAAGTGGTTTTGTAATCTTCTTGAAATTCTAAGAATTGCATTCTAATTTTTGAAATGACTATTTTATGTTTTGTCAGTATTTTACAAAGCACTGTTTTTATCTCAGTAACCTACACATAAAATGCATTTAACATGTCTATTTTATAATCTTTTCCAGAAAAATAACCCACCCTAAAATTTGTTAAAAATGTGTATAGGGTATGCCAACCCACCCAGTAAATTTTACACATAAAACCAGCACTTAATCCCAACACGTACCTTGGTGCTTGGTACGTACCTTGGTCCTTGGTGCTTAATATCTGTGTTCAGGAATGTCAGGTATTAGAATTTTATATTTTTGGGGGGTCCTGGTTTTATGTGTGAAAGTTACTGTGGGGTTGGACAGGCCCTTTAAAAGTTATATTCATAACCCCATTTAACTTTTCTGCAAATATAGATCTCAGGATACACATAGGTAAGATTCTTAATTTTGGTTATATAAAGACCCCACAAGATGTACTGATAAAAATATAGATAAATATGAAGCAATAGCAAACAAACATGGCTTATCCAAATTTGAATGGGATAGATGTAACTTGCCATTGACAATATCATCCTTGAGGGTAAATGGCCTTGTATGATAGCTGAGTAGCTTCATCAAGTGGGAGGGAATGTATTTATCCCTTTAGCAACATGCACCTTCTAGGCATGTTATTATTGATCTGTCTATAGCTAGTGACTAGGGAGAAAATTGATGAAATAATGATTACAGACTTAACAGGAAACCATGGGTTTTAGTGTGTATACAAAGTATGTATACAAATTATCATCAATGTACTGTAATTGTTTGTTATTTGTTTCCAACATGAATGAAGTACCTTTTCTGTTAATAAAACTTTCGAATTTAATATTAGAGACTAACAAAAACGTAGAGTTTTGTTCTACCAGCAGTTCCGTGGAATGTGTCAGAATTCTATAAACTTAAAATCTGCATCAAATCTAATTGAATCGGATTTTTCTGTCAAAATTCGATACCGATTTTTGACTTTTTGACAATGATTTCTGAGTACAGAATTTCAGCTTTTCGACTATTCAACACTAATATTTATACTTTTCCCTCTATCAAAATTCTGAAAGTTTCACCAGAGCCATGGAATTTCAAAACCAGGTTTCCACCTCAAAACCAGGTTTTGAAATGATCCATCAGTGTAAAGTATATAACATTTAAATATTGTACTATGTTATATCTAATTTTATATATCACTATTGTTCACACAACTAAATGCAATTTTTTTATACAAAAGAATTTTATACAAACCAGTTTATTTGCTTGACAGTTTTAAAAACAATACCAGTGAAAGCCCCTTTGTACTTTTGACTCTTAAAAACAGTAAAAATATTTGTTAAGTTCTGGGCCAATAGCTAACAGGCTTGCCTTAGGCCTTGTTCAGCTGTCCAGAATCACTTATGCCCTGACTTGCTTCAGTCTGACAAGATAATGCATTTATCAATAATGGAAGAATTTCTTTCCTTTGCTTTTTTTCCTTTTTCTTTTTTGTCTTCCTTTCTTACCCTATGTTACACTTACAAGACTTGCTCTTGGTTCAGTGCATTAATGAACAAAGCACATTGCATGATGACAAAAAATAATTTAAGAATCTCCTTTAGTCACTATGGAGTTGACTAAAAATACAGTTGGGATACCATCCTATTAAGCTAGATAATTCTTGAGGTTTTATTCTAATGATGCTTGGGGCACACCATCTGGTACAAGCACAGGTGCAGAGAAGATTGTTTGTTTTAAAGTATACAGAACATCATAAAACTAATCAATACAGGGGTAATTAAAAAATAAATATTTGTTAATTGTTGTAAACTAGTGCATTAACTGCATAGACTTTTAGAATATTAATTGTTTGTTTAATGCTTTTATCCAAGCTGGTTTAGTAAAGTACTACTAAAATTAACAAAGTGGATTTCATGCAAGAAGAAGCATCAGTAGAGAAATAATAATCTTGTTAACTAAGCATACCCTAACAGCATACATTTTAAAAATAAAATTTAGCTCCAGGAGGTTATGAGCTAATCAATGCCGATTTTAGGGGAACTAAACTGAAATTACAGGATCTACTAAATTCAGACTTTCTCCACATCCTGGTTTACAATTCTGCCACTTACTCAGAAAATCAGAAACAAAATTTGTTGAATTGAAAATGTATTTAAATTTAAGCCAAAGTTGAAAAAAAACTTTTCTGTGCCCATTTATAGATCATGTGCATATCAGTTCTCTAAATATAATTGTAAATGCACTGTTGGGTAGAGATGTAATGTGGGTTTGAATAGAATCTAATCGAAGTCCCGACAAAACTTTCGGAACTCCCGGAGTTCACGGAACCCCGGATTTTCTGAATTTTAATTTTTTATCGAAAATTTAAAATAGACGATCATCGAAAATGAAAGAGAAAACAAGCTCTTAAAGATGTGTGCATTAATCCAGAATTAATAATTAAACCTTCAAACAAAGGAAATGTAGTAGTGATGGATAAACAATGTATTTAAAGGAAGTAACATGTCAGTTAAGAAAGAAGATCCAATACAGATGTATCGAGAAGAATCCGTTACCTGATTTAAGTAATAAAGTATATCAATGTTTAAAGGGAGCTCTCAAATCAAATGTGATTGATAAGAAAGAGTTATATATTGAGCATCCTCAAATTCCTTGCTTTTACTGTGTCCCATAAATTCACAAGAACCTGAGTAAAACTCCTGGTTGTCCGATCATTTCAGGAATAGGAAGTCCAAAGGGCAATATTTCCAAGTACGATGACCATTCGTTAAGGCCATTTCTTTATACATTACCATCTTATTTGCAAGATTCAAGGGAAGTGGTCAGAAGGCTAGATGGTCTATGTGTAAATAATCAGACAATCCTGGTGAGTATTGATGTGGAGGCGTTATATTCCTTGATGCCACACGAAAAAGGGATCCAATGCATTACTGAATATTTGCAGACCAGAGGGTATAAATATAAGAAACACTCGGAGTTTATAGTTCAGCTCTTAAAATTGATACTATATAATAACTTCTTCACTTTTAATAAAAAATACTTTCAACAACTGACTGGGACAGCCATGGGTGCGGCTTGCGCGCCCACGTATGCAAACCTGTACCTTGGCATGTGGGAGAAAAAAGTTATTATGGTGACAGCCCTTCATTGGGCAATGTCTTATATTTTATTGTGGGCTCGATACATAGACAATGTCATCTTGTTGTGGGATGGCTCAGAAGCTGAACTTAATAAATTCTTAGCTGCCATAAATATAAACAGTTGGAATTTAAGGTTTACATGTCAGAGCAGCCAGTCATGTATTCCATTTTTAGACTTGTTAATTAGGAAACAAAACAATCAACTTATAATGGAAACATATTGGAACCCCACAGCAGGGAATGCCCTACTAAGAGCACAGAGTCTGCATCCCACCCAATTACTCAAGGGTATACCAATTGGACAATATTTACGCATAAGACAAATTGTACCTTTCAAAAATACTGTTTGAAAGAAGTGTTTTATGATATATGTGTAGTAAACGTTATATTTTACTTAGAATTATTTATGGTTGGTTGGTTTTATGGTGCAATGTGTCACTATTATCTTGTCCCCGTATATAGTAGGGGACATTAACCTCCCTACTGATGCCATTTGAGTGCCTCTCTATATTTTTGGAGAGTCTAGTGGGTTTTCCTAGGCTTGGGGCTGTACCCGATCCATGCTTATTTAGATTAGTTCTCCTTTTACCCACAGCACCTTCACTTATTTTGTGATTTGGCCCACAGGGTTTTGTAACTAAAACAACCCCCTTTTTATCATGGCCTACATACTGTAGGTTAATCAGTAGGTTTTTCTGTCTTTTTACATGCTTTGCTAAATCTTATAATACTGGTGCTAAAAAAATAAATACAACTTTATAGACCATAGTATTTTAAATGAATAGTTCACTCGAAAAGTGAACTATTCCTGTAATGTATTATTTGAAGACCGGGGGGTTAAGGAGCTATGCCTTACTTCCCATTCTTCAATCAATTGATCCTCCACTGCAGCAGTGTAAATTCCAGACTGCTTCCTGTTCAGAGTAACTATAGCGCATTGGTGCGCATGCATGCTGTAGTTACTCTAAACCAGGAAGAGGTTGGGACCTGTCACTGGTGCAGCAGAGAATTGCATGTAAGGTAAATATCTTCTTATCAAAGAAGATAAAATGAGGGTCGTACTCCAGGTAAAAGACTAAATTTATTACTGCACCCACCTATTGGATAAAAGAGTGCACCCAACCTTGTTTGCTTTTAGTAAAAATTTTGTTTCTTTGTCCGTCGCTCCTGCTCAATTGATTGAAAATGGGAGGTAAGGCAAATCTCCTTACCTTTCCGGTCTTCAATACATTAAAGGAACAGTTTCTTTTTTGAGTGAACCTTTAATATACTGACTATGCAATGTTTAAAAAAAATTTCTGTTCAATTCTCTTTACAAATATTGTACACTGTTATCTTTTGCTTGTGAAGGATAAGTTTATTTAATGCTTGGCTAGTTTAAAAATGAACAAAGAGACTCAATCAATCCTTACATTTTTGTGTTTTTTTAAACCTTGATATATTTAATGTGCTTCTAAGGTCACTGTCAAATATTTTCAGGGACAAGATATATTAAACTCTACATTTTGTGACAGGTTTCATTTAACAATTCATCTAGGAACAAGAATAAACTACTCAAAGCTTCTTTCCTGATGGTTGAATCCATTTTTGAATGTTAGTTTCAGGAGTGCAGCATGAGAAGTGGTTTGTTTTTTTTAAGTGATGTCTCTTACTATGTATTTACTGTCTCTGTATAAATAAAGCTATTAATCCACTAATGATATATTTTTTTTATCTGTTGTATTCATTTAGATCAACTGGATTTTAGTTCTTAAAGAGTTTTTGGTAGTCATTCGACTAACTTTCTCAATTCATAATGACTAGAGATGGCCGGTTCGCGGACCCGAACCCGGATCCGCTGCGGATTTATCCCGTCCGCGAACGGCTGATTATTCCGGATTTTCTGCCTTCCGAACTTCCGAACCGCGGATTTTTTTTCCCAAAAATTTTCGTAATTACGAGGATCTCCGTATTTTCGAAATACGGAGAAAACGGAGGTCCTCGTAATTACGAGAATTCTCGTAATTTCGAAAATTTTCGAAAAAACGAGAAATTATTGTAAATTCGCGGAATTTCTGCATTTTGGCGATTATTTTGAAGACGGAGCAAGCCACATGTCCCAAATTATCCAATGGCAGCTAACATGATTATTGCCAGCCCCCTGGGTATAAAAGGCTGCTTCACAGGTGCCATTTTGTCAGTGTGTTGGAGTGTGTTTAGTGGAGACCTGACAGTGTAGGAGTTGGAGAGAGTTTTTTTTGCGCTTTTTGAGCTTTTTTTGAGCTTTCTCTGTGTGGATTTCAGTATGGTGGTTTAGCACTTGTTGTTAACCACCCCTGTATTCACACATCTTGAGACCCAACAGTCCTTTTAAGGACTAACCTTGTTGTAACGGAGAGGAGGACCCGTCTCTCCACTGAGAATGTGGACCGCCTTACATTCATCAAGATGAATGAGGCGTGGATCACATCTGAGTACAGTACCCCTATTGCTGATGCTGATGCCCGTGACTGAAGGCCTCCTACCCCTGGCCACCCGTACTGCTCCTTCCGCCTCATTTTCCGCCTAGAGGCTTAGCTGATGCCTGCTTAGCTGGCAAATGGCAATTTTTTCTTATTGGCAGGGCCATATATGGTCCTACCTTGCTCTACTGCATTCAAGTTGTGAAATAACAAATGCTCTGCAACTACAGCTACTTTGTGGCTAATTTTTCTAAGATTGGGTTGATCCTACTTGGCCTGAGAGCAGTACTTTGTTCTTCCTTCTCTCCCCACGAGGCACATTTGTGGTGTCACCTACTCTGACCATCTCATACAGCCGCAACAGCTACTCTGTGGCTAATGTTTTCAGCTCTGGGTCAATCCTGCCTGGCACTAGAGCAGTACTCCATATTACAAAGTGTGGGCCTGCTGTAACTCAATGGTGCGGTTCCTACAAAGCCTTACCTGTTCACCTGCTTTCCCTTGCATGAAGCATACTCTGAGGGAGAGAAGCCAATGGGGTGAGGGGTATGTCCAGTGGGGCCAAGCCTGCCTGGCTCTTCAACAATGTGGCAAACTGATGGGGCCTGCTGTAACTCAATGGTGCGGTTCCTACAAAGCCTTACCTGTTCACCTGCTTTCCCTTGCATGAAGCATACTCTGAGGGAGAGAAGCCAATGGGGTGAGGGGTATGTCCAGTGGGGCCAAGCCTGCCTGGCTCTTCAACAATGGTGGCAAACTGCAGTGGGCCTGCTGTAACTCAATGGTGTGGTTCCTAGAAAGCCTTACCCGTTCACCCGCTTTCCCTTGCACGAAGCATACTCTGAGGGAGAGAAGCCAGTGGGGTAAGGGGTATGTCCAGTGGGGCCAAGCCTGCCTGGCTCTTCAACAATGGTGGCAAACTGCAGTGGGCCTGCTGTAACTCAATGGAGCTGTTCCTACCCGTTCACCCGCTTTCCCTTGCACGAAGCATACTCTCAGGGAGAGAAGCCAATGGGGTGAGGGGTATGTCCAGTGGGGCCAAGCCTGCCTGGCCCCACAACAATGGTGGCAAACCACAGTGGACATTATGTAACCCAGTACCCCCATCGTCTTTTTTCCTTGTTGTGTGCAAACTACTATATAGGGGAATGTGGCCAATGTGGTGTGTGTAATGGCATTAATGGTAAGGTATATACAATAAATATGTTTTTGTCAGAAGTGAATTAAAATATTTTACTACTTATTACAATACAATAATATAATAAAAAGTATACTTGCCTTCCATCAGTTGCCGCATGGCTTGAACATAATGAGGCCTCTGCCTCTTCAGATCAGACCACTGTCTCTGGAGGGTAGAGACTTTCATTTCAATACGTTTTAACGGGTCCGCTCGCGGATTTTCGAATTTATGGATTTTTTAGAAAACCGGGGATTCTCGCGCGGGACCGGATTTTTTCGAAGTTCGGACATCTCTAATAATGACTTGTAGAAGAATGTGTTTGCAGTAAATACCCGGAATGTGTCTAAATTAGCATATAACAGCAACATGTTAGGGACCTTCTGAATGCAAGTTGTTGATTGCATTGTGGCTAAGGAGGTGTTATTAAACTGCATCTTAAGGGAAAAGAACATACATTTGAAGATTGTAATGTCAACATCTTGGCCAAGAAACAGGATTGGTTCAAGAGAGGTGTCAAGGAGGTAGGATAGATTGGACACATTTTCTTTCTTTTTTTATTTGACACGGTCTAAATCCCTTTATCTGTTTCGATACCAAGCACACCAATGTCCTAAACTAATATGTATATGTGTTGACAAAGAATGTTGGGTTAATGAAGGCCAAATATGCAAACTTTGGATATCCCTTAAAAAAAATATACACAATCAAGAATTACTTATAGGAACACTGAGAGGCAATAACTTTACAATTCCCTGTCGATTTCTTCATATTTTTTTATTGATATTAAATAAATAATTAATATTAGCAAAGCATTATCAGAGTGCTGCAGTGCTTTTTTTCAAAAAATTTTCAAGTATTTTAAAATAGCATTTGTGTCCATTGGTCCACAAAACATATTTATAGTGAAATTTCACCTCCCACTGTGAAATTTGGGTTCAGAAAATTTACACCAAATACAAAGTTTGGAAATAAAAAACTTTAAAAAACTTACTCTTGAAAATCGTTTCAAAGAAGTATCAAAGCCATAGTTAAAATGCCAATCAATGAGAGGTTGAAATATGCTTTTCATAGTCTCGTCATTAAAAGCATCTATTGACAGAACATTGAAGTGCCTTAGAAAGCGTGGAGTAACTGCATGCCTTCCACCACCAGAGGGAGCCATAGCTAAAACAACTGATGTGTCCTTGATTTCTATCATGTTAGTGTCTTTCCTGCACAAAATACATAAATAAGCAAAGTATTAAATGCCTAATTAAATATTGTAAAACAGATTCTATTGTGAAGTCACAAATTACAGTATACACTAGATCCTACAATATATGTATATAACACTCATTTATACTTTTTATTGGCAATGTTTCTTAGCTGCATATGATGACAAGAGAGGATTGAATCTCATGCTGACAAATAGATACAATAGATTGTGCCCAGCTGTGCGAAACAGGTTATGTTTTAAAACGAAATATAGTTTTTCTTAAAAATAAAACTCATAGAAAAGGGTTTTGATGGACATTCACTAAGAACCAACTCAAACAAAAAAATGTGTATATGTGTGCTAGCACATATATATATATATCTATAATAAACGCCATCCACCAAATTCCTTCAGTATTACAAAAAAGAAGAATCATTAAGTGTGAATGACACAAGAATTTGATTTTTTGAGCTTGCTCTATTTTTGTGTTTCTGCCACACAGCAGGGGATCCTGCAAGCCTGAGCAGTTACAGAAAATTGTCGAAAATAAAATATATGTGCATTTTTAAGCATTGCATGCATACTGAGAAGCAAGATGCCTTCCATTAAAATTAGTTTACTATAAGAAATGTATAGCTAAGTCACAGATCACCACATAAATTACCATTGTAATTTTAATATAATCAGTATATTCACATCTACATTTTTAGACAAGGAATTTATCTTGGAAGAAATGCTGGCAATTTTATGGGCTGTTCCTCCTTATTCAGGCAGTTTTAGCCAAAAAATGTCTTATAATATTCTCACTGGCATTGGTTTCCAACTTACAGTTAGAATACATATGGATATATAGCATACAATATAGCTAGATTTATAAACGCGCTCATTATTTTACCAGTATTCATAACCCAAAAAGCTGTAATGAAGGAGCACCCAATAATCTAATGGCGGGTTGAGATTGAGAAGCGTTGTGTCTTTATTAGAGATGGGATCCAGGTCCGACACGGAACTCCCCGGTTCCGAAATCCAAGTGATCCATCCGGATTTCGGGACTTCGAAACCTATTATCTATAATTATCGAAAATGTTCAAGGTTTATTGAAAATAGCCTTGAACGTTCGATAATCCTCGAAAATACGAACAGAAACCCGAAAGTAGTCCCCGATCGTATTTTCGAGGATTATCAAATGTTCGAGGCTATTTTCAATAATCTTCGAAAACAGCCTCAAACATTTGATAATAGTTGAAAATTCGGTCTGTTTTGAAACTGGTGAGTTTCGGCCATCTCTAGTCTTCATTAATAATCAGACCCACTAAGGCCTTCCAATAAGATTTTATTCTTTGTGTGCTTTTTTAATGGCTGAAAGAAGAAGAAAGAAGGTACTGGAACTAGAAAGGAGAAATGAGGCCGATATATCCTTTGCCAGATAAAACCCTAAATTAAGAGTGTGGACTATCTATGAAACTAGCAGACTATTTCTTTTAATCATGGTAAATGTACAAAGGAAAGTTCTAAATTCATCTACTTTTATCTGAATTACATTAGCATACCTAATATAAAATCTTCTCAAGTTTTAACCTTTTCCTTAGGTCTTTTACCTTTGTCTATTAAAAAGGATAACACTGAAAAGAAGAGTGGATTTTATTAGAAATATCTGTTTTTGACATTTACAGAGAGGTGTATCATGAAAGGCTTGTTTGTTATTTAGCAGAGTGGTTCCCTTTATAGATTTAACTCTCGGGTAATCAGAAAACTATTTTAGATATAGGGTTGTAGAAGTAATTCATGTAACATTGCATTTTAAAGAGGAATTTATCTCATATGCAAATCTTTTATTATGTATTTGCTTATGTACTTAAGCATCTACAGTTAGTACTGTGTTATTAATGGAATTGAGCAAGTTATAGATGGAATTTTCATCAAACATTAATTTTATGTACTCAGCATCTCACTGCGACAACTGCAAAAGAATCTCCACAATTTAGAAGGCTTTATTTTTATAAATCAAGTATAAGAGTATATATAGATTACTATAAATGAACATCATAGGTCCATTTTACATGCACAAGTGGGTATGCTCTAATGCATTGTTATATTCAGGAATTTTTCATACATTTTTCAATAATATTGTATAAAGTTGCATTTCCAGAGCAAAAATGTTTACTGCAAATCCAAAAGGAAATAGTTTGGGTCCCGCTGTGGGTGCATTTTTTTTTTTTTTTTGCATCTGATGGGTTGAGATGGTTGAAACTGACGGGTTTCGTTCCATTTTCGGGGTTTTGGAACAAGTTTTCCATTATTATCGAACATTCAAGGCTGTTTTCGAGAATTTTGGAAAATAGCTCGAAAGATCAATAATAATGGAAAACTCTTTCCAAGTCCGAACAATCCATCCGGACGGAACATTCAGATGCATTCAGATTCAATATTTAAATCATGTTTGCATGTGAAAATGAACTGATAATTGGTTAAAGTTACATTTCTGTGTAGATTTCAAAACTACATTTTTACTGCATATTTTGGCCCTTAAAACAGTAAAAAAGCTAAAATTCAAATGAGTCTGAATTGATTCTATAAATAATTAACAGCCAATAGAGAGAGAGTGAGAGAGACAACTGTCTCTTGTCTCTGAAATCAGCAGGATTCTCTGAGATTATTACAGTTTTTTAGTGTTGCCCCTTTCCTTCCCTAAGCTGTCGACAGACAAGATAACATTCTAGACTTGCTCGTTCCCACTCCTCCTTTCTAGAGCACTAAAGTTCTTTCTGAACCATTTTAAGGAAACCTTAGTATTTATAAATCTAATTAGTATTCACCGAGAAGAGTGAAAACCTCAAAAAATTGAGAAACCTGCCAGAACTACAGAATTTCACAGAGGTGAATCTTAAAGATACTTGACTTGTAAAATACATTCAGACTCATTATATTTTATCTGCTCCCAACATCCACTTTGTGAACAGCAACTCTTCCGATAAAAACTTTAACTGTAATACATATTTTTTTTTAATTCAGATTGTCTCCATTACTCTGGACATTATATTGTACTTTGATTAATGCTAACAGCAAACGATAATGTAAAATTACTTATATATACATATTGCAGCTACTGTATTATGGAACCAATTATCCCTTAAAATACCAAATCGTACATTATCTCTAAAGCACTAAATAAAAACAAGATTGAATGTACAAAATAGCTTATCCATTAATAAACTCACATTAATGCACTGTAATAGCTGGGTGTAGGATACCATCTCCTTGTGTATTAAAAAAAAGCCAATAAACATGTCAATAAAAAACAGTGTATTCTGACAGAGCAGCCTTTCTAGGCTTAGGTCTGGCAAGATAAAATATAAATTCAGATTCATATATTCAATATAGATTCATCTATAAAAGTTTCAAGCCATCCAGGTGATTGTACTGTATGTCAAATTGTACTGGACTTGAGAACATCCACACTAAATAGCAAGATTGTTTCTAAAGTCATACTTTCTAATGGTAAGACCTGTATAATAATAACAATTATTTATATCCAGCTCTAATAAGCATTGTTTTTCTGCTGCCTAGAAATACCAGTACCATTGTCTGCACTTTCAGCTACTAGTGTAATAGCTAATACTGATACTAATATCATTAGATATGAAGATACAAAAGAAATGTCTCATCTAAAGCAACTACAGTACATATAGATCCGTCTAATCACATTTCACAGATGATAAACAGGGAGAAGAACAATATAAAGACAAATTATGGAACAAAAACTAAATTGCATAATATTTGAACCAATTCTTTTAGCCATGGGCTTACCATTTGTTAGATGATACTGACATATCATGAATTGAAGATATGTAAACAAAAAATCTGTAATCATATATATCAATAAAGAGTATTTCTGTGTACCAGAATCATGTTCAGGTACAGTTTGTAGATTATTAGCCTGGATTAGTAGCTGTACACATTTAAATGTTGTTTTTAATGCTTATCCATCTTTTCTTCTTTCAAAAGTAAAACGCATTTAATGCTCTGTGATCTTCAGCTCCAAACCCAATAAACTGCCTGTAGCTTGTAATCTGGCTCAAACTCCTTGTTATGAGCAGAAAGGAGGTAGAACAGTTACCTTTACATGGTTCACTGCCCTCTTTGTAAGTCATGATTCTAGTTATAATGGTTTGTGACATCTGTCACATTAGGAGCATTATAAAATGTGAGTATAATTCACCAGAATCATTGCATGGAACATTATATTTTTTAAATATCTAATATCAGAAACACATTTTCCATAAGTCTGTGGGTGTAAGGTTGTGGAGAAAGCTTTTTCTTGTAATCCTGATGTGTTATGTTAGAAGCAATGAATTGCAGCATGCTACAGGTGAACAGGAGCCGAGCAGATGGAAAAATGTGTATAAATTGAATGCTTATTAGTATAGATACTTCCTTGGCTATAATGATTTTTCCCAAGGTGCACCTGTACATCTGTTACATATTCAGAGTTATCATTTGTGCAGGGACTAATATATGTTTATGAAATGCCAGAGTCAATAATCCAGGCATAGAAAGTAGAATATCTGAGCTGTAGGATATTTTTTCAATAGTCCCATTAACATACCATTAAATGATCATATTTCTTTTTGTTGAATAAATATTTCTGCTATGGAAATATATGCACACTAATTTGCTGAAATTCATTTGAAAGTGAGCAATTGTGATCTTTCAGTGCAAAAGAGCAAATCCCCAATAATGAGATTAAACATAGATCACTGGGTTCTAATGCTAACCTCCCGTTCTTAAATTAATGTAGTGGGAGCCAGAAACAAAGAGAGAAAACTTACCAGCGAGCGCGATCCACCGCTGGCTACTCTGATGTAGTACACTACCAAAAAGTGTGCCCGTTAGAGCACACCAAGTGGGAATTATATATGTGTGTATGTTTGGCTATGTGTGGATATAAATTCAGTAAACACCCTGCAAAATTTCAGGGTTTTGTACAATAAAAAAGAAGCAAAGTCAAGAAGTTAAAAAGGTAGAAACAGTAAATAAAGAAATCCTATGAAATCCTGATTACATTAGTGTCACATGTAATACTTCAAAACTGATAATTTGTTATAGCAATTGTTGACTTTATGACAGCACTTAGCTGATTTGGATCATCAGTTTGCTTTATCAGGATTTTTTCCACTTTTCATAGAAATATTATTAAACATTTTACTAATGTATGGGCACCATAAAGGTCTTTGACCTAGTTATTTAAACATGTGTTTGTATTTCTGAATTTGTATCTTGTTATTATTATTATTGCACTTGGGCATCCTCTGATATATTTGGGGCATTACAAAACACCATTATTAAAGAAATTTACGTACGGGCAGGAACATTTGTATTTGTGTGAGGGAGGTATGTGGGTATATGTTCAGTCTATATTATTACTGGAGATTATTATTTGGCTTGTATTTGTATTACTAAACTGGACTGAGCATTTAATTATAGTTACACAAGATCAACCTGGAAATCTATGCAGTGCCTCAATAGCTCT
Organism: Hymenochirus boettgeri; assembly: GCA_019447015.1. Classification (NCBI taxonomy): domain Eukaryota; kingdom Metazoa; phylum Chordata; class Amphibia; order Anura; family Pipidae; genus Hymenochirus; species Hymenochirus boettgeri. Next base: position 95,726,368 of record CM033471.1, on the reverse strand, counting down.
GCTTAAATTTTCATTTAAGAATTCAATATGTGCTTTGGAGTGTTGCACCTTGGAAATTCTTGGAAATTGCCACATCTGGAGAGTTAAAGTAATTCTTTGCTTTTTTCTCTATTATACACAGACATTACACCCTGCCTAGAATATAGTACTTTTTTTGATTGGCTAACACTGTCATGTGTTTTACAAGCAGCACATAATTGGGTCTAATACTGAAACCTAACAGACATTAAAGTTTCTTTAAGTTTTTAAGTTGTCTAAACACATGCAGATGGTTTAGCAGTGACAGAGGTGTGGGTAAACTTTCCATTTTGACTATTTAATCTAAATAGGGGGACCAACTCTATTTTAAGTGCATTAATAACTTTGTATATTTTGTCTTGTTCTTATGTAACTCAGTATTATAGTATCTATCTATCTATCTATCTATCTACCTATCTATATCTATCTATCTATCTATTTATATATACACATATATATTCCTCATAAGATAGGTGCACTCAAGGGATTAACTCAAAACTGATTTATTTTGAGTTAATCCCTTGTGCATAGTGCAACAACGTTTCAGGCAGGAATTCATGAAACTTGATAAAGGTCCTTTGATTTAATCCCTTGAGTGTACCTATCTTAATCTTTATGGATTTATGGTAGCACCAGGGTAATTATATGCAAGCTCAAGAAAGGAGTGTGCCCTATATATATATAGGAGGTCCAATGCCTTTAATATAAAGCACTGGATGCCATTTTCTCTCATTTTAAAAAGCCAAAGGGCTGGGGGAAGTGAGAGAGCCTGTTATATGGATCCAGTGTGTAAGAATGAGAAATGCAAAGTTTGCTAATCGTAATTTAAGTAAAGGAAATTTAAAAAGGTTAGAAGTTAGGCCCTTTTCAGACTGGGGTTACCTTGACGTGGTTGGAAGGCTTTTCATTCATGTGATCACAGTAATGTATGCTAAAACCACTTTGTTTATAAAGTATGCCAGTGTGACGATAAAATGATATTGTATGGGGCCTAGGAATGTGCATTGATTATCTTTTCTATGTCTGTATAAATGTTTGACCAGATCAGTAGCACTTCCGCTAAATGTAGTTGTAAATTAACCTAGTTGGAGTGCTTCCACAATCCTTGTATTGTATAAATATATATATATATATATATATATATATATATATATATATATATATATATCCCCCCGGAGGGGACTTCGAAAAGTTTGGCGAGCAATCTGTGGCCCGTCACTTTAGATGTAGGACACACTCACTGGCCATGTTGAAGTGGATGGCCATTGAGTTTGAACCAGTGAGGGAGGGCGTGGATAGAAAAAGGGCCCTCCTACAGTGAGAAATACGATGGATCAAGAGACTCAACACTATGTCACCTATGGGTCTCAATAAACAACTGGCACTGTCATGCTATCTTTAACCATAGCGGCTGAGCCCATTTGCATATTAGATACTTACCTGTAATCCTCCTTGTCTAGGCCTCCGGTAACTGGATCCCTTATATATCTTTGTATTTAGTTTTAGGTTATCGATTTTGTCCCTGATTATATACATAATATCCTTGCCATACTCTGTTTTTAATGTTGAGTTATGGGTTTTAATGTATGGGCATTTGTGTTTTATGGGTTTTTATCCTTTTGCATGTGCACTTTACAATTTTTGGACCAGATTCCAATTCACTGGACCTCTTTTTAGGCTCTTTTATCACTTACCCGTTTATCCTGGATCTCCTACACGGGGAGCTCTATTAGATTAATTCTCGCACTTACTTTGAGTCTGATTGGACTATTATGGGGCCACCTATCTTGGGTCTAACAAGAGCCTCCCGTTTTTACTTTGGGGGAGTGGCTCCGCTACGAAGGGGCGTGTTTGCCCAGCAGCCCACGTCACGGTTGATCACATGGGGGGGAGTGTTCCTGGGAGGGGGGTGGGAGGTGTTTTACCCTATTTAATCCAATATGTGTTTTTTTGTCTGTAACCCTGAGGACGGCCCAGTGTGTTTGGGCTGAAACACGTAGGTTAGACAGACCTACTATTTGGATATAATAAATACGCATAAAGTCCGTGGAGTGCTTCGACTACCTCATTCCTATATATATATATATATATATATAGATATATATATATATATACGGGATAGTAGAGACAGAGCACTCCAAGGTCTTAAACAAAATTCTATTTATTAGACATTAGTAGGCCTGTATCACCACCTAATGTGTAATAAATATAATTTTATTTAAGACCACGGAGTGCTCTGTCTCTACTATCCCGTTTTTATACTCTACAGAAGCACCCATATAACATACCCTAGAGGAGGGAGTGCAAAGGTTAGGCTTGTTCTTATATATATATATATATATATATTAGCAAAAGTGTGCCTGTTGGTGCACAATGGAAATTATGTATGTGTATGTTTTACTATGTGTTGATATAGTGAATATAGAATCTTTACACAGGTATATTTTAAACTGTTACTCAGACAGTCACCAGCATCCAGAGGAACCAAATAGGATAATCCTGCAGGTCTGAGAGTAGACCCAGGCAATCCTGCCACACTGTGTGGTTGAAAATAAACATGCTAGGTTAATACTTATTAGTATTCACCATGGCAAGGGGTGATGGTACCTCATATATTATAACACAGCATCATGGTATAATAGCATTGCCCTAATAATCTAATGTATAAACAAATATTTCTTATTCCCAGTTTACCTAAAGAAATGAATTTATCCTTTATATACTCTTTTATACAGATCCAATTGAAAAAAAATGCTTCAGAGCAATTTTTAATAACTGATAACTGCTTTTTATTTCAGTATTACAGTAAATCCTTGGTATACCTTCCTTGCTTTACCACTAAGCAAAGGGCTAAGGACTTGCAAGCGAGCACCTTCATCCCAACCATTAATAGTGGCTGCCAATTCAAATTGTTCTAGCCAATCAGTCCACTCCCTAGTTACCCTATCAAATAGATCAGGTTTAAAAATAGGTTTGGAAATTGGGCCTGATAGAGCTACTGAGTCTAATTGGGGAATTTCATCTGCAGGTACAAGGACAGGAGGATTTAAATCAATGCTTTCAGTAGCAGCCTCCATAGCTTAATACAGAGAACAAATATACAGAGAAAACAGGGAGAATAAATGGTATTACCAGCACCGCTGCCACCAATTTGTACCAGATCACTGCTTTATGGAAGTATTATGGGTAGCATGGCACACAGTGTGTTACTCTGGTGGTCTGGCACAAAGCAGACAGTGCACATAAACAGGTTCCCCACATGACATGTGCATTAATCAGGGATGTCCCTGTCTATGGTGCACCACTTTGAATATTGACCAGGCCTGTATATTGTGTGTCCTTGTAAGTTGGTGTACACTTATCTGTTGCCTCAGAGTTTGTATCCAATAAGGTAAATTGTCTGTCCAATGATCTGTCCTCCCAACAAGTGGTAAAATGATCTTATACACAGGATCTTGCGTTGCAGTCAATATATCTCCATAGTACACACCACAATCTACTTTCACGTTCTCTCCTCCTAGCCATAGAGAGCAGGGTTGCCTTGTCTTTTATCACTCACTGACACCACCACAACCACAGGGGTGTGGTTTAACCTGCCATTTTCACCATTCCATGTTGAAATAGGGATCTCAGTTCTGTAAGTAAGTTTATGTATTTTGTATATTTTGTGTTGTACCTAATATAAGTCAGTGCTATTCTTAATATACATTTACTGATGGTCATTTAAATGGTAACATACATATACAACTTTCCTATATGTAATATCATATACCCCCCACCACATTGGTAGCTCCTAAAAAGTCAATGCAATCTCCTATGAAGATACAAATATATTTATATAACATAAGGGATATACAAATATACTTCTTAGCCCAAGTAGTTCCTTTAAAAACAGTTTACTATTTTATAGTCTTGACCTTATCCTCTAAAAATGTTGGCCATTTTGGCCAACAATTATGCTCCACCCTTTAACTGCACTCTTTTTACTTTTCTATGCCTACTGTTCTGGTTTTCTAAAATAAAATGCTTTATTGCATTAACAGCAATGAGTACCTGATCTGTAAACTAGGATTATTAATGGGTATGGGAAACAGTATGTTAGGAGGATGTAGGTACTGCAAATCAAAATTCACTAACACTCAGTACTCCTGCAATCCTGTAACAAATTTAAAAACCAGCCTCTTGTGTACAGTGGGTAAATGGATGAAATTATTTTATGGTAATAGCTTACCATAATGTTGCTTTTATATTCACTTTCTACAGTGATACACATCTAAGTTCTGTTGATAATATTTACATAAAATTATTCAGCACCACAATTCTCTTTCCCTTGGGCAGATAACCTCATTCTGGGGTTTTGGTGGTTGTGGACCCTATTGTAACTCAAGGGTCATATGTTAATATATCTGTTTATTTCTCCCATGTAGAGCTTATTAGGGGTTTACCACTGTGTTGGTTGCTCTTACCTCAAGGCACTGGCAGTCTCAGTCATTTCCTGTCATTTTATTTTGCAAGAAGATACGATAATGAAAGGTTTCTATATACAAAATCAGTAGCATGTGAGACTAGCAAAGCAATTGGATGAAAACTTTTACCCACAATTATTTTATTTATGAAATTAAAATCTAAATTCCCTTATCTTTGGCTAAACTTATTTGTACAGTATAAAATGTATTATCACCTTACTAATCTGATTAGTAAGGTGATAGTAACCTGATTATATATCCTGAATCTGTAACTTTTGCGGACCCTTAAAGGACTCTGTACAAAATCTTTTTTCTATGGCACAAAATCATCAAACTTTTATGGATACAGGGGAGATTAAAGATAGAAAATAATAACTGTCCTTGTGAAAAAAGTAATAAAAACAGAGCCTACAAAACCAAGAAACTTTAATGATTATCTGGTTTATCAACTCATCTCTCCTTTGTTAAAGAAATACCATTAATGTTGCTTTATTTCAACGTGCATGACATATAAGTTAGCACATTGGCAAGTGTTATAGCAATATCCAAAACAGAATGTCTAGGACAGGTCTCCTAGGCTCAGATGTAAGCAATTTTAATAAATTGATTTGGTGAGTATCAGCACAGAACAAATGCCTCTTGTCTTTCTAATGTAATGTTGTTTTGTTTATAATTTAGGTGCAAACAATTATTAGATAGATTTATTTATACATTTGGTTTGTTTCTAAAAAAAAAAAAGCACTGGGAAAAAGAAACTGCAACATATTATATAAATATATATAGTATATATAAATTTACATATAAGTAAAATATTTCTAAATATTTTCAGAGCTGACATTTTTTAAGTTGTTCACATTATTTTCTTGTTATTACTTATGTAGCCTAAGCCATTACATGACACTGTAATTACTGAATATCATTTTTATGACAGCCATTTGTTTTTATCTCTAGTGAGAAGGATTATCGATTCTTGGGGCCTAAAGGTTTTCTACACAGTGAATAACATTAAGGGGGAAATTGTAAAGCACATATTTTGATGTATTCTTGTATACATTAATGTGAATTTGAAATATACTGTATATGCAATACTTATGTGAATAGTCTTACTCAGTAAGACTGTATAAGAGAGAAGATCAGGATTTAAAGTGAAAATGGGCATGGCCACTACCAAAAGAAACAAACACACTATAGGATGCATGTGGATTTGATATCTGCTAACACTTTTAAGTTTCTCCATCAAACATTTTTCCAACCTCTAAATGAGTGATTGTAGACAATGCCAGTACCCAATGGCCATTCCACCCTGGAACAGTCCTATTGTTTATATTACGATTAGTGAAGCATGGAACCAGATCTTCTTTTCAAGACAATGTGGGGCCGAACCGTGTATCTGGAATTCTCTTCAGCTAGGGGTCTGGTGGGTACTAAGAGGTCATCTTAAGGACAGTCATACATGTAAAATAAATGTATTTTGGTATTGGAATATGTAAGACAGAAACCAATATTTTATTTGTGAATGGAAAGGAAGGCCCCTTAAAATGATACCCAACATGGAGCCCTTATTCCCTTGCCAAGGCAAGTTATTAATATCTTGGGAAATATGGATTACACACAGGTCATGTTTGGTATTGGAGGAATTGATAATTAATACAGGAGAGGAATATGTGGTCAATATCCCAATACAATGTACATATCTACATTTATATGGAATCTGCCTAACTGAGGGGGAATGAGTGCTTTTGGCTATTCGTAAATCTGGACATTCCTAGACACTCCCACCTCATGCATAGCCCATAGGATGGGGGTGGTTCAAAAAGGAGTTTAAAAATCCTTGTAGCCCCTATAACTTTGTTCATACTGAGGGGACATGCTAAAACCATGTGTATGGACCCAATGTTTCTTTCCCCCCCCAACATGTTGTAACCCTGTTGAAGCAGCATTAAATTTCACTTTGAATTGCAAACTTTGGTTTGCCTGCGTCTCCCTGACGTTATTGTTGTTCCTGTTGGATCGTTTGGTGTGTGAGCGGACACACCTCAGGGATTGATGCTACTGAACATTTTTAGCCACACTAAACAAACTTTGATTATTTGGTGTCCCTGCCCAATAGTTTGGTTAATCGTTTTAAAATATTGTCTGAAATTTACATTGTGACCAATTGCACAAAAATATCTGCAGCACCACTTTAATTCCTTCCCTACTACTGGTCGGTTTATCGGACAGTACTGGTCTGTTTATCAATAATCTTTTAGTCAGAAATAATGGACCCTGGATGACCCGTGTGTACCAGGTCTTTATGGGTATGTATACTGAAAAAATCTACAAATAAATACACATAAGTAGCACTTATGGTGGCCATAGACACTACAATCCGATCATCTGTGGGGCGTATAGTCTGATTGCTGGTCGGCTAAAAATTTTTCAACTGGCTCGAGGTAAAAATTATTGGAACATCACTTAACGATCTTTCAATGATCGTCCATACACAATCCGATGATTGTATGACATCAGGATATCCCAATAACGTACAACCGAAATCTAAGCATCTATGGCCACCATTACCATTGTGTGTTGCTGTATACCTTCAATATAGTACTTGTTCTGCTCAGGCTCTGACTACTGACCTGTCTATTTTCCCATATACCAACTGTCAAAACTGCATAAAGCACACCAACTGTCAAATCATTTCAGCTGCAGCAAAACTGCTTAGAGGGCAAGTCCAGCCCCAAAATGAAAACTTACATACAGGTAAATCACCCCCCAAAACCCTAAATGGTAATAGTTTAAACCTTGAAATATATAAGTCTAACCTGAAATCCTGCACAATGTCCTGTTTCCCTTGTTTCTGCTTTCTGCTTCTTCCAGTTATCAACTGTCGGTTATGGATTTGACAGTTGACATCACAGCCAACGACTGAATGTTAATCCCCTGTCTGCCTCTTCTGAGCATGCCCAGGCTCAGCACAGGTTTCTAAATTGCTCAGTTTCTACAAGGCCTCTAGAAGCATAACAGGCATACAGTAATGAATTCATAGGACAAATTATGATATATCAACATATTTTAAAGAGGCCATTCTTTCTAAAAGATGTTCTTATGAGGGTGTCCTTTAAAGAAGGCACTTTATGATCGTAAGGCACTTGATTGATTGCTGAAATGTAAGATGTTTCAGATTGGATATCTAAAGAAATAGGGGGAAGATCAACAAAAAAATAGTGCAGTGATAGTTGGGATGAATTATATTTTCCACTAATGGGCAATATAAAAAAATCTAATTTTCCAATGTATATACCCTTTAAGGTTTGAAGTCTCCACTTCTTAAAATTAACCAAGACTAACTAAGACTATCAGCTAGTCTGTGTTGATTACTTCTGACTTGTATCTTTCCTTAATGTACAAGGGGTCATATTTAATAACCCATGGTAATGGTAGAAGTATGGCTGCACATTTATGCATTTATGACCAGACGACTAAACAATACCATGCAGTACTAAAGTAACGCAATGTTATTGTAGGGGGGATTGTACAATTACGATCATAAATGTTTGTATAAACGATATCATAGTTTTATGATCACAATTTTAATTGTATGATCGTGGTCATACAAATTAAAATTTTTAAAGGGGCAGTATTGATATTTAGAGATTCCGTGCCTTTATAAAGATGGCCCAATATGCTGTAATAGATTGCATTGTACTGGTATTCAGATTCAGATTAATTTATAGTCATAGTACCCAAAAAAAGAGTCTGGGAAATTTAAATACAAAATGTGTACAACAAGAAACAACTTATACAAGATTTCTAAAGGGCATGTCCACGCTTAAAACAAAAAACTTGTGACTTTTCAGTTATGTGCCCACAACCAACTGCTATTTTTACTGGTTTATTACATGCATTTGCAACCAGATATTTAAGGAAAAGTTCTATTCCTTTCTGGCAAAGGTATCTGCCTCCTTCCTCTCCTCAAGCTTGAGCATGTGCACAGGAGACAGCAGGAGAATCAGCAGTCAATCAATGGCTGTGATATCAGCAGTTACAGTCTTGATAACCTGCATGAGCGGTGGGGCCAGCTTACTCTGCCCGAATGGGGGCAGTAATTATCCTTAAAGAGTATTTCCAGGCAAAAAACAACTTTAGCTATAAATGATCTCCACCCCCTCAAACCCCTCTTTTGCATTAACAATATTTTCCTGATATGCCCCTGAAGTTCCTTACCTGACCCAGTCCTTTGTCACTCCTCCTCTGCTCTGTGGCTGACAGGTTGCTGTCCAGGTTGCTGTCAGTAAAGGCAGGACATGACGTCACGCCCAAACGTCTGACAGCCGTGACCAGGAAGAAGAGCTGCTGTTAGTGCAGAAACCCTCTACTCCTGTTTTTGCTCAAAATGAGCTTGAAACAAGAGCAGGGGCAGCACCTTAGCAGCAAGGGACTGGGTCAGGCAAGTCCCTTCAGGGTAGAATTGTAGGTCCTGGTAGGTATAGTCCACACAGTTATTACGTGCGTCTAAAGCCCCATGACCACCTTAATGTAGCCGTGCTGGCTTAGGCAATCTAAATAATAAGGAAACCACCTTAGATGTAATAAATAAATAAATATAAATAAATATAATTAACAATAAACAAATTAGCCTGAGGACGGCTAATGAGACAAAACGCGTAGGATACCACTCCCCCAACACTCCTCCATTTTGCCTGGCCACGTGGTTTAACATAGTTGGATGGTAGCACTTTGCTACCACTACTACTAATGATAAAGGAATCCAAGCAATATCTCTATAGCAGCCAAGGCCACCACCGAGGACCTCAATAAACCGAGATGTCGGATAAGAGAAGTATCGGGGTTGGAGCTGCTGCTTATTCATTGTACCAATACATCTAAGCGGACAAACATTTAATCAGGTTGTATATCATTTGATTAACTTTCATTACAGCATATATATCAAGGCTGGACCTGGAGCTCACCTGCTGTGCTGAAGCATACTGAGCAGGAGCTCACTCACTGTCCTGGGGCAATCTGTAGCCGGCCAGGTGGGGTCAGGTTGTATATCATCTGATACAGTTCATCTTTTTCCACACACGGACCACTCATTTTGGACAGAGTTTGTCACACATGTTATGATAGTAACCCCAGTGGAGGGGTAAGATCGATCATTGTGGATACATTAGATTGGTTTTACCATTCTCATATGTACCCTATATATTAGGGTGGACTACCTACTTTTATATAGGGGCCCCTATACTTTGTTCATTTTGAATTTTTTCGTTTATATATTATGGTATTTTTATAGTTAATATAGAGTTATATGAATAGAGGGTATGTTTTTAGCTTTTTAGATTTTTTTGTGTATATAAATATATATATATATATATATATATGATATTTATCTGGATTATATTATGATATTAATATAAGGGGTATATATATTAAGCTATTTTGTGATTTTTTGTTTCTTTATGTTATTTTGGTTTTTATCTAATTATGTTATAGCGCGGGAGCAAGATATATAATTCCCTTCAAGGGCATATTTGGAAATTATTGATAATGTGAAAGTGGGGTTTGGAGGGGTGGAGATCATTTATAGCTAAAGATTTTTTTTGCCTGGACATGTCCTTTAAATATTTGGCTAGTAATGCAGGTAATAAAGTGTAAAATATATCAGTTGGGTTTGGACAGGCCCTTTAAACAATGGAATTTTTAAAAAGTCACCACTGATGGATAAAAGCTATTTCTAAATCTGCAAGTTCTACATTGAAGATTCCTTTACAATGTAATCATATTACTTTTATGGAAAATCACTGACAATCAGCCCAGTTCTCCCACTTAAAAGTCTCCTAAATATTAATTTATAACAACTTGGAATAATTCTCTGCATTTTTAAAAAAATAAAACTATTAGCCAAACACAAAGACAAGGAAAAAAACATTGACCCTTTAATTTTCATGAAAAACAGTTTACTACTAACCTTTTTAAAGGGCAACTATACTGAAAAATAGGTTATTTTAAATTGACCATAACTGGAAACTATAATTCTTCCCAACCACCTCTGTATAATTTTTTTGTTAATCTGTCCCGTATTTCTTATATATCCAATTTAAAACTTCTTATATTTCAGTTGCCAATCAAGTCCCTTGCTCTCAAAAACTATTCTTCTGTGAGTAGTTTTACTGTAGCTGGAAGGGTGACAGAGGTTTGACAGTTGGAATGCTGTGTGCTGTGTGCAGGCCTGACAGTTGGTTTGTGGGGAAAAAAAGTCAGGTCAGATGGAAGTGGTAGTGGTTAAAAGAGGGAGGGGGGATACTGCTCCTAAACAAAATGTGTGCTGGATTGAAGGCATGCAGCAACACACACACAAATCAGAGTAAGTGCTACTTACATATATTCAATTATAGATTAAGGTGAGGCAAGGTCATTTTTTAAGTATTGTGTCCCTTTAAAAGAGAACAACCAAAATTTACATGGTAACAAGCTACTGGGGTAAGTATTAAGAGACATGGTTCATCAGATTGCTATAGAGTAAAGCAGCATTTTAATGAAAAGGCAAAATAAATTAACTATTTTTTGTATTTTTAAAATTTAACATCAGTTTAAAGGGCATGTCCACCCCCATAATGAACTTTGAGGTAACCCCTACCCACCCCCAACCGCCGCTGTAATACTTTAAAAAAAATCCCCACATTGGCGCTAGGTGCAACGATGGCTGAGGATGGATCCGGATGGTGGGGGGGGGGGTGTACTGCGCATGCCTCAGACCTTGATGAGGACAAGCATTCAGCAGGGAACAGATGCTTCACAGACAGCTTGGAGTCTTCAGTTTCCTGGACTTTGAAAAGGCATATCTGGAGCAGAGATGTAAGGTAAGGTTTATTTTAAACTACAGAGTGGGGCCAGTAGTGGGTTAAATTATAGTTTGGGGATGGACATGCCCTTTAATACAACTGCATAGTTGTATATGTTTTTCCAAAAAATAAACAAAAAAAGATGCTTTAAATATTAAAGTAAATATTTCCTTTCCTAGTCTAGAGAATCAAAAATCTTAAACTTAGATGTATATATCGGAGGAACACAATGTTAAATCAGTGTATGGTGTGAATCTCTGTTGCTTTTTTTGCATGAAATCTTGTAACTAAGTATGTTTTCCTGTTGTAGCCGAGCAGATGAAGAATTATAAAGACTAATACAACAATTTAACGCTTCAGAGAAACAGTGTATATCATTACTTCTCTGTAGCCAAGCACACTAATTAATATTTATTGCACCTGTCAAACCAGTAGCCGTGGTCAATCCATTGCCTCAGCAGTTCAATGGGAGGCTGGGCACCATATTTCTCCTTGGCAGGCATGTTTAGGTCATCAACAAAGACAAAAGCTCTTTTCCCCAGTGGAGCACCGTAAACCCTCTTCTTTTTCCTGCAAAATTAAACCATTAATTTAGCTCATGTTAATTTTCAGCCAACTTTCAAATAGAAAGCAAGAACAAAACTCAAACAAACACGCACACAAAACCTTTCAAGCGTACTCTAAGATGCTTCATTGTTAGCAACTACAGGAACTTAAGCAATCCGTGACCTCTGATTTTATCAGATGTGCCTTAAAGGTCACAAAGCATTGTGAGGCGATAGTTATAAATCCGCATGGAATTTAATCAAAGGTGGCAGGGCATTCTGAGGTAAATAAGCTTCCTGAACTATTCTAGCTAGAACCTTTGTTAACTGCTGACAACAAATGGGAATAGCTGGCAGTGGGATTAATCAAACTGGAAGAAATGTAACAAACAAACTTTAGCTTATCTGACAATACAAGGAAAGGTTTTAATTTATAAGCTCTAAGGATTATAGTTTCCAAATACTTACATGTTATAGAGTAAAACTGTATGCAGAAAAACAACTTAAAATTCTAAAAACAAAAAAACCCTAAGGAGAATAATAGTCAGAATCTAATATATTTATACTGATATGCTTCTAGAAGTATTAACCCTCTAATATATTAATATGTACGTATAGATTATTATAATGTAGTTTACAACTTAGAAAACAGCACCAGAGTTTGGGCTTGCAAGCCCAAGTAACTATAAGGTGAAGTACAAAGGGAAATGAAAAGTAAGTAAAGAGGGAGTAATAATCCATCATAACTATGGATTTGAGAACCCATATTTCTGCAGGACTCAGTTTACAGCTGTGGACATTCCAGTTTACATCCCCCCATTTAAAGTTATGAGTTATATTTTTATCTTATCAGCTCTTATAGATCTTAGGCCATATGTTAACTTCTGCTGATATATATTCAAATAATACAATGTTAATAGTCAGCTATACAGAAGACATTAGGATTTCTTAATGCCCCTCTTCCTGATCACTAAGCTCCCTTACAGTGGATGGGCACCAGGAGAAGTAGAACAGCAGACTGCTTTTCAGATTCTTCCAGAAAGCATACCAATTCAGAATTTGTTACAATCAAATTATTTCAAAAAGAATTTGATTGACTGTTCCCCAGACCATTTCCAAGGTCTCAGAGCCATTTACAGTAAGTTACTGTATATTGTAAACTGTATAATGTAGATTCCTTGAAAACTCCTTAAAATTTAGAAAATTCCTTGAAAAATCTATCTTCTCGAATTTTCAAATATTTTCGAACATGGCTTGAAAATAGAATGTGAAAGCTTGAAAAACAGTGCGATTGTGAGGAAAGTTTTTTTTTTTTAAAGTTCTGGATATTTGTACGTGTTCCCCAGACCATTTCCCAGGTGCCAGAGCCATGTACAGTAATTTACCATTGCTAATTTACTTTATATTTATGTGGATCTGTGCAGATTTTTTTCTCCCATTTACATTAATAGGTTTTTAAGCGGATTTTCAATATTTTCAAAAATCTGCGAATCTGCAGGCAGAATGGATTTTAGCAGTTTCACCCATCTCTAATAAAAAGAAGCAATTAAGTTTCTCATTATTATGAATTTTTATTAATGAATGCCTTAACATTTAGGGTGTTATTATTTTATAATAATATGGATTTATATGGATACATCTTTTATAATTAGAGTGATACATTCACATCAGGCCCTGCCCCATAGAGATTACAATCTAATCACTTTTTTTTCACACATATAACCTCTCAGTTTGTCTTTATAATTCTGGGGGAAACCAATGCAAACACAGGGAGAGCATACAAGCTCCTGGCAGATACAGTATATCCAAGGGAGTATTCAAACCCAGGACTTTAGCGCTGCAAGGCATCAGTGCTAAATACTTAGCCATTATGTTTCAGCTGTGTCTTGTTGTTTGTGTTGAAGATAAAACAGATTCCAAGATGTAAAATGCCAGAACACAAAGGTTTCGTTGTTACATTAAATTTACATTAAAATAAAATCCAAGTAAGAGTCTAAATGTTCAGTTGTTAGCTAAATAACCCTTGTTTGCAAGGATTTTACCCAATAACAAATTTCTAACTATCCCTTTTGTTCTTTAAATATTTTGTTCTTAAATTTTTCACCAGCGTCACAGTTTAAGCCTAACTGCAGTCTATGCTTCTCTGGTTAGAAAGACATTTGCCTTTTAAAAAGGTATCTTTGTAGTCCATCTGTAATAATAATACTCTATAAATGATTGCATATATGAGAATACACTGCATTTGCTTTAGATGTACAAGATTTTCCTTGGTTTCTTGTACTCCATATAAGTTGTCCCTTAGGTATATAGCCACTCATTCTTAAGACAGGTTCAATATTGGAGTCATCCATTTACGAAGAGTAGATTAAAAAAGATTGATGCAATTTTGTTGCCTTTAGCTTTAAGCTGAAAAATAAATTACTGTAACTATTAGACCCTTTTCATTGGAATCTAACATTTTCAATGATTTTCTTAGGTATCTGTGGAACCTACCTAAATACATTAATACCATCTATCATCATTTTCAACCATTCTCCCTGGGTATTTTTTTACATACCTAAATACAGATAATCTGTGATCATTTTCTTATCTACATCTTCAGTGAGAAAAACGAATGCAAGGGAGATGTTGACAGACAATGTTTGGTTCTTCTTTCTCTTTTCAATGGGAACAGTAATTAAGTAATTATACACTAAACAGAGGGGGGGGGAGAGAGTGTGTCTTTGTTTTTTGTTTTTATTGCCTTGTGGCCTTATTTTGCCAAGTGCTTTTATACAGGGCAGGGAACTCTGAGTTGACTTTATAAACCTTATATTACACTGTAATGGGGCGCATTATTTCTTATAATATATAATGTTTAATTATTTTAAATAAAAAATGGTATTTTGGGCCATTATTTATTTAAAATAATTAAACCCCTCCCAACATAATAGTTTAAACACAGGCTCTTGTCATTAACAATAAATGATTTAAGTTATTTTCATATAAAAAGCTATAGCACGGCACAGACCTGAACAGCTGTATGTCTTCAACCAGCTACTGAATTACTTTCCCCTGCCGGTGTCCGGAGTGATTTATTCTGCATTCCTTTTCTTTCACAGACTTTAAACGGACTTGCTACGGACCCGGCAGATAAAGTCTGTGAAAGAAAATGAAGGCAGAATAAATAACCAGTGGCCGGTTGAAGACAAAAGCCTGTTCCACGTTATATATTTTTATATGGAAGTTATTTTAAAAAACAATAAAAAAATTACATTTTTTTATTGTTAATGGTGACAGGACTTTCAATGGGGAAGTGCAGTGGTATATATTCTTATAAAAACCTCTTAACTACATAGTTAGGAGGTTTTTATAAGGATATATCCCACGGCACTTCCCCATTGAAAGTCTATAGCCTTGTGTATTATAAGGAAATTACTTCACCTCAGAGTTCCATGCCTTGTATAAAAGTAGAGATGGCCGAAACTTAGTAGTTTCTTTTCATTTTCGAATTTCCAGATCTCGGGAAAATCCTGAAGATCCGAAAATCCGAAAATCCGAAACCGGAACAAATTTTTCGATGATTATCGAAAGTATGAGGCTATTTTCAACAATTATCGAAAATAGCCTAGAACGTTCGAAAATTATCGAAAATACAATCGGAGACATTTTCGAGTCTCCGATCGTATTTTCGGTAATTTTCGAACGTTTGAGGCTATTTTCGATAGCTTCCAAAGTCCCGAAATCCGGAGGATCGGTCCAAATTCGGATAGATCTTTTGGATTTCGGAACCGAAGGGTTCCCATCTCTATATAAAAGCATTCGGCCTTCTCGGTGGCTTAATATCCTTATATAACAGTGTAGGTAGCGTATTATCCTTTATAATCCAACCTCCTATATTATCCTATAATCCAATCTCACTTTTAATTATAAAAGGGCACTCTTCTTTAAAACAAGAAAATAACTATATAGAATGTAAAAAAATGATACACTATGAACGCTTTTTGCTAGCTAATGTACATCCACAAATATTTTATTTTACCAGTTACTCGTGTGTCACTTTTCCCCCTAACACATAACTATTGAAGTAAAAAGTCTTCTCTTTAATATTCTCTTATATGCTAATATCATATTAAAATATTTACACAATGCGTCATATTTTTACTTTTCTCCCTGTCCCATTCTATCTTGAAACACAACATATATTTTTGTGTTTTAAAATGTTATCTGGAACATTTAATGCTCGTTCTGAGACTCCAAAGACCTGTTATATTTCATTTGTGACATGTGTCTAACATAATGAGGCTCATTATAGTGAGAAATGCTAAACAACACTATGAAGAGATCCATCTTTGTAGTGCTCAGTGCTATATATGTTGCTAAACAAAATCCTTTAACAAGCAAAGATATTGTCACATCTTCATGTTACTTGGTAATTGTTTTGGTTAATTACGATCAAAGAATAAAACTCTTGATAAAGAAAATGCCAAAATTTCAGTTTCTTTCTTCTTGTGAAAAATAACACTACTGCCTTCCTCTCTAGTAAGTATGTCTTATAATTGGCAATTAATGTGTAACATCCTAGCATTTGGAGCTTATATAACCCATACTCAGCATATATCTAATTTAACTCAACCGAGATGTAGCAGAGACATAACATATTATTAATAATTTATAATTACATACTGTGTGCGCATACAAAACTGTCTAGCTGCAGTGAACTATTTATTACTAGTTTAACAAAAAAAATCCCCATACTGATTATTTTGTGACTATGCACATTTGATGACAGTAAGAGATACACCCTATCAATACGAAACATTTCCTTTAAATTGTTGCATAAACTGTGATTATATGTAACAGGTGCCACATGAGATGCTTGGCAATTAAGGACAGGCTTAAACAGAGGAGTAATCATTCTCATTAGAGTTCAGAAATTACACCCTGCAACCTGTTCATTTAACACAATGGGTAAATCAGCATAATATTGCAAATTATTCAGAATGGATATAGCTAGAGGCTCGCCTTGAGAATCATCATACTGATTAGATCATATGATTAAAATGATTTTTAATATAAGGTCATAGAAATATTATTTTTATTGTCTTTTGTGCCATTGATTGATAGAATGTTTCTGTTAACAGCAACCTTGTACAAACTTAATTGCAAACTCATAAAGAGATTCATGTGTGGTATTCTGAGAGCAAAACCCCCTTTGTCTAACTCTATATGACTGCAGATTTGTTCAAGTGCAGAGTGGCCATCAGGGCAGGAACCATTATAACGTCATTGAGGTGTTAGTACAACTGCACCAATGTAAGCAAATACAAAAATAAGTCTCAGCTTGGTTTTTGAATTTATCAATATTGGATATAAAGATCTACATACAATACGCTATAATCAAATGTTGCCCCACAAAGAGAATGAACTTTTAAAAAAAACTTACTTATGAGATTCACAGAGCGATATTGAATCGCGTTTGCAAGATTTATTATTATTATTATTATTATTGACTTATATAGCACCAACATCTTCCGTGCAAATTACATACAGGGTAATACATGTTATACAAAGTCATACACATTACATACACAGGTAATACATAATATAAGTAAACAGAGTGATGAGTTTCTTACAGCAATACCATGATACAATAGGAGAGAGGACCCTGCTCAAAGAGCTTACAGTCTAGAGGATATGACATAAGGTGACGGGAATTGGTAGGCTGTAAATAGATTGGCAGTGGAGCGTGAAAGGCGGGTAGGATTCAATATCACGTTAAAATCACGCTCTACAAATCACACGATTCAATATCACGTTAAAATCATGCTCTACAACCAGCGCAAATGTGATATTGAATCTCTAGTGTCGGATGTTTGGGTGTCTTTTAGGTAACCCGCGCATCCGGCACTATTAAGGAGTTAAAGTCACGCTAAGCAGTAGCGAACCGCTTAGCGTGACGTTAACTGCAAATACCTGCAGAGCTCCGCTAGGTAAATCGCCCTATCAATTTATAAGAGAGATGTGACAAAAGAAAATACAACAAAAAGAAGATGCTAACAGACTTTAAAGGGGTTTATTATTATTTAATTATTTTGTTTTATAAGAGGTGTTTTATAATAGGTGCATGCCTATGCTATTAATCTGTAGCAAACAATTAAATGCTATCAAATGTTTTCCAACATAGTAGATCAGTTAAAATGTAATATCTTCTTAGTTGCTGTAAAATAAAGACACAGGCATGTCCATTTACAGTCATTTTTGCAATATGTATAATTTCCAAAGATGCTTCTGGAGGGACTTATCTGACCCGGTCCCTTGCTGCCTGGGCGCTGACCCCTGATCCTGTTTCAAGCTCGTTTTGAGCATTTGCTCTCTGTGCTTGGTCTCGTGTACTGGGGGCATGGACTGTTTAGGTGGAGGAAACTGTATTTTTTCTTTGTTGGGGAGGCTGGGTTTTGCATGGTGGTGTTAAATTTTATGCAACATAAAAAAGATAATCAATGCACATTCCTAGGCCCCATACAATATCATACTATCTGCACACTAGCATACATTATAAACAAAGGGGTTTTAGTATACATTACTGTGACCACATGAATGAAAAGCCTTCCACAATCCTTCTAGTGTCAAACTTTATGGACTATTGTATTTTTTAAACTCAAAATATATGTATAGCAGGGGAATGGAAACAAAGCACATTGTAATATTAATTTTAATACAATGCAGTAAATATTTAAAGTCTAATTAGATAAACTCTTAATAGACTAACACATTCTAAGAAGCTTATTATTTTAAAAATGAAATTTGATTTGACACAAAAACATGATATCTATAGATCTGGGTTAGATACTTCTAAACAATACAACCAAACCATATTAATAGAACATATTTTTGGAAATAAAAAAGCAAAATGACTGCTAATTAAAACAAAGAAAAATATATTTGGAAAAATTCTATATGAAATAGAACTTTAATAATAATCTTTCTTCCTGGGGTATTTTATATTATACTTGCCTTAAGTCTAGTACAGATGTTCATTTTGACCGATGTTTTGACAATGTTGACGAATAGCTATTGAACATGTGTGGCCAATCGATCAGGTGTCGTTCTTTGATCTGGGCCACTTACCACTAGAGATGATGTTTGGGTCTGATTCGAATCTGGCTCTGAATTTTCTTCTGATCAGTTCATAACTTTCGGATCTCATAACTTTCAATATTTTCTGAAAACCTCAAAAATACAGAGCTACTCTATAGGTTACAGTAAGATACTTTCAAGGGTTATTGAATCTACTTTTGAGGCTTATCAAGGCTCTTTTCAAGGGTTATCTTCTTTCAAGGGTTTCTGAATCTACTTTTGAGGGTTACCGAATATACAAATATTACCGAAACTTGAAAATACAGTAGAATGCCTGTAGGAAGTTTGTTTTTATTTATGTCTTTTTATGATTTGTGCATGTTCCCCTGACCATTTCCCAGGTGCCTGAGCCAACTACTGTAAATTACCATGCTTTTACTATCCATACTTTACTCAGACCCTTTTGATTTTTTTCTCCTACTGACTTGGGTCAGTTTTAGAATTTTACATTTTTCTTGGAATTCTCAAAATTCAAAAACAGAATGGAACTCGCCGGTTTTGAACACCTCTACTGACCACTAACAGTAGCCAACTGAGGGGCCACACACGTTAGTCAGACACTAGTTCTCTGGGCATTGTCAATCAAATCACAAATCTGTAAAATCACAAATCTATATGTGTGTATTCACAAGGTATGCTGGTCCTTATATGAAGACCTATTTTCAGATAAGATTTAGAAGTTGCAGGACCATTGAATATACTTCTTTGCTTGACCAACTGTAGTAGATCCAAAATATACAGTTAGAAGGGCTGCACTGTGTGGCAATATTTTTTTTTTTACTGTCTTGTAATCCTATTTGAGAGAAGATTGGCTCCAAAGTTTAATAGTAATAGTATGTCCATAAAATGAAGGGTACAGATTGTTTAGTGTATCCAGTAGAATAAGAAATCTTTCACATATGCATGGCCAGAGATTATTATGCACAGTTCAACAAATACCTGCCAATATCTGTTGTATTCAATTAGATCAACTGGACTTGAAGTTTAGTTCTTGAAGACGTTTCGCTAGTCATCCGACTGGCTTTCTCAATTCAGAATGACTTGTACAAGAATCTGTGGCAATTATGTACCCTGGAAAATCCCAATTAGCATATCACAGCCAGGTGTTAAGGGCGTGATTAGATAGTGGCTAAGAGGTGTTATAGAAACGCCCAGAGTAAGGTGTCAAAACAGCATTGTACATGGCAGACCGATGGTGTCGAACCCCCCCACCTCTATTTAGGCTTGGTTTCTTTATTTTCACATAAATGGCCTCCTTGACACCTCTCTTGAACCAGTCACATTCCTTTGCCAATATGTTAACATTACAATCTTCAAAGGTATGTCCTTTATCCTTAAGATGCAGGTACACGGCTGAGTCCTGACCCGAGGAATTGGCTCTTCTGTGCTGGGCCATACGTTGATGCAGTTGTTGTTTGGTCTCCCCCACATACAAATCAGAGCATTCTTCACTGCACTGCACTGCGTATATGATGTCGCTTTTCTTGTGTTTCGGTATTGGGTCTTTCGGATGTACCAATTGCTGCCTCAGCGTGTTGCTCGGTTTAAAGCAGACAGGGATACGGTGTTTTTTGAAAACTCTTCTTAATTTCTCAGAGACCCATGCTACATACCATGTTCTTTCTCCTGTCTTGCTTTTCCCCTTCACTGTTGGTATTCGTGTTCTTTTCTTTCCTTCTGCTTCTTTTGACAAAGGCCCAGTCTGGATATCCACAAGTTTTAAGGGCTCCTCTGAGATGTTTCATTTCTTTAGCTTTCGCCTCTGTGCTAGTGGGGATGTTCTCAGCTGTGTGTTGCAGGGTTCTGATGACCCCCAGCTTGTGATCTAAAGGGTGGTGGGAGTCAAACATCAAATACTGATCTGTGTGTGTTGGTTTTCTGTAAACCTCTACTTCCAGTTTACCATTCTCCCTGACTTCTACCAAGCAGTCCAAGAAAGCCAGTTTGTTGTTTTGTACCTCTTCCCTTGTAAATTTGATGTTTTGGTCTACCGCATTAATGTGTTCTGTGAAAGCTTGTACTTCCTTCTGGTGGATTTTAACCCACGTGTCATCCACATATCTGAACCAGTGGCTGGGTGCTATGCCCTTAAAGGTATTAAGCGCCAGTTTTTCTACCGCCTCCATGTAAAGGTTGGCTACAATGGGTGAAACTGGAGATCCCATAGCACATCCGTGTTTTTGCTTATAGAACTTATCCCTGTATTTGAAATAGGTGGTATTCAGGCACAAGTCCAGTAAGGCACACACCTGTTCTGGGTTGAGATCAGTTCTGCTGGTGAGAGTGCTGTCTTGGCCTAGCCGTTTTCTCACCATGACAACAGCCTCCTTGGTGGGTATACAGGTGAAGAGAGATGTCACATCATAGGACACCATAGTTTCGTCTGCACCTTACTCTGGGCGTTCCTATAACACCTCTTTGCCACTATCTAATCACACCCTTAACACCTGGCTGTGATATGCTAATTGGGATTTTCCAGGGTACATAATTGCCACAAATTCTTGTACAAGTCATTCTGAATTAAGAAAGCCAGTCGGATGACTAGCGAAACGTCTTCAAGAACTAAACTTCAAGTCCAGTTGATCTAATTGAATACAACAGATATACCATGACCTGGATGAATGAGAACCTTCACAAGCATACCTGCCAATACTTTAAACTACGCTATGATATTCAGCTGTTTCCCCCCCAGTTTATTACATGCATTTGTAACCAGGTATTTAATGATAAGTTATATTCCTTTCTAGCAAACGTATCTGCCTCCTCCCTCTGTTCAATGAGCATTTTATATGCTTGAACATGTGCAGAGGAGTCAGGAGGTTATACAGCAGTCAATCATTGGTTGTGATGTCAGCAATTGATTGACTGAATTGAGGGAGAGACCAGCTTACTCTGCCACAATGCGGACAATAATTATCCTTAAATATCTAATTATTAATGCAGGTAATAAAGTGCAAATTTATCTGTTGGGACAGGTAACTGACGGTTGAGCAATTTTGCTGTAGAGTAGGGTTTTCTTTTCTGTAGAGTAGGGTACCCCAGCTCACCCCCAACTACCTCGTTAATTTTTGTAAATAAGCTCCAGTACCAGACTTACCAGTGTTTGTTCCCTCTGCGGTATTCCCCCCGAATGCCTGTTTGCTGGAAGTCGCATACAGGGGCCAGACTGGCAGCTGTATCTGTGATTGGCTGAGAGACACAGACATGGCTGACGGCTATGCAGAGCACGGCGGGAACGTGGTTGGGCAAGTCTGTTTCTGTGGAATCTAATTCAGTGGTTGGGGGGGGGGCTGGGGTACCCTACGCTACAGAAAAATATTTTAATGGTAGGCGGAAGAGGCAGACATGAAGGCTTTAGGATGGTATGTACCAAATATAAGTGGATGGTGCACCTCTACTATCACTTACCCTGGAGTTATGTCTTTGCTGGAGGAAGGGGGAGAGGGCTCCTCTGCGCATGCCAGAAACCTCAATAATGACAAAGAAGAAGCAGGTAATTGGATGACTCACAGACAGCTCCTACTCTTCACTTTGTGGAGCTTTGGACAAGCCCTGCAGGAGAATTATTTGGCACAGAGGAGTAAGGTAAGGATTTTTCAGTGGGGCTTGTAGTGGGTTAAATTTTAGTTTTGGGGGTGGACATGCCCTTTAACTCTATCTGACAACATACAGTATAGCTTGCAGGGACATGTCAAGCAACATGTATTCAAATCAATTCGACATCTATTCTATGCATATACATTAAAAATGACCCAACTTTTTCCCCTTCACACAGATACACACAAGAACTAGACTAGTACACTGTGCACTTGCATGTAAAGAGACACAAGCTGTAATAGACAGCAGCTGCAATCATATCCGTAAGCTTTTATAGGAGATTTCTAATAAAAGCACAATGGGGGTAAGTACTAAAAAGATTATTATGTGACACCAACACTAGGCAGATTTCTTGTCAATCAAATTTTAAAATGTCCTTTGTCTAGTGGAGCTTGTTTGCGGAGTGCTACAGATCTGTGTCTCCTTTAAAAAAAATAATATGGAAAACTGTATAATATAAATATACAGCTTTTAATTAAAACTTGGCACAATTTTTACAATTCAAATAAAAACAACAACTTCAAATTATTACCACTGCAGGTGAGTATGCAGATTGGCAGAATTGGACCTAGTTTTAGCAAGACATTTTCTCTGCTGTAACAGAAGTTCCAAACTAAAAACGTTCTGTAATTCTGTGTCAAAATTTCTTCTGTAGTTTTAACCGGCGGAATTTTAAACACAGGACCCTTAATTCTGACTCCAAATTTGGGTCAAAACTCTGGCAGAACCATTATTTGAACATCCCTAATTAGTTTAAATATTTCACTTTATTTGTAATTGAGGTGAAAATAAATTATGTACTATAATGGAAATTAAAATATTCATGAACAATTATTAGATTATTAGGGGGATTAGCTATTTTCCATAAAGTCTGCAACAGAGACTTGAGAAAGCAAATGTATCTGATAATGCTTAACATTTATATTCTATGGGGCCTTTAATTAGATAATTGTAACTCTAACAAACGGAATTCATATTAGACTATCTCTTAGAGAAATAACAAAGTGCTGCTTTATTCTTTTGTCAGCCTTCTGGAAATTGAGACACACAAAAGTTTCCATTTTTCCCTCTCAATAGCACACTTGTAACCAGCCTTAGTTGCTTCTTGAAATACCATATGTCACTTACTAGTAGTGCAGTCTGACAGATTCCAGTCATAAGGGAATATGGAAAAATGTATTTGTTGTCATCCTGCCACTTGATAAAACGCTACGGTAAAAAGAAAGGCCCTCAAGATTTTATTTTAAAAAAATTCTGCCTGTCTTTATGATTGTATTCTCATTTCCAATTTATGGTAATAAATAGTATTTAGTGAAAGGGAATAACTGCAGTGTGTATTTAGTCCTTGCTAATTACTAGTTTAAAGCTTTAAACTTTAAATTAAGGTCAAATTGACTATTATTTTGAAGGGCTGTTATCAGTCTGTTATCAGTCTGATTATTATTGACAATTTATCCCCATCACATTATTCCCTAAAAACATTGCCTTTTGATAATCATAATATTTCTTATGCTAAACCAACAAAAAAAACCCAGAAAATTCTGCTTTCTTTGTTTTTGGTCAGATGTAAAGGAATTTATCTTTTCTTGTTTTTTTTTTGTAGAATAAAAGCACAAAAAGCTCATGCAACAATTGGGATACAAGCCAAGTGAGGTCTGCAACACAAATATCTTAAAATAAGCAAAAATAAATATACAGTACCACATTGTGCTTTCATTAATCAATGCTTGGTGTCAACAATCTCCAAGGTTCCTTACCTTTCCTTCAATCCCACGGTGCTCCGTTCGCCTCTTCATCTTTGTGCGTCTCTTCTGCATATTTCGGCTATATTCATTGCACGTTCCTTTTGGAAACTCGCCTTTCCAGGAAATGATTGAGTTTTCATGTGGCCAGGCCTCTTCTCTTTATTTCTATTGTTTTAGGTGTTAAATTCTTGTTGCTCAGTTGCCTATAGCTCATTATAGCGATCAGTTTACTATCTTGCTCAGTGTGTAATTTTGTTTTGCCTATCTGTTAGTGACTTTTGCTTGCCCTCTTGTTCTTGATCCTGTGCCACCTGTCTTGATTCTTGCCTGTTATGGACTACCATTTTCTCTCTACCGTCTGTGCATTACTTGGCCTTTTGATTCCTGTGTATAACCTTTGGCTCACTCCTTGACTCTTGCCCATCCTTGTCTGTACCTCATTCTCTCCGGACACCTGCTGTACTCTTCATATATCCACCGCACACCAGTCTTAATACGTGAAAAGATTTATTAATCGACGTTTCAACACCTTTCTCAAGACACAATAGAACTTCTGCTTCTGCACATGCTCTGCTACCTGCTGTACTCTACTCTAGTCTAGTTTGTCATGTGCCATATCTGTCTATTTCTCTTCACTCCCGGCAAACAGGGGCTTGTCTATTTGGTGAAGTGAGGGGTTGTATATTGGAGTATCATAACAGAAGGAATACTCGGGGATCTGGAGCATTACACTTGGGGACTACAAAGCCTTTGGGAAATTACATAATGCAAGCAATGCAATACATTAAAGATGATTATTGTACTTTGCACTGCACTGCAATTTTGGAACAAAATTAAAGACTTTTCAATTGTGGCTTTAAAGCCATGCAAAAGATCGCAACATACCACTTTTATTCCCACAATGCTATAACAGTTGCAAAGTGGTTACTACATCTCAGGAAGGCTGCTCAAGATGTTTGGTGCTTTCTTGGCTACCTCCCCTGTTGTTCCTGTACCAGGCAGGTTCTTTCTGGTTTATCTTCTTTGTTGTTACTGCAGTTATTATGGCAGGGCTTTTGGCTTTAGGGGTGCATGTCTAGCCTTGGGACAAATCCAAAAAGATTCAAAATGTTGTATCCTTGACAGACTACATTTGAGTTTTGTGATTATAAGCTCAATTTCGCAGAAAAAAACAGCCGCTATATCTACTCTATGTCAAAATGTTTTTATTGAAGTTATTGTAAATTTAGATTATTTCATGTATTTCAGTTTTTGTGAATTAATGCAAATAAAATGCATGGTCAAAACTATGCATATAGGTGCATACAAGCAAGCATACAGTAATACACAATTATTTGAATTAATTTTACTTAAGAGCTTTGTCACATTAGATTTGACAAATCTTTAGCTATTGCTTACAAACAAATTCGTTAATTTATTGCCTTGCTTGTGTTAAAGGGTATGTCCACCCTAAAAATAAACTTTTAACATATTGTAGGGGCTCTAGCCCATCCCCAACCACTAGGTTTGTTTGTTAAAAAAGGATGCGGAACTCTACTTTTAATCCTTTGATCCCCTCTGCCCTCTGCTTGTCGGAACTGCAAGCAGGGGATGGACCGGCAGCCATGTCGCTGATTGGCTGAGAGGCAGCCAATCACAGATGCAACTGCCAGCAATACAGAATGCCGAGGAAATGTAGGATTGTAAGTAGATTTCTGCTTCTTTTTTATGCACAGTTTGTGTGCATAAGAACCCTGTGTCAGTTTGTGTGCATAAGAACCCTGTGTCAGTTTGTGTGCATAAGAACCCTGTGTTACCATCTTTTTTTAACAGAGTTAGCGGATTGGGCTGGGCTAGGGTGCCCTACAATATGTTTAGACTTTTTAGACGTAGAGCACCCAGCAGTAAGGAGGGCCCCACAGGGAGGGAGGGAGGGGCAAAATAATAATGCATATTAATGCCTGTGGTTTTTAAATAAATTAACAAACCAATAAAGTATGTATGTGCTCTAATCATATCCACATTCCTGTTCTGTGTAGAATAAGGAAGAGTAAAGTAGAAAAAAGAAAAGCGCAGTAATTTTGGGTTTAAAGTTAATTTTTTGAAATTCGGATTAAAAATCTAGTTTTATTTTGTAAGCATATTAAAGTGAGTTAAAAGGCAATAGTATTATGAACCAAAGCAAAAAATTCCCTTGGATGTTCTCAACCTCAAAGTCGATCTTTGTGCTCTCCTTATTTGGCAGGTTTACACCTGCTGCTTTGATCTTTCACTAGCAGATGGCTCTCATCTCCTATTAAGACACAATTTACTTATTCATTTTAATATGCAGTGGACTTCAGAATGCCCAAGACCAGATGTCTGTGTATTCTCTTATGCAAAAGTTTTTATAAGAAAAAAAACTTCAGACGATATATACACTCTGAATTGGCTTTCTACTTCCTGCGTGGTATAAATCAGATTATTTGTCGGCAGCAATTAATACGTAGCTTTCCCAGTAATCCAAATTACAGGGTGAAACAAATCAGTTTTCATTTGCTCTGTCAGAAATGAAGTTAGGGTGGTTAATGTTTTTGTGGGTAATCTCTGAGGAGCAAACTAAGCACTATTACATATTTGATTTTAATTAAAACTCAGGGTACCTTTCGAGTTTTGTTAGGAAGACATCCTGGGTCTGATTAGCTGTAGTCTGCACTGAGAAGTTAATTTGACATACAACATATTTTTCTTGAGGTAACTGTTGCAAGAAGCTGTTTGTAATAGCTGTCTTCCCAGTGCCTGTGGGGCCAACAAAAAGTAATGGCTTGTCGTGAAGCAGTAGCATCTCTAGGAAGTACATCTGCATAGCAGTCCCTGGTGTGTTCACTATAATGTCATTAAGCTGCAAGAATAAAAAATAGAATTAGGCCAGGGATGTAAATAAAATGTATTATATATCAACCCTTTCACACAACATTAAGGTTAAAATGCATTTAAACACATTATGACAGGGAAGATAAATGATTTTCACAAGAATATTAGTGGCATAAACTGAAAGTTTTATATGCACTGTTCTTTATTTCTAGGTTGTCTTTCCACTTCAGGTTTGATAAACACCTACTGTAATATATTGTCATTCCACTCACACAATTGTGTCAGGCAAACTCCAGGCTTTAAATTATTTGCTTTCTGAGTGAAATTTATGTTCCTAGTATTTTCTAAAATTTAAATTGAATATTATTTAAGGAGGACTACAGAACTTCCCACATCTCCCACATACAAGCACACCCTTACTTGATTTACATTTATAATTCCACACCCTTAGCAGGCTATGGTGCCTTCCTCACTTCTCTTTGCAATTAAGTCAAGTGCAGCCATTGTTATTAAGAATATCAGAGAGCAAATTATTCTATTCTATAAACATACTGTACCAGAAAATCCACAAACAGATGCTTAATTCAAAATATAAGTTAGAC
Source organism: Hymenochirus boettgeri (assembly GCA_019447015.1). Taxonomy (NCBI): domain Eukaryota; kingdom Metazoa; phylum Chordata; class Amphibia; order Anura; family Pipidae; genus Hymenochirus; species Hymenochirus boettgeri. The sequence continues at coordinate 95,698,611 of CM033471.1, read as the reverse complement.
ATCCAGAAACATCAGAAGGAATGTTCTGAAGAATAGAGAACAGCCCTCTGACAAACTGCTAAGCCTTTTCTGTATAGATTGCAAAAAGCTTGTGTTAACCATAAATTAAATGATGAATTGATTCCCCTATATACAATAAAAAAAGTGGGAGTTCTCAAGTATTTTTAAATTAATAAAAACAATGCGAAAGGGCGAGATTAAAATGGGTCCCTAAACAATGCTGTAACCAGGTCCATTATGTTATTGGCAGGAGTCTACAATACCCTTCTTATTGGATAATGTATCCAACAGACAATAAATGTCAAAATGAAACACATACCAAGGTATTCTGCATATCGTATTGTATAAATTGAACTGTGTTTAGTAGAGATGTTCGAAACCGTTGAGTTTCATTCCGTTTTCGAATTTTTGAAGTTTTCGGAAATTTCGAAATTTCAAAAATTCGAGTTAAAATTTTTGAAAATCGTCTACTTTTTATTTTCGAAAATTGTCTACTTTAGATTTTCAATTTTCGAAAATTGTCTATTTTTGAAAATCGTCTACTTTCGATTTTCAAAAATCATCTACTTTAGATTTTCGAAAATCATCTACTTTTGATTAACGATTTTCGAAAATCGGCTATTTTCGAAAATCATCTACGTTCGATTTTCAAAAACTGTCTAGTTTCGATTTTCGAAAATCGACTATTTTCAAAAATCGTCTACTTTAAATTTTCGAAAATCATCTACTTTCGATTTTCGAAAAAAATCCAGGTTCTGTGAAATTCGGTAGTTCTGAAAGTTTCATTGGTACTTCGAAACCCTCAGATTCGATTCGAAACTGGGTTCTATTAGAAACCACATTACATCTCTAGTGTTTAGTAGTTAGCTACCATTTCAGGTTCTGCAACGGTCCTTCTCGGTTTCCAGGGTGCACATTTCCTTGGAATATGTAATTTCTGCTGATTGGCTGTTGGGTGAGTCAAGCATGCTCAGGTCCCTACTAAGCAAAATAAATAAACCCAAGGTCTAAAACAATATTGGACACTTTAAGGGATCCAATAAAAAGAAAGCCTATACTTTGGAAGCAGGTATTTATGCACAGAGAAATCCAAGGATCGGTAGAGTATAGTCAATAAAATGAAAAAAAATACTTCCTTTTTTGAAAACCTATGAATTTCTGCTAAAACCACCATACTTTGTAAGTGAGTAGATTTAGAACACTGATCTAAAAAATGAAGTATAGATCATACATGTAGCATTATTCTGTTTTACCTTTAAGAATTACAACACTTTGCATTGAAATCACTGATGCCCAAATGATTCATCATCATCAAAATACATCCATACAGCTTTTAATATACCCAGACCAGGCCTAATTACTACCCAGGGTGCACTGCAGGAGTTGAGTTATTGGAACAAGTTATACGAACAAGCTAATAGCAATGATGCTGATGGTGATGAGATCTTTCCCTACAGTACGCATTATAATGATCCATTACCACAGATCTAGTGGACTAATAGCTTCAACCTCTTGTACTTGGATTTCCTAATTATATATTAATAGACATATTTTCCCTCTTGTATCCCACCTAACTTGGCAGAATTACAACAGGTGGTCTTGACTTCTGCTTGATATTGCTGAAATTGATTGACCAAGAGTATTAACTATTAACTGCAAAATGTGTTTATTCACACAGACTGCAACATGTTTTGGGCAATCACATTCCCTTTCTCATGATCTGTTATGAGTTGTGGAACTTTCAGAGAAAAATGGAAAGATGGAATCAAATCTTAGAACTGGTAAATGTTTGCAGAACGTTTTTTAGAAACAGTTTTATTTGTATGTGCCTTCTAGAAGCAGCCCAAGAAATAATACATTATGCAAAAGGATACTCCAACCATTTGCCTTATGCTATCCACATTACTAATTTCCCTATCTATACATTTCCCTACAGGCACAGAGAAACTATTTATCTGTTAAAAATGTTGCTTTGTAGCACTAAATCTTAGCCACACATAGCCAGGTTAAACAAGGCATTCCTGGTTCCTGATTGGGGTTTGTAACAGGAATGGATCCATAACAAATAACGAATTAGGCTGGGTAGACACCAGCAGATATTTTTATCCGGCCGACCGATCCACGGCACCGAATGGGACGAATGGACAATCAGAAGTGTCAGATAATCACGATCTATCATGCGGTTCCCTAAGCATTATGTCCATGCCCCCAAATATCACAGGAACACCCCCAAACACCATGCCCACACCCCCAAACCTGACACCTATTACCAAAAACATCATACTCACACCCCCAAATGGCACAGCCAAGCTAATGCATTCAAACAGCATGGCCATGTCCCCAAACATTGCAACCACAACAACAAATGTCACATCCATGCTTCCTGGACGCCACCTACTAAAACCAGGATGGTTGGGGGGTATGGACTATGTGAGAAAACCTGCATTACCTAGACTTAAGCACCAGACACACACTGCCCACATGTCACATGCTTCACAGACAGTTAAAGTGTTAAAGTGCAAACAAAGTTACATACTGCTATCTAATGTGCAAAAAATAGAGCACACTAAATAAAAACACACAAAGCTCACAGACAGCGCAACAGAATGGAGGGAATGTCCAGCCTAAAAATAAGTTGTCTTTAAAATGCTTATTAACCCCCCCAAACTTCACTTTCGCAAGGTTAATATATTTCAAAGATACCCCAGAACTTACTTACCTGACCTGGTCCCTTGCCGCTTCTCCTCCGCAGCTGTTGCTGACAGGCGTTTTTTGTAAGTTTTGCTATAAACATATGTGCTATACGTTCCTCAAGCAATGTCACCTCCTCAACTCATTAAATATTAAATACATGACGTACATTAGCAACTGTGCACTTCATTCTACCTCTGTCTCTTTCATCTAAGCCAAACACACACCTGCATGTAAAAAATACTTTACCTTCAAGTGTACACGGGCAACGCCAGGTACAACTGCTAGTAGTTAGCAATAGTAAAAATATTGTAATTTTTATAGTAAAAAGTAAAATTTGGTCTGGGGGCGGGATAACTCATTAAAGTATTAATTAAGACCATAACAATCTGATCAGATAACCAGGTTATAGTATTAGTCTTTATACTGGATCATCCTATATTGTAAAAAACTTTATTAAATAAAGGACTAAGATTTACAATAGATCTGTTATGTAGATTGAGTACAATTAAGTATAGTAAATTTCTATAATTGTCTATTAGATTCACCATGCTCCTTTAGTAATTCCTTGATTTAGAATGAACAATTAACTCTGACGATTTTCTACATTAATAAGATCAAAACAGAGGAATGTTCAATTTTAAAATTAAAGAATCAAGCCAACCATCTGTCATGCACATTTTTGCCCAATATATATTTAAAGTCAGAAATTTCAGTCCAAGAAAACAACAGCTATAAATATTGTGGTGATTTTGAAAAATATAGAAAAATTTAGTTACCATGCTGATTAATAAACTCGGTGCAAATCTGAATTAGACAAATCTTTGTTCATCATATACCAGAGACATTTAATTAGACAGTTACAAGTTTTGTCAATGCAAGTGTCAAATTTACCAGTTCTTTAATATTCCACATGAAAATATTTGCAATAACGGACTAAAGGGGTTTCAAAAGTATTCCAAGAAAAAGACAGAAGTAGAAAAGAGCATCTTTGGTTATCTAAAGTTTTTCATAATGCACCTTGTCTGCCTTTTTCTGTGTAGCCACTGTCTCTTCAACTAACCACGAACCTTTCCACTACTCTGAAATACACAAGGCAGTCAGTGCCTCATAATAGTTTTTGCCACATAGTCTATAATATTGTATAAGAATTACACGTTCACATGAAGTTGGCTTGCTGCCCTTTAACTGTTACTGATTCTAATTATGTTGTGATTAGTCCAATTGTTTATGTATTAGATATTTTCCTGGCCTCAAATAATAACAGTTGGATAGATGCAGATTTGTAGTGCCATGCAGTTCTTATTATTTGCGTATGCACAATTGGCAGTGAACAATATAAAAAAGCAGAGTGATGCATACCGTTCATGTTAAAATTCTCGATAAAGCATATCAATAGCATTAAAGGGTATGTAAACTGCAAATTCAAGTTAGTATTACTAGCTAGCTTAAGATTTAAATGTAAAGTGCATTGTTTTTTTTTTCTGTAGAGCGAGCAATACATCGCTGCAAGCATGCACTAACTGACATCATCACGCCGTGACGTGTTTGGTCACGCATGCACACTGACGTCACGTTGTGTGCACACTGACATCAGGCACGCAATCTACGGATGGGAACACTCTTTCCCTGGAAAAGGGATTTGGCCAATCTGGAGGGGTGGAGCTAAACACTGCACAGCACAGAAGGAGGGAGATAGCAACTTTGAAAGACTTACAGTAGGGTATAGGAGGGTCTTTAAAGTGCACTTTACATTTAAAGCCTACAGTAAACTAGCTAATAATACTAACTAGAATTTACAGTGTAGATACCCTTTAAGTAGAAAGTTAAAAGTAGAAAGTAACACTTGAGAAAGGGTTTTTACTACCCAAAACATATTACATGGTGTACTGAATAAAGCAACCTTTACAGCAGATCCTGTTCATAGAGTCTTATTCTACCTTCTTTTCTACTTTCTATCAATTTCCATCCCTTGTTACCGTGACATTCTTTTAACATTCGGGAAACATTCAAGAACTGACTGCCCCTGATCTTTGCTCGAACGACTTGCGATCACAGAATGAATGGTCAGGCAGAAACATTGTAAGAATGTTGCAAGGTAAACTTACAGCCAAAAGCAAACTGTAAAAGACAAAAGATAGATTGAATGTCAAAATAGTGTATGGCCAGCATTAAGGTGGAAGAAAGACAAGATAAAGCAGAGCAGCAACTAGCAGATGATCCATATATATGTCTTCAGTAACATAACATATTGATGACTAGTGGTGAATATACTCCCTGGGTTTATTTTTCAGCTTGTTTGCAAATAAAGATATGCATTATATTACTCATTGGGCGTTTATGAGAAAAAAGTCATGATTGCAAAATGCCTGACACATTAATCTAGTTATTACGTAATATCACCAGCTTGTATTATACAATAAAAACCCTTCATAAAACAAAAGGTACTTTACACAGTCATGCCATAAGCTATGATTGCCCAACAAAGAAAAAAGTACAATAAAGCTTCAGTCCCAGAATTGGTCCATTAGCATTATAATACACAATAGACCCTAAATGCATAAATCCATTTATAGATCTTGCAGACATGAACATAAAATGCAACAAAGCTTTCCTAAAGCAGAGGGTACTTTAACACATATGCAATCAACAGCATTTGTGCAGATAATGTTCCATTTGTTTTTCTAGTTTAAGCATCAAAGGTGAGAAACACTCGAAAGAAGTTCAATAAACTAGATACTGAGTTAGCACAATAAGAAGCCAAATGTTTGCTGTTTTTTTTATCTCTGGACTTCACTATGGCAATTTGCATTATTATATCCATATTTATAAAACCTGCATTTTTTTGCTGCAGGCTTGGCAATATGCAGCGGTAATAAGCAGGGAATAGGTAGTATGGTATAGTATTATTTGTGGTTGAATCAAGACATATGTCCATTGAGTCCAACCTACTCAGCAATACTCACACTTCCTGCCTATCACTTGATCCAGAGGTAGGCAGGGGGGGAATCCTTTTTGACAGTCAGAAATGTCCCTGGAATAACTCAACTTTACGTATCAATACCCGTATCAATCAACATTCTTTCTTTAGAAACTCATCCAGCTTCTTTTTAAAATTATCCAAAGGACATGCCATCATCACGTCCAATGAAAGACAGTTTTCACAGTAAAATCCATTGTGTTAAGTCTAAGAATGCCGCGAAAAAGAGAAATGTGACCAGAACTTCTCCCAATACCAGACCAGGGCTGTCTGATAATAACTGATAATTAGGTAACATAGCAGGGGGTGTTTTGCAGTTAAAACACTCAGGGGCAAATTCTGTACATATTTGATGTGGTGGAACAAGTTTGGCTATTTGCAGCTAAAACGTAATAATATTTTATAAATATGCCCCAAAGTCTATAGGGGAATCAAGAAGAAGAAAGAATAGATGAATTAACAGAAAGTAGAATGATATTCTGCTTGCTCGTGTTAATTTTATTTTCAATTAAGTTCAATGGTTTAATAAAGTTGAGTTATTTTGGGGGAATTTTAACACTTAATGTAGCTCCTTAACTTAAATAGCAGTTTTGAGGACAGGTTGCAAGATGCAACAACATATTTTACTGCACAATAAACAACCTTGACTGGCTGGTCCATCATTCTGCATTCTCTTTTGACTTCTCTACTGACAGCTTTCTAAATTTCATGCAAAAAATATATTTTCCTAAAGGAGCACTAAGGCCTTTAGATGAATGTAAATTTTTTTTTTTTTAACTCACTATACCTTTTTTCTAGTTTGAGTGACTAGAAAATGTTTAAGACTCTGTATATTTTTAAAGAAATTCCCATTTTAAAAAAAAATGAGTCGACAGATTTTTTAAACCCTGAAATGGCTCGTTGTAAACATGACTTTAGACAGAGTAGTATTTTATTATATTGTGCCAAAAATGATTTTTCAGAATCCATGCTTATTGTGCTGCTTTTGGTAAAGAGATCAATGTATAAAATCTAGGTTTCTTTATATAAAATTATATATATATATATATATATATATATATATATATATATATATATAATAAATCCATATACATAACACCATTTGTCAGTTATACACTTTTTAAACCTTATATTCTTATTTTATTTCAAAAATGCATTAATACAGTATGTTGATTTTTACTCTACAGAACAAAGGCACCCCCCTTTTTTTACTTGTCTTGGATGATATGTTCTGTCAGTGCTATTGTATATATACACATGTACATCTATAAAAACAGCCTGTTTAGTATTAATTCAACCAAATTGAAACCTATCCCTATTAAAATCCTACAGTTACAAGCATTTTTATGCTTGGGGGCAGATTTCTTGTTTGCCGACAGCCAGATAAGTTATTATTCTTTAGAAAACATCATATTTAGAAAGAAAATTCTACCTATAGCTGAGAAACAAAATTATATTATAAGTCAACCTCATTCCTTTAAAGAAATTTTAGAATTAAGTTGGAACGAAGCAGGAAATTGCCTCAAGCCAAACACTCAAACTGTGGCTGAATCGACAGAATAAATTTAAAGTTTAGACATAACTCTATAACTTGACATTAATCTATTTGTTAAATTGACCTCCCCATCTGACACTCTAATTCATGTTAACTCATACAGTATCCTTATAATGGCTCTAGATCTCTAACCTACTATTTTTCAAATTGAACTGTAAATAGATAGATAAAAATTACAGTGGAGCTTAAAATGTCAATAGAAATGCAATTATTTTTATTATTTTTTGTTTTGTTATTAAGATAAACATTTCATACATGTACGTCATAATAAACTTCCTAAAACACTCTAAAATTGTACTATTAAATTGTAATATTTTAAATGGAAACTAAACTCTTATATTTTCAAATTATTACGCACAGTACTTTGCAGACAAGAGGAAGAGAACTGTTTGTTAATTTCCTGCAGGTTAGCGACCATTGTAATGAGCTGCAGGAGAGAGGCCTAAACCTTCATTACAATCAATAACATTGAAAGGAATTCCTTCCAACGGCACTGCTGGTCAGACAATCGTACTCTGCCAATCACCATCTTCAAGAGAGATCTACAGATTAGTTTGGGGTTCTGTATCATTCTAAATCCATTAATTACTTGACCTGGTTAAAATAAACCTCAAAATAAACACAAAAAAGTCAAGATACCCAAGGCTCTCTCCTTCCCAGCTAGTTCAGCTAAACAGATTTGCCATCTTAGGTGAAGAAGTGGAGAGGAAGGGCTCTGAAGTAGCATTATAAGAAAAGTTTAGAGAGATTATTGGGTAAAGTTTGAAGGGCACTGGGATGCCTGGGAGAATTACTTACCTGGTGAGGAGGGGGCAGATACAAAAGAATAATGCATGCCCAGTGAAGCAGCTATTTTCCCCTCAGATGGTCATGCAGGGTTGGTCCTGCCTTCTTTGCAAAGTACATACTACAAGTGACCTTTCACTGTGGTGTATCAATAGCCACAAACTCCCTGAGTGCTGCACTGTTTACAAGGCTGAAAGGTAGCAGCTGCAACTCCAGGAGTTTTGCTAAGACGGCAGTAATATGCTGTACATGTAGGTGATTTGGGGACAGTTTCTCCCTCAGCACCAACTGGGGAAGAGAAACCTGCATTTCCCATGTATTAACACCACCTGCTAGATAAAAGGCTGACTCGCCTCCCTATCTTCAACAGGGAAAGGAGCTGATGGAGCAGGAGAGGGTGGAGAATAAGGAGGACAAATGGTGGATTATGATTCATGTGGTCAAAAAGCCTCTGAAATTCAGCATCAGCATTAGCTTCTTTAGCACAACTGTTTCTTATGAAATTATTTCTCTAAATTCCTAAACAAAACCAGCTCTGGTTATGCTTTCGAAGAAACACTGTGACATAATCCTTGCAGTTAATACAAAAAATTTAATTCTAGTGCACAAACAATTCTAACTGCATATTGGCTACCTCCATAAGGTTGCTGCTACAAACAGCCTGCTAAACCCTGGATACATAAAGGCAATTAGTTCAATAAGTTGGCCAAATTATTTTAAGCCCAGTCACCACGTCAAGGTTGCTTTATTTAACTGGGTCCTAACCTATTGGTACTTGTCTTTTTGGCTGCATGAGCTGACAGCTTCTCCTGTGTGGCCTGGATGCTTGAAGCTGACTATCTAGTTTAAAGTACTTTGCTCAAACAAGCACATGACCTAACTCTGGGTGTGTGTGCACTAGAATTCTATTTTTTGTATGTATTATATTTCTGGTCTCTAGTTGCACTTTAATATGGATGTACAACAGCCCAATTTTCTATATATTGTGTGTTACATTGAAGGTTTGACCAAGCCTTCTGGGAAATTGTACTCCACCCAGAGTTAGGTCATGTGCTTGTTTGAGCAAAGCACTTTAAACTAGAGAGTCAGCTTCAAGCATCCAGGCCACACAGGAGATGCTGTCAGCTCATCTAGCCAAAAAGGCAAGTACCAGTAGGTTAGGACCCAGTTATAGAAAGCAACCTTGACGTGGTGACTGGGCTTAAAATAATTGGTTTTTATGTTTTCCAGGGTTTAGCAGGCTGTTTTGTACACAACCTTATGAGGGTAGCCAATGCAATTAGAATTGTTTTGTCACTAAATTCTATTTTTTTGTATGTATTATATTTTTGGTCTCTAGTTGTACTTTAATATGGATGTACAACAGCCCAATTTTCTATATAATCCTTGTAGTTGTTTGAGAATTAATTGTATCAATGGGGCAATAGATACTGTACATTTTATTATATTACGTATATTGGTATATAAAAGGTTCTAGAACGTTCCAGATGCCATCTTATACTAAATGATTATTATTACTCTGTGTTCTATTACCCTTATTTCACCTTAAGACATTTGTTGTGCCTACTTATTACTACCTAGAAATATGCTTCATTTGTCTCTGTGGAAAACATGTATGTAATTGCCACATACGGTATAAAACAAGGAACCAATTTAAGCATAATCATAAGAGCTTGTTTAAACTGCACAAACAATAATTTCATCTGTTCCAAAAGTATCCCAACTGTTTTATTCATCTCCTAATATTTCTATTAGACCAAGTAAAAAGTCTTCTGGTACAATAGACTGTCCCAGTACCTATTTTGCATTTACTTTCTTAGTTACATAATAATGTGAAATGGATATTTAATAAGGACTGATATACAAGATAAAAAAAAAAACAACAAAACTATTCCATATATCCTAATAGCAGACAGGGGAGATTTAATAAAACTAGAGAAATTCAAACCACAATAGCGTGCTTGAAGGAATTATGCAAGGGAGAATTGATGAGGTCATGACATATTCATTTTCTAGTAATGTTTAATCAAACATATTTAAATTAGCAGCAAGCTGATATGGGTGACATTTGCCAAGCTTGTATAAATATTGTGAGCTGGCGACAAAGATAATATACTATCATTTCTATCTTAAATTCAAGTTGATGAAAATACTTGAATGTCACGCAATTGTGTGTGTGTATATATTTTATATACTGGATCAGCACTTCCAGGTCAATATATATAAAGTAGTCAGGTGCACGTACATTAAAGGGATAGTCTGCGCTCCCTTATAAAAAATAAAGTCCAATTAGATAGGTACAGCGCTCTTTTTTAAAAGCTTTATTTCAGCAATAAAGTCACATCAACCCCGAAACGTTGCAGATTGTGTCATTATGAAGATGTGACTTTCTTGTTGAGATAACTTTTAAAAAAGAGTGCTTGTACCTATCTGCATTGGACTTTATTCTTTATATACAGGAAAATAGGGCTGTCCAGTCATTTAGTTGTTTTTAAAGGGGTAATCCCATCTTTATTTAGTGCAGTGTATATATACATATACATAGTAACATAGTAACATAGTAACATAGTAATTAAGGTTGAATAAAGACATACGTCCATCAAGTCCAACCTATTCACTTTTTTTTTTTTTTTTTTTAACCCTACCTAACAGTTGATCCAGAGGAAGGCAAAAACCCCAGCTAAAAGGGGGAAAAAATTCCTTCCTGACTCCAAACGGCAATCGGAAAGTATCCCTGGATCAACCAGATCTATATGCATTAATACCAGTAATTCTATATTTTTTAGTTTAGAAACTTATCCAGGTTTTTTAAAGTTATTCAATGAACTTGCCATTACCACATCTGCTGGAACAGTTCCACAGTTTCACCGTTCTCACTGTAAAGAAACCTCTCCTAACCTGAAGATGAAACTTCTTTTCTTCCAACCTTAAAGGATGTCCACGTGTCCTCTGATATGACCTATTGTGAACAATGCACCAGAGAGCTCATTGTATGGGCCATAATATATTTGTACAAGGTTATCATGTCCCCACGCAAACGTCGCTTCTCCAATTAAACAGCCCTAACTTGTCTAATCTGCCTGCATATTCAAGCCCCTCCATTCCCCTTATTATTTAGTTGCCCTTCTCTGAACTGCCTCAACTGCTTCTCCAATGTAAACAGCCTAATTGTCTAATCTGCCTGCATATCAGCCCCTCCATTCCCTTATTAATTAGTTGCCCTTCTCTGAACTGCCTCAATTTCCAATATGTCCCTTTTGTATATGGGATTCCAAACTGCACCGCATATTCCAAATGAGGCCTTACCAGTGCCTTGTAAAGAGGGAGAATATATTTTTTCTCTCTTGATTCATTCCCCTTTTATACAAGACAATATCTTGCTAGCTCTAGCTGTTGCTACCTGCATTGTTTGCTACAGCTAAGTCTGTACACCAGAACCCCCAAATCTTTTTCCATTCAGATGACTTAACACAGAGTTATTATGGTGTAGATGGCACAGGGATTATTAAATCCCAAATGCTCACCTTACTTTTATCTACATTGAATCTCATCTGCCATTCTGCTGCCCATTTTGATAATCTATCTAGGTCTGCTTGCAGCACTTGCAATCATTGGAAGTTTCCAAAGCTCTGCATAATTTAGTGTCATCAGCAAACACAGAGACCTTGCTCTCAATGCCCCCTTCTAGTCATTATACAGATTAAACGAAGCGCCCCAGTACAGAACCCTGAGGCACTCCGCTTGGAACTTTAGCCCACATAGATGTAGCTCCATTAACCACCACTCTCTGTTTGCGGTCCAATAACCAGTTCTCTATCCATGAACAAATGTTTTCTTCAAGGCCAACAGTCCTCAGTTTATATAAAAACACAAAGCAGTATAAGATCAGTACTTCCAATTAACAATGGCAGAACATGCACCGGTGGTCCCCGTAGTCCCACTGTCGATACAAAAAAAAGCCAAGTTGCAGCATCATATATATTTGTTAGAAACAACATTTTGAGGTTATCCCACCCCTTTCTCAAGCATAATAGCTATGCATGCTATACATTTTCTAATAAGGTGGTTCCTTATTAAATATAACTGTAGTGATGAACACTAGGCTTAATAAGAAGCTTACAAAAAAAATTCCATTGGATTTTTTTAGGATAGTTTTAAATTTTAAATAACTCTTTCATAACAAATAGATTGTTAACACTTTCACCTGGTTATTAATCTTCCTGAAGATACAGTTGCTCATCTGCAAGATATTGTTTAGTAAGACACTGAAAATAGACCAATTTTAAGGTACAAATCAGTTCTGTTTAAGAATATGTACACTGGGAAATTTGATTTTTAAATTGCCCATTACTGGAAACTATAATTCCTCCCAACTATTACTGTACCATTTTTTGTTGATCTGTCCCATTTCTTTAGCTATGCAGTCTGAATTAGTTACATTTTCAGTGCCTTAGTATCACAATGTTTTCTGTTATGCATAGTTTTTGCTGTAGCAAAATGGTGACAGTTGGTATGTGAACTGCATGGTGGGAAATTCCCTCTTCCAATGCTGCCTCATAGGCATTTCTGAGCATGCTTGCCCTCACAGAGAGTCAGATTGTCTGGCAGGGGGCTGGGGGACTGAGGGAGTGAGCTTAAGCAAGTCAGTACTGTATTGAAGTCATGCAGCAACACAAACACATCAGATAAGTGCTGCTTCCATATATTATTTTATTGATTGAAATGAGGCAAAGTATTTTTTTAAAGGGAAACTATAGTGTTCAAATTCAAACTTTTAAAAACCTCCTATTATTAAACTAAATTAACCCCTCACCTACCTGTGTTTTATTTTTCAATCTGTCCGCCTGTTTTGTAGATTTTAGATTTATAATTTTATCAATTTAGAGGGAGGAACTGTCAATCAAGTGAATGGCATGTTTAGTAATGCCCTCCTACTACTGTGAATTACCATATCCACGGTCCTCCCTATGAAGTAAATTACCATATCCCTCTAACTATAACAGTACAGATGCTGCCACTATGTGTAAGTATAGCAGGACATGTGTGTACTGGCAGATCAAGGAGAATTTCTAAGACCTCTCTACAGTCCCCACATTATATTAATTATATACTTATATCGGGAATACTGAGTGAAACTCCCAGAAACTCATTAATCAAAGAAAAAACTGTTTTATCCCATCTCTCCCCACACACATGTAAGCCATAAATGAAGGTTACATAGTAACACCCTTGTATTACACAGATTCTGACAGACAAATAATATAATTTGCAGGGCTGCATTATTGTAAATTTACTGCATTTATACTGTGATTATTCTGACTCGACTGGCTACATGTGTTTTACCTGATTAACCTGTGTCTCTATATGTTTTCAATATACAACCCAACCATACACTGACTGCCCTCTGCTATTAGAGTGTCTTTAGGGGAAATGGTGGTAGATGTAATTCAACTACACCAACAATAATTCTGTTCTAAGCATATACAGTGCATTTATCAGGCTGAGAAAACTCAGGCCTCATAATTAGCAACTAAATGCTGAAATAACTATATGAATCTTTTTTTTTAGACACTGAGCATCAAACACAAAATTGATGTGTAGTAAAAAGAGAGCCTCCACCCAGTAACTACCAGGGACCAAGATCTGACAGTTGCTATGTTTGCATACACCACAACTGGCAGCTCTGCTCTAAAACAAACTAGACCTTGCTGAAGGCTTCTAACTTTTATACTGTAAAAAAAAACCCAGCATGAACTCTAGAAGCTCAGTTTATAACAGCAGCCAAACTAGCAGGTCTTGTCTTTGTATTTAGGTTAGAGATTTTCAAGTAGAGGGCTGTGTTGTTGGTTTGACAGCAGAAATTATATTTTCCAGCTCCTGGGTTCCTTATCTATGTGTCATTGCGTAGCAGTCCATAAACGCCACCTACAGTGTTGATATAACACATACATGATAATAATAGATTTTTTTAGTCTGAATTTGCTTTACTTTGGCCAATACCCAGCAAATTATGAGCAAACCGAGTGCATATGTAGTTGCACTACTGGTTCCACCATTCCCTGATAAGCATCTCACAGCAGAGGGCAGTTAGGGAATTTAGGGGTTGTATATTGAAACATGCAGCGGCTTTCGAATCAATGCAGTGTAAATACAATCAGGTTATTAACGCAGCCATGTTACTTACATTAATTATAAGTGTCCCCAATTATGAGATGAGCTGATAACTAAATATATATATCCACTAACAATATAAGCTTATTATAAAATTAAAAATTGCTAACAAATGCAACATCACAGTTTATTCCTGTGCTGGGAAATATTTTTTTTAATTGCCCCGAGCACTGCATAGCCAGGAAAAACCAACTTAGATACCTCATTGTACAGAAAGTGAATGGTTGGAAACTCCACTTGAATGGTGGCAACTAAAGAATTGCTATGTTATGTAACATATTAACTCTTTAGTTTCCGCCATTGCCGTGGCAGGACGCACATAAGTAAAAAGACTATTCAAATGTTGCAACAACAAAATTAAAGTTTATTGCAAGCATTTCTGCACATTTACTTTAAGGTAACAGGTAAAAGGACATCTATACTGAAAAATGTTATCTTTAGATATCCAATCTTAACTATCTTTTGCTAGATGCAGTTTTGCTATAACTGGAATGGACACAGTGTTCATGCAATCATGTGAATTGCACGATGGGAAAAATTCTCTTCCAATGCTGTCTCATTGTAATTACTGACATGCTTGCCCTTATAGCTAGTCAGTCAGATGGAAGGAGGTTGGGTTAGAAAAGGAGAGAGATACTGAGCCTGAGCAAATCAATTCCTGTATTGAAGGAATGCAGCAACCACAAACCTCAGAGAATGTGCTACTTACATGTATTAATTAATAGATTAGGATGAGGTAAAGTATTTTTTCACTATAGTTTCCCTTTAAGGGTTGTGCAAAGTGAGGAAGCTGATACAAAGTATACCCAAGCACTCATTTGTACTTGAGAGAATAATTCTTTGGTACATTTCGTAGGACATTCTGCACAACAAAGATTTTAGTTTTTCTCTGTAAATTCTGATTGGGATTTCCAGTGTTGATACCGGTGTTAAGCTGGCATTAAAAATTCCACAGAAGAGCCACAAACACAATATTGAATAGCTTGCGGCATGTATGCAGATCCCTTCTGAGCCTACCTTCCTGATGTAAAGTTCCTGACATCTTGGATCTGCAGTGTAGACTCTGTAGCTCTGCCCCTCAAGTCTTTCTGGATCTCCTTCTTCTTAAGCCGCGACATCATGCTGCTTATTGAGGCTTAACAGAAGGAGATCCAGGAAGTCTCGGAGGGCGGAGCACAGAGTCTACACTTCAGATCCAAGATCTAAGGAACTTTATTCAGGAAAAGTAGGCTCAGGCAGAACCTAGAGGGGAAAAAAGGGGGAAACAGATTTTTTAAAGCTGTTGCTACAACTTTTCCTTAACTTGCTTTACAGTGTACTTTCCTTTAAAAGCAGTATTGTAGAATATCCTGTCTTTATAAAACGGCCCTTAGTAGTTATCACATATATTACAAACCCTTCACAGTTCAGTAGTTTCTATCATTGCAGGACACATCATCTGCAAGTCATTTGTATGTTCTCTTTCTGCTTGGGTGGGTTTCTTCCAGGCACTCCAGTTGCCCCCACAATCATAAAGACATACTGATAGTGTTGAGTGTGAAAGATAATGTAATCTATTGTAAGCTGTTTGGGGCAAGGCATGATGTGAATAATTAAATAACTGTAGTGTGCTGTGGAATATGTAGCGCTATAAAGAACTACATACATACAAAAAGATTCTCACCTTTTCAGTATTCACTATGACTGGGCAATCCAGAATACCCAGAGGAACCCACCCTGTGAGACATACAAATATTGAGATCAAACAGAAGTATACTGGCAGAGCAACCATAAAGTAAGCCACCAATTGTCACGAGAAAGGATAAAATGAGAGAAGATAGGATAAAAATAATGTGGACCTCAAAAACTTTGAAAAAACTCAATAGCAGAAAGTAATGCCTAGATACCCTTCTATATCTGCTGTCCACCAATCAAGTACATCACTATGGTCCTCATCACAGCCTTTGTGCCTATTGACTTTAGTTCTCCTTTAACAGCATATTTTGTGTCTTTGAAAAGCGACTCATAGGATAACTTTGTTCATTTAATTTAAAGGTAATATTATCGCACTCACCATTAGCTGCATATCTTTTTCTTCCAACTTCATGTTAAAAATATCAGCAACAAAGAAAAAGGACACAGTTATATCAAAGTAACAATACTGCAACAAATTCACCCTATCATGTTAATTGTATATTAAACTATTCATATGAGACCAACCCTAGTTTTTTAAAATCTGCAGATTAGAGCACCCGCATCAGAGATGACTAACAAACAGTTAAAATGGCCATTGAAAGGGACACATCAGCAATGGAGAGTTGTCTACCACAGTTAAGCTGGGTATGCCCATTACGAAAAGGGACCATTCTGTTGGATCCGTAAAAACATTTGTTCCTCAGCTGATAAAGTTCACCGTCGTCCTCGGAACATTGGAATATGGGAGCCCACAACATCTCCCTATTCTTATATCGGAAAATGCTGGGACTGTGTGTAGTCATATTTTTGAAAGATGACAGCCAGAACCTTTCAGATTCTTTTATCTTTCAAAATTGTTAATGTTTACCCAGCTTTAGATGGCTTCTACACACACAAATAAATAACACATTAACAGAAGATTCATAAAAGTTCTTATCGTTTAAATGGTGATAATTTTGCCCCAACCATGATGTATGTAACATTTAAAAGCTAAATTAGCACCATTTAAACGATAAGAACTTTTATTGAATAACCCCATTAGTCTGTTATAAACTTTTTGATCAGAAAATATTCAGGGCAAGTAGGATTTAATGGCATATAATAGCTTCTGAGAAGTAGCTAATCTGAGCAACATTATTGATGGCCATACAAATTTGTTAGTACTGGCCCATGCCCGTTTCGGCCGGTTATTACACCATGTATTGTGTCCAATAAGTGCATTTTCATTATTGAAATTTATGATCAATGTTCGGCCACCATTCCTATGCCATGCATTTTCCAAAAAGGTTGTTGCAGTTTAGCATCCCATTCCATTAAAAAAAAAATAAATCAGTAAATTACTATGGGGCTGATGTAAGAAGAAGTGCAAAAGTTTTCTTGTCTGTTATATTTTCTTGCTGCTATTTATTTGCAGCATTCTTTTTTACCGCTTACTGCAGTAAAACAACATCTGATTGTTGCGGCAGATTAATAGCACAGGCCATTTTGCATCAGTGCTTTTATACTGTGTAAAATTATGTCAGTTTCTCTTTAAGGGTGAATAAACATGGGCCGATATTTTGCCCCAAGCAACCAATGCTTATTAGATATGGCCGAAACTCACTAGTTTTGTTCCTTTTCAGATTCCCGGATCTCGGGGCTATTTTCGATAATTTCCGAAAACCCTTTTTGAGTTTCCGATTGTATTTTAAAAGATTTTCGAACGTTCAAGGCTATTTTCGAACATTGCGAAAATAGCCTCGAACTTTTGAAAATTATCAAAATTTCTTTCAAAGTCCCGAAATCAAGAGATCCATCAGGATTTGCATGGGACTGTTGTAGTCATATTTTTGAAAGATGACAGCCAGAACCTTTCAGATTCTTTTATCTTTCAAAATTGTTAATGTTTACCCAGCTTTAGATGGCTTCCTAACCCACAAATAAATAAACACATTACAGGAAGATTCAATAAAGTTCTTATCGTTAAAATGGTGATATTTTGCCCCAACCATGTATGTTATGTAACATTTAAAACTAAATTAGCACCATTTTAAACGATAAGAACTTTTATTGAATCCCCGTTAGTTCTTGTTAAAAAGCTTTTTGATCAAAATATCAGGGCAAGTAGGATTTATGGCATATAATAGCTTCGAGAAGTAGCTAATCTGAGCACAATTATTGATGGCCATACAATTCTGTTAGTACTGGCCCATGCCCGTTATCGGGCCGGTTATTACACCATGTATTGTGTCCAATATTGGCATTTTCATTATTGAAATTTGATGATCAATGTTCGGCCACCATAACCTATGCCATGCTATTTCCAAAAGGGTTTGTTGCGTTTACATCCCTATTCCATTAAAAAAATATAATAAATATGCAGTAATTACTATGGGCTGATGTAAAGAATTGCAAAAGTTTTCTTGTCTGTTATTATTTTCTTGCTGCTATTTATTGTGCAGCATTCTTTTTACCGGCTTACTGCAGTAAAACAACATCTGATGTTAGCTGCAAATTAATAGCACAGCACCATTTTGCATCAGTGCTTTTATACTGTGTAAAATTTGTCAGTTCTCTTTAAGGTGAATAAACATGGGCCGATATTTGCCCCAAGCAACCAATGCTTATTAGATATGGCCGAAACTCACTAGTTTTGTTCCGTTTTCAGATTCCCGGATCTCGGGGCTATTTTCGATAATTTCCGAAAACCCTTTTTGAGTTTCCGATTGTATTTAAAAGATTTTCGAACTTTCAAGGCTATTTTCGAACATTAGCGAAAATAGCCTCGAACTTTTGAAAATTATCAAAAATGTCTTTCAAAGTCCCGAATCAAGAGGATCCATCAGGATTTGCACAATCTTTAGGATTTCGGAACCGAGTGTTTCCTTGTCAAGATCCGTGTTCGTGTCGAATAGGATGGCCGGTTCGCGGACCCGAACCTGGATCCGCCGCGGATTTATCACGTCCCCGAACGGCGGATTATTCCGGATTTTCCGGATTTTCCGCCTTCCGAACTTCCGAACCGCGGTTTTTTTTTTTTTACGAAAATTTTCGAAAATACGAGTATCTCCGTAATTCGAGAAATCCGCGATCTTCCGGGGCCCGGAAACCGCGAAGATCCTCTTAATTACGAGGATTCTCGTAATTACGAGAATTCCGAAAAACGAGACATTCTTGTAAATTCGAATTTTTGGGGCTTATTTTCAAGACGGAGCAAGCCACTGACCCAAATTAGGCCAATGGCAGCTACCATGATTATTGCCCAGCCCCCTGGGTATAAAAGGCTGCTTCACAGGCGACATTTTGTCAGTGTGTGGATTGTGGTTTAGTGGAGACCTGACAGTGTAGGAGTTGGAGAGAGATTTTTGCGCTTTTTTGAGCTTTTTGAGCTTTCTGTGTGGATTTCAGTGTGGTGGTTTAGCACTTGTTGTTACCCACCCCTGTATTCACACATCTTGAGACCCCCAACAGTCCTTTTAAGGACAACTTTGTGAGACCCAAAAGCCCTTTTAAGGACTAACCCCCCTGTAAGTCCTTTGGACAAATTTTGTGTTAGACCTTTTAGAGGTCTAGGTGTCCTTTTTTTTGTTTGTCTTTCTGTATCTGTGTGTCAGTGTCTGTGTGTTTTTGTGTAGCTGACAGTGCTGCCTTTAGCAGCAATCAGCAGCTTTTGCTGTCTGATCTGCTTTTTGCTGTCAGTTGTGTCTGTGTCCTATTGTGCTTTTAGTGTAAAAAAAAAAAAAAAAAAAAAAAAAAAAAGCTTTGTGTTTATTTGTTTGCTTCTGTGTTGTTTTTGTTGCTTTGTCTTTTGTGTTTGTGTGTGTGTGGTGTGTGTGTATATATATATATATATATTAATTTTTTGGGGATAATTTGGGAGAGGGAAATGCCTGGCAGGCAAGAGGGAGACCCAGAGCAGGGTTGCTTCTGCACGTGAGGGAGAGGGAGAGGGAAGGCAGAGGAGAGCCTACTGAAGGCTCTGGCCAGGAGCTACCTGGCCCTTCGCAGGGCAGGGCCGGTTACCGTGCCCGATATTTTAGGGGTAGCCGGCTAGGGCTATCCCTTCTGATCAAGGAAGGCGGGTAGTGAGTGGATTACCCAGCCTTCCTCATCCACCTCCTCACAGGCACAGAGCAGCGAGCTGCTACTGAGATATTCTGCCTCTCCTTCCCTCACGCTAGGCTCCTACTGTGGGCATGGACCTGATCCGCTCTATCAGGAGTTCGTTCCCCACATGGCCCGTACCTTCGGGGATCCGAGGAGGAGTTCTCAGGATATGTTTTTTCCGCACACTGTAACATTACAATCTTCAAAGGTATGTCCTTTAACCTAAGATGCATAAACGGCTGAGTCCTGACCCGGAATTGGCTCTTCTGTGTGGGCCATACGTTGATGCAGTTGTTGTTTGGTCTCCCCCACATACAAATCAGAGCATTCTCTCCTGCACTGCACTGCGTATATGATGTCGCTTTTTTTGTTTTGGTATTGGTCTTTCGGATGTACCAATTGCTGCCTCAGGGTGTTGCTCGGTTTAAAGACAGACAGGGATACGGTGTTTTTTTGAACTCTTCTTAATTTCTCGAGACCCATGCTACATACCATGTTCTCTTCTCCTGTCTTGCTTTTCCTTCACTGTTGGTATTCGTGTTCTTTTCTTCCTTCTGCTTCTTTGACAAAGGCCCAGTCTGGATATCACAAACCTTACACTGGCTTTTTTGTGATTGCTAAATTGGGATTTTCCAGGGTACAAATTGCCACAGATTCTTGTACACGTCATTCTGAATTAGAAAGCCAGTTTGGAGTGACTAGCAACTCGTCTTCAAGAACTACTATTTCACTAAGTCCACGTTGATCTAATTGAATTACAACAGATATACCATGACCTGGATGATTGAGAACGTTCACAAGCATGAGACAGAGATAGATAGATAGATATAGATAGAGATAGATATAGATAATATATAGATAGAGATAGATAAGAGAGAGAGATAGATAGATAGATAGGATATAGATAAGAGAGCGAGAGAGATAGATATACCGGAGGATAGATAAATGAAGAAATAAATAGATAGATTAGAGAGAGGATAGAGTAGAGATAGATAAGGATAGATAGAGATAGATAAGAGATACTAGAGATGTTAGATAAGGAGTAGAAAGATAGATATAGATAAGAGAGAGAGAGATAGATAGATAGGAGGATAGATAAGAGAGAGATAGATAGATAGAGATTAGATAAGAGGAGAGATAGATAGATTAGATAGCTAGATAGAATAGAGAAGATAGATAGATATAGATAAGAGAGAGAGAGACAGATATATAGAGAGAAGAATATCCAATAGATAGATAATGACAGAATAATAGATGAGTCGAGAGATAGATAAGGATAGATAGATAGATAGATAGATAGCTAGATATGATAGATAGATAGATCGATAGATAAGATACATAGATAGATGATAGAGCAGATAGAGAGATAGATGAGATAGATAGATAGATTATAGATAGAGAGAGAGAGATAGATATACCGTAGATAATAATGGACAATAGATAATAGATAGATAGAGAAGAAGATAGTAGACAGATAGATAGATGATGTGGAGATAGATAGATAGGGATAGAAGATAAGATGATAGGTAGATAGAGAGATAGATGAGAGATAGCTAGGATAGATAGATGGATATATAGAGAGGAGATAGAATATACCGTTAAGATAGATTAATGACAATATATAATAATAGATAGATAAGATATAGAGATAGAGAGAGATAGATATACCGTAGAATAGATAATGACAATAGATAATAGGATAGGTAGAGAGATAGATAGCTAGAAGATCGATAGAGAGATTGATTAGAGAGATAGATAGATAGATAATAGATTGGAGATGAGATAGATATACCGTAGATAGGTAATGACAATATATAATAGATAGACTAGGAGTAGATAGATAGATAGAGATAAGATAGCATGATAGAAAGATAGAGGATAGAAGATAAGCTAGATAGATCGATAGATAGATAGATAGATCGATTGATCGCTAGATGGATAGAAGATGCATAGATAGATAGATGTGATAGCTAGATAGATAATAGATAGATAGAAGATGATAGATAATAGAAGAATAGATACGAAGATAGATGATAGATAGATTAGCATAGATAGATAATAGCATAGATAGCTAGATTGAAGCTAGATGATAGATAGTGATAGATACAGATAGATTAAGATTGCTAGAAGATAGATAGATAGATAGATTAGCTAGTAGATAGATAGATAGATATAGCTAGATAGGATAGAGACTAGATAAGAGAGAGAGAGCGATAGATAGATATAGATAGATAGAAAGAGATAGATAGGACGATGATAGAAAGATAGACTAGATGAGATGAGATAGATAGATAGAGGATAGATAAGAGATTAGATAGATAGCGAAGAGATATATAGATAGATTAGATAGAGATAGATAATGGAGATAAATAGCTTAGATGGATAGAGATGGATAAGAGGAGAGAGAAGATGAGGAGGAGATAAGATAGATAGATAGTATATAGATAGATATGAGATAGATAAGAGACGAAGCACGTGAGATGCGATTGATAGATAGGAGAGATAGGTATGAATAGATAAGAGATAGGATGATAGATTAGATAGAGATAGATAAGAGATAGATAGAATAGTATAGAGATAGGATTAGATATAGAGATCGATAGATAGAGTATATGTGATAGATGAGATAGATAAGACATAGATGTGATACGATAGGAGATTGATACGAGATAGAATAAGAGATAGTAGAGAGAGACAGAGAGAGAGATAGAAGATGATTAGATAGATAGAAGATAGATAGAGAGATCGAAGATAGATAGAAGAGATAGAGAGATAGTACTAGATAGATAGATCACAATAGATTAGATTAATAGAGTACGAGAGAGAGATATACAGTAGATAGATAATGACAAAGAGAGAATAGATGATAGAGAGATAGATCGATTAGAGATCGATAAGATAGATAGATTAGGATGATAGAAAGATAGATAGATAGATAGCATAGATGCTAGCTAGAATGATAGATAGATGATAGATAGAGATGATAGATAGATAGATAATAGATAGAGAGATAGCTAGATAGATAGATAGATAAGAGATAGATAGATAGATAGATAGAAATAGATAGATAGATAGAGTTGAAGCTAGATGAGAGATGATAGATTTAGATAGATGCTAGAGAGATAGCGAGATAGATAGATAGGGATAGGATAGCTAGATAGAGATTAGATAGATAGATATAGATAGATAGCTAGGATAAGAGAGAGAGAGAGATAGACTAGATATAGATAGATAGATAGAGATAGTTAGATAGAGAGAGATATATGAGAGATAATGAGAATAGATAGATAGAGATAGATAGAGATAGATGAGATAGTAGATAGATAGATGAGATATCCAGTAGATAGTATAGATAGGGATAGATAAGAGGATGAGATAGAATATAGATTGGATATTAGAGATGGATAGAGAGAGAGAGATAGATAGATAGAAGAGTATAGATAGAGTAGAGATAGATAAGAGGCAGAAAAGAGAGAAAAGAGAGATAGAGATTTATGCTAGATAGATGATAGAAGATGATAGATAGATAGATAGAAGATAGATAATAGATAGAGAGGACAGACACAGACAGACAGAAAGGACAGACAGACAGACAGAGGACAGATAGATAGAGAGATAGATAGATGATAGATAGATAAGATAGATAGATGATGATAGATAGATAGATAGATAATAGATAGAGGTAAAATAGATAGAAGATGATAGATAGATAGGTAGATAGATAGATAGATAGATCGATAGATAGATAGATGATAGTAGATGATAGATAGAGATAGATAGATAGATAGAAGATAGATGAGTAGATAGAGACATCGATAGATAGATGATAGATAGATAGATAGATAGATAATAGATAGGTAGATAGATAGATAGATAGATGATAGATAGATAGATAGATAGATCGATACGATAGAGTAGATAGATAGATAGATGATAAATAGATAGATAGATGATAGATAGATAGATAGCTAGATAGATAGATAGATAGATGATAGATGATAGATAGATAGATAGATAGAAGATGATTAGATAGATGATAGATAGATAGATAGTAGATAGATGATAGATAGATAGATAGCTAAGCTAATAGATGGGTAGATACGATATGATAGATAGATGATATAGAAGCTAGTAGATAGATAGATAGATCGATAGATAGATAGATAAGATGATAAAAGATGATAGATGAATCGTAGATAGATAGAGAGATAGATAGATAGATAGGATAGATGGGATAAATAGATAGATGATAGATAGATAGATCAGATAGATAGATGATAAATAGATGATGATAGATAGAGATAGAGAGATAGATAGATAGTAGATAGATAGATTAGATAGATAGTTAGGATAGATAGAGATAAGGAGAGAGATAGATAGAGAGATAGATAGATAGTAGTGATAGATCTACCGTAGATAGATAGTAGATAGAATAGATAGATAGATAGATAGATATACCGTAGATAGATAATGACAGAATAATAGATAAAAGGAATGACACAGGACCTAAAACTTGCCCCGACTCTCTTTTTTCGCCTTCATTTACCCCTCTTCTGGTGGGAAACCCTGACACGTTACATAACCTTTCCCCACTCTTCTACCCTAGAGCTAACCCTCCGTCCAGGCACACGATCACCCCGGCCACGGGCACTTGCTGCTGCACCTTTGGCCTGTCGGAAAGTTTTGTACACCATGGACTCCGGGTTTTGAATAACTTATTCATTACTGACACTGCCGGCCGTCACAAATAGAGTGTTTAGGAAGGGGGCCGGGACATCAGCGATGTGGGAGGTGTGTTAGGGAGAGGAGCTGCTACTGGCACCGGCATCCCACCCCACACCCGGAAATGGGGGGGGGGGGGTGGATACAAGGTACACCCCCCCCCCCAGATTTCACTTAGGACAGGCTAAGCCTTATGGAAAAACTCCGCCTATATATATATATATATATATATCATATTTAGGGAGCACTCCATGGTGATGGTGCTGCTGGGAATTATAGTTTAGATGTCTTGTTGATTAGGGTTATTATTGGATCTGTAAACCCTGATGATGGCGAATGTGGTAGGTGATACCCACCTGCCTGTGTGTATGTAATAAACCATGGGAAATCCGTGGATATGTTTCGTTTCTATACCCGCTGGGAGTTGGTAGCACCAGGTAACCTCACCAGTGTGTTGTTAGATTGCCTGCAGTCATATATATCATCTGGGACTATCTATTCCACACCTGGACCCAGATGGCCCACGGCTGACTTGCCTTGTAATACAGTCACATTACCCCAACACAAGGTGAGTAACCTTCCAATCCATCATGTACATTCATACCCAGGACACACAGGGACACCATCACCTGGAACTAGCCCAGAGGGTATTGGGATGAATCCCACCAGCCATTTACTGCCATGATGGCTGCTACATAAAGGAGAATGAGGGTTGAGCAGTACAGAGATGAAGGTTGAAAGGTCTATGACGAATGATAAATAGATGAGGTATGTTCTAGTAAGTCAGTTACTTCTAATACTGCCAGCATGGTGATACTATAATTGGGTGGATTTCTGTAAGCACCCCTAATGGTCAACATAGGTCTGGGCAGGGACATAACTACTAATCCCCACTCTAGTAAACCATAATCGGACATCCCTGTCTCATGGTGGTGTGGCGGAGCCTGTATCTGAATGGAGAGTTAGAGTTGGCCCTCCTATGGTTACAGGGCCACTCCCTGTGCAGAGTTGTAGTGTCTCTGGGCCTAGGCATATCAGGCAAACCCTGAGTTTTATTTGTCAGTTTCCCAGTCCCTCCCTCCGTCACTGACACACATTACAAAACCATTACTAAATCACGGTCTAGCCTAGAGCCTCATATGGTGTATATGGAGCTTTACATATAACCTCCTAGATTCTGTAGCATGTTACCTACCAATTCTTTGTTTTTCTATCTACAGGTAAAAACAAGAATCTTCTTGCCCACACTAAAGAACCGAGCCCTAGAGAGAGGAGAGGTGGAGAGATGGATAGACTCTTGAAACCCTACGGGGGATCGAATGGAGCTCATAGGGTAGAAGATGATATCACTGACTCACCAAACAAGTCAACACCAGGAGAAAAAAATGAAGAGTTGTCATGAAGATCCATCACATTGAACATCTGTATAACTTGCTACACAAATAATTGATTACTGGGGCAGAAATCAGGTGGATCTGCTACGTGGTGGAGATGATGAGGAGGAGATGATGAGGATGGAGATGATGAGGATGGAGATGATGATGGGAGACAGAGATGATATGAAGGTCCCCGGACTGGGTATATTGTGTATTTAAAGACACATGATCTATGGACAGGAGGTTACAGACATGTTACTGGATATAAACACAGCTGGTCAATATGTATCACTATCAGGGGACGGGAAAACTGTAACCAGTCAAATACAACCAGGTTACCCATCCAGCCCCTGTGAGATTTCAGAATCGTCAGGTTTTAACCACCAGGAGTTTCCCCTCAGGGCAACATTACTGGGATGTAGAGATCAGTGAATCAAAGGACTGGATGGTGGGGGTTTCCTATCCCAGTATAGAAGGGGAAGGGAATCGCTCTGAGATTGGGAATTAACAAGTCCTGGTGTTTGATGATGGTGTGATAATATCTATATAGTGACACATAACCGTAATGATATTAATTTACCCCACGTCCCTTCCTGTAATAGGATCCGAATCTCCCTGGACTATGAGGCCGGACGTCTGTCCTTCTATGAGCTCAGTGACCCAATCAGACACTTACACACCTTCACCGCCACCTTCACTGAGCCCCTCCATGGGGCATTCTCTGTGTGGGGCCGGGTGACAATCATTAGTTAGTGCCATAGGACATTGCACATTAAGTAAATAACCTGGGGAACAAAATGGCTGCCAAATGACATCAGAACATAGTATTGATCACAAAATGCCTGTCCAGACAGTTGGTTAAATGTTGGAAAACATTTGATAGTTCATGATTAGCATTAGGGAACACACAGTGGTGGATTAAGCCTAAAGTTGCACTTTAATATGGATGTACAACAGCCCAATTCTCTATATATTGTGTGTTACATTGAAGGTTTGACCAAGCCTTCTGGGAAATTGTACTCCACCCAGAGTTGGGTCATGTGCTCGTTGAGTAAAGTACTTTAAACTAGAGAGTCAGCTTCAAGCATCCAGGCCACACAGGAGAAGCTGTCAGCTCATGTAGCCAAAAAGGCAAGTTCCAGTAGGTTAGGACCCAGTTAAATAAACCAACCTTGACGTGGTGACTGGGCTTAAAATAATTTGGCCAACTTATTGAACTAATTGCTTTTATTTATCCAGGGTTCATGGCAGGCTGTTTGTAGTAGAACCTTATGGAGGGAGCCAATATGCAATTAGAATTGTTTGTGCACTAGAATTCGTTTTTTGTTTGGATTAAGCCTAGTTTGGGCTCCCTGATGTAGTACAGACGTACACATGGTGCAAATCTTTTAGGCCAAACCCCTTTATCCACATCGATTGGTTACTTAACAACATAGATAGATGGACAGATAGACAGATGGATAAGATTGAGACACATAAGACCAATCAGTAGATCGCACAGTAGATTTACTTGTCATATACATACACACACACACAGACACATACACAGACATACATAGTCACATAGTAATTGAGGTTGAATAAAGAGGGGGGGGGGAGAATTCCCTTCTGACTCCAAATGGCAATCAGAAAGTATCCCTGTACCAACCAGAACTACAGTTTATGTATTAATACCAGTAATTCTCAATATTATATAGTATCCCTGTACCAACCAGAACTACAGTATATGTATTAATACCAGTAATTCTCAGCTTCTCCAATGTAAACAGCCCTAACTTGTCTAATCTGCCTGCATATTCAAGCCCCTCCATTCCCCTTATTAATTTAGTTGCCCTTCTCTGAACTGCCTCAACTGCTTCTCCAATGTAAACAGCCCTAACTTGTCTAATCTGCCTGCATATTCAAGCCCCTCCATTCCCCTTATTAATTTAGTTGCCCTTCTCTGAACTGCCTCAATTTCCAATATGTCCCTTTTGTATATGGGATTCCAAAACTGCACCGCATATTCCAAATGAGGCCTTACCAGTGCCTTGTAAAGAGGGAGAATAATATTTTTCTCTCTTGATTCCATTCCCCTCTTTATACAAGACAATATCTTGCTAGCTCTAGCTGTTGCTACCTGGCATTGTTTGCTACAGCTAAGTCTGTTATCTACCAGAACCCCCAAATCTTTTTCCATTTCAGATGCACTTAACACAGAGTTATTTATGGTGTAGATGGCACAGGGATTATTAAATCCCAAATGCATCACCTTACATTTATCTACATTGAATCTCATCTGCCATTCTGCTGCCCATTTTGATAATCTATCTAGGTCTGCTTGCAGCACTTGCATATCATTGGAAGTTTCCAAAGCTCTGCATAATTTAGTGTCATCAGCAAACACAGAGACCTTGCTCTCAATGCCCCCTTCTAAGTCATTTATAAACAGATTAAACAGAAGCGGCCCCAGTACAGAACCCTGAGGCACGCCGTTTGGAACTTTAGCCCACATAGATGTAGCTCCATTAACCACCACTCTCTGTTTGCGGTCCAATAACCAGTTCTCTATCCATGAACAAATGTTTTCTTCAAGGCCAACAGTCCTCAGTTTATATAAAAACACAAAGCAAGTATAGATCAGTACTTCCAATTAACAATGGCAGATACATGCACCGGTGGATCCCCGTAGTCCCACTGTCGATACAAAAAAAAGTCCAAAGTTGCAGCATCATATATATTTGTTAGAAACAACATTTTGAGGTTATCCCACCCCTTTCTCAAGCATAATAGCTATGCTATGCTATACATTTTCTAATAAAGGTGGTTCCTTATTAAATATAACTGTAGTGATGAACACTAGGCTTAATAAGAAGCTTACAAAAAAAATTCCATTGGATCTTTTTTAGGATAGTTTTAAATTTTAAAATAACTCTTTCATAAAACAAATAGATTGTTAACACTTTCACCTGGTTATTAATCTTCCTGAAGATACAGTTGCTCATCTGCAAGATATTGTTTAGTAATGACACTGAAAATAGACCAATTTTAAGGTACAAATCAGTTACTGTTTAAAGAATATGTACACTGGGAAATTTGATTTTTAAATTGCCCATTACTGGAAACTATAATTCCTCCCAACTATTACTGTACCATTTTTTGTTGATCTGTCCCATTTCTTTAGCTATGCAGTCTGAATTATGTTACATTTTCAGTGCCTTAGTATCACAATGTTTTCTGTTATGCATAGTTTTGCTGTAGCAAAAATGGTGACAGTTGGTATGTGAACTGCATGGTGGGAAATTCCCTCTTCCAATGCTGCCTCATAGGCATTTCTGAGCATGCTTGCCCTCACAGAGAGTCAGATTGTCTGGCAGGGGGCTGGGGGACTGAGGGAGTGAGCTTAAGCAAGTCAAGTACTGTATTGAAGTCATGCAGCAACACAAACACATCAGAGTAAGTGCTGCTTCCATATATTAATTTATTGATTGAAATGAGGCAAAGTATTTTTTTAAAGGGCAACTATAGTGTTCAAATTCAAACTTTTAAAAACCTCCTATTATTAAACTATAATTAACCCCATCACCTACCATGTGTTTATTTTTTCAATCTGTCCGCCTGTTTTGTAGATTTTAGATTTATAAATTTTATCAATTTAGAGGGAGGAACTGTCAATCAAAGTGAATGGCATGTTTAGTAATGCCCTCCTACTACTGTGAATTACCATATCCACGGTCCTCCCTATGAAGTAAATTACCATATCCCTCTAACTATAAACAGTACAGATGCTGCCACTATGTGTAAGAGTAAGCAGGACATGTGTGTACTGGCAGATCAAGGAGAAAGTTCTAAGACCTCTCTACTAGTCCCACATTATAATTATAATTATATACTTATATCGGGAATACTGAGTGAAACTCCCAGAAACTCAGTAATCAAAGAAAAAACTGTTTTATCCCATCTCTCCCCACACACATGTAAAAGCCATAAATGAAGGTTACATAGTAACAAACCTTGTATTACACAGAGTCTGACAGACAAATAATATAATTTGCAGGGCTGCATTATTGTAAATTTACTGCATTTTATACTGTGATTATTCTGACTCAGACTGGCTACATGTGTTTTACCTGATTAACCTGTAGTTCTCTATATGTTTTCAATATACAACTCCAACCATACACTGACTGCCCTCTGCTATTAGAGAGTGTCTTTAGGGGAAATGGTGGTAGATGTAATTCAACTACACCAACAATAATTCTGTTCTAAGCATATACAGTGCATTTGATCAGGCTGAGAAAAACTCAGGCCTCATAATTAGCAACTAAATGCTGAAATAACTATATGAAATCTTTTTTTTTAGACACTGAGCATCAAACACAAAATTGATGTGTAGTAAAAAGAGAGCCTCCACCCAGTAACTACCAGGGACCAAGAATCTGACAGTTGCTATGTTTGCATACACCACAAACTGGCAGCTCTGCTACTAAAACAGAACTAGACCTTGCTGAAGGCTTCTAACTTTTATACTGTAAAAAAAACCCAGCATGAAATCCTCAGAGAAGCTCAGTTTATAATCAGCAGTCAAACTAGCAGGTCTTGTCTTTGTATTTAGGTTAGAGATTTTCAAGTAGAGGGCTGGTTGTTTGGTTTGACAGCAGAAATTAATATTTTCCAGCTCCTGGGTTCCTTATCTATAGTGTCATTGCGTAGCAGTCCATAAACGCACCTACATGTTGATATAACACATACATGATAATAATAGATTTTTTTTAGTCTGAATTTGCTTTACTTTGGCCAAATACCCAGCAAAATTATGAGCAAACCGAGTGCATATGTAGTTGCACTACTGGTTCCACCATTCCCTGATAAGCAATCTCACAGCAGAGGGCAGTTAGGGAATGTTAGGGGTTGTATATTGAAAACATGCAGCAAGGCTGTCAGAATCAATGCAGTGTAAATACAATCAGGTTATTAACGCAGCCATGTTACTTACATTAATTATAAGTGTCCCCAATTATGAGATGAGCTGATAACTAAATATATATATCCACTAACAATATAAGCTTATTATAAAATTAAAAATATGCTAACAAATGCAACATCACAGTTTATTCCTGTGCTGGGAAATATTTTTTTTAATTGCCCCAGAGCACTGCATAGCCAGGAAAAACCAACTTAGATACCTCATTGTACAGAAAGTGAATGGTTGGAAACTCCACTTGAATGGTGGCAACTAAAGAATTGCTATGTTATGTAACATAGTAACTCTTTAGTTTCCGCCATTGCCGTGGCAGGACGCACATAAGTAAAAAGACTATTCAAATGTTGCAACAAAAATTAAAGTTTATTGCAAGCATTTTCTGCACATTTACTTTAAGGTAACAGGTATAAAAGGACATCTATACTGAAAAAATAGTTATCTTTAGATATCCAATCTTAACTATCTTTTGCTAGGTGCAGTTTTGCTATAACTGGAATGGACACAGTGTTCATGCAAATCATGTGAATTGCACGATGGGAAAAATTCCTCTTCCAATGCTGTCTCATTGTAATTACTGAGCATGCTTGCCCTTATAGCTAGTCAAGTCAGATGGAAGGAGGTGTTGGTTAAGAAAAGGAGGAGAGATACTGAGCCTGAGCAAATCAATTACTGTATTGAAGGAATGCAGCAACACACAAACCTCAGAGAATGTGCTACTTACATGTATTAATTAATAGATTAGGATGAGGTAAAGTAATTTTTTTCACTATAGTTTCCCTTTAAGGGTTGTGCAAAGTGAGGAAGCTGATACAAAGTATACCCAAGCACTCATTTGTACTTGAGAGAATAATTCTTTGGTACATTTCAGTAGGACATTCTGCACAACAAAGATTTTAGTTTTTCTCTGTAAATTCTGATTGGGATTTACCAGTGTTGATACCGGTGTTAAGCTGGCATTAAAAATTCACACAGAAGAGCCACAAACACAATATTGAATAGCTTGCGGCATGTATGCAGATCCCTTCTGAGCCTACCTTTCCTGATGTAAAGTTCCTGACATCTTGGATCTGCAGTGTAGACTCTGTAGCTCTGCCCCTCCAAGTCTTTCTGGATCTCCTTCTTCTTAAGCCGCGACATCATGCTGCTTATTGAGGCTTAACAAGAAGGAGATCCAGGAAGTCTCGGAGGGGCGGAGCTACAGAGTCTACACTTCAGATCCAAGATCTAAGGAACTTTATATCAGGAAAAGTAGGCTCAGGCAGAACCTAGAGGGGAAAAAAGGGGGGGAAACAGATTTTTTAAAGCTGTTGCTACAAACTTGTCCTTAACTTGCTTTTACAGTGTACTTATCCTTTAAAAAGCAGTATTGTAGAATATCCTGTCTTTATAAAAACGGCCCTTAGTATGTTATCACATATATTTACAACCTTCACAGTTCAGTATGTTTCTATCATTTGCAGGACACATCTGCAAGTCATTTGTATGTTCTCTTTCTGCTTGGGTGGGTTTCTTCCAGGCACTCCAGTTGCCCCCACAATCATAAAGACATACTGATAGGTTGAGTGTGAAAGATAATGTAATCTATTGTAAGCTGTTTGGGGCAAGGCATGATGTGAATAGATTAAATAACTGTAGTGTGCTGTGGAATATGTAGCGCTATAAAAGAACTACATACATACAAAACAGATTCTCACCTTTTCAGTATTCACTATGACTGGGCAATCCAGAATACCCAGAGGAACCCACACATGTGAAGACATACAAATATTGAGATCAAACAGAAGTATAACTGGCAGAGCAACCAATAAAGTAAGCCACCAAGTGTCACGAGAAAGGATAAAATGAGAGAGATAGGATAAAAAATAATGATGGACCTCAAAAACTTTAAAAAAACTCAATAGCAGAAAATAATGCCTGAGATACCCTTCTTATATCTGCTGTCCACCAATCAAAGTACATCACTATGGTCCTCATCACAGCACTTTGTGCCTATTGACTTTAGTTCTCCTTTAAACAGCATATTTTGTCTTTGAAAAGCAGACTCATAGGATAACTTTGTTCATTTAATTTAAACAGGTAATATTATCGCACTCACCATTAGCTGCATATCTTTTTCTTCCAACTTCATGTTCAAAAATATCAGCAAACAAAGAAAAAGGACACAGTTATTCAAAGTAACAATACTGCAACAAATTCAACCTATCATGTTAATTGTATATTAAACTATTCATATGAGACCAACCCTAGTTTTTAAAATCTGCAGATTAGAGCACCCGCAGATCAGAGATGACTAACAAACAGTTAAAATGGCCATTGAAAGGGACACATCAGCAATGGAGAGTTGTCTACCACAGTTAAGCTGGGTATGCACATTAACGATAAAGGGACCATTCTGTTGGATCCGTAAAAACATTTGTTCCCTCAGCTGATGAAAGTTCACCGTCGTCCTCAGGAACAATTGGAAATATGGGAGCCCACAAACAATCTCCCTATTCTTTATATCGGGAAAATGCATGGGACTGTGTGTAGTCATATTTTTGAAAGATGACAGCCAGAACCTTTCAGATTCTTTTATCTTTCAAAATTGTTAATGTTTACCCGCTTTAGATGGCTCTAACACACAAATAAATAAACACATTAACAGGAAGATTCAATAAAAGTTCTTATCGTTTAAAATGGTGATAATTTTTGCCCCAACCATGTATGTATGTAACATTTAAAAGCTAAATTAGCACCATTTTAAACGATAAGAACTTTTATTGAATAACCCCTTAGTCTGTTATAAAGCTTTTTGATCAGAAAATATTCAGGGCAAGTAGGATAATGGCATATAATAGCTCTGAGAAGTAGCTAATCTGAGCAACATTATTGATGGCCATACAATTCTGTTAGACTGCCCATGCCCGTTATCGGCGGTTATTTAACCATGTATTGTGTCCAATAATGGCATTTTCATTATTGAAATTTGATGATCAATGTTCGGCCACCATTACCTATGCCATGCTATTTCCAAAAGGTTGTTGCAGTTTAGCATCCCATTCCATTAAAAAAAATAAAAATATGCAGTAAATTACTATGGGGCTGATGTAAGAAGAAGTGCAAAAGTTTTCTTGTCTGTTATTATTTTCTTTGCTGCTATTTATTTGCAGCATTCTTTTTACCGGCTTACTGCAGTAAAACAACATCTGATTGTAGCTGCAGATTAATAGCAAGGCACATTTTGCATCAGTGCTTTTATACTGTGTAAAATTATGTCAGTTCTCTTTAAGGGTGAATAAACATGGGCGATTTTTGCCCCAAGCAACCATGCTTATTAGATATGGCCGAAAACTCACTAGTTTTGTTCCGTTTTCAGATTCCGGATCTCGGGCTATTTTCGAAATTTCCGAAAACCTTTTTGAGTTTCGATTGTATTTTAAAAGATTTTCGAACGTTCAAGGCTATTTTCGAACATTAGCGAAAATAGCCTCGAACTTTTGAAAATTATCAAAAATGTCTTTCAAAGTCCCGAAATCAAGAGGATCCATCAGGATTTGCATGGGACTGTGTGTAGTCATATTTTTGAAAGATGACAGCCAGAACCTTTCAGATTCTTTTATCTTTCAAAATTGTTAATGTTTACCCAGCTTTAGATGGCTTCCTACACACACAAATAAATAAACACATTAACAGGAAGATTCAATAAAAGTTCTTATCGTTTAAAATGGTGATAATTTTGCCCCAACCATGTATGTATGTAACATTTAAAAGCTAAATTAGCACCATTTTAAACGATAAGAACTTTTATTGAATAACCCCATAGTCTGTTATAAAGCTTTTTGATCAAAAATATTCAGGGCAAGTAGATTTAATGGCATATATAGCTTTGAGAAGTAGCTAATCTGAGCAACATTATTGATGGCCATACAAATTCTGTTAGTACTGGCCCATGCCCGTTATCGGCCGGTTTATACACCAGATTGTGCCCAAAAGGCATCAATGGAAATAGGATGCAATGCGGCCACCAACCTAGCCATGCATCCAAAAGGGGGGCAGTTAGCACCCGATCCATAAAAAAAAAAAAATGCAGTAAAACTAAGGGGGCGATGTGTAAGAAGAAGGTGCAAAAGTCGTATATCTTGCTGATAGGAGCATTCTTTTTAACCGGCTACGCAGTAAAACACACTGAGAGCGCAGAAAAGCACAGGCACAGCATCAGTGCAACTGGAAAATTAGTCAGCCTAAGGGGGAATAAACAGGGCCGAATTGCCCCAAGCAACCAATGCTTATTAGATATGGCCGAAACCACTAGTTTTGTCCGTTTTCAGATTCCCGGATCTCGGGGCTATTTTCGTAATTTCCGAAAACCCTTTTGAGTTTCCGAGTATTTTAAAAGATTTTCGAACGTTCAAGGCTATTTTCGAACATAGCGAAAATAGCCTCGAACTTTTGAAAATTACAAAATGTCTTTCACAAGTCCCGAAATCAAGAATCCATCAGGATTTGCATGGGACTGTGTGTAGTCATTTTTTGAAAGATGACAGCCAGAACCTTTCAGATTCTTTTATCTTTCAAAATTGTTAATGTTTACCCAGCTTTAGATGGCTTCCTACACACACAAATAAATAACACATTACGAAGATTCAAAAAAGTTCTTATCGTTTAAAATGGTGATAATTTTGCCCCAACCA
The DNA here is from genome assembly GCA_019447015.1 of Hymenochirus boettgeri. Taxonomy (NCBI): domain Eukaryota; kingdom Metazoa; phylum Chordata; class Amphibia; order Anura; family Pipidae; genus Hymenochirus; species Hymenochirus boettgeri. The sequence continues at coordinate 95,662,937 of CM033471.1, read as the reverse complement.
TGTATGTATGTAACATTTAAAAGCTAAATTAGCACCATTTTAAACGATAAGAACTTTTATTGAATAACCCCGTTAGTCTGTTATAAAGCTTTTTGATCAGAAAATATTCAGGGCAAGTAGGATTTAATGGCATATAATAGCTTCTGAGAAGTAGCTAATCTGAGCAACATTATTGATGGCCATACAAATTCTGTTAGTACTGGCCCATGCCCGTTATCGGCCGGTTATTACACCATGTATTGTGTCCAATAATGGCATTTTCATTATTGAAATTTGATGATCAATGTTCGGCCACCATTACCTATGCCATGCTATTTCCAAAAAGGTTTGTTGCAGTTTAGCATCCCTATTCCATTAAAAAAAATAAATAAATATGCAGTAAATTACTATGGGGCTGATGTAAGAAGAAGTGCAAAAGTTTTCTTGTCTGTTATTATTTTCTTGCTGCTATTTATTTGCAGCATTCTTTTTACCGGCTTACTGCAGTAAAACAACATCTGATTGTTAGCTGCAGATTAATAGCACAGGCACATTTTGCATCAGTGCTTTTATACTGTGTAAAATTATGTCAGTTCTCTTTAAGGGTGAATAAACATGGGCCGATATTTTGCCCCAAGCAACCAATGCTTATTAGATATGGCCGAAACTCACTAGTTTTGTTCCGTTTTCAGATTCCCGGATCTCGGGGCTATTTTCGATAATTTCCGAAAACCCTTTTTGAGTTTCCGATTGTATTTTAAAAGATTTTCGAACGTTCAAGGCTATTTTCGAACATTAGCGAAAATAGCCTCGAACTTTTGAAAATTATCAAAAATGTCTTTCAAAGTCCCGAAATCAAGAGGATCCATCAGGATTCGCACGGATCTTTAGGATTTCGGAACCGAGAGGTTCCTTGTCAGATCCGTGTTCGTGTCGAATAGAGATGGCCGGTTCGCGGACCCGAACCTGGATCCGCCGCGGATTTATCACGTCCGCGAACGGCGGATTATTCCGGATTTTCCGGATTTTCCGCTTCCGAACTTCCGAACCGCGGATTTTTTTTTTTTTACGAAAATTTTCGAAAATACGAGTATCTCCGTAATTACGAGAATCCGCGATCTTCCGGGGCCCGGAAACCGCGAAGATCCTCGTAATTACGAGGATTCTCGTAATTACGAGAATTTCCGGAAAAACGAGACATTCTTGTAATTCGAATTTTTGGGGCTTATTTTCAAGACGGAGCAAGCACATGACCCAAATTAGCCAATGGCAGCTAACATGATTATTGCCAGCCCCCTGGGTATAAAAGGCTGCTTCACAGGCGACATTTTGTCGGTGTGTTGGAGTGTGTTTAGTGGAGACCTGACAGTGTAGGAGTTGAGAGAGATTTTTGCGCTTTTGAGCTTTTTGAGCTTTCTGTGTGTGGATTTCAGTGTGGTGGTTTAGGCACTTGTTGTTACCCACCCCTGTATTCACACATCTTGAGACCCAACAGTCCTTTTAAGGACTAACTTTGTGAGACCCAAAAGTCCTTTTAAGGACTAACCCCCCTGTAAGTCCTTTGGACAAATTTTTGTTAGACCTTTAGAGGTCTAGGTGTCCTGTTTTTTTGTTTGTCTTTCTGTATCTGTGTGTCAGTGTCTGTGTGTTTTGTGTAGCTGACAGTGCTGCCTTTAGCAGCAATCAGCAGCTTTTGCTGTCTGATCTGGTTGCTTCAGTGTGTGTCTGTGTCCTATTTGTGCTTTTAGTGTAAAAAAAAAAAAAAAAAAAAAAAAAAGCTTTGTGTTATTTGTTTGCTTCTGTGTTGTTTTGTTGCTTTGTCTTTTGTGTTTGTGTGTGTGTGTGTGTGTGTATTAATATATATAATAATTTTTTGGGGGATAATTTGGGAGAGGGAAATGCCTGCAGGGCAAGAGGAGACCCAGGAGCAGGGGTGCTTCTGCACGTGGAGGGAGAGGAGAGGGAGAGGCAGAGGAGAGCCTACTGAAGGCTCTGGCCAGGAGCTACCTGGCCCTTCGCAGGGCAGCCGGGTTACCTGCCCGATATTTTTAGGGGTAGCCGGGCTAGGGCTATCCCTTCTGATCAAGGGAAGGCGGGTAGTAGAGTGGATACCCAGCCTTCCTCATCCACCTCCTCACAGGCACAGAGCAGCCGAGCTGCTACTGTAGATATTCTGCCTGCTCCTTCCTCACCTGAGGCTCCTACTGGGGCATGGAACCTGATCCGCTCTATCAGGAGTTCGTTGCCACATGGCCCGTACCTTCGGGGATCCGGAGGAGGAGTCTCAGGATATGTTTTCGCACACTATGTGTGGGGCTAGTGTGCTTGAGGAGGAGCTGTGCATGATGCACAATCTTTCCTGTCGCCCGAGGGAGGAAGTGCTCAGTGCACAGGGGGACAGGAGGCTGACGATGTCACGCAGCAGTCTGTGAGCAGCCAGGGAACTAATGCAGGGGGTGAGGTTCCAGATGCTGCTGCTGTTAGTGATGCAGCCTCCACGTATTGAGGAGGTGGAAGTGGACGATGAGGTCACCGATCGTCCATGGGTGCCCTCTGTGAGAGAGGAGGAGGATAGTGTCTCTGAGGGATGTCCTCAGAGCATGAGCACGATCCTGAACCAGAGGAGGACTGGGGCAGGGGCCGGGGCAGAGGCAGTGCACTAGTGGTGCACGTGGAGTACGGCACCAATGAGATCTGGTGCAGTGCCCCACAGCAGCAGGTGAACTCTGCTCCGAGTCGTGTCGGTGGCTCAGCGGTGTGGGAGTTTTCTCACGGCTCCAGGTGACAGCACAGTTGCAGTGTGCAAGTTGTGCCTGCAACTGTTAGCCGTGGAAGACCACATCACATTGGGCACCTCCTCTATGAGGAGGCATATGATTCTGCACCACTTTGCCGGTGGGAGCAGCGGACAGGGAACGTGCAGGCACCCCAACGTTCCCTACCTCGTGCCCAGGTAGCCACCGTTCCTCCTCCTCCCCCTCCGGCCCCATCAGCTGCTTCCTCGGTGGAAGGTAGGGAGGAGAGAGCCTTTGGCCCCAGCACGCGGTGTTAAGAGGCCTCTTGACACTGCTGCTGGAGCGTCAGCTAAAAGGCAGGTCTCTCTTCCCCAGTTGTTGGGAGCGGAGGCAGAAAACTGTCCCCAGTCAACCCCAGCCCAGCGTCTCACTGCCGGCTTAGCCAAACTCCTGGCGTGCAGCTGCTACCTTTCAGCCTGTAGACAGTGCAGCGTTCAGGGAGTTTGTGGCCATTGGCACACCACAGTGGCAGGTCCCTGGCCGTAGGTATTTGCCCGAAGGAGTACCAGCCCTGCACGACCATCTGCAGGGCAAATAATCTGCTTCGCTGGACCACAGTGTGGGCAAGTGTGTCCACATTACTATGGACGGTGGTCCAGCAAGCACGGCCAGGGGCGGTATGGTTCATTTACCGCCCAATGGGTCACTCTGCTAGCCGGCAGAGACGCGGCACGGAGCGCAAGTGGGGAGATGGTGGTACCACCACGCATTGGTGATACGCCAGTCTCCACCCCCCCCTCCTCATCCGGTGAGCCCTCTTCCGGACAGCTCCGTGCCCCCCCAGAGCCATGCTTCGTGCCAGGCGAGACGGTGCCATGCAGTGTTGCAGCTTGTGTGCCTCGGTGATAGAGAGCCACACGGGGGCCGAGTTGCTGGCAGCACTGCAAGGGCAGGTTGAGAGGTGGCTGACCCCACACCACTCTCAATAGGCAAGGTCGTGTGTGACAATGCCACCAATATCCTGTCTGCCCTTCGCATGGGCAGAGTCACACATGTTCCTTGCCTGGCACACGTTCTCAACCTGGTCGTCCAGCGGTTCCTCACCAAGTACCCTGGTCTCCAGGAGGTATGAGGATGGCTAGGAGGGTGTCCAGTCACTTCAGGCGTCATACACGGCCCAGCTCGTCTGGCCGAGTTTCAGCAGCAGAATGGTCTGCCAGAACGCCCTGATTTGTGACACCCCACCCGCTGGAACTCTAGTCTTATGATGCTGCTGAGGCTCCAGCAGAGGCGAGCCATCATAGACTACTTGTACGAGTACGAGGCAAGATCAGGCTCTGGGGACCTGGGTTTGCTGTTACCCAGGCAGTGGATGCTGATTAGAGATGCCTGCCGTGTGCTCGCGCCATTTGAGAGGCCACCAGGATGGTAAGCCGCAATGATGCCACCATTGCGGATACCATCCCACTGGGTTCCTCCTTGAGCACACTCTGCGCGGCATACTCGACAGGGCACTCGCTGTCGAGCAGCAGGCACTGGAAGAGGAGGACGCGACACCGTGATGCTTTCCGAGCACGAACATCACGGTGCAGAGCAGCCGTCCGATGATGAGGAGGGGGATTTAGGTGACCTGGACCAAGGGGAAATTGGGCATTCTCTAGGGGGACATCTCAACCCTCCCAAGTACCACATGTCATTCGTGGTGGGGAGAGGTTGAGCCCGACACTACTGTCTCAGTGACATCGAGGACATGGGGTCCTCTGCGGCAGGCAGTTTGCGGCGCATGGGCTCTTTCATGCTGCAATGCCTTCGCAAGGACCCCAGGATTAAGGCCATCAAAGAGAAGGAGCAGTACTGGGTGGCCACCCTTATAGATCCCCGCTATAAGGGTAAAGTGTCGGAGTTTATCCCCGCATCTCAGAGGGAAGGTAGAATGCAGCACTATGAGGCAACACTGCTACGTTGCCTCTGTTCTGCCTTCCCAGGTGCTGGCAGGCCTACAAGCACCTGATGTTGGGGATCAACAGGGCTCACGTCCCCCTGTGCCTGACAGGAGGAGCAGCAGTACTGGAGGCGGCCTCGGGCAACTTCAGGCTGTTCTTCCAGCCACAGTTGCCAGGCCCATCCACTGGCAACTCCACCAGGCAAAACCTCAGTCGCCAGGTCACCGACTACATCGGATCAGGGCCGGTGTAGCCACATCAGAGACTGAGGATCCACTGGACTACTGGGTGGCGAGGCTTGATATCTGGCCCGAGTTGGACACAGTATGCCATCGAGGTCCTTTCATGCCCGTCATCCAGTGTTCTTTCGGGGAGGACCTTCAGCGCAGCAGGGGGTGTTTGTAACGGAGAGGAGGACCCGTCTTCCAATGAGAATGTGGACCGCCTACATTCATCAAGATGAATGAGGCGGGGATCACATCTCAATACAGCACCCCTATTGCTGATGCCCGTGACTGAAGGCCTCCTGCCCCTGGCCACCCATACTGCTCCTTCGCCTCATTTTCCACCTAGAGGCTTAGCTGATGCCAGCTTAGCTGGCAAATGGCTAATTTTTCTTATTGGCAGGGCCATATATGTCCTACCTTGCTCTACTGCATTCAGGTTATGAAATAACAAATGCTCAGCGACAACAGCTACTCTGTGGCTAATTTTCTAAGATTGGGTCATCCTACTTGGCCCGAGAGCAGTAATACCATATTTGATCTTGTTCTCTTCCATGACAGCACCTTGTGGTGTCACCTACTCTGACCATCTCATACAGCCGAACAGCTACTCTGTGGCTAATGTTTTCAGCTCTGGGTCAATCCTGCCTGGCCCGAGAGCAGTAACTCCATATTTGATCTTCGTCTCTCTCCATGAGGCACCTTTGTGGTGTCACCTACTCTGACCATCTCAACAGCCGCAACAGTACTCTGTGGCTAATGTTTTCAGCTCTGGGTCTATCCTGCCTGGCCGAGGAGCAGTACTCCATATTGATCTTCGTTCTCTCTCCATGAGGCACTTTGTGGTGTACCTACTCTGACCATCTCATACAGCCGCAACAGCTACTCTGTGGCTAATGTTTTCAGCTCTGGGTCTATCCTGCCTGGCCCGAGAGAGCAGTAATCCATATTTGATCTTCGTTCTCTCTCCATGAGGCACCTTTGTGGTGTCACCTACTCTGACCATCTCATACAGCCGCAACAGCTACTCTTGGCTAATGTTTTCAGCTCTGGGTCAATCTGCTGGCCCGAGAGCAGTACTCCATGTCCAGTGGGGCCAGGCCTGCCTGGCTCTTCAACAATGGTGGCAAATGCAGTGTGCCTGCCGTAACTCAATGGTGCTGTTCCTACGAAGCCTTACCCTTTCACCTGCTTTCCCTTGCACGATGCATACTCTGAGGAGAGTAGGCAATGGGTTGAGGGGTATGTCCATGGGGCCAAGCCTGCCTGCCCCACAACAATGGTGGCAAACTGGCAGTGGGCCTGCTGTAACACAATGGTGCTGTTCCTACGAAGCATTACCCTTACCGCTTTCCCTAGCACGATGCATACCTTGAGGGAGAGTAGCCAATGGGTGAGGGGTATGTCCAGTGGGGCCAAGCTTGCCTGGTCTTCAACAATGGTGGCAAACTGCAGTGTGCCTGCTGTAACTCAATGCTGCTGTCCTACGAAGCCTTACCCTTTCACTGCTTTCCCTAGCACGATGCATATCTTGAGGGAGAGTAGCCAATGGGGTGAGGGGTATGTCCAGTGGGCCAAGCCTGCCTGGCCCCACAATAATGGTGGGCAAACTGCAGTGGGCCTGCTGTAACTCAATGGTGCTGTTCCTACGAAGCCTTACCCTTTCACCTGCTTTCCCTTGCACGATGCATACTCTGAGGAGGGAGAGTAGCCAATGGGGTGAGGGGTATGTCCAGTGGGGCCAAGCTGCTGGCTCTTCAACAATGGTGGCAAACTGCAGTGGGGGCTGCTGTAACACAATGGTGCTGTTCCTACGAAGCCTTACCCTTTCACCTGCTTTCCTTGCACGATGCATACTTGAGGGAGAGTAGCCAATGGGGTGAGGGGTATGTCCAGGGGGCCAAGCTTGCCTGGCCCCACAACAATGGTGGCAAACTGCAGTGTGCCTGTGTAACTCAATGGTGCTGTTCCTACGAAGCCTTACCCTTTCACCTGCTTTCCCTAGCACGATGCATACCTTGAGGGAGAGTAGCCAATGAGGTGAGGGGTATTGTCCAGTGGGGCCAAGCTTGCCTGGCTCTTCAACAATGGTGGCAAACTGCAGTGGGCCTGCTGTAACTCAATTGCTGTTCCTACGAAGCCTTACCCTTTCACCTGCTTCCCTAGCACGATGCATATCTTGAGGGAGGGTAGCCAATGGGTGAGGGGTATGTCCAGTGGGGCCAAGCCTGCCTGGCCCCACAATAATGGTGGCAAAATGCAGTGGGCCTGCTGTAACTCAATGGTGCTGTTCTACGAAGCCTTACCCTTTCACCTGCTTTCCCTTGCACGATGCATATCTCTGAGGGAGAGTAGCCAATGAGGTGAGGGTATGTCAGTGGGGCAAGCTTGCCTGGCTTTCAACAATGGTGGCAAACTGCAGTGTGCTGCTGTAACTCAATGGTGCTGTTCCTACGAAGCCTTACCCTTTCACCTGCTTTCCCTTGCACGATGCATACTGAGGGAGAGTAGCCAATGAGGTGAGGGGTATGTCCAGTGGGGCCAAGCTTGCCTGGCTCTTCAACAATGGTGGCAAAACTGCAGTGGGCCTGCTGTAACTCAATGCTGCTGTTCCTCGAAGCCTTACCCTTTCACCTGCTTCCCTAGCACGATGCATATCTTGAGGGAGAGTAGCCAATGGGGTGAGGGGTATGTCCAGTGGGCCAAGCCGCCTGGCCCCACAATAATGGTGGCAAACTGCAGTGGGCCTGCTGTAACTCAATGGTGCTGTTCCTACGAAGCTTACCCTTTCACCTGCTTTCCTTTCACGATGCATACTCTGAGGGAGAGTAGCCAATGAGGTGAGGGGTATGTCCAGTGGGGCCAAGCTTGCCTGGCTCTTCAACAATGGTGGCAAAACTGCAGTGTGCCTGCTGTAACTCAATGGTGCTGTTCCTACGAAGCCTTACCCTTTCACCTGCTTTCCCTTGCACGATGCATACCTTGAGGGAGAGTAGCCAATGAGGTGAGGGGTAGTCCAGTGGGGCCAAGCTTGCCTGGCCCAAAACAATGGTGGCAAACTGCAGTGGCCTGCTGTAACTCAATGGTGTGTCCTACGAAGCCTTACCCTTTCACCTGCTTTCCCTTGCACGATGCATATCTTGAGGGAGAGTAGCCAATGGGGTGAGGGGGTATGTCCAGTGGGGCCAAGCCTGCCTGGCCCACAACAATGGTGGCAAACTGCAGTGGGCCTGCTGTAACTCAATGCTGCTGCTGTTCCTACGAAGCATACCCTTCACCTGCTTTCCCTAGCATGAGCATACTTGAGGGAGAGTAGCCAATGGGGTGAGGGGTATGTCCAGTGGGGCCAAGCCTGCCTGGCCCCACAACAATGGTGGCAAACCGCAGTGGACATTAGTAAACCAGTACCCCCATCGCCTTCTTTGCCTTGTGTGTGCAAACTACTAATAGGGGAATGTGGCCAATGTGGTGTGTGTAATGGCATTAATGGTAAGTTATATTACAATTATAAGTACCAGACAATAGTAGCTAAATAGATATGTGTATTGTAATTTTTCAAATAAAAATTGATTATGAATCTATCATGAATAATAGATATATCGAAAATAAAGCCCAAAAACATTTTTTTTTCAGAACGTTTATATATATATATGAAATTTAAAAAAAAAAAACTATTTACAAAAAATAAACAACAAAAAAAAAGGGGGTTACTGGGGTGCCCTCCTCTCCAGTCTGGTCGGCGGCGGTCCAGGCGGCGGTCCAGGCCCGCACCATGTGGCGCATCTCCCGCCGCATGCTCTGTAGTTCTGTGGAGGAAGATATTGAGAAAATGAGAGATGTTCGAGCACATTTCCTAAAGCACCATGCGGTGGTAGATGCAATTTTGCACCTGATAACTACTTACACATACATGGTACTGCAATGCTATAATGTTGCGGTATGTGAAAAAGGAAAGCTCACGTATAAGATATCATTATTTCTAAAATTCTTAGTTTATATTATGCATACCTAGTTATGGTAACAGTGATTTACTACTGATTGGCTGTTGGAGGGTTACACATGCTCAGATTCACCTGAGCAACTGAATCAACCCAGGCGCTGGGTCAAGGGCAAGACCATAACGGTCTCTATTAGGGGTCCTGCAAACAGGAAGTCATTATTTCCGTTGCATTTATTTATACACAGACACAATGCTGATTGTGAATGGGCAGATTAAGGTAATTGGGATGGATAAATACTGCTCTTTTTTTCCTAAAAGTAATAATTATCACTGAACTTCCACTTAAAGCGATATTATTGCATCATGGGGGATCACTGTAAACAGCAGGAGGTAATGCTGGCTTAAAACATTACGTTTATTGCTAAATTGTATCAGAACATTCTGGTTTTGTATCACTAGGACTGTGCTACATACAAATTTTTTGAAGTGGTGCAGCCCCCATAAAAGCATTGTCAAACCCACAGTACCCAGTTTGCATCATGTGCGGGATTTTACACTGGGAAAATACAGAGATTAATAGTTTGTATATAACATTTCATTAACGTTAGATATGATTTACTTACGATTCTCAAGCATGGCCGCCAGAGTGACTGGAGAGGCAGGAGGTGCTGGAGGGCTGGAGAGGGTGGAGGACCTGGAGGGCTGGAGAGGGTGGAGGGGGTGGGGTGGAGAGGGTGGAGGGCCTGTAGAGGCTGGTCCTGCTTCAGAAAAAAAAATGTTTTATTTCAACAATCACCGTCCAATCCATTAGTAATATATTATAAGAAAATTTCCTAAAAGGCTATGTAGTGACATTTCTTGGATAATTTTGGACGTTTGGACCGAATTTCGTGACTTAAGCTTAAAAACTGAGACGAGGGACAAGTTACAGCCCAAACAATGGGGATTGGGGACAATAAATGGGAATGAGAAATGAGAAGCTCTGTCTCTCAAGCCAAATTAATAGATTTGTTTCCTTTTTTATTTTTCGAAAATTTTTATCAGTGAAATAATAAAATTCAATTAATTATCAATGATAATTTCACTAATATTTGCTGACAATCAAGGTCAATAAAAAGATTAAAAAATTGCTTAGGATGCACTTACGTGTCTGGCTGGTCCCGGTTCCTCCTCTTCTTGGGGCGGTGGACTGCCGGTGGGGGCGATGGTGAGCCCGGAGGGGGCAAGGGACTGCCCGGAGGGGGCAATGGGCTGCCCGTAGCCTGAGGGCTAGTGTGGGTAGTGCTAAAAAAAAAAGGAAATTTATTTTAACTCTCACTGTCATTAAATGTTCAAATACATTACTTAAAACAATCTCGGAGAAGTTGACAAAATTATGCAAACATTTTGATAAAGGGCTTGGACATATCAAAGTGTTAAAAAGCACACAAAGTGTGGCACAATTAATGGATCCTCAATTTTTGCACAATTATGCTATCGTACTGCACTCACATGGCAATACACATGAGCACACCGGAAACACGCGCTTGTTTCTGGAGGGCTGCCGTGTGCGCTGTAATGTGCCTTGGACAAATGAAAGATTTAGAAAAATGTTTTTTTTTCAATAGGCTGACTAAATTCTTCTCTGGCGGGGACGGTGGTGGGGGTGGGGTATCCGAGGAAGATTCCCCTGCAAATTAAAATAAAAAAATACATAATGAAGATATATCTAAAGGAAATATTTAATTATATACTTTGAATTCTGCTTGAAAATACACAGATTAAATAAGGCAATATTTAGTTTCTTTAAAAGTCAATCATATTTCTATGGCAATGATTTCATACCTTATTCTGGCTAAGTACTTTATTTTTATTGTGTGTATTGTAGCCACGGAAAGGGAAAAGTTGGTTGGGTGTAGGGGAGCATCAGTAGCTGTGTGTACTTGTATCTGTATAGATTTTGTGGGAAACACAACATTTTTAATTTGGAGTGTATAATCAATTTTAATATTGATCAACATTTATTTTTGACTTTACTTTCCTTCAAATAGGGCTGCCATGTAACTAAAAGGGTGGGCCAGTAAAGGTGTTTAACTGTGTCATGTGTGGGTATCAGTGTGCATTTATAAGATAAAAAGAAATCAATTTTAATGATCGATTTCATTTTTAACTTTACTTAGCCTTTAAATAAGGCTGCCATGGAAATGGAAGGGTGGGCCACCAGTGTGTCTTGTGTGGGGTATCATTTTAAATTTATAGGTGTTAGTTAAATAAAGTCACTTTTCAGTGATTTATTTTTTTACTTTACTTACCCTTAAATAGGGCTGATATGATAATATAAGAAGAATAATAATGTAATAATAACCAGTGAATGAGAAATACAAAGAACTTGGATCTCTCTCTCTCTCTCAAGCCAAATTTAAGGATTATTGATGTTTTTAAAAACATATATATAATATGTCTTTGTCAGAAGTGAATTAAAAATATTTTACTACGTATATAATACAGTAATATAATAAAAGGTATACTTGCCTTCTATATTGCCGTACGGCAGCACATATTGAGGCCTCTGCCTCTTGAGGTCAGACCACTGTCTCTGGAGGGTAGAGAGACAGTGGTCTGGTATCCAAATCGCCGCAGGATCCGGGCTGGAGCCCCCTCATAATCCTGCGCCTCCGGGGCCGCACATGATGGGTGCCAGGGGGGAATCATCGTACCCCCTGAGCAGCAGGTAATATGGCATACAACTGCCTTGCAGAACTAGCCATTTTGCTAGGCAGGAAGTTCCGGTTCCTCGTGGTTCCCGTTTTTACGAAAACCCTCGTTTTTACGGAAACCTCGTTTTACGGATCCTCGTTTTTACGGAGATTCGCGGACTTACGGAAATCCTCGGGTTTACGGAGATCCTCGTTTTTACGGAAATCTCGTTTTTACGGAAAAATCGTATTTTCGAAAAATACTGTTCTCGCTAGCGGACTGTAATTTTTAGGTATTGTAGGCATTGATATCGTTGTTCTAAGGACATTACCAAGGTCCCTGAGTGATTAAGTTAACATTACCAAGGCTATTTAGACCACTTTTAAGCGGATTTTGCCGAACTTTCATTTTAATACGTTTTAACGGGTCGCGCGGGATTTTCGAATTTACAGGATTTTTTCGAAAATCCGCGGATCCTCGCGCGGACCGGATTTTTCGAAGTTCGGACATCTCTAGTGTCGAACTCGGATCCCATCTCTAATGCTTATGTATCTATCAGTCAATTGGGGTTAAATATCGGTTGCACAGTATTCACCGCAAACAACTGAACCTTCATCAATGCCCAAAATCTTTAAAATATTGTAACAGTAATGGAAACCTCATGCGCTTCCTATTTTGTCATTCCACGTAGTATTTTCAAGATTTCTAGATATATCTTAAAATTTTTCATTTTGTAAATTTGAAATTGCTAAAAATATCGAAAATTTTCGATTTTTAAATTTGAAAACTCTTGATCATTTGATAATCATTGAAAACAGTTTTCAAAAATCCCAAAAGTTAGAGTTCCGGCAGAGCCATGAAATCCACTTTGGAACCCAGTTCAGGTTTGGGTCCATCTTTATAGGGCAATCCTAAATTTTCTCCCTATACTTTATATACCGTAAGTAGAACATTTGGGACTGTGTGTAACCTTTCTCTAAAAGATGACACAAATATTCTTATATATTGTGTCATCTTTCAAAGATTGGTACAGTGTGTACCCAGCTTTAGACCTGAAAACTTAACATTAGCCCTAAAAACAATTAGATATATGAGAAAATGCCATACTAAACAGATAACGTTAATCTTGAACTATGACCTATTTAGAAACAACATATGAGAGCACTAGAATTGTAAACTTTTATCCCAGCAGCTCTGGGATAATTAAACTTCCACAATTCTTTGGTAACTTCTGAGATTTAAAATATATTTACTTAACCACATTTTAGCAATCGGGATGGTATTTATGAACTGTAAATATTTTGACCACTGACCTGACTATTTTCCCACATAACAACTGCAGCTACAGCAAAACTGCTTACAGAAATGCTGAAAAGTAAGATGTTTCGATTGGATAGCTAATGAAATAGGGGGCAGATCAACAAAAAAATGGTATAGTGATAGTTGGGATGAATTATAGTTACTAATGGGCAATTAAAAAACATTTTTTTCCAGTGTACATACCCTTTAATGTAGTTTCGCTACACTAAGGGGCATATTTATAAAAAACCGAAATTAGTGCCAAAAAATTACCGTCGCACATCGCGGCCGCGAAAATAGCGCTATCGCTGTATTTATAACGGCGAGCGCCATTCCCGCAATATGTATCGCGGCCGCGATGTGTTGTGGTTATTTTAAGTCCCTTCGCGGCGATACGTATAGTATCGCCGCAAAGGGACTTAAAATCCCTTCCGACGCCTCTCCTAAGGGGCGGGGCATACACCCACCCGCCCACAACCCCCCCCGGTGGCGGAGACCACCCGCCGCCGCTTCCCAGAGCCCCTCCCCGCTCGCGCAATCTCGGAACAGGAGGCTAGGAGGGGCTGCCGGGAAGAGGCCGCAGCAGGTGGTCGCGACCCGCCGCGCACCCCCTCCCCAGCAACCCCTCCAAGCCCCCTGCCCCGGCCGCTCCCGGGGAGGGGGGTCCCGGTTCATGCTGCGGGACCCCTTAAGCCCCAAAGGGCTCTTGTCAGAGCCGCAAGGGCACTGTAAGTGCCGCAAGGCCCTTACAAGGGCCGGGGAGTTAACAAACTTTAGAAATATGCCCCTAAGAGAAGGCAAATATGCCAAACCAGTTATTTTCCCCTGTATAGAGCAACCTAGTCTTAAAGAGACATGAAACCGTTATAATCACGTAATTACATCTTTTTCTACTATTCTCAGGGAGGTGAGATCACTTTTTCCCATCTCCTTGTGAATATTAGTTATAAGTAAACTTACCCATTGGTGCCCTGCCCTATTCGTGCTCGTATCTTTATTTAGGTGTACATACGCAAGAGATTGGAGAATGCTATAATCCAGCCCACCTCCATTAAAAGTACCCAGGGTACAGACCTGAACTGTTATGGCCTAATCCCATGGTCTTCAATTGTTTGATAGAAATACTTAGAGGTTCAGGTCTTCACCCTTGGTAATTCACTGGGGGGAAAAAGAGGATGTGTATAAAACTTAGTTTAGTTCTCCCTTAAGATAGTCAAAACAATATTTCTGTAAATATTTCAAGCTAAAACAATGGATACACAGTACAGGTCTAGGGAAATAATTAAATCATTGCATCATACAAACTTTGCAATGCATTATTGTGTGTGTTTTGTTATGCACTTGCTGCATCAGTAGAAACATACCTTAATGGAGTCCTCAATTTTACTCGGTATAATAAGATCCTTCCATGTACACCATGAAGCAAATTTCTTTTTAAAGAAGATAATATCATAGACACTTTCTCCTTTTGGCAAGTGTGCAGTTCTCGGGATCGGAAATTACATTTTGGTTTTGGAAAGGTGAGTCGATGTCACAAATACTTTTTAAAAACTCACTAAAGCTGTAAAAATGAAAATGTACACCGATAAGTATTTTATCTTTTCTTTATCTTTTGGATGATGGATTAGATATCTAAAGAACATACTAAATATAAAGCCAGACATGTCATAAAAATGGTTAACATTTCTGATTTCATTTTAACAATTTAGTAGTAGTAGAGAATTGTACCGTGTTAGCCATAGATGAAGTGAAGACATCTTGGATATAAAATAATACCTTTTATTGGCTAAAATGATTGAAAATGCAAGCTTTTGAAGCACTAGGCTTCTTCCTCAGGCATTATACAATACTGAATCTTGTAAAGCACTCTATTTTATACATACTAGAACAAAGACTTTCTGACATTACACAGATGTTATCTTTTGCCCCCAAGCCTGATTGGCAATGGCTGTTGTAAATAAAACAGTAAATGCACATTCAATGTGCATTCAGGCAGTAATAAAATAATTAGCAAGGGTTAAACAAAAATCAGATACACTTCAACTCTAGTGTCCATGGAGGGTCTGGTAGAAATTAGATATTTATGGGTTTGGGTGGTTTAGAGGAATTTAGTCTAATTAACTCTACATGACATTAAGATTAGAAACATAGTGACACATAAAGTTTAGATCTTTGTTGAGTCCAGAGTCCAGAGTCCCAAATTTTTGTATAAGTTTACATTCCCATTCTAACCTCTCCTTTTGGGATCTGAAATTTCCCATGAGCATCCAGTTTTATTCAGGATACTACACACCTCCTAAATAAACTGGCGGCCATTGATCATATACCTGATGGAACCATTTTAGCCACAATGGATGTAGAGGCTCTCTATACCAACATTCCCTATGATGATGGTATTTCAGCTTGTCTGAGATATCTTCAAAAACTGGACATACCTGCACTACCAATCGCCAAATTAATTTTTAATTAATTTAAGTTTACACTCACCCACAATTACTTCTCCTTCAATCAGGATTTATACCTGCAACAGATGGGTGTGGCAATAGGAACATGATTTGCGCCACAATATGCAAATTTGTTTATGGCAAATTTAGAAGAAAAATTTCTTTCAACATGCCCCATCAGACCCATGGCCTACTTCCGCTATATAGATGACATCCTGATCATCTGGACTGCAAGCGAAGAAGACCTACTGCACTTCCACCAAAAATACAATGATATCCACCCCACCATTAAACTCAAAATGAACCATTCACCTACCAAAATAAGGCTTTTGGACACCATAATACAGATTAAAGGAAACACAATACAAACATCCATCTATCGCAAAACCAGACCGACCCACATACCTCAGTAAGACAGTTTTCACCCTAAAACACTAAAGAAATCCATTACTACAGCAGGGTATAAGATAAACAGGATTGCTCTGATTCTAAGACAGAAGTCTGCACCTGGAACAGCTCAAAAAAGATTTTACAAAACAGGGATACAGTTAATGGAGTTTATACTCACCCACAATTACTTCTCCTTCAATCAGGATTTATACCTGCAACAGATGGGTGTGGCCATGGGAACACGATTTGTGCCACAATATGCAAATTTGTTTATGGCAAATTTAGAAGAAAACTTTCTTTCAACATGCCCCATCAGACCCAGGGCCTACTTCCGCTATATAGACGACATTCTGATCATCTGGACTGCAAGCGAAGAAGACCTACTGCACTTCCACCAAAAATTCATTAAACTCAAAATGAACCATTCACCTACTGAAATAAGCTTTCTGGACACCATAATACAGATTAAAGGAAACACAATACAAACATCCATCTATCGCAAACCTACAGACCGACCCACATACCTCAGTAATGACAGTTTTCACCCTAAACACATAAAGAACTCCATTATCTACAGCCAGGGTATAAGATATAACAGGATTTGCTCTGATTCTACAGACAGAAGTCTGCACCTGGAACAGCTCAAAAAAGATTTTACAAAACAGGGATACAGTCAGTCCATTACAGAAACACCGGCTAAGAAAGCAACCAGCATCCCCAGAAACAACCTGCTACAATACAAACATATCCAAAAGGAGGACCGTATCCCACTGGTTATTACATACCACCCCCAAATGGAAATACTACGAAAAATCGCCAAGAAACTCCAACCCATTTTACATAAGGACAACAGATTACTAGAAATATTCCCAGCCCCCCCTCTCTTAGTTTACCGACAACCACCCAACTTAAAACAAATGCTTGTAAAAATTTCCCTAACAGGCCCCACACAAAATGGAACATCTCCCTGTTTGTAGAAAATGTGTAAAACCTGCAAGTACATCCACACTGGAGACAGGATACCAATACCAGGAACCCAACATAGATTTGAAATAAAGGAAACCTTCTCCTGCAAATCAAGTTGAATATTTATTGAATTAACTGTACATACAGGTGGGGTGAGTTGACATTATTTGCAGTGGCTTTGTGGGAACTGGCCATCATTATCATTCATCCTTTCTAGCCATATAACCTCATAGATTTCATAGATTTTATTTGTTGGGGGACTGCACTGGACACCAAGGATTTTATTTAATTTGTCTGGAGGGGGTCTGCACTGGGACACCAATGGTTTTATTTAATTTGGTTGGGGGGGTATTACAATGGACCAATGATTTTATTTAATTTGTCTGGAGGGGGTCTGCACTGGAGAACAATGATTTTATTTAATTTGTCTGGAGGGGGGCTGCACTGGACACCAATGATTTTATTTAATTTGCCTGGAGGGGGGCTGCACTGGACACCAATGATTTTATTTAATTGAGGGGGATGCACTGGACAACAATGATATTATTTAATTTGTCTGGAGGGGGCTGCACTGGACACCAAGGACTTTATTTAATTTTTCTGGAGGGGGCTGCACTGGACATCAATGATTTTATTTAATTGAGGGGGATGCACTGGACAACAATGATTTTATTTAATTGAGTAATTGAGGGGGATACACTGGGCAACAATGATTTTATTTAATTGACGGGGATACACTGGACAACAATGATTTTATTTAGTTGGGGGGATGCACTGGACAACAATGATTTTATTTAATTGGGGGATGCACTGGATACCAATGATTTCGGGGTCCTAAAGGGGTTTGCATTGGGTTTGCAATGTTTTTTAATGTGCCTGTAGAGGGTTGTGAGGGGAAAATTTGGGAATGTAAAATTTGGGAATGGGCGTAACAAACAAAGTGGATGTGGTTAAAAAAATTCCATGCATGCCCTACCTTTCGCCTGTCCCTCTTTTACACTTTCAAATGTTGGAAGGTATGTAATAATCCCATCCATTGTTTTTTTTTTTTTTTTAGCTCTGGGGGTTTTACATTTTAAAGAGGGTGGGGCACAGCTAGTCTGCAAAGAAACAGCTAGTCTGCAAAGAATTGTCAATCACCCAGACCCTCCCCCTGGCACACTACATGTAAAAACTATCCATTCTATTCTCTGCCACTGCATGGGTAATTGATTCAGAATTAAGATTAGGAAAAGGAATAAGCATTATCTGTTACTCTGTGCTCTTTCTGTGCAGATAAACCCAATTCTGCAGTTAGATGCTGGCTGTGTTACTGAAGTTCCAATGTAGCACTGTACCTAAAGAAATCAATTAAATTCAAATTGTCCCCTCCCACATACACCTTTAAACTCCTACAGCTTAAAGAAAAGCTTACTTGATTCAAGCCGTTATTACAGCTCCCAGTGCTGCTTACCTTCCCATAGCAAAGCAGTTTTACTTTCACTATAACACAAAATCACTGGGTGAATGCTATTGGCTGTAGTGGGGAAAAGATCCTCTCCACTGCACATGCTCCACACTATCTGTGCCTCAGTTTTGGGAGGGGGTGGATACATAGAGTGGAGACATGCATACTAATTAGGAGTGAGCTGAACAAGACATGAGGAGATCTAGTGACAGGAAGCACTGAGAGCAAAATGTGATCAAGTTCCTGACAGCTCTAAAAATATAGAAAAGTATAAAGGCAAGTCATTATTTTCAGTTTTGTGTCTCTTTAAATTCCTGTTTTGCTTAAATGTGACACATTTGCTGTGTCAAAAAGCTTTGGCTTTAAAGAGCTTGTATATGCTGTACCTCTGAAATTAAAGGAGATCATCCAGAATTACAGGTTAGAAACTGCTGATTTAAAACAGGTATCCCTTGCCTTTTGTATGTAATTCGAATAGAAATGCACTTTAAAAACAACACAGGGGTCCTGCAGTTACTGCTTCCTCCCCTAATGTGTTAAACACACTCAGTGAGATTGACCCAAGAAGAGAGAAAGGAATTACTATTTATCTCCCTGTGCTAGAGGGAAGGGGGGGTAAAACTGGACATGAAAGATGGGGGACTTTCTGTAGTGAAAGATATTCACTTGTAGGGACTGTAGGAGAAGAGCAGGTTGGTTATAGACATTTTTATTAAAAAAAACATAAAGCAAAATGATCAAAAAAGTACGGGTTCTGTGAATCAGTCTATAATAGGGCTGGTACACACCTACAGATTCTTCCTCCCGCCCAACCTTCGCTGATTGTGTGGTGCGTAGGAGGCTGAACAATTGATCATAATTTACCGGCATGTCCGATCGCCAGTCCATCTGATCCGACTGCCCAAACACTGCAGATTGTTCTGGCCGATTTGCAAGGAAATGTATGCATTTCGTTTAACATTTTGAGAATAATGTCTACAAGTTCTGTGCACTTTACAGAACACATTTGTAAGATACAACCTAATATATGATAAAAAATCATTACAATCATTACAAATTAAAATTATATTAAAAATTTTTTTTTTAATGAAGTCTTACTGTTTACAATAAAAAAATTCAGCTTCTGTTTTCCAGCATAGTACACGATGAAGGGAAAATACAGATAATTCTATTAAATCAACCCCACAATATATCTATAGCTTGGAAAGACTATTCTAAAATGTTTTGCCTTTTTCACCATTATATAGTGCTAAGAAGATATAACATCGTACCTATAAAATTTACAGTCTACAAAACCTCACTGTTTGTAAGAGATAAATTGTGCAAGCACTGAGTGTTTTGCAGGATTGTTGATGGCTGGGACGTATCGTATGTCAAAGCTGCCTACTTTGAACAGTAAAATTAGACATTACTTTGGCTTCTAAAAGTTTTGATGTAGGATTTCCCACAAAAATTGTCATTATTTAGACAAGGCAAGCATACTGATTTATTACTCAGTGTTTTTTGTTGCTGATCTTTTAACATTTAAAGTCTTAAAGGATAGCCAAAGTCTATTTAAAAAGGCTGTGAACAGACTGTGGATATATTTTTCCTAACTGCAATATTAAACCTTTAACAAAAAGTTGGTCCCATTAATTGATCCCTCCCCATTTACCCATCATTCACCGATGCTTGGCCAATCCAAAAATGCAATTGCAGTATATGTATATACTCAGCAGTTAACAGATACTTGAGTCACCAACAATCTGAATTCTGCAGCATAATGCAGTTGCTGATTTTTCTGACTTTACTTAAGAGATCTTAAAAAAATCCCACTCTAATTGTAATTTGCTTACATCATGGAAATGTATGCATACAGCTATCCACCAAACAGCAATTTTTCTGATCCCTGAAGTTGCTATTTAAGGAAAACTAACAAAGGCTCTCTATAACATGAATATCCTAATTACCTTTGATATCAAAGCTCTTAAAGGGTATGTACTCTGTAAATCCAACTTAATGTGACTATATGTCTTAGGCTTTAAATGTAGAGTGATTTTCTTTTTTTTCTTCTAGCACCCTCCCATACCCTACCTTCCCTCCTTGAAAGTTTGTTTCTTCCTCCTCCTGTCTACTCACATTTTAGGCTCTGCCCCCATAATATGTGAAAATCCCTTTGCCAAGAGCATGTGCTCATGTGACATCATCGTACCATTAAAAATGCGTGTAGACAGGAGGAGGAAGACACAAATAAAATCACTTTATATTTAAAGCCTAAGCTATCTAGTCACTTTAAGTTGGATTTAAAGGAGCCCCTTCACAGATAATAGACAAAATACTGACATTTTAAAAATTACTGTGGCATATGAAGCATTCCATTCTGCTGAGTTGTGAGTTGTTTGTCTGAGCGTGGCTTTGAAAAAAAATGTATCCTGTCCAGCATAGCTTAGGATGTACAGATCATGTAAGAAAACTAACTTTTTTTTAAGATCTAACTTCATTATTTCCATGGATAGATAAGTATTTAAGTATTTCCTGGCTACATTTGTCAAGTTCAACCATAGAGCTTGATATTCAACCATTTTGATTCATTGCTGGGCTATTGCAAATTGCTCAATATTTTAAGAGGCTAGAAATGATAGCAATAGTGAAGAATCTGAAGCACATAATGTTCATGGCTTTTAATTAGTGCTATTTCAGTAGCTAGCAAGTTTGTGCATTTTCACTTTACTGGGGTTAGTAAAAGCAGAATTATGGGAAGCACCAAGAACTAACCAGCATTTGTAAAGGTTCTGATTCATACAGGTTATGATATATCTGTGGTATTCAGCTAGATCAACTGGACTTAGTTCTTCTTTAATAAAAAAAAAAAAGTTTGCCGTAGTTAACCGACTGGCTTTCTCAATTCTTAATGAATTGTATTTGTTGGAAATATATACCTTGGAATGTGTCCTAATTAGCATATTAAAGCAAGGTGTCAGAGGCCTCCTGAATGTGAGGTGTTGATTGTAGCTACAGTAAGAGGTGTTTTCAAAACACTCCAGTTTTCCAATTGGTATAAAGTGTGCTAACACAAAAGTAGGAAGGGTGTTTTGGATCCCCTAAGTCATGAGGGCTATTAAAGGTTCTTCTGCAAATGAGGTAACTAAGAGTGCACTTAGCTAAATAAAATAATTAATTAAGAAGATTAAGCACAGATTAACAGATGAACATGCACAGGAAATTAAGCATACCATGGCTTGGATTCCGAGTTAAGAACGCCGCCAAGTGACCAGGTTATTGCAATGAAACAGTATGCAACTAACATGCTTAAGATCTCTTCATTTTTTCTATAAGTAACTGCAGGAAAACTCTGTACGTTTATTTCTTCTGAATTATTGGCACCATCCTCATTATCAGCTCCAGACTCTGTACAACTAAAAAGATAAACTTTTATTAACCTAAAAAGAATACAATGCTGAACAATATTACTGCATGTTTGATATCCTCAAGTCAATAAAGTTTCTTCAAAATAACCTCATTTTAAATGTACAACATATGGATAGTATGGTCATATCATTAGTTTCTTATTATTTATCATTCACCTCTTGAGAAAAGTAAAAAGTATCTTACTGTGAAACAGGTTTTAATGATTAAGGAAAAGCATCAATTCTTAAGAGTTTTTTTTTATTCTTTTCTTTATAAAACAGTTACTTAACCGTGGAAAACAGCCTTAAAATGATTAGAAAGTCTGTAAATCAAGATTATAAGCACTGCTAAATTGATCAGAATTTGCCCCCAAGCACCCCCCGTACATTGAAATGAATATATGATATATAGCCCAAAATGATTATGAACTCTGATGAACAATAGTGATTCTCTAAAATACTGATGCGCTATCCTGTCTTATCATTTAAACAATAGGCAATCTTTGAAATGCAAACTTGTTGAGATAAGTATAGAAATAGTGGTCATAATGCAACATGCGCTAAAAAATATAATTTCTAATATGCAACTTTCAGTTTGTCAAGAACAGGAAAAAGGAAGTGTCAGCTAGTTGGGACATTGTTGTCTCCCAGAAATTCATGAAATATTGCTAATTAATTGCAAAAGAAACAAAAAGTAATCATAGGATAGCAAATTGTGTCAAAAGATGTTAACATAAGTAGTCCTTTGAAATAATAAGTGTCAGAACTTAATTTACTTGCCAAAGGCTGAATATTATCTTTACAGTTAAAAAATAATTTCATATGTTAAGTCGCAATTAGTATAGCATTGGTGTGAAAGTAAATTTCCTATAGGATATAACTGTGAAATAATAAGAGATTTGTAAAAGTACGGTAGAATCTTACTGTATTTTTCTTTTAAAAAATTAAAAATGTACCAAGTATGTCAAAATTTGTAGGGGGCACAGTAACTTACTGTAACCTACTATATGCAGTTGGTTAATGGACTTTTTGGACCATACTGTTCTCCAACTATTGAGCTGATGCAAAAAGAGGTGCAGGAGTTGTCCTGTGTTATTAATTTGCAGCAACCAGTCAGCTTTTTACTGGGATACTGCAGTTAGATCACAACTGATTGGTTGCTGCAGATTACTGAGATAGCATGGGCAGAAGTTTACATCATCGGCCCCTATACAGTATATCTTTTTGGGTATCCTTTAACTTGGGTAAATTTAAATTAATGTGAAAATGTTTTTATTCTTTCCTTAAAGGGCAAGTTCAGCCCCAAAATGAAAACTTCCATACAGGTTAACCACCCCCCAAAACCCTAAACGGTGATAGTTTGAAATATGAAATATATAAGTATAACCTGAAATCCTGCACAATGTCCTGTTTCCCCTGTTTCTGCTTCCTGATTCTTCCAGTTAGTAACTGTGAGTTATGGATTTGACAGTTGACATCACAGCCAATGACTGAATGTTAATGCTCTGTCTGCCTCTTCTGAGCATGCCCAGGCTCAGTACCAGGTCACTAAATTGCTCAGTTTCCATGAGGCATCCAGAAGCATAGCAGGCATACAGGAATGGATTCATAGGACAAACTATGATATATGAACATATTTTAAAGAGGCCATTCTTTCTAAAAGATGTTCTTATGAGGGTGGAGTTGTCCTTTAATCTCACAATGAAAACTTACTATCACAATTATATACCTAAGGCATTATTTAATAATAGATGCAAAATGTTTCCTGGGCTTGCACTAACCAATCAGGTGATACATTTTCACTGGTCTACTACAGTTTGATTTGCTGCTGCAGATTAATAGTGCAAGCAACATTTTGAAAATCTTATTAAATTAGCCCCATATTATTGAACAACTGATGGGGTAACTAGAGATGAGTCCCAGTTTTGAAAATCCACTGATCTTCAAAATTGCAGTCAAAAATTCTAAAATTGTGGTAAAAATTGTTGTTTAAAGGCAAATCGTCATAAAAAAGTTATAAAAATCCTATTTGGAATATATAAAAAATGTATTTAGATTTAAATCAGATTTTTTTATTCTGTAGAATTTCAATACATTCTATGAAACTGCTGGTGGAACGAGAGTCAACAGTTTCCTTAATCTCTTTTTCTCAAATATAATGTGATGCACAATCAATTTGGTTGAGGTTATACATTATTTACATGTCCACCACCAAAATTTTTATCTATGAGAAGGAACCCCCCCACCCAAACCCAAAAAACATTCTACTTACTTCTACTCACAGACCTCAGTTTAGATTTCAGGTACTCTACTCGTTTAATCTGCCATTAAAAAAGTCCTTTCTCTTTCAGATAGACCCACAGTCATGGCCGTGACCAAGGACTAGTGTGTCTAACAGGGAGAGTAGTAATAGCTCTCTGAGCTTTCACTGTGCTGATGGAAACCAAGTGATTGAACTAGGGACTGGGGCGAATATGTGATCTAGGGTCTGTAAGTAGAATGGTTTCAAGGTTTGGTAGCGTTTCCTATTCAGGGCTAAAAGATAGTTAAGGGGTGGACTGGACATGTCCTTTAATAATATTGTTTTTATAGTATGCACAGTACATTTTAGTGCTG
The DNA here is from genome assembly GCA_019447015.1 of Hymenochirus boettgeri. Taxonomy (NCBI): domain Eukaryota; kingdom Metazoa; phylum Chordata; class Amphibia; order Anura; family Pipidae; genus Hymenochirus; species Hymenochirus boettgeri. The sequence goes on along the minus strand of CM033471.1, from coordinate 95,638,892 downwards.
ATTTATTGTGCCAGTGGAAACTAAATACTACATTAAGCACATGCACAACAAAAGCTGCAATTTGTGAGAGGGGATTCATAGTATATACCATATAACAATTTTTAAAGTTGCAGTTTACATTAGAACTTTTTAAATGTATTGCCGAACTTTGCAATTGCAATTTACATTTTTATCTGAAGAATTTTTTAAAATGCAGATTATTGCTTTTTTGCAATATATGGTAGTAATATTGCCAAATTTCTTGCATCAAGTCTAAAAATGTGACAAAGTAGAGAAATATCACCAGTACTGCTCCCGCTACTGGTCCAAGGCTGTAACTGATAATTGGGTAGTACAAGGGATTTTTAGAAGGTAAAAAAAATAGGGGCTTAAAGGAGAACTAAACTTAATTTTTAAAAATCCTAATTAGAGATGTCCGAACTTCGCAAAATCCGGTCCGCTCGAGGATCCGCGATTTTTCGAAAAAATTTGAAAATTCGAAAATCCGCGAGCAGACCCATTAAAATTAAAAATATCCTCAAAATTACGAGATTACGAGTAGCAATACAAAACAGTGAACTGATTTTACTGACATTTACTTAAAATGTACTTCCGTCTATTGCAAGCTCACTGGTGGCGCGTTCTGCTAAAATGCTGGGTTAGGAAATTATCAGACTATTGGGACACAGGTTCGATTCCCCATGCTCCCTTTTTTTGTTTTTATTATGTGTCTAGCAAAAGATAAAGACTCTTGTGGCATAGAGGTAGAAAGCTTTATTTTTAGAAAGACACAGTATAGAAGGTTGCTGGTTCTATTCCCCATAATTACTTTTATTTTTTCATCCATGCTAGCAAAGACATACACTGCAAAGATTACTTTTCTTTTTAGTATGAAAAGCAAAGGAATGAATCATTGTTAGGGATAGGAGCATTTGTAATGTGTTAACACAAAAAACTGCACTGAAATCTGTTTTCTGTGTCAGAGGGAGGGATCTCTGAGCTGTAACATGATTGTCTGTCAGCTTCCAGGAAGCAAGACTGCAGTTTCCTGTAAATGTGTACTGTGTACACATAGCTGGGTGTTCCCAGATAAGGTGAATTATGGGAGCTGACCCCTAGTACTCAAAGGTTATTTTCCTAAATTACCCAGCATCCACAGCAAAGGGAGAGATGAAACACAGCTTGTTGTGTTTTTCCAAATGTACTCTGTCTATTGCAACAATGTTGTCAGGGGAGTTTAGTTCGCCTTTAACACTTATAATAATTTTGTACATGGGGAAATAAGACCCTCAGCCGATTTTATTGTAAAATGAAGAAAATGTAGAAAATGGAAATTGACAACCATTTTTTTTAAAAAAAGTCTAGCACCCCCCTGGACACTTGTTTTTTATTTGTAAACTCACAATGGGAAATTGTAATGGAGACACCTTCCAGTGAGTAATAGAACCTATTTCCAGGTTACATAGAAATAAGGGCACTAATGCATTATTGCCACCGATTATTGTTGCTTTATAAATTGTGTTATACAAATTAGGGTTGAATAAAAGTCTGCCCTCTTTCCTTTAAAATGAGCCCTGATTCATATCTATGACTGCAGCCTGAGAGAAATTATATTAGGGATATAAACTTCCTGCTTTTAGTAGCTTGAGTTACATCACCTGATCCTCTGCTACTCTCCTCTGTGAGATGCAGATCATACTAACTTAAGTTCAGTGCAAATACATATACCTTTATGAAAAAAAGCATTAAATAAATGTTTCTGAAATGTCGACTTCCTGTTTACAGCACACCAAATAATGCCAGTTATGGTCTTGCCCTTGGCACGTATAATAAGTATAAGTCGAGGTTTTTAGGCTTTAAAAAAAGCCTGAAAACCAAACCTCTGCTTATACTCGAGCCACTCACCTAATAGGAAAATTTGGCTGCCACACAACCGCATCTCCAGCCTGATGTCACTACTCAGCACCAGAAAGTGAGACAGGCGCCGTATAGTAACATCAGGCTGGAGATGCAGAGTGTGTGGCAGCCGATTTTTCCTATGAGGTGAGTGGCCAGACTTCTCAGTGAGATCCTGCAGTACCTGAAGAGAGATCCTGATCCTGAAGACTGCCCAGGTAAGGTAACGCTGTACTAAGGGGGGCTCTAGGGGAGGGGGAGGTGGGGGACAGTAACCCCATACAGTAACCTCCAATACCTTGCCACTGTAAATGTTTAAAAACTACAACTCTCAGAAACTAAAGCATGCTGGAAGTTGTAGTTTCCAAATATCTGGAGTGCCAAGAATCAGAAAACAGTAGTGGTCATAATTTCAACCCTCAGCTTATACTCGAGTCAATCATAGTCTCCTAATTTTTCAGGTAAAAATAAGTACCTCAGCTTATACTCGGCCGGCTTATACTCAAGTATATATGGTAGTTATTATTCAAGCATGTTTGACCCATCCCACTACAAATCAGTAGAAACCACTATTAGTAAAATTCCACAGAAATGGTGCATCCTGGGAAGAGGAACCCTTACAGAACCTAAATGGCAGCTCACTACTGACAACAGCAAATCACAATAAAGGGTATGAAATCAATTGTTTTTTCAAAATGGAATAAGATATGTAGAATAACTGGGTATGTTTAATAATATGTTGACTTTATATTGACTTTAAAAAATAATATTTCCACTGAACTTTTTAATGCTGATAAAAACAAGAAATGCACTTTCCATTTTAGAATTCCTAACTCCACTTCCTAAAAGGGGAGACATGTCACTAATATTTACATCCCAGTCCACTTGTATGGTGTGAAGTTTCATATTTTTTCTTGCTCAAAGCCCTTTATGAGCCCCAAAGGTGTATACTAACCTTATTTTAGCCAGGAGACATTCATAAAGTTTCAGCATAGATGCGGTAAGATGCATTGGTGATGTTTTAATCACTGACTTACACTTCTTCTCCACAAAATCTAAACTGGTGGGAAGCAACCATTTGCACAGCATCTACAAAGAAAGTTACACATGGGAGTAAAAGTAAATGGTGAAAATGTAATTTTCTTAACCTCTATGCAATGCTTGAAAAAATGGACTCACCCTTCCGATCTGGTGGTCCAGGTGCAGAGTAGAGATGGCCGAAACTAGTTTCATTCCATTTTCAGATTCCTGTATCTTGGAAAAGTCCCGAAGATCCGAAAATCCAAAACCAGAGCACATTTTCAAGAACTTTCGAATGTATTGATTTTCCGATCGGATTTTCGAGGATTTACGAACATTCAAGGCTAATTAAGTTATTGAAAATAGCTCAGTACATTCGAAAATTATCGAAAATGCAGTCCGAAGTCCGGATCTGGATGGATCATTCAGATTTCAGAACCGAGGAGTTTCATGTTGGATCCAGGTTCATGTCAGACCCGGATCACATCTCTAGTGCAGAGTCATGCTGGACCACTCGCTTGTTCCATCTGTATGCGCTCATGAAACAAAGATAAGTCCCACACTCAATTCAATTCGCCAACAGCAAGTATATTTTGTGACGCAGAGCTCTGCACTTGTGGGTGATTTCACCAATAGGAGGCAGCGTGATACAGTCAAACAGGGCAATGCACCAACGGGCACATTGCTCCTGTTTTGGAGTTGAAGTCACGCTAACCGATGTTATATCAGTTAGCTTGACATAAACTCCTTCCTTGCGGCTAACCCGAAAATTAACAGCGCAGCTGCCGCAAGCAATGTTGTATGCCGAAATCTGCATTTTATTGCACCACTTTCAACGCCAACTAATAGCTGGCGTTGAAAGTGCCGGAATAGAACAGCGCCAAGTAGCAATTGGTGCATCTCCCTGTAGGTATTTAAAGTCAGCTGGAAATAGGTCTCTATCTACCTATGACTAAGAGTGAGGGATAGTGCTCGAAACACGTCAGGTGTGGGAATGTTTTTAATCTAGGTACAATAAATTTATGGGAGAATCATTGCTGTTGGGGAATTTAATTGAGTGTGGGTCTAACCTTTTTTTCAAGGAATGAGTGCATTTCAATTTTGCCTTTTTTAAAACTTTTTAAATAGAAATGTAAATGGAACCACAACCAGATCAATGAATGTTTATTTACATATGACTTGTTCTATCCAATAATGGATGGTCATTACTGAAATCATCCATCCATTTTTACCTTTAGCACTAGACTTAGTAGAAAACAAAAAAGAAAAATAAGCAAAAGGAAGGAAGTTACCATAACTGCTAGTACAAGGAAAGAGTTCCAGGTCTTTTGATGCTTTTGAAGCATACCGATACGGATCAAAAATTCTATGGGAAAAATGGTTGAAGTTTTTTCACCTTACACTGTCGATCAAGCTGAAATCCACTGAAGATGGGGACTAGAAGATCTGAAGATGGCAATAATAGAAAATTTTCTATCTTACCCAATCTTTGTTTTTCGATGAACCACTCAATATCACTGAGCGGTTTAATGAAAAATCAGAAAACCAACCTCAATATTTCTACTGATTCCATCAAACTTGTAAATTTAGTAAAAATATCGATGCTGTGTATGTGCTTTAGGCCTTTGGATCTCTTTGCTTGCTGCCTTATCATCTTTAAAGTTTTTTATTTTCCTTTTAGTTCTCTCTCCTTTAAAGATGCATAAAAGCAGCACTATATTCTACCCAATGTGTCCTAGCAGATAATTTACAAGCGTTTCAAGCATCTATTATTTATAATTATATGGTCGATGCTTTAACGTCTACTGCTTGTGAAAATGAGTAACTGTTCATCTTTTTTAATATTGAAAGTGTATATTAATTTAAATGCCTTTTTCTGCATTTTGATAATTTAGAAACATCTTTCTATTACTCTTAAACTGTTATAAAAGCGACTATGTAATTTTCCCCATATAAACATTTAATATTTTTTTTCCTTTCTAAATTTTAATAACTAATATCAACTCTTAAAACTAAAACTTTATATTCCTACACTTTGTTCCCCACAGGAACAATGTTCTTTTTCTCCTCTAGATTGAAGGGTATATTGCTAATAAAATTAATAATGATAAGAAAAAAAGAAAATGAATTTTTTCCTATTTACTAAATTGCAGAACAGTATAAAACAGAAGTACTGTAGATCTCACCTTAGGCATATTATTGCTCAACTAATTTAAATGAAGAACATTTCTATAATGCCAATAATGCGTTAACACTTCAAAAATCCATTAGACTACAGACTGAGTGTAAAGCAAAAATTCTAGCACCATATGTTAGGAAAAATACTGCAGGTTTCAGTATGACAATTATTCATATATTGAATGATACATTGAGACAAGTTTGAATAAAATAACAGCATGGCCAAATGTATTAGAATTGGTGTTAATGTAATAATCGTCTATGTTCTGCACCATATGGGAACTTATTTTTAAATAATTATACTTCATTCCATCTGCACAGTGTAAAGTACAACAAGGAAGTAGGCAAGCTTTTAAACTCCTGTGTCCCCAGCTGTCATAACTGTGACAAGTGAACAACCATGGGTGTGCCACACCTGCCCCATTTTTAAAGACAAATCATAAAGTATGTTTTAGTCACTTTTTAATATATTACAAGTGATAAGAATGTCCTGTGCTAGATGAATCTGGGGTCTGTGATAGTAAAGCTAAAGAAAACCTCCCTACAATTAAGACTACCCAGGATGAGGACTTAAACCACTCGGCCATTACCCCTGGGTTTACCTTTAATAACAAAGAATCTGCAATTGAATTTCCCAATCACTGGTACAGTTCATCTCTTCTCTCACTTCAATGCAAGATCTGTGCCATGGATAGATACGTTTTTTGGAGAGTGCGTCTTCCCACAGGAAAGAGTGGGTGGCGCCAGAGTGGGTCTGCGATCTGGATATTTAATTAAAATTCTCTGTGATTAAAGTTTAACCCAAGGGTAAGGACAAAGTGGTGTTGGTCCTCACCCTAGGTGCTCTTAATGGGAGGGGTGATGAAGGGTATAGTTGTCCTTTAACTACTGTAGTGTCATAAGACTCTGTAGTCCCTTAGAAACAGAAACTAACCAAACAAACAGTTGCATGTCTACTGCTAGTATGTACAGATTAGAGATGTTCGAAATTGTTGAGTTTCGTTCGCTTTTCGAATTATCCGGAAAATTCGAAAACGGACCCATAGAAGTCTATGGGAGAAAAAATTTCAGAAAGTTTCTGTCCATTTTGAGGGACAAATAGTAATAGTAGGTTACTGTAAATGAGACAGAGACCTAGGAAATGGTCTGGGGAACCCGTAAATATAACCAGATCTAATTTTAAAACTATCTTTCCTCACGATTGGGCTGTTTTCGAGCTTCTGCATTTGATTTTTGAGTTACCGAAATTGATGATTACTTTCGAGGATTCGATTCTCAATAATCGTCTACTTTAGAAGTTCAATTTTCGATAATCGTCTACTTTCAATTTTCCATAATCGTCTACTTTCGATTTTCCATAATCGTCTACTTTCGATTTTCGATAATATTCTACTTTCGATTTTCGATAATCGTCTACTTTTGATTTTCACTAAAAATCTAAAAATCTAAAAATCCAGGTTCCGTGAAATGCGGGAGTTCCGAAAGTTTCGTCGGGACTTCGAAACCCTCAGATTCGATTTGAAACTGGGCTCTATTCGAACCCACATTACGTCTCTAGTAGAGATGGGATGCAGGTTAGATCCGACACGGAACCCCTCGGTTCCAAAATCAGAATGTTCCATTCGAAACTGGGCGGATTGTTTTCGAATTTCAGGACTTCAGATTGCATTTTCGATGATTATTGAATGTTAATAACCTTGAACATTCAATAATTCTCGAAAATACAATTGGAAACTTGAAAGTATCAAATGTTATGTCCAGTGACATAACTTCCGCCCCCGCCATCCCTGAGATCGCGGGGGTCCCAGACGGTAGTAGGACTACCTACAGCAAGATCTGTGCGGCGACATGCAGGTTTTAATCAGTTGATCGCGTGTATGAATGAAACATACGCGCAATCAGCTGTTTAAAGACCGGACCCGAACTTCCGATTCAGTTCCAGAAGTTCGGGTCCAGTTTTAAATAGCTGATTGTGCGTATGTTTTATTCATACACGCGATCAACTGATTAAAACCTGCACGTCACCGCACAGATCTTGCAGTCTGCGGAGGGAGTCAGGCAGGGGCCCTGCCCCCAAACTCATGGGGGGGGGGGCTCTTCAGGTACGCCCCTGGTTAGGTCCTTGATTGGGACTTTCAGCAGCTGCCCCAGTACAAGATGTGGATTGCACAATTAAATTCTATAGAAATTAGTAAAACTTTTTTTTAATATCACAACCTAAATACTCGAAAGACAGAGACACAGTCCAATTCCTTTTTTCAGAGAAAACTGTAAGACCAGTTACAATTGAAGATGGCTTTTGTCTGAAAACTGTTGTTAATTTGGCATTGTTTTGTTCCAAAACAGCAATAAGACTGTATAATTAAATTTCCTCCCCCTCCCCCCTTTTTCATTAATAAAGTGTTAAAGTGGGATGCTGAATGTGTTTAAGTATTTATTATTAACATTATTATTTTATATATTTTTGCAGAATCTGCTTTTGTAGTCCACCCAGCAAGATAAAGTGTGTTCATGGTATATGCTACAATGGTGCATTTCTTTGTTTTTAATTTGTTAGTGACAGTCTAGCTATACAGAACATTTGTCTTTATCAGTATAACCACTGACATGTGGCATGATTACTTCTGTAAAGGCATTAAAATAAAGGAAAAAGTCTTGTCTGCCACATTATATTCTGATATTCTGAAGCCTGAAGCACAGTGCTTGGCAAAGAAACCCTTAATATTTATTTTCTTCTTATAATATATATATATATATATATATATATATATATATATATATATATATATTGTCACACTGTTGACATGTGCAACGTTTCGGGGTCCATTACCCCTTTCTCAAGCAAACAGTGTTGGGTCACAGCCCACAAAAACAGAATTGTTACAACCTTCATTCAGTAACAACATATACCCTTAGGACACGCCCTCCAATTACCTCACATCCACTTTTTGTTAACCCCACAAGTACTGAATAGGTACATACATAATAAGTAAATATGGGTTGTTACATCCAAACCTATCAACATAAGTAATGTCAGAGAAACAAAGGAGGCAACGTGGGACATTGTATACAGCAAACAGAATAATATTATAAATCTAACCAAACTATAAAAAAACATGTAAATCATAATCTTTATTAAGACCATTCGGGCACAGGGAGCCCAAACGATGTATCCACCAGACTTCCCTTTTCCTGAGAAGTAACTCCAAGTCTCCCCCTCTCAATGGTCTAACAGTTTCTAACACACAGTACTTAAGTTCATTCTTATGGTGTCCAGAGGTTACAAAGTGTGCTGCCACAGGTAACTTAACATTTCTTTTCCTAATCGAGGATCGGTGCTGTGAGATTCTACCCTTAACCACCTGGGTGGTCACTCCTATATAAATTTTATTGCAAGGACAAACTATACAGTAAATAGCAAAACTAGTATTACAGGTGTAAAACTCTTTGTGTTTAAATGTCTCCCCCGTCACAGGATGTTGAAAAGAGTTTCCTCTAATTATACACCCACATTGTGTGCATGATCGACATGGGAACATACCAGTGAGATTAACTTTACTTCTCATCTCTCTAGGAAGTACAGAATGTATCAATCTGGTATATAATGTGCGTCCCTTTCTATATGAAACCACCGGGGGGACCATAAACATCTTTTGTCGAAGGATATGCTTCCTTAAGTAGAAACCAGTGACGTCTAATGGACCTATTAATGGCCTCACTCTCCTTGCAGAATTGTGTCACAAAGGGAATCCTATGTACATCATTAATTCTCCTATTCTTAATCTCAGGGACTTTAGCAACACCTTTGTCGGGTAACCCCGAGATCTAAACTTTTTTACCATTTGTTCTTGAAAAAACTCTTTTCTATCCGGATCATTAACAATAAAATCAACCCTTTTCAGTTGGGAAATAGGTAAAGATTATATATATATATATATAAGAAAAGGTAATTTTATTATTGTACCTATATCTAATATAATGACCAGTTCAAGGCTCACCTTAATAATCTGCTTTTCCTCAGCAGAAAATTTTGCTAGAATTCTTGAATGCAGCCAAGAATCAGTTAATGGTTCCCATCCCAAGTCTTTTGCTTCCATATAAATCATTCCACATCTACAAAAAGCAAGCAAATTGGTATAAAAGGAATATGATTTCCATATACAATCACTGAAACATATTTTCTTAATGACTCTTAGATCCAGCAGAGACAAGTTATTACTGTAACTTATGCATTGGGCTATAATACAGTGTTGATCCACCAAGGCCACTGAGAAAAGTAGAATTCAAGGGCATCTATGCTATATTTTTTTTTTAATTGCCATTACTGGAAACTTTAATTCCCAACTATCACTGTACTATTGCATTGTTGATCTATTCTGCTATTCTTTAGATTTCTTCTGCTGTGTGCACTGGAATTGACTGTTGGTGTGTGAAAATTGTATTTTGAGAAAATCCCTCACCCAGTGCTGGCTTATATTGATAACTTAGCATGCTTGACTACATAAGTAATTGTAATAAGTCAGAAGACAAAGGTACAATATGATTAAATTAAAGGGGAACTAAAGTTTCAAGACAGCTTTGTCCTAATAGACCACATTCTATTCTAAGCCATTCTAAGCCATGCCTCACCTCTCCCTTAGCTGTGGCTGCTGGGTAATTTATCATTGGTTGACCATCAATAGTGTAAGCTGTAAACTTCACAAGAAGCTATAGCCCTGCCTCTAGAAGCTGGCAGCCAATCATATAACAGCACAGAGACCCACCTCTGTTAGTCACAGGTCATGCTACAGCAGGTCTCAGACACAGAACAGAGATAAATACTGTGTAGATTTAACAGTGTTAAAAACAACCTCTTTTCCACCACACATTAATTTGCATTTGCATACAAACAAATCAAATTAATATTTGCAAGTTATTTTCTATCAAGCACTGAGGGAAAAATAGTTAGCAATTCTGGGGATTTGAGCCCTTGATTTTATGGGCTGTGTGTTTCTTAAGTCAGTGTTTTAGACTGCTGAGCTACACACACATCACACATAATGAAAACAGGTACATTTAAAAATGTTATCTTTTGCTAGGAGTCTCTATTGATGATCATGTAATCCAAAATTTACCTACATGTCCAATCAAATTTTGACTTATTTAATTCAATCAGAAAAGAAGGTCATTTTTGATTGTGACAAAAATTTTCAATGTATATGGGGTTTCAATGTATATGGGGTTGTGCCTTTTCTGGTTAGTGGTCACCTGCTCTATTTTTTTATCAACTGTTCTCTAATGTTTTATAGTACTTGTATTAGCACCCCTGTCCTTGGCCTTAAACATCCCGTGTTTCATCCAACTCTGTACTGTTAATGGCTATCTATGTTATTACTGAAATGCAATGATTTGTGATATGAAGGTGCTATTTTCTTTTAGTTATTTTAATGTAATGGAGAATGTAATACCATATCATTAGCAAGGTTAGATACAAGTAGAAAGGCACCTTCAGGATATTTCTATTTTTACAAACCTTAAAATGCACAGTGCCAGGACCAGCCAGCATTTATTGTTAATAATGAGGCAAAATGCCTTGTGAGGGTCACAAGATCCAAGTGGTTAGAAAAGCAATAGGCGTCCTAAGCCCTTAGATATATTAGTTCAAGGCAATTTGTAAGTAGCAAGTACATTTCTCTTCTCCAGGCTACATCTTAGAATTGAGCTATAAATACTTATGTAAATTGCAAACAACTAATCAGTTGTTATATAAAATCCATTCTTTAAATTTTTTTTTTAAAAATTCAGTTAATTAAAGAAAAAGTACTGAAAATTGCACTAAAGTGTTTGTAAAAATAAACAGATAGCCTTCCACGGAATGTTTCATCTTCATGTTACAGATGGAGGGCTCATATAAATTGAGATGATTAAAAAAAATGATGTTATTGATTTAACTGGATCAAGAGTTGGTAATTATTGGATAATTGATTTGGTTATTTTACGTTGCATTAGTCAAGAAGGATGGTGGAAAGGTTTTAATACATAATATCAATTTTATAAAATTGTTGGATTATGGAGTTATTTTAAGTAAGCCACTTTTTAATTGCACACATTTCAAATGTTTCATGAAGGTGTCAACAAAAAAGAAACATTTGATTTATAAATAACTTGTAAAATCAACACAATATATGTCTAACTACATCATTTTAGGTAGAACAAAATATGTTTTACCAGACTGCATTGTAGAAAGAAATTGTCTTAATTATAAGAATAGCTGCCAGACTAATTATTCTTCCAACATACAACCTCTTAAATATATATTAGCAATCATACCACTGCTCTTTTTTAGGGTGCATTTTTAATGTAGAATTTAGAAGAAAAAATATATTAACCACTGATATCAATACAATAAGAAGTTAGTAAACCTACACATCAGTAGTTCTATTTCCATGTTTTATGTCATCTATATTTTTAAAGACTTTTTTGAGCAAATTTATGTCAATAATGTACATTGCTGTGGCAAATGATAATCTCTTTTTTTTCTACAGTTTTGTCTTATTTTAAAGTGAAACGGGACACAAGGGATTTTTCCTTAATATTTTGTAAAAGCAAAAAATCTACATTTTGTAGTTTTATCCACAGGTGTGGATTTAAAACAATTTGAAAGGGCATGAAAGGAGAAAACAGCATGAAATGGATGCTTTGTGTGATGGGCAGCCAGTGGAGAGGCTGACAGAGAGAAGAGGTGTTAGAAAAGCAAGAGAAGTGAAATTAATGAGCTGGGCAGCAGAGTTTAGGATGGATTGAAGTGGCGCTAGACAGTTGTTTGGTGAACCACACAGAAGTGTGTTGCAGTAGTGAAGCCAGGATATGATTAAGACATGGACTATGGTTTTGGTAACATCATGCGAGAGGAAGGGACGAATGCGAGAGTGGTAAGGGACGACAGGATTTGGTAAGAGTGTTGACATGTGGTTTTAAGGAAAGATCTGAATCTAAATTTATTCCCAGGCAACGGACATGAGGAGTTGAGGATATCTGTGTGTTGTTAATATTAATAGTAAGACTAGGGAGGGGAACATATAATGAGGGTGGGAAAATGACAAGTTCAGTCTTGCCCATGTTCAGTTTGAGGAAGCGGGAGAACATGAAGGCAGAGATTAAGGCAGTTAGGGACCTTGGATTTCAGTGTAGGAAGATCTGGGGCAGAAATGTTAATTTGGGTATCATCAGCATGGAAGTGATACTAGAATCCAAATATATCGGTCAGTGTATGCTGGACATGGTATTTTATATATACAGATTAGTGTGTACTGGACATGGCATTTTATATATACAGGTCATTGTGTGCTGCTGAACATGGCATTTTATATTTACCAGTTAGTGTGTGCTGCTGTACATGGGGCATATAATAATGTGCCAATAATTTTACCAGTGTCTGTGTGTCATCCATTTATCAGAGTCTCTGCCAATTTTTTTACCAGTGTCTGAGTTCCACATATTTAGCGTAATATAAGTGTTATTGTATATTTGTATGCTTAAGTGTGTCTGTTTAATATGTGTTCTATTCTGTGTGTAGCTTGTCTGAGTTGGAGCGTGTTATGGGGACCCAGAAATTTACCAAGTATAGGTCCAAGAAAAGTCTGAAGGTGGCCCTGTGTAAAATGATTGTCTCTTAGCTTCTAGGAAGCTGGCTGCAGCTTCCTGCGAAGTGTACTGTGTAAGTTTTCCCAGCTAAGGTGGATTATGGGAGCTGACCACTTATACCCATGGGTTAATTTCATAAACCACTCAGCAAAGAGAGAGGTAAGACACATCTTTTTGTACCATTGTGAATGTGCTATATTTATTAGGGCAATGTTGTCACTTTAACAAAAAAATATCACTGAACCCATGGGTGAATTCTCTGTAAAATGATGCATAAAATAAGTAAAGAAAATTGCAAAATTGTAAATTTTTACTTTAATTTGTTTTAACCCATTAAATGTCCTTACAAAATTAACATGCCCACTTGAAAAACAAACTTTTAATATATTGATCTTTAGGATTGCCCACCCCCAACTGCCATAATAACACACAAACAAACTTTCCAATATTTACTTACAGCCCCTTCACTCCCGCAACTATCTTCTTCCCTCTCTGCTAACCAGATACAGCAGAGAGGAGCCAGACTGTCAGCTGCGTCTGAGATTGGCTGTCGGTCAGCCATTCACAAACACAGATGCCGGCTGTGAAGATAGGCATGGGAGCGAGGGTCTGTAAGTAAATATGGAAAGTTTTTTTAGTATTATTATGGAGATTGGGGGTGGGCAACCCTAAGGATCTCTGTATTAAAAGCGTTTAGCATTAGGAGGAAGGACAGGCAGGTGGGATCTGGACAGAGGGAGGGGAGGAAAGGGATCCTCTGCGCATGTCCCGGAGGCATCTCAGAAGGCAGAGACCATTGGACAGGAAGACATCTCCTACTCTTCAGTTTCCTGGACTTTGGACATGGACTGCAGGAGAACCATATTGAGCGGGACAGCAATTGGGCAAATTTTAGATTTGGGGGTGGACATGCCCTTTAAAAATGCTATGATGTTGATAAAGACTGCCCTTTCTTTGTTATTCTGTGTTGTTTTATTTATAAACATGGAAATTTTTGAAACCTCTCAGAAGTAAGCTTCTTTCTTTTGAAGTTACTTTAGATTCATTAAATCATTACCATAGGCCTTGTCTTACCTACTGACCGTGGCAGGGGATGCCTGCTCAAGATCCAGAACCTCAAAAATCATGTTCTGATGTTGACTCATCTGAATAATTTCTCCACTCATCAGACAAAGCTGTAGAATGTAGAAGTAGAATGTAAACACAGAGAGCGGAATTCATAGAAATATACTGTATATGTTTTTGCAAGTCATACACAAGTTAACCTACATTATTTGAGAATAATTTGGAAATCCTTACATTCCCTCAATTTTCCAATAGTAATATCAAGCTGGGTACCTGCTAGGCGTCCTCACCCAGTTGGCCACCTCACTGCCACATATGCAATTCAACGTATCAAAGAAAAATAGGGCTGTCCAGTCGTTACTTTGCTTTCAAAAGGGGGAATCCCTCTTTATTAAGTGCAGATAACAACACACGACGTTTTGGCACTGTGGCCTTTATCAAGTGTTACAGAGTCATCTCTGTAACACTTGATAAAGGCCATAGTGCAGAAACTTTGTGTGTTGTTATCTGCACTTAATAACGACTGGACAGCCCTATTTTTCTTTGATACGTTGAATTATCTCAATTTTACCTCTTCTGATTGATGCTTATGGCATTAAAAAAAAAAAAAAGAAACGGAAATACAAAATTATATTTTACTACTAAAATGTGCAGCCATTGCATAATATATTTGAAACAATAACAATTCTTTATTGCTTCTTTAACTTCTGCTGCTGCCATTAAAATGAAAGGTCTTGTTTTATGTTATGTAACCTTTACCTTTGTGTCTTGCATCTTTGAAATTTAAGGTTTAAAAAGTACTTTTAGTAAGTGCAATTCTATCTCATTTAAAAGTAAGGATTAGGGTTTGCACTACTTGTAAATGCATTGGACCTGAAACTTAAACCCCTTTATCTTTGGGTAATATCATTCCCTGGCATAGCAGCAGTTCAAGATAATATATGTAGAAGTAATACAGCCGGTAAAATATTTTATTTCTGGCTTTCAAAATAGAAACTTGTATAACAAAGGATAACGTACCCCCTGCTAATATTTAAGTACCTTAGTATTGTGTGGCTTTTATAAAACACTGTATAGTCTGTAGTTTGTTTTGCATTTCTGTATACAAGAAGCACTTCTAATTTATAAATTATGGCACTTCACTATTAGCAGTATAGGGGTATATTATTTCTAATTAAATATAAGATGTGTTATGGACTAAGTGCTATCTATGGAAGATAATAGATGCTTATTTTTAATATAAAGCCTATATGTGATGTGAAAACTCTACACATGTAAAAGATGGAGTGTAACATCTGCAGAAATTAAAGAAAATAATATTGCAATTAATAAAAGGGCAGCAAGGCAGAAAAAAATGTTGGATAGTAACAAATAAGTATTAGAATCTGTACAAATGGCTGGTGTCTAAAGCTGGCCACACACATGCACATTTCCACTGGAATCTGTAATTTACGAGGATTCACTAATACATGGTGGCACGTACTATAGCACAAACTTTACCAGCTTACTAAACTTTAATCAATAATGACCCAATAACATTATTCCTGCAGGAACATGTGATTGTTTGAACAGTGATAGTTTGTTGACATTAGAAATGGTATTTTTCAGTCAATGCACTATACAGTCACTGCCAATAATTAGCAAATTCTGCAGACCCATCATAACTGCTTGCAAATACAATAATAGAATAATGCCCTATACACCTAAGTTCCAAATTCTGATGTTTTTCAATATCACAGGGCAAAGTAATTTTAAATTTCCTAATACCAAGCAAAAGGGGTGCTAATGGCAAATTTCCAACTCAAATGGCAAAGTAACTGATTTATCAAGGGCGAACATTGCTTTGATTTACCTTCTTGTTGTCATCAAGAACAGTGTTCATGTTTTCAACCCACACTGCATCCACTGGCCCATCAAATATGCACCATTTTCGACGTTTTGTAATGCACGTAGCATGATTCCGGAATACATTGGCAAGAACTCCTGAAATTATATTTATTTATATATATTTATTGATATAGCCTCTTTTACAATTTATATTAGACCTTGGATGTAAATACCCTATTACACACACAACTTCATTCAGTCAAAGCTTAAAAATAATGTTTTTGTTGGCAGGTTTACTGTCTGGTTATTAGAATGTTAATATTTCCACCAATACCTTATTATTGTTTAAATTTGCCTTTTAAACCAAATACTGTTGTTTTATGGAAAAAGTTAACTGAGGTTTCAGCATTGGGCAATGAGACAATAAAGTATTTCCCCAAACCCAATTTCTGGTGGCAGTATTGTCCCAGATGACTGTCCGTAGGCTACTCTTTTGAACAAATAATACATTTCTAGAAAGCTTTTATTATAAGAAGTTGGTCTCTTTGGTAATAATCATAAATATACACTACCTAAACTCCCAATGAAAAAAATGGATTATGCTACAGACTGATTGCACTGGCAAAATCCTTAAAGGTAAGCATATCATTTAAAGAAAAAAAATCACAAGGCTATCACTTCAGAGCAAATACATGTGTACTTGGAAATAATGGAAAGGTCATTTTAAAGTTATACCTTTCATTTTTCCCGTTACTGATATTTTAAATCTTCAGCTTCTTAAGAAATCCTCCATATTTATCAAATCACCTTCAGGTCTGTTCAATCTTTTGTTATCTCTAAACTCTATTCTTTCCAAAACTTTCAATTGCTTTTAACATTGGCTTCTCCTTCACCCTTTAATGAACCTTCTTTTTTCTATTTGTTTCACTTTTTATAGCATTCTTAAAATAATACAAAATTACACTTCAGAATAATCTGAGCACTTCTCAAAGCGACATTTAAATTTCATTATTTTGACAGTGGAATTATAGGAGCTCTGGAACAAAAATGTGCTCTTTTATTACATCACTCTGGCCTGAAGCCTTTGAGTTTATCAGAAGAGCAAGATATGCTTTGCCTCTCTATGATAAGGGTTATCAGTTTCTTGCAAATAAAAACAGATATGTAGAAAGCCAGGCATTTGCCAGATACTCATGAATACTGGAACAATTTACATTTAATTCCTTTTGTCTTTATTCTACTAAGTATGCATATCAAAGAATAGATTGAGCAATTACTATTTGATGTTTTCTATCATTAACAGTTAAAAACAATGCTTATAATAGGCTCCTTTGTTTTATTGAGACACAGGTTCACATCAATGCACACGTAAATAGAAAAAGGATGGGATGAATCGTTTTGTGTGGGTTCTCAAATTATATTCAATAAAGATATGGCTCGACAAGTAAAAATAATTAATGACGAAGTCTTTCTCTGTAACTATGTTATTTTTTTTGGAAAGCTGAACAAACTGACAATTTATAAAGAGAAAGAACAACACTTTGAGTAGACTGGCTCTAATAATTTTACACAACAAGTATTTTATCATTTTTATTTCTACTTGATAGAGTTATTTTGTCTATCCATAACTTGACCAAAAAGGCTAACACCCTTATTCAATAGGAGGTTCAAACATTTACCTAAGCTGTTAATTTGCCTCAACCAATCAGATGATACCTTGTTCTCTTAGAAAACATATGATGACATCTGATTGGTTGCTGCAGATTAAGAACACAAAATTGTTCACCTCTTATTGAATAAGCCCATTAAAGGAATAGTTCAATGAAAAAATGAACTATTCCTTTAATATATTGACTGAAGTACAGGAGGTAAATGACCTATGCCTTACCTTCCGTTCTTCAATCAATTGTACAAGAGCCTGGTATGAAGGTGAGTATATTTACCATACTCCAATCCACCGCCAACTGAAGTGACAGGTCCCAACTACTTACTTTAACTATAGCGCTATGGACACTGTCCTTTTGCGTTTGACTGGTGATATTTTGACCCGGCCAGCCAAAAGACCATGTTGAAATATTTCTCTTTTATACCCAGCCTTAAACACATTATTCATGGCATCTATCCCAGAAATGACAGGTTTAAATGATGTACAAATTGTCATTTACATATTTTCCAAAGACAAATAAACCCCTATTTTTTGGAGAGCCACAATCACTCCCCTTACGGTATTCAGTATTGTGCAGGCAACTCCGGGAAAGACCATTGTGGTCTATCCAGCAGTGTGACTTTAACACCAACTACACATATTTACCAGCATTAAAGTAGAAAAGAAAATAGTAATTCGGGCCTGGATCCGACACAGAACCCCTTGGTTCCAAAATCTAAATGTTCCATCCTCAACCAGGCAGATTGTTTGGTATTTGGGACTTTGGACCGCATTTCCGAGGGTTACCAAATATAAAAGTTTATTTTCGGTAGCCTTCAAAAATAACCTTGAATGTTCGAAAACCATCGAAAATACGATCAGAAAATTTGAAGGTAGATTTTCTTTAGTGTAGGGGACCCGATCCCACCCCCAACTGCCAAATTTGTTTGCAAAAAAAATAATCAGAAAGGTACTTACAGATTTTTGTTCTCCCAGCATTCTGGGAGGAAGCCAATCACAGACGTGGCTGCTGGATATGCAGAACACCAGGGGAACAAAGCTTTGTAAGTACATTACTGATTTTATACAGCATTTGGGGGTGGGATAGGTTCCCCTACACTACAGCAAAAGGATTCAAAGGTAGGGCACCAGGCAGCAAACAGGGATTGAGAGGAGGAAGGGTTCCAATGGGCAAGCCAGAAACCTCTCAAGGTAGAGGTAAGAGGCTGAAACCTTTTCACTCACAGACAGGCTCCTACTCTTTACTTTCTGGGACTTTGGACAGACATTGCAGGAGAACCATTTGGAGCAGAGAGATAAGGTAAGGATTTTTAAACAGGGCACAGTTGGACCAGTAGTGGGGCAAATTTTAGTTTTGGGGGTGGACATTAGACATGGGCAAAACTGCTAAAATCCATTCTTCCTGTGGATTTGCGGATGGGTTTTTTTTTTGAAAAACCCATTTAATTCAATGGGAGAAAAAAATCCACACACTTAAATAAAAGGTAAAATAGTAATGGTAACTTACTGTACATGGCTCTGGGACCTGGGAAATGATCAGGGGAACATGTACATATATCCAGATCTTTAAAAAAAATAAACTCCCAATCATATTTCTTTTGAGCTTCCATGGTCTATTGTTGAGCCGCGTTCTAAAATGATTGAAAATTTGAATTTTTAAGGAATTTTGAACATTTTGTAAAAAATTATACAGTAACTTACTGTAAATGGCTCTGGGACTTTGGAAATGGTCTGGGGAACAGACAATCAGATTCTTTCTGAAAGAATCTGATTGTAACCAATTCTGATTGCAAAAGAATCTTATTGGATAGTATACCAATCAGTTTCTTTCTGAAATAAATTAATTGTATCCAGTCAGAATTGGTTACAATCATATTGTTTCAGATTGGTATGCTTTCTGGAAGAATCTGATTGTAACTAGAGGTGGCCGAACTTCCGAAGATTTGTTCCGTTTGAGGATTCAAGGATTATTGAAAAAAAATGGAAAATTCGAAAATCAGTGAAAATCTGCCATTAAACTCAATGGGGAACAAAAAATTAGGCAATTTACACCTAAAATAATGGTGTAAATAGCAATGGTAACTTACTGTTAATGGCTCAGGGACCTGGGAAATGGTCTAGGGAACACGTATCAATGCCCACAATCTTTTAAAAATGCAGTCAGGTACCAGAAATGTCACGTGCTTCCGTGTTTTCTGTGTTCATCCTAAACACGCAGTTTTTCGAAAATACGAGAAAAACCTTTCTGCCTCCTCAGTGCAGTGTGCTGTTCTACTTCTCCTGGTGCCCATAGACGCTTACATAGATTGTTATATTGTTAATTGAGCTATGAGTTAGAAGCAGCAGTTTTTATTTTCAAAAATGTATCCAGTCTGCCCTGTGATTGACAGCAGCATAGAAATTGCTGAGACTGGGTTTATATAGAGTACTTACTACACTGTGAGGGAGCTTAGTGAGCAGGAATAAGGACATTAGGAAATCCTGGAGGTGTATATATAATATGTATGCTAATTACCTATATTTTGTGTATATAAGGGTGTTTCACTGTCACTAAACTTGTAAAGTGGTGCCTCACCATTTACCTTTCCTTCCCCTCCTCTATGTTCTACTGTGCACCAGGACGCTGAAGATAGTACTTCTGATGCAGACGCACATTACAGCAGATACTGTTATAACTGCAACACATGCTGTGCAATAGTTTATTCTGGTTAAACTAGACCCAATTCTTTGACACACCAGTCCCCATGTGCAGATATCCATCTGCTTGTAAAGTATTTAATTTATTATGTGTGCAACACATTTCTACATGAAGATGCTTATCATCTTATCTTTAAAAGTATCTTTCTTGCACTTGGGGGTATGGGTAAGGGAAGGGTTAAAACAAAAAAACTAGTAAATAATAAATAGGTTAAGATCAAGATCTCTGTAAAAAATCAGTTTAAAATGACACTTCCATATATTAAAATTACTAAAACACTCACTTGTGCCTATCCACCACTAGGGCTAATGCCGTGTTTATTCTGTGCTGTTTCAATGCTTGCTTGGTCTGTATAGTTCCCAAAAACCTCTGCACACAGGAATAAGGTTGCCAACAAACAATATAATACAATAAAAAACAATAAAAAACCTTGCAGAAACAGTCCATTTGCAGTTATTGAAGTTGCACCTCTCTGCTATGGTGCGGCCCCTTTAAATGTATGTATTTATGTATGTACAATTTTATTTATAAAGCGCCACTTGGGTACGCAGCGCTGTACAATAAAACAAGGGGATAAGTGCAAGCCATTATACAGATAGATAAAAATTAAATACAATTTCATACATCGGTTAAGAAAGCATATACCGGTATATAAATTATGTATAGATATATATAAGTGCAACAAGCCTTGACACATTAGGAATGAGGTCCCTGCCCCTAAATCGTAGTGGTCTTGTGGTAAGGTGTAATCCACTTGGTAATGGCTGTTTTAATCCTTACAGCTTTACCAGGGATAAAGTTTGAAATGTCTCTTTGCCTTTTAAAAACTTGATCTAAAACCATGACCATCATCTTAGGCATTACAAATAATAAGTTACAAATAACACATTATTCAAACAAATAATACTGTTGACAATTTACATTAAACTGTACATTAGCTTTCAGTACACAGAAAGTTATGACTTACAAATGAAATGTTTTTGTATTATTGCAGGAAATGTACTCTTATCTATCTTTATACATTTTCATATCATTCTATTGCAATAGAATGGGCCTAGTAGCTTTTAGCACACCATGCCCTCAAAACTTGACTTGTAAAAAAGAAGACTATGCACCAGTACAAACGATTACAAGTGCATTTAAAAGGATAATAATAATAACTCAATAATCTTTTATAAATCTCTGATTTGCAGTACATTTTCTACCTGATAGGTCTCCAAGTAACCACTTTGTCAGATCATTTTGGCATTAAAAATGCATTAAGACTTTCCTTCTGTGAAGTATATTTGAGAATTCTCAGTATGTTTCACTTAAGAGTAGAAATATTGATATAAACCAGTGAGTTGTAGATTCCTTTTAGATAAGTCCTTTCAATACTAAAAATAATTAACTGCAGGTCCCTTATTATTATTATTATCACTGCAGTTATTGAACACCTTATCTATTCTCCTGCTTGTTAAAAATATATCACTGCTGGATCCACGTCATCAAGATAGTTCACTTTATGAGTTTAAACCTACTAACTAGTATTGTCCTTGGGGTAGCCTAAATAGAAATGGGACTTTTTGTTCATTAAATGTTATTAGACAGATTGTATAAATTCCTTATGTTTTGAAAAGGGAATAATAGAAAGTGTTTAAACTTATGGGGGTACTTAATTTGCTCCAGAGACTGTCAGTCTTATCAAAATTCTATGCACAAGACTCTTATTTATCAGGAGTGGGCCCTCGCATATGTTGGAGGCAGGGTGTTGCTAAACTACCACCCTAGGTAGAATGCATTAATTGGGCACCAGTGGTTCATGAACAGTATTTTATTTATTAACAGAACAATATTAATAAAGCATTCCAATTATCACGACAGAGGTGACATAGCATGGCACAGATATCACATAAATACTCACAAATCAGAGGGATCAGAAACAGCATACATTCTTGTAAATGCCACCCCAGCTCTCAGGTCAATGTAATGGAATCTTCTACCCCTGTATCTGGCACTATGTCCCTATTCTTGGGTGGTGTACCCAGGACTCTAGTCCTTACTTAATCTCCTTGTTGGAGCTCAGGCTGCTCACTAGCTAACCTACTCCTATCTATCACTAATGGAGTGATCTATAACAGTGACTAATCTCTCACTAACTGGGTCTACCTGTTATCTGAAGTGCCCTAGCTCTCCCCTATTGTCTGGGGAAAACTCCAGGAATTTGAAAGAGAAAGAGCACATGGTTGATCTCCCATTTATAGTTTTACACAGCAACCCCTACTGGCCAAATCCTGCCAGAACAATAAAGATCCCTACATATGTAAACCCTACAATAGTAGAAATAGCAACATCTAAATTATTTAATGGGAATACATAATTAAAATACAATTTGTCTTACATAACTGTTTTGGAATTTTATATTTTCTCCATCCATTGATCTAAAATATATACATAGGTTAAGCTTCCCCCCAAACCCCCAAGTACACAATACTTACACAGTTCAAAGATGTTCCTGAAGTCATGGATTAATCCTAATGTTTGCCACCCTATTTCATCTGTCAGTTCTTCCAGGTAGAGCATTCAGTCATGGCTGTGACTCATGCAGCTTTAAACTTTACAGAAAGGTACAGCAAACATTGGGATGGATAGCTGCCTCCAGGAACATCTTGGATTCTTGGATTTTGGGGTTGCTTAACCTTTGTTTCTTTTTTTTTTCATACCAGTGCTTACACAAGCAAACGTTACAACCCCCATCCCTTGCATGGCAGGCAACATTACCTGGTCTTTCAATCTCAGTGCATGGTTTGTTTGTCTCTCTCTCTTAACCTATCACAGCAGCAATTGGCACTATTACCATTGCACCCTAAACCTCTGCGGGCTCTCTCCCTATGTACTCTGCACATTGGATATTTGTCAGGTGGCAGACCCCCTATTCCTTAGCTCCTGCTTGTTGTACTTTTGCTTTTCCTAGACTGATTTGAATCTGTAATTGTGTGGCTGTCCTTAGCAAATGTGATAAATAGAGAAAAAGGGAACTAAGCCAATAGGGCTCTCAAAAGCTAATAATAGATTTCCACTAAATTATCCCTGCTTAAAAAATATGTATGAGGAAAATGCCATCAAAACAAATGACTCTCCTGTAATGTGGATTTAATTATATAACAAAATTATAAATAAATCTTTTTAGATTCCTTATTTAATTTTAAAAAGCAAGAAATAAAACCACCAAATGAAATTAGCTTGCTCGTAATTAATTTTGCAGTCAAACGTACTGAATCTTATATGGAAAATGTATCAGGTAAGACCGAAAAGTAGATAAAAAAATATCCAAACAGTATAAAGAAACATGTCCAAGCTAGATAGATGAATATTTTAGCTTATATTCTAAGCTAGAACTTAAGTTGATTTTTTTTCTCTATGCTCCTAGAGCCCTGCCTAACTATCAGGTTAGCACAGCTGCTTATAGTTTAGATGGTTTCAGATTTGAGAAGCTTACTGCATAATATATAAACTCTTGAGCTATTGCCATTACACTGCCCTGAGGCTGCCCAAGGGCATTTAAAAATATAATTATCTCTAAAACACTAAACATTTTAAGATATTTCAAAAAGAATGTTTTGCTCACAATGCCATTATAAGCACAATAATATATACTAAGCCAAAACACTGCTTAATTCTTACTTTAAAGGCTCCCACAAGCTCCAAGATGGTGGCTGCATAGTAATGGAGCTCTGCTACAAGCTACCAGCAATTAACAACCCGGGCAGCAACAGAACCCTACAAAGTGCCGGCAAGGAAGAAGCACAGACATTAGGAATGCCACCAAAACAAGCCAAGAAGTGGCAGGAATGGTGGAAACAGCTCCAATTTTTCCAGACAAGTCCTAGCACCATCCCCACATGACTTACCGGGACACTCCCCAGCCATTTGTACCCCATGCAATTATAAATTAACATTTTGCAGCATTTTTCATTTGTGGCATTTTTAATATTGGACTTAAAGGGAAAATGCAAATACATATACGTTTAGGGGGAAAGGGGCAGTATTTTTTTGAGGGGGCAGTATTAATCCGCCCATTCTGCATTTTGTCTGTATTTAAAGGGCATGTCCACCCCTGTAGAGAACTTTTGCCACATAGTAGGGTTCCTTCCCCAGCCCCAACTGCTATAAAAGATTTTTCAGAAAGTCTCCCAAACTCTACTTACCTTCCCTCTTTCCTCCACCATATTGCCCAGCCCTCTGCTTGCATGAAACTGCAAGCAGGGGGGCAGATGCGTCTCTGATTGGCTGGCTGCCAGGCTGCACAGAAGGCCGGGGGAGAGAAGTAAGGTAAGTAGAGTTTGGGGGACTTTCTGAAAAATCTTTTATAGTGGTTGGGCCTGGGGGAAGATACCCTATTATGTGGCAAAAGTTCTTTATGCTAGGGGGAGGGAGAGCAAAACAGGAGGGAGAGGGAGGGGGGAGGGCTGCAGTGCACATGCCAAACTTCTCCCAGAGAGGAGACAGGAGGCAGAGTCCTATATGGACTCTGCTAGGCTCCTGGTGGCCAGTTTTTGGGACTATGGGGGGGCATTACAGGGGAACCATTTGGAGCTGGGGTGTAAGG
Organism: Hymenochirus boettgeri; assembly: GCA_019447015.1. NCBI lineage: Eukaryota > Metazoa > Chordata > Amphibia > Anura > Pipidae > Hymenochirus > Hymenochirus boettgeri. Next base: position 95,614,352 of record CM033471.1, on the reverse strand, counting down.
TAAGGATTTTATTACACTACAGAGTGGCGCCAAAACTAAGTTATAGTTTTGGGGGTGGACATGCCCTTTAAATAAATGCTTCCAAAATACTGACTTCCTGTTTGTAGGACCCCTAATAGAGACCATTATGGTCTTGCCCTTGAACCAGCACCTGTGTTGATTCAGTTGCTCAGTAGAGATCTGAACATATTTGACCCATCCAACAGCAAATCAGTAGAAGCTACTGCTAGGAACATTCCAAGGTAGTGTGCATTCTGGGAAGAAGAAGGACCATTACAGAACCTGAAATGTCAGCTCACTTATGTCAACAGCAGGGAATAGCAAGGAGTATAAATTCAACTGATTTTTCACAATGGAAGAGAATATGTAGAATAACTAACTATGCACTGTACACTGTAAATTATAATTGAATTTGATTCCCACTACCAGGGGCGTAACTGCACGATCAGCTGTTTTTAATCAGCTGATCTCATGTATCATGGAAATATACAGTATCAGCTGTTTCCTTCACACGCGCGATCAGCTGTTTAAAAACAGCTGGTCACTGCAGAGGTTGTGGGCTTGTGACAGTCGCAAGATGGCAGGGGTGACGGTAGTTACGCCACTGCCCACTACCAAAATTTTAAAGCACGTCTCTGTTAAGTCCCACCAGTCTGCCCTGGCACTCGCTTTCAGAAACCCTTGCTTAAGTCATACATTCCCATAAAGGCAAAATAGCAGAAGTCCTGAAGTCCTGAAGTCCTGAACTTAAGTTGTTCAGTTTAAGACTAAAGATGAACTGAACCCCCATGTCCTGGTCCTAGATGAGATCTTCAAATTTTCCAAAAGTTTTCAAATCTGATAACAGACCCATAAAAGTCAATGAGAATTGACAAATCTGAAAGTTATGATTAAATTTAAGTTATAAATAGGAATATTAAATCAATGTAAATGGCTCAGGGACCTGGGAAATGGGCTATGGAACATGCTAATAACATTTGCTAACAACCAAAACTAACCAAAAGCTATTTTTTTCATGCATAAAAATTTTATGCATGAAAAAATGAAAAATGCATGTTTCGGCATCACATATTATTTGGTAATTTTACAAATTATAGGGTTTCCCGGGGAAATGAAAATACAAAAGGTCAAGGCACTAACAAAGCCATAAAAATTGGAATAGCTCATGCAAACATGTCTCGCAACTGTCAACTATTTAAAGGCATAATCATATTCTTGCCTTTCTGAATTTCCTTGCCACAATGATATATAGTTAGCAGTTAGTCTTTTAACAATTACACAGTAGGGAGCTTCTTAGAATGAAAATGTCAATTACCAGTGAAATTAAAATTTCTCTATTTAGGTCTGATTGGAACCATTCCATTTCTACAATCAGATGCACAAAGAAATGTCTTTTATTTTATAATAATCTTGATAAGAAAAATATTTTGTGTTAAATGAAATGTGCAGAAAACATCAAAATTGTTCTATTTGCTGCTTCAGTGGTAGAATCTAAACTAATTGTGTTCTAATTGGTTTAATGAGCAAGCTGCCATCAGTTGCATTAAAAAAAACAAACTTCTTTATAAGAATGATGGTGATACTTTCTCACACTCTATGTCAGTGATGGCGAACCTTTTAGAGACTGCCGAGTGCCCAAAACTGCAACTCAAAACCAACTTATTTTAATGCTATCACCACAATTTAACCTGAATACTGAGGTTTTACTTTAACAAGATCAGCTCAAACAGATAGACACAGACAGATACAGTAGATGGAATTGATTATAGATTACCTATTAACCTCTACATTACCACAAAGGAGTTTGAGATCCAAAACAGGTCAGTTAACCCCTATATTATCAGAATTTTAATACATTAAAGGACAACTCCACCCTCATAAGAACATCTTTTAGATAGAATGGCCTCATTAAAATATGTTGATATATCATAGTTTGTCCTATGAATTCATTACTGAATTGTAGTGACAGTTCGCCGTAACCAACTGTGCTGCCCTTAGGAAACCGCATGATCAGCCTTGATTTATCAACATGTCCGATTGCCCTTTTGCCTGATTCAGGCTAACGGGTGTCAGATATCGGTCGCCGATTAAGACACAAAACGACCAATATACGTTTGGCCAAAAAAATCACCTTGTGTGTACCCAGCCTTAAGCAGGACCTTTGAAACAAACAATGAAATTTTTCTAGCCAAAAAGAATGGTCCTGCAAAAAAGATGGCAGACTGTCAGGATTGTTTATTCTGTAAATACATAAAAAAGAGTTAAGAGAAAATAGATAAGATAATTGCATTCTTCCTTTCAGATGAAGGCTGGGTAACATTTACAATAGTAAGCCATGTTCTAAGATTCTATTAATTCCCAATTTCCATATGGGTAAAAACTGACAGCCCGTTTCTTTGGAAGATAATGTTTTTTTTAACAGGTGCTCTAATAATCTCTAAAAGGAACTGTAAATATTGTTTGCATTAAAATCCCAAAAATATGGTTTCTGCAGTGGTCCATGTTACTCTATAAACACTAGTAAGTTCATAGTAGTGTATCCATATAATTAAAGTAAATTTTACACATACAAACATGACCCTCCTCAAACCCTAATATTGCAATACTTAAAGTACCTTTCTCTCTGAAGTTCCAGATATTCAAACAGTTATTAGCTTCCAGGGGAACTTCCAGGGAAACCAAGAATAGACTAAGGCAATGCTGCCACAATGTGCAATTCAACCTAAACAGCACCATTTTTTTTAATTTAAGGTCATGTTTTCAAGTGATACCAACATGAAGTGCACAAACACTCCCTTACCTTTTCCACCTACCTACCAGCTAGGATCTAGAGGGTCTATGTGGAATAAACCTGCAGGTCTAAAAACAGACCCAGACAATTCTGCCAAAATGTGCAGTTCAAGCTAAACTGAAGCATTGGGCAACCTAAGACCCTATACAGGATCCAGATTAACATGCTAGGTTCATATTTATTGGTATTTACCACATCAAGTTCCAGATTTACAATCACTATTTGGTTAGGACAGCACAGGATACTGATTGGCTATATAAGTTAGGGAGAGGTGGAATTAAATGAGCTAAAAGTATAAGATGGAATAGAGCCTTTTTATAACAGAAGTTACCTCACATCCTCATGTTATTATAATAGCATTTCCCTAATAATCTAACATATTAACACATATTTCTCACTCCCAGATAAATAGCGGGGGGGGCATGCATAGTATCTCATTTATAGCCTGGGGCAAAGGCATGTGTCTAGATGTAATACAGCCTAATGGTATAGAGCAGGGGTGTTGACCTTTTACTTGTTTGAAAACTAAAAAATCACAGGATTATTTGTTTGCAGTAAGTTTCTTCTTAATGTCCTGTAGCTAAGACATGTATCAAGATGGAATATAGCCTAATGGTATAGAGCAGGGGTGTAAAAGCTAGGAACTTTCACATGTTTGAAAATGAAGAACCCCAGGATTGTTTGCAGTAAGTTTCTTCTTAAAGTTCTGTAGCTAAGGCATGTATCAAGATGTAATACAGCCAAATGGTATAGAGCAGGGGTGCTGTGACCTTTGACATGTTTAAAAAATATCACTCCCAGCATACTCTGTTACCTGTAAGTTTCTTGTTTATGTCCATTTGTTAATGAATGTATACAGATGCAATACAGTGTAATGATATAGAGCATGGGCGTTGAACTTTTCACATGTTTAAAAACTACAACTCTCAGAATGCTGGAAAATTCACCCTGGAATAAAGCCATTTTCCGAACTTACAGACATTAAAAGCCCACCGTCATTCTTTAGCAATTCCTACCCAAGGGCTTGAACATGCAAGTGATCCATCTGCCCTTGCCTTACATCCATTGCTATTGCACTATTGGATTAGGTAAGTATTATATGGGTAACTTAAAGCAATAGGAATCATATTCCTTACCAAATTTTCCCTCACTTTCATATTACACCTATTTGTCAGCTATAATTCATGGAGTCTAAGTGGAATAAACCTGCAGATCTGAGAACAGACCCAGGTAATCCTGCTACAATGTGCAGTTCAATCTAAACAGCACAAATTGGCAACCTGAGACCCTATACAGGTTCCAGATTAACATGCTAGGTTCAAACTTATTAGTATTTACCACAGCAAGTTGCAAATTTACAGTTGCTGTGGGGTTAGGAATTGGGAGAACAGGATAATGTTTAGCTTAAAAGAATATGGTAAAATATGGTGAGGTATCCCCGCCTCTCCCCTAAAGGAGTTAAAAGCTCCTCACAGAGTATAAAATGAAGTACAGCCTTCTTGTCACTTCCTGTCTAGCAAACAGAAACTGGATTGTCTTTTTTGTTTCTATGGAGAAGGAAGGGGGGAGATTAAATATGTGAATCTGAAGAATTATTAATTGGCTAAGACTGTCACGTGTTTTACAAACAGCACATAATTGGGTATAATACATGAACTTCCTTACACTTCCCGTCTTGTCATGTACCATGCCTAAGAGAATTTTTTTTATTTGCTAACAGTGTAAGATCAGAACCTCATTGGATGTTAGTAAAATTCCACTTCCTTTTAATGTCTACATGGAGATCCATGTAGAAGTCCTAGAGGTGTGGCTAAACCTACCATTTTGAGTTTTCCATTCAAACAAAAGGGATGTCAAGTAAAGTAAGTATACTTTATTAATTGTATATCATTTGTTTTGTAATTTAGTAGTAATTAGTAGTACTATACTTTGTATAGTGTTATTTATTGTGGTGATTTTTATTAAATAGTGATAATTACACACAGACATATAGACCTTTGATATAGTGTTATAGTGTTATATACCTTTGATATAGTGTTATATATAAAATTAATTAAATATATATAATTATATTTCACAATAGGTTGTACATTATTCACTACACATTTTCTGATTATTGTAATGATGACTTACCATCGCTCCATTCATGTGATATTGGATCAAAGCTACCATACAATTGCCCTATTGAAATAGCCTTTGGATTGATAAATATAAAATCTACTCCTTGTTCCTCCATTAGTCCTTTTGCTGACATATCATTAAGAACTCCAGCAAGGACTTTTAGTGCAGATGTTTTCCCACCCAAAGGACTTCCAATAAGCATAAAGCCATGACGGACTAGCATCATTTCAAAAATCTGCAGAAATAAATAAAAAGTTTTTTTAAGACAAATACAGTATTACAAGTGTAATATGGGACAGAGTGGATCAATAATGGGGATTAGAGATGTCCGAACTTCGCAAAATCCAGTCCTCTCGAGGATCCGCAAATTTTCTGAAAAAATTTGAAAATTCGAAAATCCGCAAGTGGACCCATTAAAACCTATTAAAATGAAAGTTCGGCAAAATCCGCTTTAAAATTGATCTAAATAGCCTCGGTAACTTACACTAAATCACTCAGGGACCTGGGTAATGACCTTGGAAACACGTAACAATACCTATAATACCTAAAAATTACAGTCCGCAAGCATGAATTTCAAATGCGCCCGAGTCTTCGTCATTCTTCGAAAATACGAGGATTCTTCGAAAATATGAGGATTCTTCGGAAATATGGACCCGAACATGTGGTTTGCTCCGTCCAAAAATGAGAAAAATCCGCAAAATTTAGAAATTACGAGGATTTCTCGTTTTCTCACGTATTTCTAAAATACGAGAAATCCTCGTAATTTTGAAAATTTTCGAAAACGTGGTTCGGAAAAATTTGGAAGGTGGAAAACCGGAAAATCTGCGATATCTGCCGTTCGTGAATGAGGAAAATCTGCCGTGGATCCGGGTTCGGATCCGCGAACTGGGCCATCGCTAATGGGGATCTTAAAATACCACATTTTTAAACATTGATGTTGGTACTGATACTTTCCTTCCTGACCTTATTCTGTTGGTACTGTTACTTTATACAATAAAGTTCTGCTCCCAAATACCAATAATTAAATAATCAAAGAACATTGAATTTCAATATTGAAGCAGTAAGAAATAACTGTTGCCATTCAGTGGCATTTGCCATTTTCCTACAATGCGCTATCCCATTGTGGGTTTTATAAATATATTTTTTTTTATTAGAGATAAATATAATTCCAAAGCTTCATAGTATACATCACATTCCTTAATCTAATATTTCATAAATAATCATAGTATAATATATATTGGAGAAGGGTATTAGAATGGAAAGCATCTGGAGAGTGAAGGCCGACCTGAATTATCTTCTTGATGAAACAAGGGACAGGCTGCAGATTCATTTTCTCTGCAATTTCCCTCACTGATATTTCCAGGCTTCCATGATCAGAATTAGGAATATCAACCCCAGGGAAAAGATCTGCTATGATGCTATCAAACAGTGGAATGTCATGGGACAAAAACTGCAAATTGAAAAAGAATTGCTAGAATTAAAGGGAATAATATAACTGAAATATAAACAGTATGTGTATGTTTAGAGATGTATATTAAAACAATACACAGTATATGTGCAAGCAGTTATAAGGATAAAAGATTGTTAAATAAATTATACAAAAATTTACACAAAAAGGCATTATACATTAGATAGATAGATAGATATATGTAGATAGTGATAGGGGTGGCACAAACAAATACTCCAATATTGACGCCCGGGTGCTCACTGATGTGACATAGATGATCATAAGATAGAAGATGGAAGCACTCCTGGGTCTTGGTGCAACAGTATAGTGTTTATTAAATCACGAACACACCAACATCAATGCGTTTCAGCCGCCATGTTGGCCGTCATCAGACATCCTGATAACGGCCAGGATGGAGGGCGAAAAGTGTTAATGTTGGGGTGTTCGTGATTTAATAAACACTGTTTGCACCAAGACCCAGGAGTGCTTCCATCTTCAATTTCATGATCATACATTTATAAAATACACATTTTGGAATATAGTGTTTACACGATGTAGCCTCAATCCTCAATGTTAGACATACTACTACTGTCATAGATTCACATAATACACCTTTTGAAACAAAGATCAGTGCACACCACCCAGTCTGGGTCTGGGTCTGGGACTTTTATAAAGATTTTTTTAAGAATAAATAAATAAAATTAATAATCAAAACTTAAAAGGCATGCCCACTCCCCAACTAAAATGTGCTCCACTGCTGGCCCCATTGTGTAGTGTTAAAAAATCCTTACCATTCTCCTCTGCTTTTTATGGTTGTCCTGCAGGGCCTCATGAAAGCCCAGAAAAGTGAAGAGTAGGAGCCTCTCTGTGTGTAATCCGGTGCCTGCTACTTCCTGCTCCTCTTAGAGGACTCTGCCATGCGTAGTGGATCTATTACCCCTCTAGACCCCTTGGTGCTGCATCTTGCTTAAACACCCCCCCCCCCAACTAGAGACGGTCAAACTTTATAAATACTTCTTAAACACGAGCAGGCAATTGTCGGGTTTTGCGCAAGCTACATTCGAGGGTTACGGGCAATTCGAGGGTTACCGAACAATACTTTCGAGGGTTAGCGAAAATAGAACCATAAATTCGAGAGTTACCAAAATCAAACAATACTTTTGAGGATAACCGAAAATTAACTATACTTTCAAGGGTTAGCGAATGATACATTCTAGGGTTAGCGAAAATCGAAGGCTACATTCAAGGGTTAGTGAACGATACATTCTAGGGCTAGCGAAAATGAACCATACATTCGAGGGTTACCAAAAACTTTTGAGGGTTAGCGAATGATACATTCTAGGGTTAGAGAATGGCCCTCAAATTCAATAATTATTGAATTTACGGGCCTTTTGCTAAACCTAGAACTATAAATTTGGGGGTTACCGAAATCGAACAATATTTTCGAGGATAACCGAAAACGCACTATACTTTTGAGGGTTAGCGAACGATACATTCTAGGGTTAGTGAATGGTCCATAAATTTGTTAATTATCGAATTTACGATGATTATTGAAAATATAGTTCTTAGTCCGGAAAAACTAACTAGTTCGAACCCAAACTATTTTGAATAGTTCGAGTTTGTCCGAACACATAAAGTTCGGCTCGAACTTAGGTTCGAGTTTGGTTTTGTGTCTACCACTACCCCCAACCCTAAACCCCAGCTTGGAAACCTAAAAATCATCTCCGAAATGTACTTGTCTATCTGGGTCTGGACCCTTTTGCTCTTCCGTTCACATAAGCAGCAGAAGAGGCCGAGACTGAGGGAACAAATGTGGGTAGGTAGATTTCAGAGCAGATTTTTAGGTTTTCCAGCTGACATTTAGGGTTGGGGGGGAGTACCCTACATTATATGATTTTTTAAATTTAACCTATCTCCTTCTATAAGTTTGTCAATTGGAAAAAAGAACAGGGAATATCAGATATGATACCTAAAATACTGCTAAACTATCACACTATTGTTGTGCATTCGGGCAATGCGTGCGCAACCACACATCTGTACCTAGCTTAACTTTTACAGATGCAGAAATACAACGTATGAATTGCACAAACCCGCAGGGGGTTTGTTCAGCTGGCGCCTTTGTAGTACACATCATAGTTTTGACATTAGAATTTTGATCATTGAAACAGCATTCCCCTCTGAAACCACAAAATATCACAGACAAAACCTAGTTTCAACAGCCAAACTGGTAACTGCAAATATTTTTTTCTGGTAAAGCATTTATAGATTCGGGTTTATGAAAAATAAAGGAACTTTGCTACACTAGCTGTATTCTTTTGCAGAATTGTAAAATGTGTGAGGTAAATGAGACTTATAAAATTGAAAAAAACAACATGAAGACCTATAGTATAGTTCCATTGTAATCTGCCTCAGTGCGAACCTAAAATCATATCCCAAATGCCATACTGTACTCCATATAGACACATTTCTTTCAATTAAACAAATAACAAAACAGTATTAATAAAAAAACTGGCTAAGAGAAGTGATGCTCACTATTGGATCATCAACATGTCCCTCAAAACAACCATTATTCTGAATCCTTTATCAATCTTAAGCTATGTTGCTTAAAGGGAAAGTTGCAAATACATATGCTTTTCAGAAAAAAGAGCAGTATTTTTTCATCCCAATGAACTTAATCTGCCCATTCAGAATTGTGTCTGTGTATAAATAAATTCAACCGAAATATTGACTTCCTATTTGCAGGACCCCTAGTAGAGACTGTTATGGTCTTGACTGGGCTGATTCAGTTGCTCAGTAGAGATCTAAACACCTTTGACCCATCCAACAGCCAATCAGTAGAAATTACTGTTAGGAACATTCCAAGGATGTGGTGCATCCTGGGAAGCAGAAGGACCATTAGAAACTAAAATGTCAGCTTACTAATGTCAACAGCAGGGAACAGCAAAGAGTATGAAATTAACTGATTTTTCAAAATGGGAGAGAATATTTAGAATAACTAAGAAGGCATTACACAAACTAACAATTTTAAAAATACTGTCCCTTTAAGAAAAAGCTACACTATGTTCCAGTGCCTTGAATAGCCAGTAAAATCCGTAGGGTAAATAGTTCATTATTCAGGAGGCTTTTGATTGGGGGATTTAACTGTATAATTTAGTTAATCTTTCAACTACAGCCACACAGTACTACGTGAGAAAAAAAAAATATTATAACACAATGCAAAAAAACAAACATAAAAGGGACTTAAAGGAGAACTCCAGACAACATTGTCCTAATAGACAGAGCACATTCACAAACATACAACAAGCTGTGTCTCACCTGTGGCCATTGGGTGATTTATGAAAACAACCTGTGAGTACTAGGGGTCAGCTTCCACAATCCATCTTAGCTGGGTAAACCCCCAGCTAAGTGTTTGCGTAGAGGCACATGCTCTGTAGAGCTCAACAGATCAAAACAAGAAAGTTGCAGCTTTGCTTCCTAGAAGCTGACAGCCAATCACATTAGAGCACACAGATCCTCCCTCTCCCTGACACAGAACAGGGATTTCAGTTTTTTGTTTTCAAATACATTCAATGCTCCTGTCCTAACTATGATATAATCCTTCACTATTCATACAAATGGAATATTAATCTTTGCAGTGTATTTCATAGATAGCATGGATGTAAGAAATGGAATACTAACATTTCAGCAAAAATAAAAAAAATAAAAGTAAGTCAAGGGAATAGAACCTGCAAATTGTACATTTATTCTGTCTTGCTAAAGGCAGTGCTCTTACTTCTAAGCTAACAGTGATACTATATAGATCACTGGTACATGTAGAATCTTTTACTACATAACATTAAATGAAAGTAAGTATGGAGACTTGAGCTTGTGACCTTCTGAACTGTGTGTTTCTAATACTAGCGCCTTACTAGACGAGCCACCAGGGAATAAGCTAAAATATTAGGTACATTTAGAAGCCTTATCTTTTTTGGAACATAATAGAAACAAAAAAGGTAAATCTGGGGTATTGAACTTGTGAGCTTCTGAACTTTGTGTTTTTAAACCTGGTGCCAAATAAGCAGATATCCCAGGTACATTTGGAACTTTTTCCTTTGTTAGGAAAAGAATGATAAAAATGGAACTGGAATATGGAGGTCCCTGAAAGACTTTGAAAGCTGCTTGTTACCCTGCAGTTTATTTTCCAGCAACTCACACTGACTGGTAAATAAATTGCAGGGTAACAAGCAGCTTTCAAAGTCTTATCAGGGACTTCCATATTGGTGTATAAAAAACTGTGCATATAGACAGTGAATACTGGGGTCAGGGGGCGTGGCTCTTTGATGACTTCATGGGCTGTGGGTTGTACTGGCAACAACATGGAAGCCTTCTTAGTTACAGATTCTATTACTTACATGTACTAAATACAACTTACTAGAGAAGAATCTCCTTTAAGACAGCACTTGAATTTACAAACATTTATTTTAATTTACTTGGAGCCCAAAAAACTACTTAATAAACAATTAATTCAAGTAACTTCTATTTTGTTAGATTAGTTTAGAAAATTCACTTTGGATATTTTCAGGGGGGTTTATGTAGCTAAATCTTATGAGGGAATTAATTTTGAAAAAGCCCTGCAAATGCAGTGGTTATTAAAATGCTAAAGATTCACATGGAAGCGAATCGTGTTATTAGAATTTTTTCTCATACTGCAAACACAAATCCATAAATACTCAAATATCTACAGCTTTGCCATTGTAAACAAAATTGATATTAGTAATATGTAATTTGTTTTGTGTAATGAAAATATTTTAAAATATCTTGTACAGTGAAGTGGTATTGTAATCTGGGATACTGATTGTCTTTAATCATGAATAATTAAACTACAGCTAGAACCTGTAACCAGAAAGCAGACCAAATAAGGTGCAAATGACAGATCGTAATCTAATCATTTCACAACTCTGATACACATTCTTCCAAATTTTCACGACTCTCTGACAGAGATGGCCGAACTTCATAAAGTTCGTCCGTTTTCGAACTTTTGAACTTCAAAAGTTCGAATTCAGACCCATTAAAGTATGAAATGGTCTGGAGAATATTTCACTATCACTAAAACTTGTTAAAACACTTCTTAAACATGAACGGGCAATTGTCGGGTTTTGTGCAAGATACATTTTACAGGTGGTAAAAGTAGAAGAAGATTTGTGATGTAAAGGGGAGAATTAGTTGTAGAAAGGGTTGGTGAAATAATAAACCTAGGAAAGTTAATAGGAAAACAAATTAGGAAGAATGAGTATCAGAGAATATCTATACTTTATTCTAGACATATTTCTTCATCTTAAAAACCAATGAAATGTCTTTATTTTAATTTTGCTTCATAACGAAAGTGCTTTCATTAATCTATTTCCTTTTCACTTCTGTCCAGTGAACCCAAACATTATTAATTTTTTAGTACCTTTAATGGGGCAGAGCAAACTTGTGTTTCTATAAATCAGTGCCTGTACACACTGTTAAAAGTATGTTTACTTTAATCACTATATTTAGACTTGAGTCACCAATCAGAAGTGTGCAGCATAACCAGCAATCCATGATGCTTATTTTCCTTGATTTACTGGACACTGGATAAAATGAAGAAAATTACAGCTACCAGATACATTCAAGAATCAATTAAAATAAGGAGGAAAACAGCTAATATGCAGTTAATGTTTGTGACTTGAATTTGTATAAGTCTATATACTCTTACGCGTTAATCTGGGAAAAGAACATTGCCTGATCGGACTGGGAAACAGGGATAGGTCTGTATGAGATTTGAGCCAGATATAATTTTCTTCCTTGTTTCATTGATTTCAAACTATGCTAATCAACAGGGGATTTTCCACAGGTCTGCAGAGCACCGCGGAGCCAAGCAAATTAACAGTGTGTATAGCTCATTACAACATTTTTTTAATTGGAGAAGCCTAATACACAACATATTTTCTCTTGAGCAGATACTATTACAGTGGTCTTTGATTTCCAAAGGGCAGATGAATAAACTATAAAATACAACAGCATTTTTAAGAAATATATATTTATGTTTACGTAAAGGGACAGTTCAGTGTAAAATATCAATATTTGTTATATTGTTAGTTTGTGTGATGCCTTAGTTATTCTACATATTGTCTCCCATTTTAAAAAAAATCAGTTACTTTCATACCCTTTGCTGTTCCCTGCTGTTGACATTAGTGAGCTGACATTTCAGGTTCTAACAGTCCTTCTTCCCAGGATGCACCACATCCTTGGAATGTTCCTAACAAAAATTTCTACTGATTTGCTGTTGGATGGGTCAAAGATGCTCAGATCTCTACTGAGCAACTGAATCAACCCAGGCGCCGGGTACAGGGCAAGACCATAACAGTCTCTATTAGTGGTCCTTCAAACAGGAAGTCAATATTTTGGTTGCATTTATTTATACACAGACAAAATGCTGAATGGCTAGGTTAAGGTGATTGGGATGAAAAAATACTGCTCTTTTTTCTGAAAAGCGTGTGTATTTGCACTGAACTTCCGCTTTAAGCTGCTCCTTAAAGCTCACAGCCAATGTCTTATATAAATGATAATTCATGGCCAATTAAACTGCATTCCAGTGAGTGTTAATTGGATTAAAGCCATACAGTAACATCCATGATCATGTCTGTGGGGTTTCATTTTCATCTTCCATAAATTAGTAATTTGTATTTCACACATTTCAGAAAGTTCTGGTTAAATGAATCAAACTCTATGGTGTCAGTCTGGAAATATCAATACTTCTTATTAACACGGCACTTACACTAAAATAGATATGCTAAATATACTCTGCAAGACAACCTTCAGAATTTATGACAGTAGCCCAATTTCTTGGAAAATATATGTGACCACTTTGCAGAAAAGTGTGAGAAGGGAACAAACATACAAAAAAGGGTTACCCTAAGCTGTGACAGTTTCTGTGGTAACACATTTATTAACAACTTTCAGGGTTATTCAATAAATGTTATCGTTTAAAATGGTGCTAATTTTGCCCCAACCAATCAGATCTTATTTAACATTTGAAAGCTAACATCTGATTGGTTGGGGCAAAATTAGCACCATTTTAAACGATACGAACTTTTATTGAATAACTCTGTTTGTTCTCTAGTTAAAATGCATTGCCCTGAATTTAGAAGGACTGTTTAAAAATGTATTTTGCATTTTTATTTTATTTTAAAAAGTGATTTATAGTGACAATTAAAGGGCAAGGATTTGTTCTTCCTTTTTTATATGAATTCATAATGTTATTGCCCACACAGACCTGATTACTTTGACTACTGGAAAAAAAAATCTACTTAAAAACTCCAGTAATTTACACTACAATCATAATGCAAGTTTACAAGAGAGTGTAAATATTAATGTTGTACCATTTGTGAAGGAAGCATAAATCCTAAGGAAAATATATGGAAATTAACTTTTTACAGCATTGAACAGTGACATTTAAAAGAAACATAAATAAATGCAATTAACCTAACACAGACCATTTGCTTCTTTTCAGTGTCATAATTGCCAGTTTATCTGGTATCTGGTACCTTTGGTAGATTGACGTCATAAATTGACCGGAGCATCAGCATACCCTCTTTCTCAGCTGGGAATTTAACCTTTAAATTTCCTGCTGCCGTTAATACAGATTTTACTGCTCTCATGCCATAGTCATAATGATGTTGGGAAGACAGCTATGGGTAACAGTGAGAAATTGTAATACTGATATATAAGTACAAATCCTATATATTACACTAGACTAAAAAAATGTATGAGTTAAGTAACTAAAGGCAAAATTAGTTGCATGATGCTTTAAATATGTATTTTCCACACTTTGAAGACACAACACACAATTTACACAAAGTTCTATAAAAAGAGTATATAATGTCAATATTACATCTGTCTGGGTTTAAACTATATACCAACTGCTTTCAATGTGGTTTACCTGTAATTTGGTACATTGCTGGTTCCTACTGTATGCATTTGTTAATTCCAAGACAGGTTTAATTAAACTCTATTGTGCCTCATTGCTCAGTTTATCCTGACTGTTGCGTTCCAGCATGCTTTTAGCAATTTATCTTATATACCTCCTCTTTTTATTCCTGCAACTGTATTGTATGTTCTGCCTCCCCAGTGTTTGCCCCGCTACAGCCCTTGACTAGTATGGGCTTACAGTACATTCTTTGCCCTGTCCTGTACAACTTGAGGTAACCATGCCTGCTTGAGGTGGTGTAGTGGGTAAGAGTGGATCATTTCTTCCAACTACTTTACTTTGTCTGCTTTGTTCTATAGCCTATCTAGTTCAATGGACAAAATGTCTCTCTATGCGAGCTAATACAATATACTATAAAAGGTATATATATATATATATATATATATATATATTTTTATTTATTTATTATAGAGCTTAAATATTAAAAATATTCATTAGCTAGCTATAGATTTCTTAACGTTGATCTTTTAGTTTCTTTCAAGTTAATTATTTTACAATGAGACCTTAATTAGACATAAAGTATTCTGCTCACAGAGCTGGCAGACTTATTGCTTCAGCCAGTCAAAAAAACATATCGTCTACAGTCTTGTTGCAGACAAGGTAGATAGCATATTCATCTGACATATGCCATGAAACTGAATAGCTAAACATTATAATGAGAACATTTTATTTATGTTTTTCTAATAAAGAGAGAGTAAAATAAATGAGTGACAAAATGAGTGAAAGAGAAAAAGAAAAAAGCAATATCTCTCCCTGAACAGGTTATTCCAATATTGTGGAGACGATTCTGGTGTGGCCCTAATTGGTACAGCATGCTCCAAAAAATAACAGGTCATATGGAGAATTAGAGATCAATCGTGTATGGGCAGCAGAGAACAATATGGAAGTGAGGGGGCTTTACCGGAGTAATCTTTACCATAAGTCTATATATGATGCTATATTTCCTATGTCTATGTAGCAGTCTTGAGCCGGGAGATGGTGGTGTGTTGGCGGGCCCCTATTGGATAAAAGGGAGAGTGAAATGGAAAACCATTGCCAGCTCTCTCCAAAATAACAATGTCCTTCACTTTTATTCATACCAAAATAAGTGTGTGTTTTTTTTCTTTTTTATAAACTATTTTATACAGATCTGTAATGGAGAAAGATGAGGGGATGAGCCAAAAGGGACAAATAATCGTACAGTCTAACAGTCTAATTAGAGTAATAAATGGCTATTTTTTCACAATATTTTTCAAGATAAAGATTTTTGAGAATTAGATAAAGCATTGTTACTTCACTAAACGTGTCAGCATGAAAGGGGCTGTGAATAATGGAATCATGCTGCTCAAAGCTGGTGGGATGGAAAATCTATGTTCTTCAGGTCGTGTACTCAGTTTAAAGTCTGATGGTTTTCTATAAAGGCAATGGGTCCCTATCAATCTTGTTTATTCCTCTGAAAACAAAACAGTCCAAGGCAACCCCCCTACGCAGAATAAAATATATATTGGAACAGCACTAATTTATATGAATGTGGGCTGAGCAGCAGGCAGCAGCTTTACTGTGGAAAATAAAATGTGCTGATAATTGAGGAGCCATTTGAGAGGGTAAAATATAGATACAAGTAATCACTGTCTGATTAGAGATGTGTACAGTAAGACTTTTAAAATACAGTTTAATTGTCTAGGGACTATGTGTGTATAAACATGAAGAGAAGAAAATGAGATTGGTTAATTAAATTGAGACTTGGACAGATAAGATATAACAATAAAAATGGTTTTTAACTCTTTCAGCAACTGACAGATTTCTTACATGCTAAAGATAATTTCTAGGCATAAGTGACCTAGGCAAAATGCTAGGGCACCATTTCAATGTGGAGGGCAACATTCAAAGATATCTTCTTTAAAAGACAGAGATTCTTATCAGCCATAGAGCAACAAGCTGTTACCAGTCTAGTTTTCTGTAGCCTCTTTTTGCAAACAGTATAACCATCTTGGCTGAGTTTTCCAATCTATGCAAAAACTAATCCAAGAGGTGGCTGGGGAAGTTGGGAAGGGGGCAACAGGGGAGACTTGCTTAAGGTACCAAGGGAGCACCAGGGGAGACTTGCTTAGGGCACTAAAAGACATTGCATAATTGCAAAAATACACACAGGGTTATTCAATAAAAGTTCTTATCATTTAAAATGGTGTTAATTTTGCCCCAGCCAATCAGATGTTAGCTTTCAAATGTTAAATGATATCTGATTGGTTAGGGCAAAATTAGCACCATTTTAAACTATAAGAACTTTTATTGAATCTCCCTGACACAAGGCTGCGGTGCAAGAACACTGTGGTGACTGTATACTGTAATTTATTGTAAGGGGCACATGCAATATCCCTATAACTTATTGTAAAGGGGCACCTACAATATCTGGCCTTGTATTGTACTCAGTGGTGTAGCTACAGACTTATAGGTCTGGGACAGAATTTGGTGATCCCCCAACCCAGCAGCAAACACAAATCAGCACTGCATCTACTCATGGCACAGCTCTCATAGACCCCCACCCCAGATGAATGGTAAAAAGGTGGGCAAAGAGACTGGTTAAGTGCTTGGCACACAGACTGTTTCTAAAAAATAAATCTTTTTTATATATTTATATATATTTTCCTCTTAAGGATGAATATAAAATTAAAAAGTGCCATTATGATACAGAAGTCACATTTCTTTGCCTAAATACTGTAACTAGTATACATGATGAATAGCAAATTAAATAAATTGCAGTCTTACCTGCTCAGAACATAGTCTGTATGTAGCAACAATTTTAGCTGCAAGGCTACGGGCAGCAACAAAGCCCATTGAATACAAAGAGATTTCAGCAATTAAAGCATAATCTGGGACCATCATTGCTACAGTCCGGAAAAGAACCTAGAGTAAATAAATGAATAAACACAATAACTTAAGAAGAAAAATCATTGTAATTGCTTTTTGTACTGCTCGTCAATTATTAATCCAGCAAGTAGTGTAAGGATAATGTATTGGAACAGGAGAACTTATGACCTTGTTCTGCAGGGTAGACAATACAGTGAAGGAGCAATAAGAACATACTAATAAAATGGAACATTGTTGGCATTATATTGATTTATCTGTCTTTTGAAGGAAGACTAAACCTATTCTGGCTTTGTTAGTCAATTCACTTATCTGCAACAAGTATTTCATTCTTAATCTAGATCTAAATGTCTGTGGTGTGTTGCAAACCATTTTGATGTCATTAAAGTTTTACATTAAGGCCTCATACACGCCTACAATCGTGTGGATGAGGCCCGAGACCTGGACACACAATACATGTGTGGCGAATTGGTGTTTCAGTCAATAATCGCACATGTGTATGTGTTTGGTCGGGTGCTGTTCATCAATGTCCCCGGAGGGTCAATGAACGGTGCCCGACTTATAGGGTAACTGTGGCCTTAAATTCTTCCAAACTAGTAAGAATTATATAAAAAGCCTTCCATCACACCTCCAATATAGAACCTAAATCACATCTCTAGATACAATTTGTGAGAAGTTATAGCTGCAAAGGTTCGGCAATATTACTTCCTGCTTGAACACTTCCTGTTTTCAGATGAAGTCACATGACTTCAAGGACCAGCTTGAAGTCATGTGACCAGCCTGTCTGCTTTAATAGGCTCCCCTACTCAACTTCTCAACAGGTACTTCCTGTTTTCCCCAGCATTAATTCTTTACTGAGCATGCTTCTCCCCCGGGGCAGAGGGGCTAGCAGAGGTAAGGTGATGTCACTCAACCTACTGGAAGCAGGAAATTTGAACATTCACCTCAATATCATTTCTCACAGGGAGAATCCAGAGATCTGATTGTCGGCTCATTATAAAGAAAATACTGCAGACTTTCATTCAACCCTAACTTGTTTGGGGACCACAGTTGCCCTTTAAAAAATATGTGTGCGATTATCTGCCAAAATGCTCATTTGTCGCACATGTGCCGTGTGCTCGGACTTTGGGCCTTGTACACACAATCATACATGTGTAAGAGGCTTAAGTATGTAAACTACAATTCGTTTACTGTAGGCTGTTTTAAAGTTTCCTAATTTGACTTGATTTATTTTTCCCAGCATCCTTTATTTGTGTTGAAAATGATGCTGGCAAGCTATAGTTTTGAAGGATGTAATTTGCTCAGCCTTGTTTTTCCTTGTTAATTTTCAACATTAAAAATACTTACGAAAACTAAAAATGTATGCAACTGTACTTCTTCCTACAATCTCTGCTGCTGATAAAACATTCTAGCCAGACAAGTCTTAGTTTGTTACCTACCCTTAAATAGAGGTGATATTACCAGCAACAGAAGACAATGTTTAATTATAAAACAGACAGCTTTATTGATAAAAAATATTTTAGGAAAAGTATAAGCATTTTACAGTTAAAAATATAGAGGTTTAGGTCACCATTATAAGATGAATCACTTGAGATTAACTTGTTAATAAAGTTTTAAACGGCATCTCCACCCCCCCAAACTAAAAATTCACCCACTACTGGCCCCACTGTACAATTAAAAAAAAACTTACCTTACTTCCCTGCTCCTTATGGTTCTTCTGTAGTGGCTCTTCAAAGTCCAGGAAACTGTATGGTAGGAGCTTTCTTCCTGTCCAAAAGGTCTCTGGCTCTGCGATGCCCCCGGGAGGGATAGACACATGCACAGTGGAGGCCTTTACCCACCTCCGTCCCTCCTGATCCCTCCGTGGCTGGCATTCAGGTAGTGTAAAAAGCTTTTTCTATGTTGTAGGGCATGTCCCCCCCTCCCCCAACCTCTATATACTTACACATAAAAATGCTTCCCTTCTCTACTTACAGCACCTCTTTCCCTCGCTGTTCTCATTGATGCCGGCCCCCTGTTTGCAGTTCCGACGTGCAGGAGAGCCAGTTTACTGTGATAAATTTTTGCTATGGTTGTCTTTTACACTTTTGATATTGCAGCAATATACACTTAACTACAGAAATGTTGCAGAGGGTAATATGCACATTTTCTTAGCCTTTGCTTCCTAGGGGCTGGTTTGTTCATCCCGGCCAAATGTTTGATTCTAGCAAGGATAGATGACCAACATCTGCAAAAACGCCACAGATTCTTCTGACTGACATGCGGAAATATTGAAGATGAATCTGCTTGTGTGTACCCTGCCTAACAGTTGTGGGAACAATTTAAATAGATATCTTTCAATGCTTACATTTTTTTAGCTTGATACCCCTAAACAAACAGGTTTTACTCAGCTCTGGGGAAATAATTTCTTACTATGACTTATGGCTGTTTTGATAAAAAAATTGATAGATGGGATTTTAAACAATAATTAGTTTTCCTGACATATCAAGTTTAATCATCTTACCTTCAAGTTATCTGGTAGCTCAGCTCTTCCTGCATACCCAGGATTCATTGTTATGAACACGGTACATGATGGATCCAAACATATTTCTGTAGCTTCGAAGATAAATGTCTTAACTTGCTCTGATATAGCACGCTGAATAGTCTGAATTTGTTGGGCTACTACTGAAAGTACCTATCAGAAAATATAGGGCAATTTTTTTAAGTTATGATCATTACAAAAAACATTGCCACATTTAACACAAAGATTACAGTTGTATACTGTATAAGGTTGTCTGATTATTTCAGGATTCTATGTGGTACACCAAGGGGTATATTTATAAAAGTTTGTTAAATTTTTCACCAAATTCAGACTTTTCAACAAAGCAGTGATAACCAGTGGTGAAAAATCATTCCCTCTACTTTTTTGCCATACATCGCTGCGGTAACCGTTCAAGCGTATTTATAAATGTTAAATAAATGTTTTATAAACATATTTTATGTTGAAAAGTGTTTTATTGCGTTAAGTTCAGCCATTTAAATTCGCCAAGTCTGAGGAGGCGAAAAAGCATAAATACCCATTCATTTAGCCTGCCAATGGGTCCATGGAAGGTGTCAGTACATTGTGGAGTGTTTCGCACTACTAATAAGAACCCAGGGGTTGTTAGACTATTGTTCAGCATTTACTGTAATACGATCTGTGATTGGGGCATTGCCCTAAGATCCGATTTTCTTTATTTACCAATAAAGTCAAATGGGGGGGGTCTAAGGGACATATTTATAATGGGGCATTATTTATTTTTTTTGCCACCAGACTTCACCACAATTTAACTTTCAACTTTTCTTATAAAGTTATTAAAAAGGCGAATTTTCATCTGGTGAAAATTATGTAACAAAAAGTTCAGTGCAAATGAGGATAAATAGGTAATACTCCCTGGTGGATTTTGAAAGTAGTTTCAAATTGGTTTATACACACTGAACACCTATATTTGTTATTTAAAAATAGCCTAAAGGTACGTACACACATGTGATTGCGGGCCGCTTCGGGCGATAATTGTCCAGCGTAAGGGTACTTTATCGGCCGAAATGGCCACTCATTCGGAGATCCGCCCAGCAGATCAGGCAATGGTCCCCGTCCGAATGGCTGTTTCGGGTGTTTTTTTTCAGCAAAAGATATGATAAATAGTGTAAGACTCACACAGGCAAATTTTCTCTATTTTATTAATAGGACTAATTTTTTTGTGTTGCTTATTTTCAGCAAACTGCAGCTAGTTAACAAACCAGTTCCATTAATATGGGAACATACCATAGTGCTGTGTAAGAAGTAATCATGTTAATGGAACATTCCAGTAAGTAATGATGTTTGCCGAATATTCTGGTAAAACTGCAAATAATGCAAAAAAGGCAGGAAAGGAAAAGGCGAATTTTCACCTATTTATAAATTGCTTTAAATAAAAAAAATGACAAATATAGCTCTGAAATTGCACCTTCTCTGGTCTGGATATGGCCGACACTAGAGAGCAATTTCTCTTTTCGCTGCAATACCATACTTAACGCAATGAACAAGGCAAAGACTACACTGCCGCAGTGATAATTTTCCACGAAAAACGAAAGCAAGCGTTTTATAAATGCAGCCAAAATATCGCTCTTTGTCATGGCGATGTCCTGCAATAGCCAAATGGTGGAAAAATGTGAATTGAAAAATTCTTGCTTACTGCATTTATTTCATAAAGCTACATGTACAATAGCTATAAAGATCTAATTACAGCAATAAAAACTAATTTGAAGTAAGCAAGTATAGCCTTTCAGGTTATATTGATAGAGTCTGCAACATGAGCAATGCATTTGCAAAGGTTTTTTTAAAATGAATGATCTTTAAAGGGTATGTCCACCCTTAAAAATTTTTTTCCTCCAAAGATTCCCCCTAAACCCCCAGCCACAACCGCTATGTTAATATTATTACAAAATGCCCCAAACGTTACTTACCTCCCCTCTTGCCTCCGCCGCGCTGCCAGGCCCTCTGCTTGCAAGTAAATGCAAGCAGAGGGGCGGGACCGGCAGTCGCGTCTGTGATTGGCTGAGCGGCAGCCAATCACGGACGCGGCTGCCATGAGTTCAGTGCGGCGGAGGCAAGAGGGAAGGTAAGTAATGTTTCGGGCATTTTCTAATAATATTAACATAGCGGTTGGGGCTGGGGGGACAGGGGGAATCTTTGGATAAAAGGGATTTACACTAGGGAGAGGGAATCCTAATCGGGAGGGAGAGGGAGGGGGAGAAGGGCTGCAGTACGCATGCCAAACTTCTCCCAGAGGCCAGGTAGGAGGCAGAGTCCTATATGGACTCTGCTATCCTCCTGGTGGGCAGTTTTTGGGACTTTGGGGGGGACTACAGGAGAACCTTATAGAGCTGGGATGTGAGGTAAGGATTAAACTACACTACATGATGGGGCCAGTAGTGGGGGGATTATAGTTTTTGGGGGTGGACATGCCCTTTAATTTTTTTTTCCTATATGGACTCTGCTATCCTCCTGGTGGGCAGTTTTGGGACTTTGGGGGGGACTAAGGAGAACCTATAGAGCTGGGATGTGAGGTAAGGATTAAACTACACTACATGATGGGGCAGTAGTGGGGGGGATTATAGTTTTGGGGGTGGACATGCCCTTTATTTTTTTTTTGAGAAGGAGAGGATGAGCTGTACCTTTGACAGACATCTTTGAATCATTTGATATCAGCTCTAAAGGGGCCCATACACGATGCAATGAAATTGGTTGAGGAACTACTGACCAGATTAAAATTGGAAATGATCGTGTACAATCGGACATAACAAACAAGATAAAATTGTTGCCATTGCTGTGTCAATCTGGCATAATAGGCAGATATGTTGTGTAAGATATAAATTGTTGCAGAATAGTTACAACCAGGATCGAGTGGAAGAAGTTTGTTGGACAATCATCCATACACATTAACAATTTCGTTGTAGCAGATAAAAATCTTCCGTCCTGACGATCACCTTCACATTCAATCAGATCTTCTCAATTTAATTGCACCTGACTTTATCTATACCATCAACGATAACAATTGATGTACATGATGCCTATCTCCCTGAAATGTATTTTTTTTGTGTGGTTAATTTTCAGTTGAGTGCCACATTAGTGGCAAGTTCTTCTTCCATGCCATTTTCACAGTCATACATATCAGTTATTTCTCATTTCGAAAAGTACAGTATTAGATATGGTTCTACTTTTATTTTGATTTGCTCTAGATCAAACTAATTTTGTGGAGGTTTGCAGAAAACAATAAAAGTTTTTATTGATTTCTACAAACGCCACACAATGTCATGATGACACTATTAAAGGCAGAGTAGGGCTCTAAACACTTGTCTAATAAAGAGTTTTTCAATAGACACTCAAAAGGTCCCTCAGACTACTGCCATCTGCGAGAGTTATAGACTATATCACACAGCTACTCTTTAAAGTCTCTGAACATAAGGTATGGACTAGAACTAGACTAGATTTTATTAGTTCGGACAAACTCTGACATTTTTAATCTCTTTTTAGCAACTATTTAGCAAATACGAACTTCGATTTCCAACTCACGGCATATTTCTCGAATTTTCTAACCAATACAATCAACTTAGCGCTCCATAACCTTCTGTAATTTGAGCATTATCGCCATATTCAAGGGTTACCGTATGGCGCATTTAAGGGTTATGGTCAAATTTGAACGTTAGCGAATAGCGATAACCCTCAAATGTAGGGTTCACTAACTCTCAAAATTGCCCATAACCTTTGAATGTAGCATTCAGTAACCCTCGAAAACAGTGATAATCCTCAAATGTACCATTTGCTAACCCTCGAATTCGGCCATAACCCTTAAGCGGCATTCAGTAACCCTAGAATACAGCGATAGCCCTCGATGTAGCGTTCGCTAACCCTCAATTTGACGATAACCCTTGACTGCGGCAATCATTTTCGGAAACCCTCGAATACAGCGATAACTCTCGAATGTCGCACATCAAATTTGATGATAATCCACAAGTGTGGTAATCGATTTCAGTAACCCTTAAATTTAATACGGAAGCCAGGCCATTGCCCAAGGAAAAGTTAGTGTTTCAACATGTTTTGGTGAAATGTAAGTGTTCCCCCAACCATTTCGCAGGTCCAAGAGCAGTTTACAGTACGTTACTAAGGGAACAAAGGTGGGTACGTAAATTTGGGGGCAGATTTTTAGGTTTTCAAGCTGGTGTTTAGGGTTTGGGGGGGGTCCCCTACATTATATGAGTTTTTCAATTTGGGGGTGAGATACCCTTTAAAGGGTATCTCCACCCCTAAAATAATATTTTTTCCCCCCATAAATTTAATATAACACTTTGAGTTACATCAGAGTCAAGTCAAGCTAATACAATCTATGACACCAATGCAAGCATGTGTAAGCTGTTTGTTGTTGTTTAGCAGATGAAAAACCACAGTTTCCATATTCTGACAAAGAAATATTACCTGCCCGACACTAATGATGATCGATTGTTAGGGCATGCCTCATTGAATCAGGTAAACAGAGTAGAATACAATTTCTGTTGATTAACAATTGTTTTAATAATATGCAAACCAGAATATCATTTAACTGCTTGTTTCAAAATACAATGCTGTATCGTCAATTCTGTCTTCATACATATTTAAATGGGAAGAGGAAAGCAAAAAAACGATATCAGACATATGTAAATACAGATTGTAGATTTTAAATGATATGCAAAAAAAAATAAACCAAAAGGTGTAATTGACAAAATGCGGTAGGTAGAATAAACTGGCTTTACTTGAAATGGAAATCTGTATCATTTAAACATGGATATAAACACAAAAATCATATTCCTTACCTATTCCCACTATCTGGGGGAATTGTGGTATTATCAAAATAGCTAAAGCGGCATGTTTATAATAAAGCTACAGTCATTATTGCTGGTCGTACATAAGACATCTTACCTCCCAATATTCCTATAATATTCATATACTGCCTGTGATGATCATTTTTTATATACTTTAAATCGCAAAAAAATGAGCCTCTCTCCCTCTTTCTCTAACTAGGGCACATTCACAAGCATTTTTTTCAACTAGAGACAGCGGCTAAAGCTTTGCATTTTTCTTCAAATTATATATTTACATTTCATTTTTTTTATATTTTTTTTATTATATAATTTAAAGGGACACTATACTGAAAAAATGACTTTGCCTCATCTTAATCTATAATTGAATACATGTAAGTAGCACATCCAATGATTGTGTGTGTTGCTGCATGCCTTCAATCCAGCACACATTTTTTTTAGGAGCAGTATCCCTCTCCCTCTTTTAACCACTCCCACTTCTATCCGACCTGATTTCCCCCCAACGTCAAGCCTGCACACAGCACACAGCATTCCAACTGTCAAAACTCTGTCACCATTCAGCTACAGTAAAACTACTCACAGAAGAATAGTTTTTGAGAGCAAGGAACTTGATTGACAGCTGAAATAAAGAAGTTTTAGATTGGATATCTAAAGAAATAGGGGGCAAATCAACAAAAAAATGATACAGTGGTGGTTGGGGAGATGATAGTTTCCAGTTATGGTCAATTTAAAACAACCTATTTTTCAGTATGATGCCCTTTAAAGTCAGACTTTTGATTTAGTGACCCTTTATGCATGGAAGAGTTAATGTTCTCAGTCAGGAAAAATAAAAAAGGCGGCGTAAATATGTTAACATGGAAGCTGAAGAAGAAAAGGGGAAATTATGAATATATGTTGATCTGTGTAAGGGAAGTCACCCTGATTATTAATCCATTTTCTTGCATGAATAAACTTATCAGTTACAAGTATTTCTCTACAGTGAATTATTTGTCATGAAGAACACTGTAAAAAAAATGTGCTGAAAAGTAACTCTAAAGGGGACCCTAAGTGTAATATTTCCAGTGCTTTCAAAGTGATCCAAATATATGGTTAAAAGAGAAAATATTCTATATTGTACTATGCCCTGTAATGAAATATGAGCACATGAAAGCCCTAAATTTGAAAGTCAATATGCAATTTCTGCATTTACATTTGCACTTGTCAGCTTTGGAACATGCATTGCATACTAAGTCAGTTGAGAAAATGGTGTTACAATTACCTCCAGCTCAATGCGATTAAATTCATCAAAGCATGCCCAGGCTCCAGACTGTGCCAGACCTTTGAAGAATTTCCCCTAGCTTTATAGTCTAGTCCATCAGAGCAGTTAAAAACAACACACTTAAAAAGAAAAATAAGTCAGTAAGGGTTTATGTTTTTATGACATTATAAAGTTATTGCAAATAATTTTGAAAACTGTAGTTAAATAAATCAAACCAGAATAAAGAACTGCATTATTTTTTTTATGGACACATTTGTCTATTCAATACATAAAGGAGGCCTTAATCAAATAAACACAGTATATTGCACTGCAGAGTAATATATGCATTCAGAGAGAAACAGAAGAAGAATTGGTTCAGCCCTTAATGCTATGTACACACCATGCAATATTTCAGCCAAATCGACTGATAGTTCAGTGTATGGATCATCAGGCCGTTGAAATCGGACATGGAGGAAAACATGTCCGATCGTTGGTTCCTCTATGGACCACACGCTCGGTCGCGGTAAACTGTCAGACGCTGCCACTATTGCCGTGACCCATAGTCCTTTCTCCTGGCAGACCGGTCGAAATAGCTGAATGGTCAGTCGGAGGAACCATTGCATGATGTGTACCAAACAGTAATGCCTCTAAGTTCCGTGTACTCTCCTGCTTGAGCTCAAACAGTAATGCCTGTGAGTTCTGTGCACAAGCGTGTGCACGGAACTCACAAGCATTACTTTTGAGGCTCAGCAGGAGAAAGCAGAGGAAATCTCAGGGGCGGAGCTTAGCATTCAGCAAACCAGTAACAAGATGTCAGCAACTTCCAAGGCACAAAGCTAGGCTCTGGAGGGGCATAGGTAAAAAAAAAACATGGCAACGGTATTTTTAAAGCTGCAGCTTCCAAATGAACATAACTTGATTTTACAGTGCACTTATCCTTTAACTCCTTAAACTAGAACATCTGAAAAAACAGCCAAGGTCACCAGCTGAGAGTAAAACTTTCCAAGCAAATCCTACACAAAAGTGTTAAAGAGAAAAAATGTTTCACTATAGCAGGTAGTCCAATCACTACACCACACTCATCTCAGGAGACAGGAACCTCTGCAGCATCTTGCAGAGAAGGGAAAATCCTTCTAACAATTTCTTAAATTTAGCAGAAATTTTTCCAGGAGGTGTAATTTTAGCTCTTCTGTACCATTTTATTAAAGATTAAAACTAACTGCCTAAATGTATTGGTAGATGGCGTATGAAATAGGTAAGTATGACCTGAACCCTGTTTCAGTAGAAACGTCCTGTTTTGCCATTGAAATGTTGTGAATGTTGAAACTGAGTCTCAATACAGTAATGTAGTGTTTTCAATGTGAAATTCAGCTTTGACTGCTGCAAATTGTGCATCTGTTCCCTGGCCCCACCGGCAGAACGATCTGATAGGTTTGTGCATCCTTAGTTAAAATCACTATAAGAGCCATAATGTAAATAAAGCCATGTTGCGGGAAAATGTGTCATAAATTTTATTCATAAATTTTTTCTGGTAAAAAATTTTTTTGACACATGCAGGAAAACAGAATCTCCCTCTGTTCCAAAACAGTGGACCAAAAAGAAGTGACATTATTTTTTCTTTAAGTTGGGATCTTTACTTTGGAATAGACATACAGTACAGTATATGTATAGTAATCACGTTCAGCCTGTCTAGTCTGCTGAACAGTGGGATATATCATGTCCCTGGTTTACATTAAAAATTCTGTAACTTAGCCTCATATTTTATTCAATGTGCCGTTGGTTCTGTCAGTTAGTAGATCCATCAAATTTATTTGACAATAAAACAAAACCTGTTAAGTTCCGGCCACATCAAAACATCATGCATATTAACAGACATGTGAATACTGTTTGGGGGTCCCATTTAGGAAGGTGGGGGTGAATTTAATAACTGCATTTTCACTTCATTCTATGCCTGCTTCTTTACATGCTGTAACCTCTATTCATCGAGTCCCTTTCTCTATCAAGTCCAGACTTTCTAATCCTAAAATGGTTTCTAAAAGTACTATTTTTATTATTTTACGCAATTGTTTTTATTTATGCTTTTATATTCTTATATATTCAAGCAAACATTTCAACACCTTATATTCTATTGAGACATGCAACATTGAACAGATATATATATCTCAAGGAGGAAGTGACACTGCTGCACCTGGCAGAATGAATTATTGTATTGAGCGTCACTGGCAAAACGTGACACTGGACACTGAAGAATCAATTATTTAGACAAACTGACACTGGAAACAAGTGATAGAAATGAACATTAAGTAATCAATGCATTAGCCTGTCTTGTCACTGGTTACAAATTATGCTACTGAGGACTGAATAATCAATTAATACAACTTGGTGACCCCAGCAAAGCAGAATAATTCATTATTGCAATGACCTGGACAATGAAAAAAGAATCATTATTGTACATTGTACTGAATGTATAGTATGCAAAAAACGTAAGCTGGGCACACACAGGACAGATTTTTGAAAAATGACAGAAAAGATCTGCAAGATCCTGTCTGTCTTTTTCAAAGATCAAGATACACACAGTCCAGAGAATGCTCAGGACTGGAGAATGGAGAATGCTCAGGACTGTGTGTTTCCCTCAACCGCTGCAAACTCCCCTATAGGGAGACTGCCACAGCTGAGAGAAACTACGGTCTTTCCTGAATGGCGCCGGCGACTGAAACGTTCAGTGAATGCGCGCTTGTTCGGGAAAGCAGCCACACACAGTGCATATAAATCCCGATACCATCGGATCAAGGTTTTGTGGCTTATCAGTATCGTGTGTACCTAAAAACAGATTTTATCTAACTGCAGAACCCATTGAAAGCGAAAATCTGACTGTTTGCTGCATAATAGCACAAACAAAGTTTTTCACCCCTTACCTGTACAGCACCTAATAGTGTGTAGTAAAACTAACATGCTACTTAAAATCACTGCTGCATTTCTAAAACTATTGGAAAACACTAGCGTTCCCTCCAGTGAATATTCATATAGAGCCATTAAAATGGGATTGGTGTATTGTATTATGTTCTTAAAACTAATTTGGTGCTAATTTTTCCCCAACCAATCAGATGTTATTTAACATTTGAAAGCTAATCTGATTAGTTGGGGCAAAATTAGAACCATTTTTACGATAAGAACTTTTATTGAATAACCCTGTATATACTTCCTCAGAGGTAATGATTGAAAGCAGTTCTTGGTGCATCTCCCCCTGTTTGTTTTAGAATGACCATGTTAAGAGATAGAGATGGTCGAACTATTGAAAGTTCGGTCTGTTTTCGAATTTCGAACATTGTAAAAGTTCGAAAGTTCGAAAGTTGAAAACGGACCCCTTAAAGTCTATGGGAGGAAAATAGTTCGAAAAGTTCGAGTCAAATACAACTAAAATATTAATGGTAACTTAATGTAAATGGCTGTGGGACCTGGGAAATGGTCTGGGGAGCATGTTCCAATATCCAGCTTTCGTAAAATCGATTTTACTCTCACGCGCGCTACTTTCGAGCTTTCGCGTTCGAACATTCGAGGTAACATGGACATTTTACTCCAGATTCGATGCTCGCTATAGGCTTTAATGGAGACTTTACTCGCAGATTCGATGTTCGCGCCTAGATACCATGTACATTTTACTCGCGGATTCGACCGTTCGAACATTCAAACATTCGATAAATCATCGAAAGTCCGGGAAATATCGAAAGTCCGCGTCCGAGATAGTTGAGAAGTCCGGGTCGTTAAACGCTAACAGTTCGGCTCGAACTCGGGTTCGAGTTCTATGCCATCCCTAGTTAAGAGATGGACTAGAACTCGAATTCGAAGTTCTTCTGCGCTTGCCTCTGTACTTTCTCACCATGGAAAGCTGTGGCTGACTTTCACCAATAGACTGATGTGAGAAGATATGAACCCGAGTTCGAGCTGAACTATTCGAGTTTGAACGGACTTGTACATCCCGGACCCTGATTTTCAATATTTTCCGGACTTTCGTAATTATCGAAATTCGATAATTTGAATTCAAGGCATGCGAATATGCGAATAAAATGTCTATTATACCTTTTCGCCAGTATCGAATCCGTGAGTAAAATGTCTATTATACCTATTCGCAAGTAATATTGAATCCGCTAGTAAAATATCTATTATACCTATAGCGAGTAAATATCGAATATCCAATCCGCAAGATAAAATGTCTATTATACCTATACGTGATTAAATATTGAATTCTCAAATCTGCGAGTCATTCATGGGATAATTATCGACATTCGAACACAAGAGCTCGAAAGTAGCGCGTGTGAGAGTAAAATTGAGTTTTCGAAAGTCCTGCATATTCGACGTGTTCCCCCAGACCATTTCCCGGTCCCACAGCCATTTACATTAAGTTACCATTGATATTTTAATGTATTTCATTCGAACATTTCAAACTATTTGACTCCCATTGACTTTAATGAGTCCGTTTTCTAACTTTCGAACTTTCCATATAGTTCGAAAGTTCGAAAACAGACTGAACTTTCATAAGTTTGGCCATCTCTAACCATGTTTCGGGTAATTATACCATACTGTATATTGCGGACAGTTAATTCTTATTACTGAGACATAGAACTTTATTGGGAAATCAGCACTTACTGCAATTATATTTTGGTGTATATATTTAAGGGCGTAATGGCCCTTAAATATATATAAGTATATCCAATAAGTGTTAAGTCACGCTGCCCAATGTATTATTGGGATAGTGTGGGTTTACCACTAATATTGCGCTGCCTTTGCTATTTCCAAAACTTTAGGAATAGCCTACATTATTACAATAGGCTATGCTGCGCTAAGTAAAGTTTTGCCTGTCGTGTAGTGCAAAACTTAATGGTGGTACAAAGGTGAATCCTACCTGACCGTGATACTGTGATGCAGTAATGCCACAAAGGGATTTACTGCATTGTGGGAATTCAGGAAGGTAAGATGCACTGCTTCACATATAGCATCACCCCCTTAGTCTTAAAGGGCATGTCCACCCCCAAAACTATAATCCCCCCACTACTGGCCCATTGTGTAGTGTGTAGTTAATCCCTACTCACATCCAGCTCCATATGGTTCTCCTGTAGTCCCCCCCAAAGTCCCAAAAACTGTCCAGGAGGATAGCAGAGTCCATATAGATGACTCCTCCCCCTCCCTCCTCCTTCCTCCCCCCCCTCTCCCTCCCTCTCCCTCCGATTAGATTCCTCCCCCTACCATAAAACCTTTTACCAAACATTCCCCCTGTCCCCCCAGCCCCAACCGCTCTATTAGAATTATCAGAAAATGCCCAGAGCATTACTTACCTTCCCTCTTGCCTCGCCGCACTGACTCCTGGCAGCCCGTCGGTGTATTGGCTGCAGCTCAGCCAATCGCAGAAGCGACTGCCGGTCCGCCCCCCTGCTTGCATTTTCTGCAAGCCAGGGCCTGGCACGGCGAGCGAGGAAAGAGGGAAGGTAAGAAGGTAAGTAAAGTTGGGGCATTTTCTGATATTAGTAATATAGCGTTTGGGGTTGGGGGACAGGGGGAATGTTTGTGAAATTGTTTTTGAAGGGTGGACATACCCTTTAAAAGAAAGATTTGATTTAGGTTATTTATAAAAGTTCTATCGTTTAAAATGGTGCCAATTTTGCCCCAACCAATCAGAGTGTAGGTTTCAAATGTAAATAAGATCTGATTGGTTTGGACAAATTAGCAGCATTTTAACGATAAGAACATTTATTGAATCTCCCTGTTGTGCTTTCTCATCGACTGACGTTTTATGCAGTCTCCAGTCAAAACTATTAGAGGCTGATGGAATAAAAGGTGCACAACATTAATGTGCAGCAACAAATCAGATGTAGCTTTTAACTGGGTTTGTTTCAGTTAGATAACATCTGATTGGTTGCTGCAAATTAATAGCACGGCATTTTTTTGCACTTTCATTGCATCAGGCCCTTAATGCCTACAAAGTAAAAAATATTTTAATGATTCCCTTCTTCTTTATTTATTTCCTATTTGGTTAAATGCAAAAGGGAATAACGTTAGTGCTACACTGTATTTTAAATGCTTGTTTGATTTCAATAATGCAGATAATGAGAATTTTTTTAATATAAATGGGATGCAAGGCATCATTACTTTTTGGGGATATAGGCAAATACCATTATAGGACAAGACTATCACTTTAAATATAATGAATATTTCCCCTTAACTAATTTAGCTATTTATAACGGTACTGTACGATGACAACAATTTATAATCTACAAGCTTGTCTTGGAAAAACAAATATGATGTGCATGTTACATAAATCAATTAAGCATGTTATTTATAAAGTGATACTTCAATATGTGAACCATCAGAACCATACACATCTTATCATACATAAATAGTATGATACAAAAGTGATAGAAAGCTAAATAAAATGTTTGTATCCATTCATTGATTAATCTAAGTTTTCCTAATCATATCCTTTCCATTGGTGCCTGTACCTGCTTTGCTATGCTCTTGCCAAGTCTTTGCATGTTTCGTTTTTCCTGTGCCTGCAGGTCCTTCAGGAGCACCACCAAGATTTAGCTGCAGGGCCCCATTAATGTTCTGAAATAAAAGAAAGTTTGATTCTAAATTATGAATAGCTATACAGTAAAAAAAATCACCCAATAGGCATTCATTTTCAACAAGTATTCCTGTATAAATCTTCTAGAGACCCAGAATTTAGCTGCCCATATACTTCTTCAATATTAAATAACATTGAATTGATTGTACATTGAAACAGCAGTTTCACCTGCTAACATTCTGACAATCTTTCCCAGCTGGATCTATATTTGCAATTGAAAGTATGTCCAAAATATCAGTCGCAAAGATATCGTCCCAGGTGGTTGTCAAAACATCAAAGGAACATCGAGAGGTAAATTTCTAGTGTGGGGTCAGATTTATTTGCCTATTTTAAAGTTTAGTTTCAGGAAAGGCTTGGAGGTTAGCCAATAAGGTGAGGCTTTCCAAGGTCATATCAAGATGAGACATGAGCTACATCTGACAATATGTTCTGAAAAAAAATTGCAGATTGAATTTGTGCACTAGAGACAAATGACTTCAGTTAAATGAGAATTGGAAATCAGTATCAAGTGTCAGTGTTTATTCATGGCTTTCATGGTAATGGAAAGAGAGCCAAATGAAAGGCAGGCACACACAAAAACAGCAGCGCAACCAATCACATCCCATATGTAATCGAAAAATTTACATTTTTACATTAACATTTAGCCATATTTGTATGTTTTCTGCAAAATGTAATTTAGTGGGTTGGAGAATAGAATGCAAACTTTTCAGGTATTGTTATTCTTCAGTCAAAAAATACTGAAATTGGACTACATATTACATGATTGGTAGCTGATTCCAGGCTATGTTGACCCCTCTATGCTTTTAAAAGCATGTATTTATAAGATCATTTAAGAATCTGACTCTGCCTTGGTATAAGACAATGGGCTTAAGCACACAATGAACGGGATTGACATTTCGAGCGATTTCGACATTTCAATCAAATCTCTCAAAATGTCAAATCCTGTTTTCCATTTTCCGATCAACCACTCGACATTATTGGAAAATCAGGATCGGGCCTGGTGGAAAATTTTCCAACGACCCATCCTCTGTCCCATCTCTCGCAAGTTTCAACCTGATATTTGCAGAAAGATCAAGGCCTCAAGGTTCTTCCCATCGGATTTCCGATCATTGCCTTTGATTGGAAATCCAATTGGAAGAAAGTCTGCCCGTGTATGGCTAACTTTATAATGATAAAGAAAACTCAATAGCTCCTTTTAAAAACAAAAACATCTCCTTTTATATTATTTCAGCTTAAAGAAAAAAAACAAAAGGTAAATAAATAAACACCAAACTCTGTCCTTAAAGTCTTTCCTATTTTATATTCCCTAGTGAGCCTTTTAACAACATTACTGCCAAGAATTTATATAAATGGATAAAATGTTTTCGGTTGGAATATGGGTTCTATTACAAAGCATAGCAATGTGCACGAATATTTGAAGAAATAAACAAGTTATTTACAGTACGCACTCACCCTTTTATCAGTTTAAGCTTTTGCAATTATAATCGTAACAGAAGAACCATAATATTGTAGGTACTAAATAAAAATGTCTTTATCATTCAGCATCACATATTAAATCTGTGTTTTATTGAGCCAAGCTAATTTTAATTCTCAGGAAAATTATATATAGATATTGGAGATATAACTAATTTTAATACATTATTCTTTTTTCTTATACCCCGCGCAATATATAAAATGCAACTGTTAAGTCAGCCTAAAATTATTACTTTGCCTTTTTTATGTAAAAATCAAAACTCAGGAGCTCTGCTGTCTTCAGTTAGTTAACTAGCTAAAAAAAGGGCTTTATGTGCCCATTTATTGTAGTCATACGACATACTGTTGTACAGCAGCGGCTGTAATATTTATCATACAGTTTCTTTCCAATTTTATCCACAAGAATTTCACATACTGTAACTGACCTTATAAAGTGCTTTGAATGACAACAAATTGTTTACTGCACTGCGAGAAATTAATGTGACTATCATGGGAGCTCTAAGATATGCAATGCTCCTGAATGAGTGGTAAGCGCAACTTAAAAGCGCAACTGTGGTCTCCAAACAAGTTGAGTTAAATGAAAGGCCACTTCATCAACCACCTCTTTACGTGCTCCACAGCCCAAGATATAATGAAATTACTGACCAGAAAGTTAATGGGTGGGAGGCTGACATATGACATTCCTAAGGCTGCTCCTCCACTTTGCTGCCTCAAGCACAGATTCAGACTTCAGTGTGTGATGGAGACAGGAAGTCCCTCTCCCTCCCTGCAGTGTGAAGATCTCCACAGAGAAGGTAAGGGAATCTACAGAAGGAAACAATAGTGGAGGCGCACTCTTGTCCTAACAGTGGGTGCAGATACCTCAAATGGTTCTCCCTCAAGCTAGAAATATCACAGCAAAATAAAAAAGGCTGAGGATCGCACTCTAAAAGTTTATAAGTTTATTGTGAACCACACATCACACAAACACAACAGTTCGGGAATAAGGTGACCCCTTCTTCAGGTGTCACCTGAAGAAGGGGCACCTTATTCCCCCAAAACATTGTGTTTTGTGTGATGTGTGGTTACAATAAACTTATAATCTTTTGAAGGAAATTTACACAGCCCTACTCTCCCACTATGTGAAACAGCCTTTTCAGGCAGAGTTCACACTCTGTTCTCACTCTGCCTGAAAAGGCTGTTTTTACCAGTTTTCTGTAGGGGTGTGTGTCTGAGGTCCCCGGCACCCACAAGTGGGCGAGGCTACGGCACCCAGAGTGGGCGAGGCTACGGCACCTATAAGTGGGCGGGCCACGTGGGTCTGTAAGGGGGGCCCTGCAAATGGAGAGTCCATGGGGTCAATGATTGGGAGGGACCAGGAGGGCTTGCAAGAGGAGGGGGCTGCAAGGGGGAGGAGAGAAACAGGGCAGATTGACTGTTATTCACTGACATAGTTTCAGAGCAGGAAGCAGGAGTGCAGGGGACCTGGTGATGCTGTTGCCATATCACAACAAACATATAAATATCTTCAAAACTATGCAAAATAAACAATGAAAATAAATTGCAAAAATTTTCAGGAAAGCAATCCTATCAATTTACCTAAAGTCATTTTTGGACCACATTTCCCCTTAACCCTTTCACTGCCAGGAGATTTTTGATTTTTTTTTGCGTTAACTGCCAGAAAGAATTTTCAGGATTTTGTCCTTATCGCTTTTAGACTATTTTACGTAGAAACCTTGCAGTAAATCCGGAATTATACAATTGTTTTTTTCAGCACCAAGTTACATTAATATGGTAAACAAATTTTGTAACTTTCTGAAATTTTACTGGAATTAGGTAAAAATATGTAAAAAAAAATGAAAAATTTTGCAAATTTTCAGGATTTTTTCCCATTTTACTTATAGTTATCTTAAGGTTACACACAAAAATCTTACTGTTTCTAAAAGCTCTGATACTCCGAGTACAACGATACCAGATATATGTAGGTACCCCACTTTTTCCTGTAAGAGACACCCCCCAAACTAAAACTGCACCTCCTAGAATATTACACACAATTAAAATGTAGAACCACTACTGACATTAACATAGATATATACCAAATTACTAAAATATCCCCACAAGTGAGATATTTTAGAAACTACACACCCCGCAGGATTTTACGAGTGAGATAAGTTTCGATCAAATCAGATGATACCCGACGCAGCTCTCTCGTCAAATTGTAAGTTACTTTCTCACATTTTCCTTTTTTTCCTCACTGTAAAATCAGAGACAAATCAAATGCGAATTTCAGCTAAAAACTGTGGAGGAAAGTTCAAACGCATCTCAAATATGAAAGCCTAACCCCTCCCGAATAAAACGGTATGCACATTCATGGGTGTACCCAGAGACATGGCTGCCCAACTAACCCAGAGCGTGACCAGTGCCAATGCAGTAGCAGCAAAAAAATTTAGCCAGTTTGGTATTTGAACAGTCTGCAGTTTTTCCCACAAAACACCCCCCCAACTCAAAATACCCCCCACAATATATATTCCTGAAATCTACACACCTTCAGCTATGTAACGCTGTAGTTCGTTCATTCATACCATCAATGGTGTGGGCGCAGTTCTTCGTAGAAGTTTGCACTTTTACGAATTTTAAAAAAAAATGAACATCAAACAACGTTCAAAAGGTCGAAATCATGCCAAACCCCATGGAATGTAAAAAAAAAGTAACAAATATCAATCTCAACACTGTCCTGAATCAAACGGTTGCCATATGTGTGGTTACACACGCGGTCGTGGAAGCGAAAAGCCCAAAGTGAGACAATGCACGATGGCTCAGAAACAGCGAAAATATTTAGCCAACTCTGAATTTTGGACAGTCTGCAGTTTTTTCCACAAAACACCCCCGTAACTTAGACAATAACCCCCACAAACTATATATTCCTGAAATCTACACCCTTCAGCTATGTAACGCTGTAGTTTGTTCATTCATACCATCAATGGTGTGGCGCAAGTTCTTCGTAGAAATTCGCACTTTTCTGAAAAAATGACAAAAAACACTTCAAAGGGTAAATCATGCCAAAACCTGATGGAATCTAAAAAAAAGTTACTAAATATCAATCTCCCAAATGTCCTGAATCAAACGGATTGCCATATGTGTGGTTACCACAGCGGACGTTGGAAGCGAAAAAGCCACAAGTGAGACAATGCACAATGGCTAGAACAGCGAAAATATTTAGCCAACTCCGAATTTTGGACAGTCTGCAGTTTTTCCACAAACACCCCCCGTAACTTAGAAATAACCCCCACAAACTATATATTCCTGAAATCTACACACCTTCAGCTATGTAAGCTGTTGTAAGTTGTTCATTCATACCATCAATGGTGTGGGCGCAGTTCTTCGTAGAGTTCGCACTTTTCTGAAAAAATGAACAAAAAACAACTTCAAGGTAGAAATCATCCAAACCTGATGGAATCTAAAAAAAGGTACTAAATATCTCTCCCAAATGTCCTGATCAAACGGTATAGCCATTGTGGTGGTTACACCCGGACGTGGAAGCGAAAACACAACAGTGAGACAATGCCCGATGGCGTCAGAAACAGCGAATATTTAGCCCAACTCCGAATTTGGACAGTCCGCAGTTTTTTTCCACAAAACCCCCCCGGTACCGTAGAACAGACCCCACAAACGAGAGGAGCGAGGCCGGAAAGGAACACCGGCAGCGAGGGGAACGGTCTTGAAATCATTTACATACGTATACATTTATGGCATTGGTTGTTGCAAAACGTCAGCTACCCTAAAGCTGACCATACACTGCAAACTTACCTACTGACATTCCCATGACATTCTTCTGACATTCACGTGATGTCATAAAAATATCCGGCCCAATTTTTTTATGGTAGGGGGAGGGATCGCAAAACGGGAGGGAGAGGGAGGGGGAGAAGGGCTGCAGTATGCATGCCAAACTTCTCCCGGAGGCCAGATAGGAGGCAGAGTCCTATATGGACTCTGCTATCCTCCTGGTGGGCAGTTTTTGGGACTTTGGGGGGGACTACAGGAGAACCTTATAGAGCTGGGATGTGAGGTAAGGATTAAACTACACTACATGATGGGGCCAGTAGTGGGGGGGATTATAGTTTTGGGGGTGGACATGCCCTTTAATTTTTTTTTTGAGAAGGAGAGGATGAGCTGTCACCTTTGACAGACATCTTTGAATCATTTGATATCAGCTCTAAAGGGGCCCATACACGATGCAATTAAATTGGTTGAGGAACTACTGACCAGATTTAAATTGGAAATGATCGTCGTACAATCGGACATAAACAAACAAGATAAAATTGTTGCCATTGCTGTGTACAATCTGGCATTAATAGGCAGATATGATTGTGTAAGATATAAATTGTTGCAGAATAGTTGCAACCAGGATCGAGTCGGAAGAAGTTTGTTGGACAATCATCCATACACATTAACAATTTCGTTGTAGCAGATAAAAATCTTCCGTCCTGACCGATCACCTTCACATTCAATCAGATCTTCTCAATTTAATTGCACCCGACTTTATCTATACCATAAACGAAACAATTGATGTACATTGATGCCTATCTCCCTGAAATGTATTTCTTTTTGTGTGTTAATTTTCAGTTGAGTGCCAAATTAGTGGCAAGTTCTTCTTCCATGCCATTTTCACAGTCATACATATCAGTTATTTCTCATTTCGAAAAGTACAGTATTTAGATATCGGTTCTACTTTTATTTTGATTTGCTCTAGATCAAACTAATTTTGTGGAGGTTTGTAGAAAACAATAAAAGTTTTTCTTTTATTGATTTCTACAAACGCCCACAATGTCATGATGACACTATTAAAGAGCCATGAGTAGGGCCTCTAAACACTTGTCTAATAAAGAGTTCTTTCAATAGACACTCAAAAGGTCCCTCAGACTACTGCCATCTGCAGAGCTTATAGACTATATCACACAGCTACTCTTTAAAGTCTCTGAACAATAGGTATGGACTAGAACTAGACTAGATTTTATTAGTTCGGACAAACTCTGACATTTTTAAATCTCTTTTTAGCAACTATTTAGCAAATACGAACTTTCGGATTTTCCAAACTCACGGGCATATTTCTCGAATTTTCTAACCAATAACAATCAACTTTAGCGCTCCATAACCCTCTGTAAATTTGAGCATTATCGCCATATTCAAGGGTTACCGTATGGCGCATTTAAGGGTTATGGTCAAATTTGGACGTTAGCGAATAGCGATAACCCTCAAATGTAGGGTTCACTAACTCTCAAAATTGCCCATAACCTTTGAATGTAGCATTCAGTAACCCTCGAAAACAGTGATAATCCTCAAATGTACCATTTGCTAACCCTCGAATTCGGCCATAACCCTTAAATGCGGCATTCAGTAACCCTAGAATACAGCGATAGCCCTCGAATGTAGCGTTCGCTAACCCTCAAATTTGACGATAACCCTTGACTGCGGCAATCATTTTCGGAAACCCTCGAATACAGCGATAACTCTCGAATGTAGCATCAAATTTGATGATAATCCACAAGTGTGGTAATCGATTTCAGTAACCCTTTAAATTTTAATACGGAAGCCAGGCCATTGCCCAAGGAAAAGTTAGTGTTTCAACATGTTTTGGTGAAATGTAAGTGTTCCCCCAAACCATTTCGCAGGTCCAAGAGCAGTTTACAGTACGTTACTAAGGGAACAAAGGTGGGTACGTAAATTTGGGGGCAGATTTTTAGGTTTTCAAGCTGGTGTTTAGGGTTTGGGGGGGGTCCCCTACATTATATGAGTTTTTCAATTTGGGGGTGGAGATACCCTTTAAAGGGTATCTCCACCCCTAAAATAAATATTTTTTCCCCCCATAAATTTAATATAACACTTTGAGTTACATCAGAGTCAAGTCAAGCTAATACAATTCTATGACACCAATGCAAGCATGTGTAAGCTGTTTGTTGTTGTTTAGCAGATGAAAAACCACAGTTTCCATATTCTTGACCAAAGAAATATTAAACCTGCCAGCACACTAATGATGATCTGATTGTTAGGGCATGCCTCATTTGAATCAGGTAAACAGATGTAGAATACAATTTCTGTTGATTAAACAATTGTTTTAATAATATGCAAACCAGAATATCATTTAACTGCTTGTTTCAAAATACAATGCTGTATCGTCAATTCTGTCTTCATACATATTTAAATGGGAAGAGGAAAAGCAAAAACAGATATCAGAACATATGTAAATACAGATTGTAGATTTTAAATGATATGCAAAAAAAAATAAACCAAAAGGTGTAATTGACAAAATGCGGTAGGTAGAATAACTGGCTTTACTTGGAAATGGAAATCTGTATCATTTAAACATGGATTATAAACACCAAAAATCATATTCCTTACCTATTCCCACTATCTGGGGGAATTGTGGTATTATCAAAATAGCTAAAGCGGCATGTTTATATATAAAAGCTACAGTCATTATTGCTGGTCGTACATAAGACATCTTACCTCCCAATATTCCTATAATATTCATTACTGCCTGTGATGATCATTTTTCTATATACTTTAAATCGCAAAATAAATGAGCCTCTCTCCCTCTTTCTCTAACTAGGGCACATTCACAAGCATTTTTTTCAACTAGAGACAGCGGCTAAAGCTTGCATTTTTCTTCAAATTATTATATTTACATTTCATTTTTTTTATTATATTTTTTTATTATATAATTTAAAGGGACACTATACTGAAAAAATTACTTTGCCTCATCTTAATCTATAATTGAATACATGTAAGTAGCACATCCAATGATTTGTGTGTGTTGCTGCATGCCTTCAATCCAGCACACATTTTGTTTAGGAGCAGTATCCCCTCTCCCTCTTTTAACCACTCCCACTTCTATCCGACCTGACTTTTCCCCCCCAACTGTCAAGCCTGCACACAGCACACAGCATTCCAACTGTCAAAACTCTGTCACCATTCCAGCTACAGTAAAACTACTCACAGAAGAATAGTTTTTGAGAGCAAGGAACTTGATTGACAGCTGAAATATAAGAAGTTTTAGATTGGATATCTAAAGAAATAGGGGGCAAATCAACAAAAAAATGATACAGTGGTGGTTGGGGAGAATGATAGTTTCCAGTTATGGTCAATTTAAAACAACCTATTTTTCAGTATAGATGCCCTTTAAAGTCAGACTTTTGAATTTAGTGACCCTTTATGCATGGAAGAGTTAATGTTCTCAGTCAGGAAAAATAAAAAAGGCCGGTAAATATGTTAACATGGAAGCTGAAGAAGAAAAGGGGAAATTATGAATATATGTTGATCTGTGTAAGGGAAGTCACCCTGATTATTAATCCATTTTCTTGCATGAATAAACTTATCAGTTACAAGTATTTCTCTACAAGTGAAGTATTTTTGTCATGAAGAACACTGTAAAAAAAATGTGCTGAAAAGTAACTCTAAAGGGGACCCTAAGTGTAATATTTCCAGTGCTTTCAAAGTGATCCAAATATATGGTTAAAAGAGAAAATATTCTATATTGTACTATGCCCTGTAATGAAATATGAGCACATGAAAGCCCTAAATTTGAAAGTCAATATGCAATTTCTGCATTTACATTTGCACTTGTCAGCTTTGGAACATGCATTGCATACTAAGTCAGTTGAGAAAATGGTGTTACAATTACCTCCAGCTCAATGCGATTAAATTCATCAAAGCATGCCCAGGCTCCAGACTGTGCCAGACCTTTGAAGAATTTCCCCATAGCTTTATAGTCTAGTCCATCAGAGCAGTTAAAAACAACACACTTAAAAAGAAAAAAATAAGTCAGTAAAGGGTTTATGTTTTTATGACATTATAAAGTTATTGCAAATAATTTTGAAAACTGTAGTTAAATAAATCAAACCAGAATAAAGAACTGCATTATTTTTTTTATGGACACATTTGTCTATTCAATACATAAAGGAGGCCTTAATCAAATAAACACAGTATATTGCACTGCAGAGTAAATATATATGCATTCAGAGAGAAACAGAAGAAGAATTGGTTCAGCCCTTAATGCTATGTACACACCATGCAATATTTCAGCCAAATCGACTGATAGTTCAGTGTATGGATCAATCATGGCCGTGTATGAATCGGACATGGAGGAAAACCATGTCCGATCGTTGGTTCCTCTATGGACCACACGCTCGGTCGCGGTAAACTGTCAGACGCTGCCACTATTGCCGTGACCCATAGTCCTTTCTCCTGGCAGACCGGTCAAAATAGCTGAATGGTCAGTCAGGAGGAACCATTGCATGATGTGTACCAAACAGTAATGCCTCTAAGTTCCGTGTACTCTCCTGCTTGAGCCTCAAACAGTATGCCTGTGAGTTCCGTGGCACAAGCGTGTGCACGGAACTCACAGCATACTTTTTGAGGCTCAAGCAGGAAAGCAGAGGAAATCTCAGAGGGGCGGAGCTTAGCATTCAGCAAACCAGTAACAAGATGTCAGCAACTTCCAAGGCACAAAGCTAGGCTCTGGAGGGGCATAGGTAAAAAAAAACATGGCAACGGTATTTTTAAGCTGCAGCTTCCAAATGAACATAACTTGATTTTACAGTGCACTTATCCTTTAACTCCTTAAACTAGAACATCTGAAAAAACAGCCAAGGTCACCAGCTGAGAGTAAAACTTTCCAAGCAAATCCTACACAAAAGTGTAAAAAGGAAAAAACGATTTCATATAGCAGGTAGTCCAATCACTACACCACACTCCATCTCAGGAGACAGGCAACCTCTGCAGCATCTTGCAGAGAAGGGAAAATCCTTCTAACAATTTCTTAAATTTAGCAGAAATTTTTCCAGGAGGTGTAATTTTAGCTCTTCTGTACCTTATTTTATTTCAAAGATTAAAACTAACTGCCTAAACTTGTATTGGTAGATGGCGTATGAAATAGGTAAGTACTGACCTGAACCCTGTTTCAGTAGAAACGTCCTGTTTTGCCATTGAAATGTTGTGAATGTTGAAACTGAGTCTCAATACAGTAATGTAGTGTTTTCAATGTGAAATTTCAGCTTTGACTGCTGCAAATTGATGCATCTGTTCCCTGGCCCCACCGGCAGAACGATCTGATAGGTTTGTGCATCCTTAGTTAAAATCACTTATAAGAGCCATATAATGTAAATAAAGCCATGTTGCAGGGAAAATGTGTCATAAATTTTATTCATAAAATTTTTCTGGTAAAAAAATTTTTTTGACACATGCAGGAAAACAGAATCTCCCCTCTGTTCCAAAACAGTGGACCAAAAAGAAGTGACATTATTTCCTTTCTTTAAGTGTATGGATCAATCAGGGCCGTGTAAATCGGACATGGAGGAAAACCATGTCCGATCGTTGGTTCCTCTATGGACAACACGCTCGGTCCGTCTAAACTGTCAGACGCTGCCACTATTGCCGTGACCCATATGTCCTTTCTCCTGGCAGACCGGTCGAAATAGCTGAATGGTCAGTCAGGAGGAACCTTGCATGATGTGTACCAAACAGTAATGCCTCTAAGTTCCGTGTACTCTCCTGCTTGAGCCTCAAACAGTAATGCCGTGGTTCTGTGCCACAAGCGTGTGCACGGAACTCACAAGCATTACTTTTTGAGGCTCAAGCAGGAGAAAGCAGAGGAAATCTCAGAGGGGCGGGCTTAGCATTCAGCAACCAGTAACAGATGTCAGCAACTTCCAAGGCACAAAGCGGCTCTGGAGGGCATAGGTAAAAAAAAAACATGGCAACGTATTTTTAAAGCTGCAGCTTCCAATAGAACATAACTTGATTTACAGTGCACTTATCCTTTAACTCCTTAAACTAGAACATCTGAAAAACAGCCAAGGTCACCAGCTAGAGTAAAACTTTCCAACAAATCCTACACAAAAGTGTAAAGAGAAAATTGTTTCACTATGCAGTAGTCCATCACTACACCCCACTCCATCTCAGGAGCAGGCAACCTCTGCAGCATCTTGCAGAGAAGGGAAAATCCTTCTAACAATTTCTTAAATTTAGCAGAAATTTTTCCAGGAGGTGTAATTTTAGCTCTTCTGTACCTTATTTTATTTCAAAGATTAAAACTAACTGCCTAAAATATGATTGGTAGATGGCGTATGAAATAGGTAAGTACTGACCTGAACCCTGTTTCAGTAGAAAACGTCCTGTTTTGCCATTGAAATGTTGTGAATGTTGAAACTGAGTCTCATACAGTAATGTAGTGTTTTCAATGTGAAATTTCAGCTTTGACTGCTGCAAATTGTGCATCTGTTCCCTG
The DNA here is from genome assembly GCA_019447015.1 of Hymenochirus boettgeri. Lineage (NCBI taxonomy): Eukaryota > Metazoa > Chordata > Amphibia > Anura > Pipidae > Hymenochirus > Hymenochirus boettgeri. Next base: position 95,570,216 of record CM033471.1, on the reverse strand, counting down.
GCCCCACCGGCAGAACGATCTGATAGGTTTGTGCATCCTTATTGTTAAATCACTTATAAGAGCCATATAATGTAATAAAGCCATGTTGCCGGGAAAATGTGTCATAAATTTATTCATAAAATTTTTCTGGTAAAATTTTTTTTTGACACATGCAGGAAACAGAATCTCCCCTCTGTTCCAAAACAGTGGACCAAAAAAGTGACATTATTTCTTTCTTTAAGTTGCTGGATCTTTACTTTGGAATAGACATACAGTACAGTATAATTAGTATAGTAATCACGTTCAGCCTGTCTAGTCTGCTGAACAGTGGGATATATCATGTCCCTGGTTTACATTTTTAAAATTCTGTAACTTAGCCTCATTATTTTATTCAATGTGCCGTTGGTTCTGTCAGTTAGTAGATCCATCAGAATTTATTTGACAAATAAAACAAAACCTGTTAAGTTCCGGCCACATCAAAACATCATGCATATTAACAGACATGTGAATACTGTTTGGGGGTCCCATTTAGGAAGGTGGGGGTCTGAATTTAATAACTTGCATTTTCACTTCATTCTATGCCTGCTTCTTTACATGCTGTAACCTCTATTCATCTAGAGTCCCTTTCTCTATCAAGTCCAGACTTTCTAATCCTAAAATGGTTTCTATAAAGCTTATCTATTTATTATTATTTTACGCAATTGTTTTTATTTATGCTTTTATTATTCCTTATATATTCAAGCAAACATTTCAACACCTTATATTCTATTGAAGACATGCAACATTGAACAGATATATATATCTCAAGGAGGAAGTGACACTGCTGCACCTGGCAGAATGAATTATTGTATTGAGCGTCACTGGCAAAACGTGACACTGCTGGACACTGAAGAATCAATTATTTAGACAAAACTGACACTGGAAACAAGTGATAGAAATGAACATTAAGTAATCAATGCATTAGCCTGTCTTGTCACTGGTTACAAATTATGCTACTGAGGACTGAATAATCAATTAATACAACTTGGTGACCCCAGCAAAGCAGAATAATTCATTATTTGCAATGACCTGTGACAATGAAAAAAGCATCATTATTGTACATTGTACTGAATGTATAGTATGCAAAAAACGTAAGCTGGGCACACACAGGACAGATTTTTGAAAAATGACAGAAAAGATCTGCAAGATCCTGTCTGTCATTTTTCAAAGATCAAGATACACACAGTCCAGAGAATGCTCAGGACTGGAGAATGGAGAATGCTCAGGACTGTGTGTTTCCCTCAACCGCTGCAAACTCCCCTATAGGGAGACTGCCACAGCTGAGAGAAACTACGGTCTTTCCTGAATGAGCGCCCGGCTGACCTGAACGTTCAGTGAATGCGCGCTTGTTCGGGAAAGCAGCCACACACAGTGCATATAAATCCCCGATACCATCGGATCCAACGGTTTTGTGGCTTTATCAGTATCGTGTGTACCTAAAAACAGATTTTATCTAACTGCAGTAACCCATTGAAAGCGAAAATCTGACTGTTTGCTGCAAATTAATAGCACAAACAAAGTTTTTCACCCCTTACCTGTACAGCACCTAATAAGTGTGTAGTAAAACTAACAATGCTACTTAAAATCACTGCTGCATTTCTAAAACTATTGGAAAACACTAGCGTTTCCCTCCAGTGAATACTTCATATAGAGCCATTAAAATGGGATTGGTGTATTGTATTATGTTCTTAAAACTAATTTGGTGCTAATTTTTCCCCAACCAATCAGATGTTATTTAACATTTGAAAGCTAATCTGATTAGTTGGGGCAAAATTAGAACCATTTTTTACGATAAGAACTTTTATTGAATAACCCTGTATATACTTCCTCAGAGGTAATGATTGAAAGCAGTTCTTGGTGCATCTCCCCCTGTTTTGTTTAGAATGACCATGTTAAGAGTAGAGATGGTCGAACTATTGAAAGTTCGGTCTGTTTTCGAACTTTCGAACTATTGTAAAAGTTCGAAAGTTCGAAAGTTCGAAAACGGACCCATTAAAGTCTATGGGAGGAAAATAGTTCGAAAAGTTCGAGTCAAATACAACTAAAATATTAATGGTAACTTAATGTAAATGGCTGTGGGACCTGGGAAATGGTCTGGGGAGCATGTTCCAATATCCAGGACTTTCGTAAAATCGATTTTACTCTCACGCGCGCTACTTTCGAGCTTTCGCGTTCGAACATTCGAGGTAACATGGACATTTTACTCGCAGATTCGATGCTCGCCTATAGGCTTTAATGGAGACTTTACTCGCAGATTCGATGTTCGCGCCTAGATACCATGTACATTTTACTCGCGGATTCGACCGTTCGAACATTCAAACATTCGATAAATCATCGAAAGTCCGGGAAATATCGAAAGTCCGCGTCCGAGATAGTTCGAGAAGTCCGGGTCTGTTCAAACTCGAACAGTTCGGCTCGAACTCGGGTTCGAGTTCTATGCCATCCCTAGTTAAGAGATGGACTAGAACTCGAATTCGAAGTTCTTCCTGCGCTTTCCTCACCATGGAAAGCTGTGGCTGAGTTTCACCAATAGACTGATGTGAGATAGATATGAACCCGAGTTCGAGCTGAACTATTCGAGTTTGAACGGACTTGTACTATCCCGGACCCTGATTTTCAATATTTTCCGGACTTTCGATAATTATCGAAATTCGATAATTTGAATGTTCAAGGCATGCGAATATGCGAATAAAATGTCTATTATACCTTTTCGCCAGTATCGAATCCGTGAGTAAAATGTCTATTATACCTATTCGCAAGTAAATATTGAATCCGCTAGTAAAATATCTATTATACCTATACGCGAGTAAATATCGAATATCCAATCCGCAAGTAAAATGTCTATTATACCTATACGTGATTAAATATTGAATTCTCAAATCTGCGAGTCATTCATGGGATAATTATCGAACATTCGAACACAAGAGCTCGAAAGTAGCGCGTGTGAGAGTAAAATTGAGTTTTCGAAAGTCCTGCATATTCGAACGTGTTCCCCAGACCATTTCCCAGGTCCCACAGCCATTTACATTAAGTTACCATTGATATTTTAATTGTATTTCATTCGAACATTTCAAACTATTTGACTCCCATTGACTTTAATGAGTCCGTTTTCTAACTTTCGAACTTTCCATATAGTTCGAAAGTTCGAAAACAGACTGAACTTTCATAAGTTTGGCCATCTCTAACCATGTTTCGGGTAAATTATACCATACTGTATATTGCGGACAGTTTAATTCCTTATTACTGAGACATAGAACTCATTTATTGGGAAATCAGCACTTACTGCAATTATATTTTGGTGTATATATTTAAGGGGCAGTAATGGCCCTTAAATATATATAAGTATATCCAAATAAGTGTTAAAGTCACGCTGCCCAATGTATTATTGGGATAGTGTGGGTTTACCACTAATATTGCGCTGCCTTTGCTATTTCCAAAACTTTTAGGAAATAGCCTACATTATATACAATAGGCTATGCTGCGCTAAGTAAAGTTTTGCGCTGTCGTGTAGTGCAAAACTTAATGGTGGTACAAAGGTGAATCCTACCTGACCGTGATACTGTGATGCAGTAATGCCCACAAAGGGATTTACTGCATTGTGGGAATTCAGGAAGGTAAGATGCACTGCTTCACATATAGCATCACCCCCTTAGTCTTAAAGGGCATGTCCACCCCCAAAACTATAATCCCCCCACTACTGGCCCCATTGTGTAGTGTAGTTTAATCCCTACCTCACATCCCAGCTCCATATGGTTCTCCTGTAGTCCCCCCCAAAGTCCCAAAAACTGTCCACCAGGAGGATAGCAGAGTCCATATAGGACTCCCTCCCCCTCCCTCCCCCTCCTTCCCCCTCCCTCCCCCTCCCTCTCCCTCCCTCTCCCTCCCGATTAGGATTCCCTCCCCCTACCATAAAAACCTTTTTACCAAACATTCCCCCTGTCCCCCCAGCCCCAACCGCTCTATTAGAATTATCAGAAAATGCCCAGAGCATTACTTACCTTCCCTCTTGCCTCCGCCGCACTGAACTCCTGGCAGCCGCGTCGGTGATTGGCTGCAGCTCAGCCAATCACAGAAGCGACTGCCGGTCCCGCCCCTCTGCTTGCATTTTCTCGCAAGCAGAGGGCCTGGCAGCGCGGCGGAGGAAAGAGGGAAGGTAAGAAGGTAAGTAAAGTTGGGGCATTTTCTGATATTAGTAATATAGCGTTTGGGGTTGGGGGACAGGGGGAATGTTTGGTGAAAATTGTTTTTGAAGGGTGGACATACCCTTTAAAAGAAAGATTTGATTTAGCGTTATTTAATAAAAGTTCTTATCGTTTAAAATGGTGCCAATTTTGCCCCAACCAATCAGATGTTAGGTTTCAAATGTTAAATAAGATCTGATTGGTTTGGACAAAATTAGCAGCATTTTAAACGATAAGAACATTTATTGAATCTCCCTGATTGTGCTTTCTCATCATTGACTGACTGTTTATGCAGCTCTCCAGTCAAAACTATTAGAGGCTGATGGAATAAAAGGTGCACAACTATTAATGTGCAGCAACAAATCAGATGTCAGCTTTTAACTGGGTTTGTTTCAGTTAGATAACATCTGATTGGTTGCTGCAAATTAATAGCACAGGCATTTTTTTGCATCTTTCATTGCATCAGGCCCTTAATGCCTACAAAGTAAAAAAATATTTTAATGATTCCCTTCTTCTTTTATTTATTTCCTATTTGGTTAAATGCAAAAGGGAATAACGTTATGTGCTACACTGTATTTTAAATGCTTGTTTGATTTCAATAATGCAGAATAATGAGAATTTTTTTAATACTAAATGGGATGCAAGGCATCATTACTTTTTGGGGATATAGGCAAATACCATTATAGGACAAGACTATCACTTTAAATATAAATGAATATTTCCCCTTAACTAATTTAGCTATTTATAACAGGTACTGTACGATGACAACAATTTATAATCTACAAGCATTGTCTTGGAAAAACAAAATATGATGTGCATGTTACATAAATCACATTAAGCATGTTATTTATCAAAGTGATACTTCAATATGTGAACCATCAGAACCATAACACATCTTATATCATACAATAGTATGATACAAAAGTGATAGAAAGCTAAAATAAAATGTTTGTATCCATTCATTGATTAATCTAAGTTTTCCTAATCATATCCTTTCCAGTTGGTGCCTGTACCTGCTTTGCTACTGCTCTTGCCAAGTCTTTGCATGTTTCTGTTTTTCCTGTGCCTGCAGGTCCTTCAGGAGCACCACCAAGATTTAGCTGCAGGGCCCCCATTAATGTTCTGAAATAAAAGAAAGTTTGATTTCTAAATTTATGAATAGCTATACAGTAAAAAAATCACCCAATAGGCATTTCATTTTCAACAAGTATTCCTGTATAAATCTTCTAGAGACCCAGAATTTAGCTGCCCATATACTTCTTCAATATTAAATAAACATTGAATTGATTGTAACATTGAAACAGCAGTTTCACCTGCTAACATTCTGACAATCTTTCCCAGCTGGATCTATATTTGCAATTGAAAGTATGTCCAAAATATCAGTCGCAAAGATATCGTCCCAGGTGGTTGTCAAAACATCAAAGGAACATCGAGAGGTAAATTTCTAGTGTGGGGTCAGATTTATTTGCCTATTTTAAAGTTTACGTTTCAGGAAAGGCTTGGAGGTTAGCCAATAAGGTGAGGCTTTCCAAGGCTCATATCAATATGAGAGCATGAGCTACATCTGACAATATGTTCTGAAAAACATTGCAGATTGAATTTGTGCACTGAAGACAAATGACTTCAGTTAAATGAGAATATGGAAATCAGTATCAAGTGTCAGTGTTTTATTCATGGCTTTCATGGTTAATGGAAAGAGAGCCACATGAAAGGCAGGCATACAACAAAACACAAGCAGCAACCAATCACATCCCATATGTAATCGAAAAATTTACATTTTTACATTAACATTTAGCCATATTTGTATGTTTTTCTGCAAAATGTAATTTAGTGGGTTGAGAATAGAATGCAAACTTTTCAGGTATTGTTATCTCTTCAGTCAAAAAATACTGAAATTGGACTACATATATACATGATTGGTAGCTGATTCCAGGTCTATGTTGACCCCTCTATGCTTTTAAAAGCATGTATTTTATAAGATCATTTAAGAATCTGACTCTGCCTTGGTATAAGACAATGGGCTTAAGCACACAATGAACGGGATTGACATTTCGAGCGATTTCGACATTTCAATCAAATCTCTCAAAATGTCAAATCCTGTTTTCCATTTTTCCGATCAACCACTCGACAATGTTTATTGGAAAAATCAGGATCGGGCCTGGTGGAAAATTTTCCAACGACCCATCCTCTGTCCCAATCTCTCGCAAGTTTCAACCTGATATTTGCAGAAAGATCAAGGCCTCAAGGTTCTTCCCATCAGATTTCCGATCATTGCCTTTGATCGGAAATCCAATTGGAAGAAAGTCTGCCCGTGTATGGCTACCTTTATAATGATAAAGAAAACTCAATAGCTCCTTTTAAAAACAAAAACATCTCCTTTTATATTATTTCAGCTTAAAGAAAAAAACAAAAGGTAAATAAATAAACACCAAACTCTGCTCCTTAAAGTTCTTTCCTATTTTATATTCCCTAGTGAGCCTTTTAAACAACATTACTGCCAAGAATTTATATAAATGGATAAAATGTTTTCGGTTGGAATATGGGTTCTATTACAAAGCATAGCAATGTGCACAGAATATTTGAAGAAATAAACAAGTTATTTACAGTACGCACTCACCCTTTTATCAGTTTAAGCTTTTTGCAATTATAATCGTAACAGAAAAGAACCATAAATATTGTAGGTACTAAATAAAAATGTCTTTATCATTCAGCCATCACATATTAAATCTGTGTTTTATTGAGCCAAGCTAATTTTAATTCTCAGGAAAATTATATATAGATATTGCAGATATAAACTAATTTTAATACATTATTCTTTTTTCTTATACCCCGCGCAATATATAAAAATGCAACTGTTAAGTCAGCCTAAAATATATTACTTTGCCTTTTTTATGTAAAAATCAAAACTCATGGAGCTCTGCTGTCTTCAGTTAGTAACTAGCTAAAAAAAAGGGCTTTATGTGCCCATTTATTGTAGTCATACGACATACTGTTGTACAGCAGCGGCTGTAATATTTATCATACAGTTTCTTCCAATTTTATCCACAAGAATTTCACATACTGTAACTGACCTTATTAAAGTGCTTTGAATGCACAACAAATTGTTTACTGCACTGGAGAAATTAATGTGACTATCATGGGAATGCTCTAAGATATGCAATGCTCCTGAATGAGTGGTAAGCGCAACTTAAAAGCGCAACTGTGGTCTCCAAACAAGTTGAGTTAAATGAAAGGCCACTTCATCAACCACCTCTTTACGTGCTCCACAGCCCAAGATATAATGAAATTACTGACCAGAAAGTTAATGGGTGGGAGGCTGACATATGACATTCCTAAGGCTGTTTCTCCACTTTGCTGCCATCAAGCACAGACTCAGACTTCAGTGTGTGATGGAGACAGGAAGTCCCTCTCCCTCCCTGCAGTGTGAAGATCTCCACAGAGAAGGTAAGGGAATCTACAGAAGGAAACAATAGTGGAGGCGCACTCTTGTCCTAACAGTGGGTGCAGATACCTCAAATGGTTCTCCCTCAAGCTAGAAATATCACAGCAAAATAAAAAAGGCTGAGGATCGCACTCTAAAAGTTTATAAGTTTATTGTGAACCACACATCACACAAAACACAACAGTTCAGGGAAATAAGGTGACCCCTTCTTCAGGTGTCACCTGAAGAAGGGGGCACCTTATTCCCCCCAAACATTGTGTTTTGTGTGATGTGTGGTCACAATAAACTTATAATCTTTGAAGGAATTTACAGCCCTACTCTCCCACTATGTAAAACAGCCTTTTCAGGCAGAGTTCACACTCTGTTCTCACTCTGCCTGAAAGGCTGTTTTACTTTTCTGTAGGGGTGTGTGTCTGAGTGTCCCACGGCACCCACAAGTGGGCGAGGCTACGGCACCCAGAGTGGGCGAGGCTACGGCACCTATAAGTGGGCGGGGCCACGTGGGTCTGTAAGGGGGGCCCTGCAAATGGAGAGTCCATGGGGTCAATGATTGGGAGGGACCAGGAGGGCTTGCAAGAGGAAGGGGGCTGCAAGGGGAGGAGGAGAAACAGGGCAGATTGACTGTTATTCACTGACATAGTTTCAGAGCAGGAAGCAGGAAGTGCAGGGGACCTGGTGATGCTGTTGCCATATCACACACAAACATATAAATATCTTCAAAACTATGCAAAATAAACAATGAAAATAAATTGCAAAAATTTTCAGGAAAGCAATTCCTATCAATTTACCTAAAGTCATTTTTGGACCACATTTCCCCTTTAATTCCTTGCATATGTTGGCTAAATGGGTAATGCAGATATGGCATGCCATTTCAGAACTTTTTTAAAAAGGCATTGCACAGAGAGCCACTCTCTGAATATAAAATTGCAATTGCAATCACACCGGGGAGCTGATAGTGGCCAGTTGGTGAGCTCTAGATGCAAAATTTACAATATGCGTCCAGTATTCTGCTACCATTTGTAAATGAGTCCCTGAGTGTCTGAATTTATGTATTTTCAATATGTCATATTATTCTTGGTGACCTCTAAGTTATCCAAAAGTTTTAATGCATTGTATATATTACACAATTCATTGCAAAGTAAATGTAACTATACAGAATAATATAGCACTCTCTTGATTCCCAATAATTCCACCAAAACCCCAAATCTGTGCATGTGGAGTGAATCTGCTAAAATGTATTAGCAAGGAGAGATAAATAACCACCCACCTTGACTGGAATTTATGAATTCATGGCCAGTTTTTCAATTAATACTGTTCAGAAATGATTGTGATTGCACAATTGTTGTCTAATTGGAGAACAATCTAAATGAATACATGCTTTTTCAATGTTATAATATATATGTGTCACTTTCTACAAAGGTAAATACAGAACTATTGTCCAGATCACACACTGCTTTTCAAATGTTAACCACACGTGTTATATGAGAGGTACAGGATTTGCATTGTTGTCCAACTTAATTTTAAATACAAACATATCTTTTAATTATGTCTCACTTAACTTTGGGAAGAGTTAAATATCTCTTCTAAAATATGGTGGTTATGCCAGTCTGAAAGGATATGGGGCTTATTGCTAATAATGATTCCACAAAAAATGATTGAATGAAAAAACATGATAGAAATAGAATATTACAGAATACAACAGAAAGTAAAATAAAACACCTCTGAATGTCATATTTTTCTTTTTGTTTGCATTATTATATACTGTAAAATGGTATTCAGAGTTAATTTATTCTAAACATATGTTTAGATGACAAGAAAATGGTTTAGAAAATACAGAAAAAGAATGTTTAGTCAGGTGTTCATTTTAAGATTTCTCTTGGTTATTTCTTTTCAAAAAAACACCAAGCAGAACAGAATAAATAATTCAAAGTAAGAGTATAGTAGTCTAATGGGTTTAAATGTTTCTATTTTTCAAATTTCCTTAAATCTGGGGGCAGCATGTACGTCATATTCGGAGTTGGGCTATGGTTTAAATGAGAGCTCAAACATCGCAAGCTTTGTGTTTCAAACAAGGAGATTCAATAAAAGTGCTTATCGTTTAAAATGGTGCTAATTTTGCCCCAACCAATCAGATCTTATTTAACATTTGAAAGCTAACATCTGATTGGTTGGGGCAAAATTAGCACCATTTTAAACGATAAGAACTTTTATTGAATAACCCTGAAAAGTGTTTTATATCGAACAAGATTGGTATTAGATATTTGCAATAAAAGTTGGTTGATTAGGATATAACCACCTCTATTTCATTAAATAAATACTGAAATTTTAGCTTGGCCATTTATAAAAGAAAAAACTACCCTCAGTTTAGTTAAATAAATCTCTTAAGCTTTATAAATAACCCACATGCCACATTATGCATTCACACGTTTGCTTTAAGTGAATGTTTTCTGTTTTATTTCCATTTAATATTTCTCCACCTTTGGATGTTAAATCTCTTAATGTTTTATACTATCTTGGCAGGAAAACATTTTATTCCTGTTTAAGCAAAGGTCAGCATGCATTGTGTTAAAAAAATAGTGGTGAATAAATGGCTGTTCGACCATAAAAGACAGGTGGTATTTGAATCACTCGTCTTTTGTAATTTTGAAGCTACTTTAAATGTATTAGCTCTGCCAGAGACAACAAATCACAAACAAACTTGCCGTCTGCATATACAAGGCTACATTAATTGTTGTCTGGAAATGGGAGAATGGCGTTATTTTAGAAAGACACCAAAATACTTCAAAAGAAATGTTATCTGGCAAGGGGCATTTTTCTCCGGTCCCTAGGGTGAATAATGATACAGCCTTTATTTCAGTTAAATGTTTTGTTGACAACTTGGATTAAAGTTTTATTAATTGTTTATAGTTGATGTGAAATGGGACAAGTAGGCAAACTTTTAGGCAATAAGTTTGACTTTTGTAGAAATAATGTAAATTTTAGAAAAGTATGTCAATGTCTGGGTACTACAGAAAAATACATGGGGTACATAATGCTTTCTGTCATTTTTTAAAAGCCTGGGCAGTAAGGAGTTTCCAGGCCCTATGGTTAATTAATTGATGGTTCTACAGTTTCTAGTACTGTACATTTTATAAGCCCTAATATGTAAGCTTTTCTCCCAAGAACACTTTTATATTGTAAGATTCTTCTTTACTACGTTGCATTCACAAGTGGATTCAATAATTAAGGAGGCTTCCATGCTGTTGCAAGTACACATACAGGGAAATTCAGTAATCAGATGTTAGCTTTCAAATGTTAAATTAGATCTGATTGGTTGGGGAAAAATGACCACCATTTATAAGGATAAGAATGTTTATTGATTCTCCCTGTTAGTGTTCAAACAACCTTATGAGAATGTGCACCTATTGGGTACAATCCCTGACCACATTATTCACTATCTCTATATTTTCTATACAGATGTCCCCACACTAATATGGAAGTCCCTGTTAAGACTTTTTTCCAGCCAGAATGAAGAAACAATACAAAATAGTCAGCTGATTTCACTGTTTTTTTAGTTGTTTATATTGTTCCAACATTTCTAAATGTAGCTGTTTTTATTGTGTGGTTCAGCAGACTGATAATTTACATAATATCATATATAAATATTAAAACCCACCAATATAGCCCACACCCACTCCTAAATGTTATAACCAGTATAAACCACCATTATCCAATATATGCTAAAACTCCTATGTGTATAAGTAATATACTATAAGTATATATGCTATAGTATGTATACACAGATAAGAAAGCAGAGGGTCACAAAAGCCAACAGGTAAGTACACCATGGAATAGAACGGTTGTCGAAGGTGAGGGGGAAAGAAGGATACATAGTTTCACTTTTGCTTTTTGTTTTTTGGCCGGCACTTTAATAATATGGGCAAGTAAGCCTTGCAGTATTTTGTCTGTTAATTATTTATGGTCTCATAAAAGTCAACTGCATGGCTTATAAAAGTGGTGTTGATCAGGGTAAGTATAGCAGCTTTTAGGTTTTGGGGGGCGCTCTGCATAGAACGTAGATTGTGTTTCTCCCATACTCCCACCCTTACATAATTTTAAAGACATACAGTATTTCTATTTACAATTATACATCAAAGAGTAAAAGAGAAAATCTCTCAGTGGAAACTGTCTGCTGTGGCCTCCATACAAGTACTGTACAATATATTGATAAGAGCTCTCTCAAATTTCAAACAAACCTATGATGATGTCTATAGTTTCTCTAAATCTTAAGTTATAGGCTTGTAAATTTACTTTTCTCGTCTGCCCTGTCTGTCCGAGTGTGTGGCAGGCACATGATGAGCTGTGTAAAAAGCCCTAAACCTCCAAAATAAATCTTTTCTGAAGCTACTTACAGACCCGCAACCATTCTTGGTCCTTTCCTCAACCTATGGACACTTTAGGGAGATAAAAAATTGGCTTGTGGCTAGCATTGAAAATGATTCAGAAGTTTGGGTTATGCTGCAGATGATGATGTTCTATCCCCCAGTGTGCATGCTCCAACCTGAGAGTTAGGGGCAGACCAGTGGTGTTTGTGATGTCACAGCTCACAGTACTGGCAGAAAAAACACTGCTGTAACATTGGATAGACTGCAGCTATCGGCATGATTCTGGAGTAATTTTTAAGATAGAAGTGTGTTCTTTTTCCATTTAGCATTATACGTAAATTGATAAACATACAAATTCACAAATATACCTTTTTAGTATTATTAACCCATAGGTCTTCTGTATTTTGAAAGGACATGTGGCAATCCACATTGGGCCTAAGATCAATACTGTGGGCAAGGTGACAGTTCTACTTATTATGCTTATTTAATAATGCTCAGTAAGAGCAAACAAATATAATACAAAAAAATTATTTCTACCTGAAACACCGATCTGTAAGAGGTGTAAGGACAAGTCTCCCAGAGTTGCCTAAATATTCATATCCATATGGCACACTTGTTGTAACCATCCTCACAATAATGTTTTTATCTTCCCAATAATATCTTAGTTGTGCAATCCATAAGAAATCAGAGATACTGGTAATTATCCGTGTACTAAGACTGGATACGACATCTCGAGCTGTAACAGAGAAGTACATTTATTTTGTGAAAGAAAGCAGCATTACCAATTTGGGAGACAAGCCATCCATTATGCTCTAAAGTTAAACATCTGTATATGCATGCACAACGAATAAATTGTTATCAAGATACCGACATTTCGGTCATTTCTGTGTGTATTAAGCTTAGTTTAGTTTCTACACTTTTGGAATAGCAGAGTTTCTTAAAATAAAGAAATTCTGGTTTATTTTTACATTTTTGGGTTACATTGCCATGTAAAAAAAATAAAATGCTAAAAATCAATTTACGAGGCACAGAAATGCTCTAACACCAACCAATGATATAAGATATCAAGATGCAAGTGGATAAAAAAAAATAATAAATTATAATTATAGATAGAAATTTTTTACAATAAATTTGTAAAAATCTATTACATTTTACATTTCATATGATTTGGTACCATGATTGGCTAGATGTTATCTATTTTGGCTTCAACTCAGATGTCACTGAAATTAATAGATAAGGGCAAAACATATCTAAGAAAGAACATGGTCATCTTGGTCAAGTCTAAAACGTCACCAGTTAATATAAAAATACAGGAAATTATAAAAATGCTGAGTAAGGTAAATTATTAGCTAATGGTGACAACACGTGTTTCCCTTCCAATTCCCCTTCAGAGACTTCTAACATTGAAATTGCACTTTAGTGAGGATCAGCACTATTGCACTCGTGTTTATACATTATTTAATGTATTTAATGATTTCTGATGCATGTTCAAAGAACTTATCCATGGGTTTATGAATAATCAATAAAAGTAATGACCTGTTTAGCTAGTTCACATAGAAGTACGCTTGCACTAATGACTGAATTAAAAAATAAAACAAATTCATTTAAGCAAAGTAGATCTAGTACAGATACAATTTAAAGGCCACACATAAAAATGTTTATAATTAAACATACAAATTGAAATTATTCAAAATGTGAATAATGCTTTGATTTTCAAATCATATCCCTCTAATGGATTTTAAACTACTGAGCAACTAGCCTATTAGTAATAAGTTGGTTGTTGGTATTTGTGATTTGTAAGGCTGCATGTTTGCTAAGTTTGATGCAACATATTTTAAAGAAGAACTAAAGGGTTAGACTAATTGCTCTCCTCCATAAAGTACAATTACAGTTATGGCTAAATCTGGGTAAACACAGTACAGATTTATAGCCAATGGCAGATAGATTCCTTGGCTATAGATATGGGTACACACAGTTCTTACGTTGTCCATACAGATTGTATAAGGAGATCTTATGGATCGCCAGCGACTGCTATTGGCCAAAGAAATAATTGGTTGCAGCTGACAGGGTGTGATCAGTTTTAATTGGTATTATGTGTACCTACATTCCCCATAAAATTCTGATCCCCTTGGACAAAGTGTAATCAGCCTTTAATCACTACTGTGTCTATACACAGTGTTATGCTATGTTACACTATTGTATGCACAACAAGAGGAAACATCACACTTCCAATGTAATGCAATGTTTCCCTCGTGTTGTGCATTGCCACTGCTATTATTCAATGGAACAGCAATGTGCTGTCACATATAACTACTGCATGCAGTGCTTTGTTTTTAAAGGGTATCTCCATTCGGAAAATACACTGATAGGTTAATTGAAGAACGGAAAGTAAGACATACCGTATATACTCGAGTATAACGAGTTTTTCAGGCTGAAAATCAGCCTGAAAACTCGGACTCGGTTTATACTCAGTCAACCACTTACCTGGGCATTCCGGCACCGCGCGATCTTTTTCTGTACTGGCGCGCCGGTCTGACGTCACTGCCCGGCGCCAAGCCCGGCGCCGGGCATGGACGTCAGCCGGCGCGCCAGTACAGGAATGCGCGCGCGGCTGCCGGAATGCCTGCCAGAATGCCGAGAAGAGAGCCCAAGGAGAAGAGAGCCCAGAGAAGAGCCCACAGGGAAGAGAGCCCCAGGGAGAAGAGAGCCCACAGGGAGAAGAGAGCCCACAGGTACAAACTGAACTGGGTGGAGGGGGAGGGTGGCATTCAAGATGTTTGGAAACTACAACTCCCAGCATGCTTTATTAGCTGGGAGTTGCAGTTTCCAAACATCTTGAATGCCAAGTGAGGGTGGCATTCAAGATGTTTGGAAACTACAACTCCCAGCTAATAAAGCATGCTGGGAGTTGTGTTCCAAACATCTTGAATGCCACCCTCACTTGGCTTTCAAGATGTTTGGAAACTGCAACTCCAGCTAATAAAGCATGCTGGGTTGTAGTTTCCAACATCTTGAATCCAAGTGATTTGGCATTTCTACCCTCGGTTTTTACTCGGGTCAACAAACTTTTATTAGGATTTTTGCTGAAATTGGGCACGTCGGTTTATACTCGGGTCGGTTTATACTCGAGTATATACGGTAGCTGTAAGATATAAGACGGATGATGATCGAACATGGCGGAAAACCACATTAGATCATGCGGCCCTCTATGGAACGCACGGTCGGTCATGGTAAACGGACGGCTGCGGCTACTATTGACACACACAACGATCATTCCTCCTGGCCAACCAGTTGGAAGAGCCGAACAGTCGGTCCGGAGGAACCTTTGCATGGTGTGTACCATGCTATAGCTGTACCTACTGTGGCTATGGACCAAAAATACCAGAGCTCCAGGGCTACATTAAGAGGTAAAAGTTAACGTCTGAGTTAGATATATAACTAAATGCAGCAACATTAGTTGGCTTAAGCAATGTTATATTAAAAGGTGTGTCCACCTCCAAAACTTAAATTTACTGCTGGACCCACTGTGCAGTGTTCACAAATCTTTACCTTATTCCTCTCTGCTGCTTATGGTTCTCCTGCAGTGTCTGTTCAAACTCCCCTTCTCAATACAGTAATGTAAAGTGTTTCAATGTGAAATTTCAGCTTTGACTGCTGCAAATGATGCATTGTTCCCTGCAGCCCCACCGGCAGAACGATCTGATAGGTTTGTGCATCCTTAGTTAAAATCACTTATTAAGAGCCATATAATGTAAATAAGCCATGTGCGCAGGGGAAAATGTGTCATAAATTTTATTCTTAAAATTTTTTGACGTTAAAAAATTTTTGACACATGCAGGACAAACAGGAATCTCCCCTCGTTCAAAACAGTGGACCAAAAAGAAGTGACATTATTCTCTTTCTTTAAGTTGCGGGATCTTTACTTTGGATATGACATACAGCTACAGTATAATTAGTATAGTAATCACGTTCAGCCTGTTAGTCTGCTGAACAGTGGGATATAATCATGTCCCTGGTTTACATTTTTAAAATCTGTAATTAGCCTCTTATTTTATATCAATGTGCCGTTGGTTCTGTCATTAGTAGATCCATCACAATTTATTTGACAATAAAACACAAAACCTGTAAGGTCCGGCCACATCAAAACATCATGCATATTACAGACATGATTGTGAATACTGTTTTGGGGGTCCCATTTAGGAAGGTGGGGTCTGAATTTAAAACTTGCATTTCTCACTTCATTCTATGACCTGCCTTCTTAATGCGTAACCTCTTATTCACTAGAGTCCCTTTCTCTATCAAGTCAGACTTCTAATCCTAAAAGGGTTTATTAAAGCTTATCTATTTATATATTTTACGCAATTGTTTTTATTATGCTTTTATTATTCCTTATATATCAAGCAAACATTTCAACACCTATATCTATTGAAGACATGCAACATTGAACAGATATATATATCTCAGGAGGAGGAAGTGACACTGCTGCACCTGGCAGAATGACTTATTGTATTGCAGCGTCACTGGCAAAACGTGACATGCTGGACACTGAAGAAGAATCAATTATTTAGACAAAACTGACACTGGAAACAAGTGAGAAATGAACATTAAGTAATCAATGCATTAGCCTGTCTTGTCACTGGTTACAATTATGCTACTGAGGACTGAATAATCAATTAATACAACTTGGTTGACCCAGCAAAGCAGAATATCATTATTTGCCAATGACCTGTGACAATGAAAAAAGCCTTCATTATTGGTACATTGTACTGAATGTATAGTATGCAAAAAAAACGTAAGAGGGACACACAGGACAGATTTTTGAAAAATGACAGAAAAGATCTGCAAGATTGTCTGGTCATTTTTCAAAGATCAAGATACACACAGTCCAGAGAATGCTCAGGACTGGAGAATGGAGAATGCTCAGGACGTTGTGTTCCTCACCGCTGCAAACTCCCCTATAGGGAGACTGCCACAGCTGAGAGAAACTACGGTCTTCCGAATGAGGCGCCGGGACTGACCTGAACGTTCAGTGAATGCGCGCTTGTTCGGGAAAGCAGCCCACACACGTGCATTATAAATCCCCGATACCATCGGATCCAACGGTTTTGTGGCTTTATCAGTATCGTGTGTCCTAAAAACAGATTTTATTCTAACTGCAGTAAACCCATTGAAAGCGGAAATCTGACTGTTTACTGCAAATAATAGCACAACAAAGTTTTTCACCCCTTACCTGTACAGACACCTAATAAGTGTGTAGTAAAACTAACAATGCTACTTAAAATCACTGCTGCATTTCTAAAACTATGGAAAAACACTAGCGTCCCTCCGTGAAACTTCATATAGGATAAAATGGGATTGGTGTATTGTATTATGTTCTTAAAACTAATTTGGTGCTAAATTTTCCCCAACCAATCAGATGTTATTTAACATTTGAAAGCTAACATCTGATTAGTTTGGCAAATTAGAACCATTTTTTACGATAAGAACTTTTATTGAATAACCCTGTATATACTTCCTCAGAGTGTATGATTGAAAGCAGTTCTTGGTGCATCTCCCCGTTTGTTTAGGAAGACCTATGTTAAGAGTAGAGATGGTCGAACTATTGAAAGTTCGGTCCGTTTTCGAACTTTCGAACTATTGTAAAAGTTGAAAGTTCGAAAGTTTGAAAACGGACCAATTAAGTCTATGGGAGGAAATAGTTCGAAAAGTTCGAGTCAAATACAACTAAATATTAATGGTAACTTAATGTAAAGGCTGTGGGACCTGGGAAATGGTCTGGGAGCATGTTCCAAATCAGGTCTTTCGTAAAATCGATTTTACTCTCACGCGCGCTACTTTCGAGCTTTCGCGTTCGAACATTCGAGGTAACATGGACATTTTACTCCCAGATTCGATGCTCGCCTATAGGCTTTAATGGAGACTTTACTCGCAGATTCGATGTTCGCGCCCCTAGATACCATGTACATTTTACTCCGCGGATTCGACCGTTCGAACATTCGAAAATTCGATTAAATCATCGAAAGTCCGGGAAATATCGAAAGTCCGCGTCCGAGATAGTGGAGAAGTCGGGTCCGTTCGAACTCGAACAGTTCGGCTCGACTCGGGTTCGATTCGAGGTCATGCCATCCCTAGTTAAGAGATGGACTAGAACTCGAATTCGAAGTTCTTCCGCGCTTTCCTCACCATGGAAGGGGGCTGAGTTCACCAATAGACTGATGTGAGATAGATATGAACCGAGTTCGAGCTGAACTATTCGAGTTTGAACGGACTTGTACTATCCCGGACCCTGATTTTATTTTCTGGACTTTCGATAATTATCGAAATTCGATTATTGAATATTCAAGGCTATGCGAATATGAGAATAAAAGTGCTATTATACCTTTTCGCAGTATCGAATCCGTGAGTAGAAATGTCTATATACCATTGCATAGTAAAATCGAATCCGTAGTAATTTAATGTCATTATACTATACATGGTAAATATCGAATATCCATCCGCAAGTAAAATGTCTCATTTACCTATACGTGATTAAATATTGAATTCTCAATCTGCGAGTCATTCATGGGATAATATCGAATGTTCGAACACAAGAGCTCGAAAGTACGCGGTGTGAGAGTAAAATTGAGTTTTCGAAAGTCCTGCATATTCGACGTGTTCCCCAGACCATTTCCAGGTCCCACAGCCATTTACATTAAGTTACCATTGATATTTTAATTGTATTTCATTCGAACATTAAACTATTTGACTCCCATTGACTTAATGAGTCCGTTTTTTCTAACTTTCGAAACTTCCATATAGGTCGAAAGTTCGAAAACAGACTGAACTTCATAAGTTTGGCCTCTCTAACCATGTTTTCGGGTTAAATTATACCATACTGTATAGTGCGGACAGTTTAATTCCTTATTACTGAGACATAGAACTATTATTGGGAAATCAGCACTTACGCAATTATATTTTGGTTTGTATTATTTAAGGGGCAGTTAATGGCCCTTAAATATATATAAGTAATCCAAAAAGTGTTAAGTACGCTGCGCCAATGTATTATTGGGGATAGTGTGGGTTTACCACTAATATTGCGGTTGCCTTTGCTATTCCAAAAACTTTTAGGAATAGCCTACATTATATACAATAGGCTATGCTGCGCTAAGTAAAGTTTGCGCTGTGTGTAGTGCAAAACTTAATGGTGGTACAAAGGGGAATCCTACCTGACCGTCGATACTGTGATGCAGTAATGCCCACAAAGGGATTTACTGCATTTGGGGAATCAGGAAGGTAAGATGCACTGCTTCACATAGCATCACCCCCTTAGTCTTAAAGGCATGTCCACCCCCAAAAACTATAATCCCCCCCACTACTGGCCCATTGTGTAGGTAGTTTAATCCCTACCTCACATCCAGCTCCATATGGTTCTCTGTAGTACCCCCCAAGTCCCAAAAACTGTCCACCGGAGGATAGCAGAGTCCATATGGACTCCCTCCCCCTCCCTCCCCCCCTTCTTCCCCGCCCTCCCTCTTCCTTCTCCTCCCGATTAGGATTCCCTCCCCCTACATAAAACCTTTTTACCAACATTCCCCCTGTCCCCCAGCCCCAACCGCTCTATTAGAATTATCAGAAAATGCCCAGAGCATTACTTCCTCCTCTTGCCTCCGCCGCACTGAACTCCCGGCAGCCACGTCGGTGATGGCTGCAGCTCAGCCAATCGCAGAAGCGACTGCCGGTCCCGCCCCTCTGCTTGCATTTCTCGCAAGCAGAGGGCCTGGCCGCGCGAGGAAAGAGGGAAGGTAAGAAGGTAAGTAAAGTGGGGCATTTCGTATTAGTAAATAGCGTTGGGGTTGGGGGACAGGGGGAATGTTTGGTGAGAAAATTGTTTTTGAAGGGTGGACATACCCTTTAAAGAAAAGTTGATTAGGTTATTTGATAAAAGTTCTTATCGTTTAAAATGGTGCCAATTTGCCCCAACCAATCAGATGTTAGGTTTCAAATGTTAAATAAGATCTGATTGGTTTGGACAAAATTGCAGCATTTTAAACGATAAGAACATTTATTGAATCTCCCTGGTTGTGCTTTCTCATCATTGACTGCACTGTTTATGCAGCTCTCCAGTCAAAACTATTAGAGGCTGATGGAAAAAAGGTGTACAAACTTTAATGTGCAAGCAACAAATCAGATGTTAGCTTTTAACTGGGTTTGTTTAGTTAGATAACATTGATTGGTTGCTGCAAATTAATAGCACAGGATTTTTTTGCATCTTCATTGCATCAGGCCCTAATGCCTACAAAGTAAAAAAATATTTTAATGATTCCCTTCTTCTTTTATTTATTTCCTATTGGTAAATGCAAAAGGGAATAACGTTATGTGCTACACTGTATTTAAATGCTTGTTTGATTTCAATAAATGCAGAATAATGAGAATTTTTTTAATTAAATGGGATGCAAGGCATCATTACTTTTTGGGGATATAGGCAAATACCATTATAGGACAAGACTATCACTTTAAATATAAATGAATTTCCCCTTAACTAATTTTAGCTATTTAAAACGGTACTGTACGATGACAACAATTTATAATCTACAAGCATGTCTTGGAAAAAACAAAATATGATGTGCATGTTACATAAATCACATTAAGCATGTTATTTATAAAGTGATACTTCAATATGTGAACCATCAGAACCAACACATCTTATACATACAATAGTAGTATGATACAAAAGTGATAGAAAGCTAAAATAAAATGTTTGTATCCATTCATGATTAATCTAAGTTTTCCTAATCATATCCTTTCCAATTGGTGCCTGTACTGCTTTGCTACGCTCTTGCCAAGTCTTTGCATGTTTCTGTTTTTCCTGTGCCTGCAGGTCCTTCAGGAGCACCACCAAGATTTAGCTGCAGGGCCCCAATTAATGTTCTGAAATAAAAGGAAGTTTGATTTCTAAATTTATGAATAGCTATACAGTAAAAAAATCACCCAATAGGCATTTCATTTTCAAACAAGTATTCCTGTAAATCTTCTAGAGACCCAGAATTTAGCTGCCCATATACTTCTTCAATATTAAATAAACATTGAATTGATTTAACATTGAAACAGCAGTTTCACCTGCTAACATTCTGACAATCTTTCCCAGCTGGATCTATATTGCAATGAAAGTATGTCCAAAATATCAGTCGCAAAGATATCGTCCCAGGTGGTTGTCAAAACATCAAAGGAACATCGAGGGTACATTTCTAGTGTGGGTCAGATTTATTGCCTATTTTAAAGTTTAGGTTTCAGGAAAAGGCTTGGAGGTTAGCAATAAGGTGAGGCTTTCCAAGGCTCATATCAATATGAGAGCATGAGCTACATCTGACAATATGTTCTGAAAAACATTGCAGATTGAATTTGTGCACTGAAGACAAATGACTTCAGTTAAATGAGAATATGGAAATCAGTATCAGTGTCAGTGTTTTATTCATGGCTTTCATGGTTAATGGAAAGAGAGCCACATGAAAGGCAGGCCATACAACAAAACACAAGCAGCAAACCAATCACATCCCATATGTAATCGAAAAATTTACATTTTTACATGTAACATTTAGCCATATTGTATGTTTTCTGCAAATGTAATTTAGGGGTTGAGAATAGAATGCAACTTTTCAGGTATTGTTATCTCTTCAGTCAAAAAATACGAAATTGGACTACATATATACATGATTGGTAGCTGATTCCAGGTCTATGTTGACCCCTCTATGCTTTTAAAAGCATGTATTTATAAGATCATTTAAAATCGACTCTGCTTGGTATAAGACAATGGCTTACAGCACACATGAACGGGATTGACATTTCGCAGCATTTCGACATTTCAATCAAATCTCTCAAAATGTCAAATCCTGTTTTCCATTTTTCCGATCAACCACTCGACAAGTGTTATTGGAAAAATCAGGATCGGGCCTGGTGGAAATTTCCAACGACCCCTCCTCTGTCCCAATCTCTCGCAAGTTTCAACCTGATATTTGCAGAAAGATCAAGGCTCAAGGTTTTCCCATCAGATTTCGATCATGCCTTTGATCGGAAATCCAATGGAAGAAAGTCTGCCCGTGTATGGCTACCTTTAAATGATAAAGAAAACTCAATAGCTCCTTTTAAAAACAAAAACATCTCCTTTTATATATTTCAGCTTAAAGAAAAAACAAAGGTAAATAAATAAACACCAAACTCTGCTCCTTAAAGTTCTTTCCTATTTTATATTCCCTAGTGAGCCTTTTAAAAAACATTAATGCCAAGAATTTTATATAAATGGATAAAATGTTTTCGGTTGGAATAGGGTTCTATTACAAAGCATAGCAATGCGCACAGATATTTGAAGAAATAAACAAGTTATTTACAGTACGCACTCACCCTTTTATCAGTTTAAGCTTTTGCAATATAATCGTAAAAGAAAAGAACCAAAAATATTGTAGGTACTAAATAAAATGTCTTTATCATCAGCCATCACATATAAATCTGTGTTTATTGAGCCAAGCTAATTTTAATTCTCAGAAAAATTATATATAGATATTGCAGATATAAACTAATTTAATACATATTCTTTTTTCTTATACCCCGCGCAATATATAAAAATGCAAACTGTTAGTCAGCCTAAAATAATTACTTTGCCTTTTTATGTAAAAATCAAAACTCACGGAGCTCTGCTGTCTTCAGTTAGTAACTAGCTAAAAAAAAGGGCTTTAGTGCCCATTTATTGTAGTCATACGACATACTGTTGACAGCAGCGGCTGATAATATATCATACAGTTTCTTCCAATTTTATCCACAAGAATTTCACATACTGTAACTGACCTTATTAAAGTGCTTTGAATGCACAACAAATTGTTTACTGCACTGGAGAAATTAATGTGATATCATGGGAATGCTCTAAGATATGCAATGCCCTGAATGAGTGGTAAGGCACAACTTAAAAGCGCAACGTGTCTCCAAACAAGTGTGAGTTAAATGAAAGGCACTTCATCAACCACCTCTTTACGTGCTCCACAGCCCAAGGATATAATGAAATTACTGACCAGAAAGTTAATGGGTGGGAGGCTGACATATGACATTCCTAAGGCTGTTTCTCCACTTTGCTGCATCAAGCACAGACTCAGACTTCAGTGTGTGATGGAGACAAGGAAGTCCTCTCCCTCCTGCAGTGTGAAGATCCACAGAGAAGGTAAGGGAATCTACAGAAGGAAACAATAGTGGAGGCGCACTCTTGTCCTAACAGGGGTGCAGATGATACCTCAATGGTTCTCCCTCAAGCTAGAAAATCACAGCAAATAAAAAAGGCTGAGGATCGCCACTCTAAAAGTTTATAAGTTTATTGTGAACCACACATCACACAAAACCAACAGTTCGGGGGAATAAGGTGACCCCTCTCGGTGTCACCTGAAGAAGGGGGCCACCTTATTCCCCAAAACATGTGTGTTTGTGTGATGTGTGGTTCACAATAAACTTATAATCTTTTTGAAGGAAATTTACAGCCCTACTCTCCCACTATGTGAAAACAGCCTTTTCAGGCAGAGTTCACACCTTGTTCTCACTCTGCTGAAAGGCTGTTTTTACACAGTTTTTGTAGGGGTGTGTGTCTGAGTGTCCCACGGCACCCACAAGTGGGCGAGGCTACGGCACCCAGAGTGGGCAGGCTACGGCACCATAAGTGGGCGGGGCCACGTGGGTTGTAAGGGGGGCCCTGCAAATGGAGAGTCCATGGGGTCAATGATTGGGAGGGACCAGGAGGGGCTTGCAAGAGGAAGGGGCTGCCAGGGGAGAGGGGAGACACAGGGCAGATTGACTGTTATTCCTGACAATGTTTCAGAGCAGGAAGCGGAAGTGCAGGGGACCTGGTGATGCTGTTGCCATATCACACAAAAACATATAAATATCTTCAAAACTATGCAAAATAAACAATTGAAAATAAATTGCAAAAATTTTCAGGAAAGCAATTCCTATCAATTTACCTAAAGTCATTTTGGACCACATTTCC
Organism: Hymenochirus boettgeri; assembly: GCA_019447015.1. Taxonomy (NCBI): domain Eukaryota; kingdom Metazoa; phylum Chordata; class Amphibia; order Anura; family Pipidae; genus Hymenochirus; species Hymenochirus boettgeri. The sequence continues at coordinate 95,546,216 of CM033471.1, read as the reverse complement.
CCTTTTATTCCTTGCATATGTGGCTAAATGGGTAATGCAGATATGGCATGCCATTTCAGAACTTTTTAAAAAGGCATTGCACAGAGAGCCACTCTCTGAATATAAAATTGCAATTGCAATCACACCGGGGAGCTGATAGTGGCCAGTTGGTGAGCTCTAGATGCAAAATTTACAATATGCGTCCAGTATCTGCCTACCATTTGTAAATGAGTCCTGAGTGTTGAATTTATGTATTTTCAATATGTCAATTATATGTGTTATTCTGGTGCCCTCTAAGTTATCCAAAAGTTTTAATGCATTGTATATATTACACAATTCATTGCAAAGTAAATAAGTAACATACAGAATAATATAGCACTCTCTTGATTCCCAATAATTCCACCAAAACCCCAAATCTGTGCATGTGGAGTGAATCTGCTAAAATGTATTAGCAAGGAGAGAAATACCCACCCACCCTGACTGGAATTTATGAATTCATGGCCAGTTTTTCAATTAATACTGTTCAGAAATGATTGTGATTGCACAATTGTTGTCTAATTGGAGAACAATCTAAATGAATACATGCTTTTTCAGTGTTATAATATATATGTGTCACTTTCTACAAAGGTAAATACAGAACTATTGTCCAGATCACCACTGCTTTTCAAATGTTAACCACAGTGTTATATGAGAGGTACAGGATTTGCATGTTGTCCAACTTAATTTTAAATACAAACCTATCTTTTAATTATGTCTCACTTAACTTTGGGAAGAGTTAAATATCTCTTCTAAAATATGGTGGTTATGCCAGTCTGAAAGGATATGGGGCTTATTGCTAAAATGATTCCACAAAAAATGATTGAATGAAAAAACATGATAGAAATAGAATATTACAGAATACAACAGAAAGTAAAATAAAACACCTCTGAATGTCATATTTTTCTTTTTGTTTGCATATTATATACTGTAAATGGTATTCAGAGTTTAATTATTCTAAACATATGGTTTAGATGACAAGAAAATATGGTTAGAAAATACAGAAAAAGAATGTTTAGTCAGGTGTTCATTTTAAGATTTCTCTTGGTTATTTCTTTTCAAAAAAACACCAAGCAGAACAGAATAAATAATTCAGAGTAAGAGTATAGTAGTCTAATGGGTTTAAATGTTTCTATTTTTCAAATTTCCTTAAATCTGGGGGGGCAGCATGTACGTCATATTCGGAGTTGGGCTACGGTTTAAATTAGAGCTCAAACATCGCAAGCTTTGTGTTTCAAACAAGGAGATCAATAAAAGTGCTTATCGTTTAAAATGGTGCTAATTTGCCCCAACCAATCAGATCTTATTTAACAATTGAAAGCTAACATCTGATTGGTTGGGGCAAAATTAGCACCATTTTAAACGATAAGAACTTTTATTGAATAACCCTGAAAAGTGTTTATATCGAACAAGATTGGTATTAGATATTGCAATAAAAGTTGGTTGATTAGGATATAACCACCTCTATTTCATTAAATAAATACTGGAATTTTAGCTTGGCCATTTAAAAAGAAAAAACTACCCTCAGTTTGTTAAATAAATCTCTTAAGCTTTATAAAATAACCCACATGCCACATTATGCATTCACACGTTTGCTTTAAGTGAATGGTTTCTGTTTATTTCCATTTAATATTTCTCCACCTTTGGATGTTAAATCTCTTAATGTTTATACTATCTTGGCAGGAAAACATTTTATTCCTGTTTAAGCAAAGGTCAGCATGCATTGTGTTAAAAAATAGTGGTGAATAAATGGCTGTTCGACCATAAAAGACAGGTGGTATTTGAATCACTCGTCTTTTGTAATTTTGAAGCTACTTTAAAGTGATTAGCTCTGCCAGAGACAACAAATACAAACAAACTTGCCGTCTGCATATACAAGGCTACATTAATTGTTGTCTGGAAATGGGAGAATGGCGTTATTTTAGAAAGACACCAAAATACTTCAAAGAAATGTTATCTGGCAAGGGGCATTTTTCTCCGGTCCTAGGGTGATAATGATACAGCCTTTATTTCAGTTAAATGTTTTGTTGACAACTTGGATTAAAGTTTTATTAATTGGTTTAGTTGATGTGAAATGGGACAAGTAGGCAAACTTTAGGCAATAATGTAAGTTTGACTTTTGTAGAAATAATGTAAATTTTAGAAAAGTATGTCAATGTCTGGGGTACTACAGAAAAATCATGGGTACATAATGCTTTCTGTCATTTTTTAAAAGCCTGGGCAGTAAGGAGTTTCCAGGCCCTATGGTTAATTAATTGATGGTTCTACAGTTTCTATACTGTGCATTTTATAAGCCCTAATATGTAAGCTTTTCTCCCCAGAACACTTTTATATTGTAAGATTTTCTTACTACGTTGCATTCACAAGTGGATTCAATAATTAAGGAGGCTTCCATGTGTTGCAAGTACACAACAGGGAGATTCAGTAATCAGATGTTAGCTTTCAAATGTTAAATTAGATCTGATTGGTGGGGGAAAAATGACCACCATTATAAGGATAAGAATGTTTATTGATTCTCCTGTAGTGTTCAAACAACCTTATGAGAATGTGCACCTATTGGGTACAATCCTGACCACATTATTCACTATCTCTATATTTTCTATACAGATGTCCCCACACTATATGGAAGTCCCTGTTAAGACTTTTCCAGCCAGAATGAAGAAACAATACAAAATAGTCAGCTGATTTCACTGTTTTTAATTGTTTATATGTTCCAACATTTCTAAATGTAGCTGTTTTTATTGTGTGGTTCAGCAGACTGATAATTTACATAATATCATATATAAATATTAAAACCCACCAATATAGCCCACACCACTCCTAATGTATAATAAAACCACCATTATCCAATATATGCTAAAACTCCTATGTGTATAAGTAATATACTATAAGTATATATGCTATAGTATGTATACACAGATAAGAAAGCAGAGGGTCACAAAGCCAACAGGTAAGTACACCATGGAATAGAAGGTTGTCGAAGGTGAGGGGGAAAGAAGGATACATAGTTTCACTTTGTTTTGTTTTTTTGGCGGCACTTTAATAATATGGGCAAGTAAGCCTTGCAGTATTTTGTCTGTTAATTATTTATGGTCTCATAAAAGTCAACTGCATGGCTTATAAAAGTGGTGGTGATCAGGGTAAGTAAGCAGCTTTTAGGTTTGGGGGGCGTCTGCATAGAACGTAGATTGTGTTCTCCCATACTCCCACCCTACATAATTTAAAGACATACAGTATTTCTATTTACAATTATACATCAAAGAGTAAAAGAGAAAATCTCTCAGTGGAAACGTCTGCTGTGGCCTCCATACAAGTACTGTACAATATATTGATAAGAGCTCTCTCAAATTTCAAACAAACCTATGATGATTGCTATAGTTTCTCTAAATCTTAAGTTATAGGCTGTAAATTTACTTTTTCGTCGCCCGTCTGTCCGAGTGTGTGGCAGGCACATGATGAGCTGTGTAAAAAGCCCTAAAACTCCAAAATAAATCTTTTCTGAAGCTACTTACAGACCCGCAACCATTCTTGGCTTTCTCAACCTATGGACACTTTAGGGAGAGAAAAAATTGGCTTGTGGCTAGCATTGAAAATGATTCAGAAGTTTGGTTATGCTGCAGTGATGATGTTCTATCCCCCAGTGTGCATGCTCCAACCTGAGAGTTAGGGGCAGACCAGTGTGTGGTGTGTCACAGCTCACAGTACTGGCAGAAAAAAACACTGCTGTAACATTGGATAGACTGCAGCTATCGGCATGATTCTGGAGTAATTTTAAGATAGAAGTGTGTTCTTTTTCCATTTAGCATTATACGTAAATTTTAAACATACAAATTCACAAATATACCTTTTTTATTATTAACCCATAGGTCTTCTGTATTTTGAAAGGACAATGTGGCAATCCACATTGGGCCTAAGATCAATACTGGGGCAAGGTGACAGTTCTACTTATTATGCTATTTAATAATGCCAGTAAGAGACAAACAAATATAATACAAAAAAATTATTTCTACCTGAAAACCGATCTGTAAGAGGTGTAAGGACAAGTCTCCCAGAGTGTGCCTAAATATTCATATCCATATGGCACACTTGTTGTAACCATCCTCACAATAATGTTTTATCTTCCCAATAATATCTTAGTTGTTGCAATCCATAAGAAATCAGAGATACTGGTAATTATCCGTGTACTAAGACTGGATACGACAATCTCGAGCTGTAACAGAGAAGTACATTTATTTTGTGAAAGAAAGCAGCATTACCAATATTGGGAGACAAGCCATCCATTATGCTCTAAAGTTAAACATCTGTATATGCATGCACAACGAATAAATTGTTATCAAGATACCGACATTTCGGTCATTTCTGTGTGTTATTAAGCTTAGTTTAGTTTCTACACTTTTGGAATAGCAGAGTTTCTTAAAATAAAGAAGAAATTCTGGTTTTTTTACATTTTTGGTACATTGCCATGTAAAAAAAATAAAATGCTAAAAATCAATTACGAGGCACAGAAATGCTCTAACACCAACCAATGATATAAGATATCAAGATGCAAGTGGATAAAAAAAAATAATAAATTATAATTAGATAGAAATTTTTACAATAAATTTGTAAAAATCTATTACATTTACATTTCATATGATTGTGGTACCTGATTGGCTAGATGTTATCTATTTTGGCTTCAACTCAGATGTCACTGAAATTAATAGATAAGGGCAAAACATATCTGGTGAGGAACTTGGTCATGTTGGTCAAGTCTAAAACGTCACCGTCCAGTTAATATAAAAAATACAGGAAATTATAAAAATGCTGAGTAAGGTAAATTATTAGCTAATGGTGACAACACGTGTTTCCCTTCCAATTCCCCTTCAGAGACTTCTAACATTGAAATTGCACTTAGTGAGGATCAGCACTATTGCACTCGTGTTTTATACATTATTTAATGATTTAATGATTTCTGATGCATGTTCAAAGAACTTATCCATGGGTTTATGAATAATCAATAAAAGATGACCTGTTTAGCTAGTTCACATAGAAGTACGCTTGCACTAATGACTGAATTAAAAAATAAAACAAATTCATTTAAGCAAAGGAGATCTAGTACAGATACAATTTAAAGGCCACACATAAAAATGTTTATATTAAACAAAATTGAAATTTCAAAATGTGAATAATGCTTTGATTTTCAAATCATATCCCTCTAATGGATTTTAAACTACTGAGCAAACTAGCCTATTAGTAATAAGTTGGTTGTGGGTATTGTGATTTGTAAGGCTGCATGTTTGCTAAGTTTGATGCAACATATTTTAAAGAAGAACTAAAGGGTTAGACTAATTGCTCTCCTCCATAAAGTACAATTACAGTTATGGCTAAATCTGGGTAAAAACAGTACAGATTTATAGCCAATGGCAGATAGATTCCTTGGCTATAGATATGGGTACACACAGTTCTTACGTTGTCCTAACAGATTGTATAAGGAGATCTTATGGATCGCCAGCGACTGCTATTGGCCAAAGAAATAATTGGTTGCAGCTGACAGGGTGTGATCAGTTTTAATTGGTGATTATGTGTACCTACATTCCCCTAAAATTCTGATCCCCTGGACAAAGTGTAATCAGCCTTTAATCACTACTGTGTCTATACACAGTGTTATGCTATGTTACACTATTGTATGCACAACAAGAGGAAACATCACCTTCCAATGTAATGCAATGTTTCCTCGTGTTGTGCATTGCCACTGCCTTATTCAATGGAACAGCAATGTGCTGTCACATATAACTACTGCATGCAGTGCTTTGTTTTTAAAGGGTATCTCCATTCGGAAAATACACTGATAGGTTAATGAAGAACGGAAAGTAAGACATACCGTATATACTCGAGTATAACCGAGTTTTTCAGGCTGAAAATCAGCCTGAAAACTCGGACTCGGTTTATACTCGAGTCAACCACTTACCTGGGCATTCCGGCAGCCGCGCGATCTTTTTCTGTACTGCGCGCCGGTCTGACGTCACTGCCCGGCGCCAAGCCCGGCGCCGGGCAGTGACGTCAGCCGGCGCGCCAGTACAGGAATGCGCGAGCGGCTGCCGGAATGCCTGCCAGAATGCCGAGAGAGGAGCCCAGAGGGAGAGAGAGCCCAGAGAAGAGAGCCACAGGGAGAAGAGAGCCCACACAGGAGAGAGAAGCCCACAGGGAGAAGAGAGCCCACAGGTACAAACTGAATAGGGTGGGGGGGAGGGTGTGCATTCAAGATGTTTGGAAACTACAACTCCAGCATGCTTTATAGCTGGGAGTTGCAGTTTCAAACATTTTGAATGCCAAGTGAGGGTGGCATTCAAGATGTTTGGAAAATACAACTCCCAGCTAATAAAGCATGCTGGGAGTTGTAGTTTCCAAACATCTTGAATGCCACCCTCACTTGGCATTCAAGATGTTTGGAAACTGCAACTCCCAGCTAATAAAGCATGCTGGGAGTTGTAGTTTCCAAACATCTGAATGCCAAGTGAGTTGGCATTTCTACCCTCGGTTTACTACGGGTCAAACAACTTTTATTGGATTTTTGCTGAAATGGGTACCTCGGTTTATACTCGGGCGGTTTATACTCGAGTATATACGGTAGCTGTAAGATATAAGACGGATGATGATCGAACATGGCGGAAAACCACATTAGATCATGCGGCCCTCAGGGAACGCACCGGTCGGTCATGGTAAACGGACGGCTGCGGCTACTATTGACACACACAACGATCATTCCTCCTGGCCAACCAGTTGGAAGAGCCGAACAGTCGGTCCGGAGGAAACTTTGCATGGGTTGTACCATGCTATAGCTGTACCTACTGTGGCTATGGACCAAAAATACCAGAGCTCCAGGGCTACATTAAGAGGTAAAAGTTAACGTCTGAGTTAGATATTAACTAAATGCAGCAACATTAGTTGGCTTAAGCAATGTTATATTAAAAGGTGTGTCCACCTCCAAAACTTAAAATTACTGCTGGACCCACTGTGCAGTGTTCACAACTTTACCTTATTCCTCTCTGCTGCTTATGGTTCTCCTGCAGTGTCTGTTCAAACTCCCAGCATCTGTTTCAGCCTCTAACATTAAGGTTTCTGGCATGTGCAGTGGAGTCAAGGTATTTACCCCACTTATTTTTAACCACAAGTCTCTCCCTTATTTGCATGATGCGTAAGGCAGCTTTGGTAAAAACTTTCCCTAACTTACTTGGTCCTCACTTGTATTTTTAATGGTTTATAGATGCCTGGAAAGTCTCTGTGTAAACATGAGCATAGAGAGAGTTGTGCAATTTTAACCCTTTCACTGCCAGAAGAATTTCATTTTTTTTTTGGTTAACTGCCAGACCAGAAGAATTTCAGGATTTTGCCCTTATCGCTTTAGCTAATTTTACAGTAGGAAACCTTTCAGTAATCAGGAATATTATACAATGTTTTTTCAGCACAAAGTCTACTTTAACATGGTAACAGAATTTTTTAACTTTTCTGGAATTTTACTGGAATTATGGGTAAAATATGTAAAAAAAATAAAAAAATTGCAAATTTTCATGGATTTTCCCATTTTTACTTATAGTTATCTTAAGGTAACACACAAAAATCTCATGTTTCTAAAAGCTCAGATATCCCGAGTACAACGATACCAGATATATGTAGGTACCCGACTTTTCCTGTACAGGAGACCCCCCAAACTAAAACTGCACCTTACAGAATATTACACCAAATTGAAATATATAACCACTACTGCCGTTAACATAGAATATCCACCAAATTAACTAAAAATACCCACAAAGTGAGATATTTTTAGAAACTAACACACACAAGATTTTATGAGTGAGGTTAGTTTCGATCAAAATGCAGATACCCGGACGCAGCTCTTCGTCCAATTGTAAGTTATTTCTCACATTTTCCTTTTTCCTCACCTGTAAAATCAGAGACAAAATCAAATGCGAATTTCAGCTAAAAACGTGTGGAGGAAAGCACAAACGCATCTCAAATATGAAAGCCTAACCCCTCCGAATAAAACGGTATGCCACATTCATGGGTGTACTCAGAGAATGGCTACCAACTAACCCAGAGCGTGACCAGTGCCAAATGTCAGTAGCAGCAAAAAAAATTAGCCAGTTTTGTATTTGAACAGTCTGCAGTTTTTTCCACAAACCCCCCCCCTAACTCAGAAATACCCACACAAACTAATATTCCTGAAATCTATACACCTATGTAACGCTGTTAGTTCGTTCATATACCATCAATGGTGTGGGTGCAGTTCTTCGTAGAAGTTTGCACTTTTACCAGATTTTCCAAAAAAATGAACATCAAACAACATTCAAAAAGGTAGAAATCATGCCAAAACCCCATGGAAGTAAAAAAAAGTTACCAAATATCAATCTCCCAAATGTCCTGAATCAAACGGTATGCCATATGTGTGGTGTACACACGCGGACGTGGAGCGAAAAGCCACAAAGTGATGGCTCAGAAACAGCGAAAAAATTAAGCCAACTCCGAATTTGGACAGTCTGCAGTTTTTCTACAAAACACCCCCGTAACTTAGAAATAACCCCCACGAACTATATATTCTGAAATCTACATACCTTCAGCTATGTAACACTGTAGTTTGTCATTCATACCATCAATGGTGTGGGCGCAGTTCTTCGTTAGAATTTGCATTTGTCTGAAAAAAAGAACAAAAAACAACTTCAAAAAGTAGAAATCATACCAAAACCTCATGGAAATTAAAAAAAAGTTAATAAATATCAATCTCCCAAATGTCCTGAATCAAACGGTTTGCCATATGTGTGGTTACACATGCGGACGTGGAAGCCAAAAGCCACAAAGTGAAAACAATGCTGATGGCTCAGAAACAGCAAAAATATTCAGCCAAATCTGAATATGAACAGTCTGCAATTTTCCCCACAAAACAACCCCCACAAAACATATATTTCTCGAATCCACACACCTTTATCTACGAATTTCTGTAGTTTGTTCATTCGTACCATCAATGGTGTGGGCGCAGTTCTTCGTAGAAGTTGCATAGTTTTAGCAGATTTTCTAAATAATTTGAAAAAAAACACTCTCAAAAGTAGAAATAATGCCAAAATCCCAAGTAATGTAAAAAAAAGTTACCAAAATCAATCTCCTAAATGTCCTGAATCAAACGGTATGCCCTTTGTATGGTTACACACGCAAACGTGGAATCAACTAGCCACAAAGTGAGCCAATGAACAATTGTCCAATTACAGCAACTTTTCAGATTTGTCAGACTAAACACCCCTCTATATTAGAAATACCCACCAAAACTATATATTCTTGGAATCTACACACCTTCAGCTACAACAATGGTGTGATTCCTTTATGCATACCCCCAATGGTTGGGGCGCAGTTTCATGTAAAATTTGCTTTTTTACCAGATTTTCAGGAAAAAATTTATAAAATACAATTTCAAAGTTAAAAATCATGCCAAATTTCCATGTCATGTAAAAAAAACTTATCAATTATTAATTTCCAAATGCCCTGAATCAAACGGTATGCCCATATGCGTGGATGTACACAGGGACGTGGCCACCAACTAGCTCAAATGGGACGCATGCACAAGTGTAATTACAAGAAAAAAATCAAAGTGCTCTGTAATTTCAAACAGCCCCAAAACTTGGAAATGCCCCCACAAATAAAACCCCAACTAAATATCAATCTCCCACATGTTCTGAATCAAATGTTATGCCATATGCGTGGATGCACACAGAGACGTGGCCACCAACTAGCTCAAATGAGATGCATGCACAAATGCAATTACAAGAAAAATCAAAGTGCTCTGTAATTTGAACAGCCTACACTTTTTCTAAGGAAACATGGAAATTCCCCCACAAAACATATATTTTTGGAATTACACACCTTCAGCTACGTTACGATGCCATGCTTTCATACATACATGAAGAATTCCAGACCCAGTGATCCAAAGAACTCCATGTTTTTAGGAGGTTTGGTGAAAAATAAAATAAGTAGATGTTCAAGGATTGAAAATCCTACCTAAACCAACTTTACAAGCAAAAAACCCCACTAAATATCAATCTCCCACATGTTTGAACAAACGGTATGCCATATGGTGTGGGTGCACACAGAGACGTGGCCCACCAACTAGCTCAAATGGGACGCATGCACAAGTCCAATTACAAGAAAAATCAAAAGTGTTCTGTAATTGAACAGCCTAACAACTTGGAAATACCCCCCACAAACTATATATTTTTGAAGCTACACACCTTCAGCTACGTGATGGTATCATGCTTCGTATATACATGAAGAATTCCAGACGCTGTTATTCATAGAACTCCGTGCTTTTAGGAGATTTTGTGAAAAAAATAAAATAGAGGACTCAATGTTGAAATCCTACCTAAACCACTTGGCAAGTAAAAAACCCACTAAATATCAATCTCCACATGTTCTGAATCAAACGGTATGCCATATGTGTGGGTGCACACAGAAACGTGGCCCCAACTAGCTCAAATGGGACGCATGCACAAGTCCAATTACAAGAAAAAATCAAAGTGTTCTGTAATTTGAACAGCCTAATCAACTTGGAAATACCCCCCACAAAACTTATATTTTTGAAGCTACACACCTTCAGCTACGTGATGGTATCATGCTTTCGTATTACATGAAGAATTCCAGACGTGTTATTCATAGAACTCCGAGCTTTTAGGAGATTTTGTGAAAAAATAAAATAAGAGGACTCAATGTTTGAAATCCTACCTAAACCCACTTGGCAAGAAAAAAAACCCACTAAACAGCAATCTCCCCACATGTCCTGAATCAAACGGATGCCATAAGGGTGGGTGCAAACAGAGACGGGGCCACCAACTAGCTCAAATGGGATCCATGCGCAATTGCAATTACAAGAAAAAATTAAAAACCCACAACCCCCCCCAACCCTATCCCCACTACTCCCCTTTTAGTGGTATTTTAGTGAAAACCAGTTAGTACGGAGAGTCACACAAGTTTTGCACACTTACTGATCCTAAATTCAATACGGTCTTTTTTTGGTACCTCTGTAAAATTCCCTACTAAAATAGGCTTAGTTTCCCTTGAAATCGAGAAAGAAATAATGATCCGCGTTTACTTTAGCGATATCACCGGGGACATGGGAAGCTTGGAGAAGACAATTTTTTTTGCTAATTATAGTTTTTTAGGTAAAAAAAAAAGGTGTGTGAATCACTTTAAGATTTTTTTTGTGTGCATTCCCCCTTTTTTTGGATCATTCCCAAAGATGATCATCAAATCATCTCAGGGAATGATACCGAACTTGGAATAAGGGCATACCGTATATACTCGAGTATAAGCCGAGGTTTTTAGATTTTAAAATAAACCTAAAAACCTTACCTCAGCTTATACTCGAGTCAAGGACCTTCCTTACCCCGATCGATGTTGCTTAACTCCAAATCCGCGCCGCATGCTGGGTAAGTCCTGTGGGTTTGCCGTCTGACGTCACTACTCGGCGCCGGGCTGTAAGAGGACTTACCGGTACCCAGCGTGCGGCAGCTGGATTTGGAGTTAAGCAACAGGAGCTTTGCTGGAATCAAGGAAGACCATGTCCTGAGCCCGGGTCCTCACTCACTATTTGTGCTGTGGTGGTTAGACCAGGGTCAGTAGGCAGTGACTACAGAAACGAGAAAATACAAAGGGCTGTAGCACTATCAATTCTGAGAGCAGTAAAGTAAAGAAATAGGGCTTAGATTTAGACAAATACTGTGTTTTTACTGTAGTTGTAGTTTCCAAACATACAGATGTTTTGGAAACTACAACTCCAGCATGCTTAGTGGATGGAGAAGGTTGAGTTTTTTCTTCAAACATCTATATGGTCATATTTCCTAACCTCGGCTTATACTCGAATCACTAAATTTTTCCTACTTTTTTAGGTAAAAAGGGTACCTCGGCTTATACTCGGGTCGGCTTATACTCGAGTATATACGGTAAATGCCCGTTTTCCAATTCGAAATCCGATCGGAAAAATCACTTCCCGGAAATCATTTTCCAGGAAGTGATTTTTCATTCATTGGCAAAGATCAATAATTTGGTGATCAGAAGTGATCACCAAATTTTGATCTCTGTCCCCATTTTTTTTGCTAAGTAGCATCACAGTAGTATCACACTGCAGTACCTCCACTGGACCACCAGCATTGTACCTCCATATGGGAAGACCCCGGTGAAGGAGGAAGTTCTGTGATGTCACTGGGGTCTCCCATTCAGCTTCCTCCTCCAACTCCACGTGGGACCGGCAGCTCCCAACTGAGCGTTCGCCACTAGTAAGTGCTCGGCTGGAACAAATCACTGTCAGTCGTGACAGTAGTGGTTGCGGCTGACAGTTCACACAACTGATCATGCGGTCCCATAGGGAACCACATGATTGCCCATAATTTAATAACAGGCCTGAGCTGGACACAAACATGATCGCAGCCCTCCCCACCAACAACATGAGACATTTCCGTCTGACCAAATGATACACGGCACTATTGGAAAATATTGCATAGTGTGTACCCAGCCTTATTTAAGAGTCTAGTCACTGAAGACCTGTTTAAATGCTTGTCAGCAAATAGAGCACAATAGCTAAGAACAAACTAAGAGCCACCATGGCTGGAGACTGTACATTGAGCTTTTCCAGTCAGATACCCTAGACTAGCAGCAAATTGTTTATACATTTTATATCTACACATCATTTATTTTTTTAATTGAAAGCTTGGGGTCAGTGCTTTCTTGCTCCAACACCACTGTGAAAACATAAGTGCTCTGTGTGGTGGTCATGGCCATCTCCCCCCCTCAGTTTTCCAGCCGCATCTGGAACCATCAAGAAGGGATCCATAGAACCTCCCTTTGCAAGAAGGCTTCCTAATTTTACTCTCGCCTTTGACCCTAAGCTGCCACCAGGGAGTCTCTAGGAAGAGCTTGATTGGGGAAAATGAGATTCTAAAAAGAACTCAGCCTGTCCCACTAGACATGCCAGCATAAGTGAAATCTCTCACTTTTTATATCAAACACACCTACAAATCTGATTGGTCTAGATACAATCTTAAATCTGATTGGATCTTGGATCTTAGACCAATTTTTGGGGTGGGTTTTGGAGTCACGACAGATTGTGTTCATTAAGGAGAAATAGTTTAAGTTTTACATTTTATCTGAAATGATTTGTCTTTGTACTAAGCACTAAGGCATGTACCATGATATAAGCTTTTGGTCTTAGCAGGCTTTTTATATTGCATGACTATAATTCTCCTTTAAAGGAACACTAAACCCAACAAAATAAGTATTTGCCATTCGTTTGAATTATTCACAGGGAGGTGAGAACGCTTATTCTCACCTCCCTGTGAATAATATTACGCTCGAGGGACCTGGAACTTACCTTACCGCCGCTCCACTCGCAGCTGCTTCTTCACTGACAGCCGCTCTGTCCCAACTGCGTGCCCTATCTTAAGCGCATGCGCGCCAATTCAAAAGATAGGGCGCGCGATCAGGAGAGAACAGCTGTTCAGTGAAGAATCGGCTGCGAGTGGAGCAGCGTCAAAATGTAAGTTCCAGGTCCCCTGAGCGTAATATTATTCACAGGGAGGTGAGAATAAGCGTTCTCACCTCCCTGTGAATAATACAAACGAATGGCAAATATTTATTTTGTTGGGTTTAGTGTTCCTTTAAATGTGAATAACACTCTCCTTTTGCACTAAATATATTGACAAAGGATCACTGCTTACCTACCAAATTCCTGCACACAGTGCTTACTGCATTGCGGGAACAGGGAAGGCATGTACGATGTGCACCTGATACTGCACTTGCCATAAGTGTATAGTACACAAATAGGGCAACATATCAGTAGCTTAATGTAGGTATGTTTTTGTGCATATCTACAAATCTACATGTGTGTATATTCAGTAACAACTGTATTTGTCTTATTACAGATTTTCTTGTTAGCAAATAAGCTGGCACACTCATTTATGTCAAATGCCTCAAGAACCAATCGAGTGAGACTAGTGCAGCAAATTAAACAGAACTCCTGCATACTGTGTAGTATGGAAAATCCTTAGCTTTTTTTTTGTTATCTAATTTACTGCAACTTGTCCTGTATTTATCATTTAGCAAAGTACCCAGGGAAAAATGTATAATAGAAAAATGCTATTGATATAAAAGGCTAAGCTTTCCTAAGATTTGTGGAATTAACTTACTAAGCCTGAACAGTGTGGGCTCTAAAAAAAAATATGAAGAACTTGATTCCATATCTGATTTTTCTTCTACGATATCTGTTTACTCTGCCTGTATTCTGTGATATTTAATTGAAATCTAGCTGATTAATGAGGTGCTTAATTTTTATAGTCAGTCTTAAAATGAAAAGCAATCTACTTTATCTTTAAAAAAAATCTATTTCAAGGGAGCTTGATGCTCATTAATAATAATCACTTGCAAGTCATAGAAGAAGGGTGAACTTAACAAAGCTTAAAAATATATGAAATATGCAAAGAAAAGCAGGTGTGCTTAAGAAATATGTAAGGTATGTAGTAAGTTAAATACCCTCAATAACAGGAGAACTAAAGGAGAACTAAAGTCAGAGCACATTTACAAACATACAGCAAGCAGTGTCTCACATCTCCCTTTGCTGTGGCCATTAGGTGATTTATAAAAACAACCTGTGAGTACTAGGGGTCAGCTCCCACAATCCACCTTAGCTGGGTAAACCCCAAGCTAAGTGTCTGCTTAGAGGCACATGCTCTGTAGAGCTCAACAGATCAAAACAAGAAAGTTGCAGCCTTGCTTCCTACAAGCTGACAGCCAATCACATTATAGCACAGAGATCCTCCCTCTCCCTGACACAGAACAGGGATTTCAGTTTTTTGTTTTCAAACACATTCAATGCTCCTGTCCCAACAATTTTAGAATCCTTTACTTTTCATTCAAAAATAAAAGTAATCTTTGCAGTGTATTTCATAGGTAGCATGGATGTAAGAAAGAGAATAATAATATTTCAGGAAAAATAAAAAAATTAAAAGTAAGTCTAGGTAATAGAAACTGCAACTTGTAAATTTACTCTGTCTTGCTAAAAGCAGAGCTCTTACTTCCAGGCTTACGGAGATAATATATAGAACACTGGTACGTGTAGAATCCTTTACTATGAACATAATGGAAAAAATAAAGGAAACTCTGTGGATTTGAACTTGCAACCTTCTGAACTGTGTGTTTCCAGAACTGGCATCTTACAAAGTGAGCCACCATGGAGTATGCTGAACACTTGGGTACATTTAGGAGCTTATATACCATAGATTTGGGCCTAGGCACTCCTTATACCTCCAGAACTCCCAAACAAACTGTTTGTTTGTGCTATTAAATAAACAGATTATTCTGAGGACAAGTGTGCGCTTCCACTTCAATGCTTGTGCTACATTTAGGAGCTTCTTCTTTTGCTTGGGACATAATAGAAACAAAAAAGGAGTAGTCTGGGGTATTGAACTCATGACCTTCTGATTTGTGTATTTTGGATATGTAAACCTGGTGCCTTACCCAGTGCACCACCACTGAACAAGCAGAGTACCCAGATACATTTGGGAGCTTTATTTTTTGCTAAACAAATCCTTTAAAAAAATGGAATATGGAAGTCCCTGATAAGTCTTTGAAAGCTGCTTGTTACCCTGCAGTTTATTTCCCAGCAACTCAGACTGAATGTTTAATAAATTATAGTAACAATCAGCTAAAGTCTTTTTAGGGACTTCCATATTGATGTATAGAAAACACTCTGTCAGGGGGCGTGGTTCTTTAATGAATTCATGGGCTATGGGTTGAACTAGCAACAACATGGAAGCCTTCCTATTTACAGAATCTATTTCTCACATGTACTAAATGCAACTTACTAGAGAAGAATCTTACAATGTATAGGTGTTCTCGGGAAAAAAAACTTTCACATTAGGTTTTAAACATTTTAAGTTTAGTTCTCCTTTAATGTTATGCTATTTTAATGCAAATATTCTTAAACTTTCCAAAACTTTTTGGAAGTAGCACAGCGCATCCGATACAATTCCCCATTAGTTATGTTTTGTGTTACCTTGTAGTGGGAAACGTAACATGGGGTTGTATCAGTTTTTTTGTTACATGACCCAAAGCAAGTCTTCCCATTTGCCACTTCACAGACTGCAGTCAAAAGGCAGAAGAGTAGAGGCCCAGCAAACAAGCGTTTCTAGTATTACAGACAGAGTTGTTAATCTTCAAGTGTGGAAGGGGAGGTGAGTAGAGATGGTCGAACTATTGAAAGTTCGGTCCGTTTTCGAACTTTCGAACTATTGTAAAAGTTCGAAAGTTCGAAAGTTCGAAAACTGACCCATTAAAGTCTATGGGAGGCAAATAGTTCGAAAAGTTCGAGTCAAATACAACTAAAATATTAATGGTAACTTAATGTAAATGGCTGTGGGACCTGGGAAATGGTCTGGGGAGCATGTTCCAATATCCAGGACTTTCGTAAAATTGATTTTTCTCTCACACGCGCTACTTTCAAGCTTTCGCGTTCGAACGTTCGAGGTAACATGGACATTTTACTCGCAGATTCGATGCTCACCTATAGGCTTTAATGGAGACTTTACTCGCAGATTCGATGTTCGCGCCTAGATAACATGTAAATTTTACTCGCGGATTCGAACGTTCGAACGTTCGAACGTTCGAACATTCGATAAATCATCGAAAGTCCGGGAAATATCGAAAGTCCACTTCCGAGATAGTTCGAGAAGTCCGGGTCCGTTCTAACTCGAACAGTTCGGCTCGAACTCGGGTTCGAGTTCGAGTTCTATGCCATCCCTAGAGGTGAGTATAATTGTCCTTTAATATTATTTGTTACATCTCAAAATTATGTATTTATTGTTATGGACCATCAAAATCCAAAATAAATGTAAACCTTCCACTGGCCTTAAGGGCTCTGTCTGTCAAATTCATAAATCATGTTAAAGGTGGGAATTCCATAGTGCAGTATAAAAAAGATCAGCAGAGAATCACTCTCAAAGGAAAACGCTTATGCGCTAAAAATGTACTTTTTTGTCATCTGGTGAAAAAAACGAACAGGAAAAACCTCGACTGAACCACTTTTAGCAACAGAAAGTTAAAATTATATAGAAAAATCTTCTAAATGTCTAGAGGCAGCCTTAACTTTTGTGCTAACAAATTAAATGGATTTTCAATCCACAATCTTCTTTCTTATTCATTGAAAAAGAGAGCAATCTTGCTACCTCTGCTGTTGCCATTCAATACAAACACTATTGCAGTGGCTCATAGATTCTTCTTTTAACCTTTGGTGAACCTTCATTGTATAAATGTCACTTGTATAGCTTTCTATATATGTTGAAAGGCCACCAGTCTTTGAAATGGGAGAAAATGGTTCAAAACCTAAAGCTTTATGTGCAAATCCTTGAACACATGCTTGAAGGATTAGAATGAATGCCGACTGACATGGAGATTCATTGTGTGTAAGCTCCACAAATAAAAAGAGTATTACAAATAAGCCATAAGTCAGAGGGAAAAAAAAACAGGCTTAGATTAGATATTTAAAAAAAAATCACCTATTTCATCGTTTTCAGCAATTTATAAAGAGAACAAATAAGAAGCAAAAACTGGTTAAATTTATTTTTTCTTTTTACCGTTGAAGTCGAAGGTTCTTTTGATATACACATACAGTACTTATTACAGTGACAGTGGCTATTTTAGCATCTGTATTAAAAACCCACCTCTCTATTATTTGGATCCAAAAAGAGCTGGTGCTTCTTATGCTTTAGGAGTTTTTGTACTTTGTTTGCTTCTCTGGACAGTCATATGAAATGCCACATATGACTGTGCCCATGGCTTCTTTACAGTGACTTCCTCATTCCTTTCCCCCTCCTTCCTTTACACGGAGAATAAATAGTAGATCAGTGTAAAAGAACTCTAATCCTGAAGTGGGTGGGATAGGCAATAACTGGAGGGTTTACTGTAGTTAAAAGTTTCACTGACTTCACAAAAAAAGCAGCTAAAAAACAAAGTAAAATGAAATGGAAAGAACTGAAACAAAAACTTTCCATTCAAAAATGATAAAGTAGATGGAGATAGTATAAGCTAAATTATGGCTAAATGAAATATTCATATCCACAGCATATACTGAAAAAAAGATTTTGTGACATGCAAAAAAGTGAACGGATTACATACATTATTAAGTATGAAATAATAATGACAAAGCAGTAGGAAATGTGAAGTTGGTTAAGGGGTCATGCAGGTGATGGTGCTACATTATAATAACTGGAGGAGGATCTTTTTGTAAGATGACTAAAGGCAATGCAAAAATGGGGTGCTCATAATGAGTAAAACCACAATTTCCCCCCAAATCTGTAGGAAAGAAAAATACTTATACTCTAAATAAAACTTGCTGGGCTTTATGCAGGTCAGTTAACTAAAGAGTCTCGGCATTGAATAAAGGAAATGTTTTCCCAATACATATTTTCTCCAAAACAAGGTGTCTGTGGACACTAAGGTTCCCTAAGATTTATCTAAGGGTTTCTAAAGCCATATTGACAAAATCTGAATGGAACTACCCTTGTGAATTAATTCAAGTGCATTTTGTTATATGCTGTAGATGTGGGTCATCCCTAAGACATGAAAATAGTTTCAAGGGTTCTGCAAAGGTAAAATAGATGAGAAACACTGATGTAATCCAGTTATCATAATAGAATATCTTGATCCTGAATACACCAATATTCTGTTGGATAGCTGTGTAAAGTCAGTATGTCCACCCACCTATGTCAAAATAGTCAATACTACTTATAACATTACTATAAACCTGAGCACATTTTTAAATAGGGTGAAAGGTAAAATGAATTAATACATGTTTTGCTATAAAGCTTGTAGAGGAAAAAACAAATGTATCCTGCCTTGTCATCTGACCTGTTATATGTTTTCATGGTGCATAGCGAAAGCTGACATGGATTAGGAGAACAAAACTTTAGCCCTGGACCATATTACACTATGCTACAGAGAAGGCAAAGAGACTTATTTATTCTTTACTTTTTATTCCTATGATTGTGTTGTTTAAAATAGTAGGTGGGTATTGGATCCATCCATGAATCTGAAATGTTTGTACTTTCTACACTATTTTGTTATTTTGTTCATCCCCTCACTAGGGATGGGTTTTCGGGTCCAAATCCGGTTCCAATTTTAAACTGCAAGTTTCAATGATCTGTGGATCTGAATCTTAACTTTTTAAAACCAAAACTTTGTGAGACTTTGTATATTTTATCTGTGTTATTATCTATGTGTTTATTAATTATGCAATATCGAATATTCAAAATTGAACTTTGGATATTGTATATTGAACAATATGCTTGTGAAGGTTCTGATTCATCTAGGTTATGGTATAACTGTTGTATCCAGTTAGATCAACTAGACTTGATGTTTAATTCTTAAAGTCGTTTCGTCATCCAACTGGCTTTCTCATTCTGAATTGATAAAGCCAGTCGGATGACTAGCGAAACTTCAAGAACTCATGATGGGTACTTTGCTCAACAATGACTTCTATTATGTTACTTTTCGAATTTTTGAAAATTTCAAAATCCCATTTCGGAATGAAAGGTTTTAGAGATGTTTGAAAAGGTTTCAAACATCTCTACTCATGACTGGTGTGTAGCTTGACATTGATCCATTTTTTGTGAAACATTGTAATTTTCTTAGGATCATTATAATAATAGTTAGACATTTTTTTTGTAAATGTTATTTGGTGTCACAAACTGATAGAAAATTTAAGCTATTCAATCTTTGTACTTACACCTCTTTAATTATCTGACATACCATAATATGACATGGAAAGAAGGAAAAAAACATACAATATGGCATGCTTCAATTGTTTACAGAATTAATACCACTGTATATTTTGTCTGATTGTTGTTCAAAATATTATTTTATGTTTGACTAAACAAAATGTTGTATTGATCAAATGGTTTGAAATAATGTTTTTTTTTTACTCGAATATTAATCTTCCTAAAGTTTAAATATATGAGATAAACCAATTTCCTGGGAGATTTATGAGTGTTAATTGGCCACAAGTAATATTTTCTAATATACAGGGAAAAAAAACTTTAACAGTAATCTGGTTTTGAAAGCAAAATGTCAAACTGTATTTGCAAAGTTGTCCTTATAAGAACTTGCAAAGACTCATAGAGTATCTTATGCTTATTTATTAATAATCTTCTGATTTAATGTTATATTTACAATCCACATGTGTCCTTTTTTACATGTAGAGGACCACGTGTGATAACATGGGTACAGATCTATGCTATGGTTTTGGAAGAAAATATTTCATATTTGTTAAGGACAGGGAACTTTTAATACTATCAAACAACAAAACTAGCTGTATTTAGGCTATTGGCCTTAAAAAATTTAGGTATACAATGGTATAAGGTTGTTCCTTTCGATGGATACATTTTTTTAATGCAGGTAATTTATTCTAATACTTGGCTTGCTGTGTATAAATTCCTATATATCTGGGTCAAAGCTAAAATTTGTTCAGGTGTTTGGGGCATTGTTGTATATATACAACTAGAGATGTATAACACTATTACCCAAAGAAAAGGGAAGAGATTACACAATCCAATATAACTACATTTTGCTGCAGGGATCTCAAACATATTGTTCATTACAAACTGACCAAAACCTCAAGGTGAATTTTAAGATTTAGGCTTAGGGCTGTGGTCTATAATATCCTTAATTTAACCTGTCACTGGCTACACTGGTATAATTTTTTACTTTTTTTAAATTTTTAAATTTTTTTTTAGCTTTGCATTGAGAAAGGTCTGTGGGCTGAAACGTTGTCAGGGCGGTGCACCGAGTGCCACTATCTGGAAACCCCTTCCATTTATAAAAAATTTTAAAATATTTTTGGATATTACACACCCCTTTTCTTAGGTGAAAACCAAGCCTCATATGTAAGGTTATGTTCAGAAGCTTGAATTACCACATATAACCAGGTTTGGGCACTAAAATATGCACAACTGTGCAGAATATGCAAAGACAGTGTATAACCCAATAAGGGGCTTCTATAAGCACTTTGAAAGCCTCCAGTTTCATGAAAGTCATTATTTTCAAATAAATGAATGCTTGTTGCTTCTGCAACTGTTTTTCTTTAGAACTGAAGATTTCACAAACTTTATGAATATTTTACACATCTCTGTCAGTAAGAGATTTCTGAATTCTCAATATTAAATTAAATTGAAGGCCCAACAGATTTATCTAGTTATTACCAAGCTGTTCAGAATCGTAAATGGCTTTCTAAAATACTGAAAAGGAAACACAGGCTTTTCACATCTGCATTTAAATATGTTTCAGCATTTGGTCAATTATAAGTATTTTATTTCATCCAGTCAAGCAGCTTTGAACCCACGGAGGAAGGTTAGTCCACACACAAAAAAAACCCCATTAAGATGGCTATAAACAATTCAAAGAATTGCTCCATTTCCGGATATGTATGATACAAGAAATGATGATAGAAATAACAAGCATAACATTTTCTAAAAAGCAAACATACATTTTTAAGATGACAGATAAAAGTTCTGCCAAAATATAGGCTCATTTACCCAGAGCCACTATTGCTGTGGGTAAATGTACTCCTGTTCATGATTCAATATCACGTTTGCAAACATGGGTAAATCCCTAAAATTAGGTACACCATGACCAGACAGATACAAATTAAAGGCACACCATTTAGTCTTTTTCTACATGAGAACTAACTATGTTCACGTTATTTCCCTATCAGGAACTAAATTGCTATTATTTTAGCTTGAAAAAATAACAAAACATTCATGTTATTGTGGGTGCTGTATATCTTTGCTGTTCTACCTTTTAGTAGACCAAAATAAAGTAGAACCAAATGATTGAATGGTGCAAAAAATTCAATTAATCTATTAGGGAGATTCAAAAAAAGTTCTTTTCGTTCAACGTAATGCTAATTTTTAGATATTATTTAACATTTGAAACCTAATATCTGATTGGTTGGGGGCAAAATTAGCACAATTTTCAACGATAAAAACTTTTATTGAATAACCCTGTAACACCCTATTACACAAACAATGTAGGGGGAGATTTACCCAGAGCCGCTTTCGCTCTGGGCAAATCTCCCTTCTTCAATTTAATATTGTGTTACCGCACGTGGGTAAATCCCAAAAGGGTTTTACCCTCAGCCTGGCGTTAAAACCATGTGCTTAAAGTAGTGCAAACGGGATATTAAATTATGAGTACTGGATGCGCATGTGTCTTTTGTGTAACCAGCGCTTATATGGAGTTAAAGTTGCACTAACCAATAACAAACCAGTTAGCATTTGTTATTGCTTCCTGCTCTAAAACTCATGTGACAGTCCCTCTCCCTTGTTTTTCCTTCTTCTTATGGGCCACCATGGCCCTTGCAGTCCCCTTGAACTCCCCTGTGGCCCCTCCCTCTCCTCCTTCAGTCACTGTAACTCAATCTTTTCCTGGTCTATTCTGCTTTCTCCTGCACTGAGCATGTGCCAATCACAGATTAGAGGAGAAACTAGTATTTTGACCACAGATTCAGAACCCCCTAACTTTCAGAGTTCAGTGATTTCTTCATATCTTGGGCTGTGCAGCTGGTAGAGAGGTGGTTGATGGCACATTTTAAAGATAGGAAACTGGCCTTTCATTTAAAACCAACTTGGTTTGGAGACCACAGTTCATTTAACTTTTAACTTCATATTATTGCAAAGCCACTCTGGGTAAATGAGCCACATAGTTTTTAGTTACCGTATATACTCGAGTATAAGCCGAGGTTTTTAGGTTTTAAAATAAACCTAAAAACCTTACCTCGGCTTATACTCGAGTCAAGGACCTTCCTTACCCCGATCGATGTTGCTTAACTCCAAATCCGGCTGCCGCATGCTGGGTAAGTCCTGTGGGTTTGCCGTCTGACGTCACTACTCGGCGCCGGGCTGTAAGAGGACTTACCGGTACCCAGCGTGCGGCAGCTGGATTTGGAGTTAAGCAACAGGAGCTTTGCTGGAATCAAGGAAGACCATGTCCTGAGCCCGGGTCCTCACTCACCTATTTGCTGCTTGGTGGTTAGACCAGGTCAGTAGGCAGTGACTACAGAAACGAGAAAATACAAAGGGCTGTAGCACTATCAATTCTGAGAGCAGTAAAAGTAAAGAAATAGGGCTTAGATTTAGACAAATACTGTGTTTTTACTGTAGTTGTAGTTTCCAAACATACAGATGTTTTGGAAACTACAACTCCCAGCATGCTTTAGTTGCTGGGAGTTGTAGTTTTCAAACATCTATATGGTCATATTTCCTAACCTCGGCTTATACTCGAGTCACTCAATTTTTCCTACTTTTTTAGGTAAAAAGGGTACCTCGGCTTATACTCGGGTCGGCTTATACTCGAGTATATATGGTAATTAACTTATGCCATATTTTAGTATATTGGTTTAAAAATTCTAGCAAAGCAAGATGTGTATGGTAAATATAACTCTCTGCTTTTAAATTAAATATGATTGGATTTTAATATCTATATTTAAAGGAACATAAACTGAAAAGGCACAAATTAAAATCCACAAAATAGGGAATGTTTATAAGGTACGATCAGAAGGGCTAAAATTAAGTTAATATATTTAAAACAATTTTTTTTTGGTACATTCTGTTATTTTGGGAAATTGCTCCATTTACAAATTCTTTTGGAAATAATGCAGCACACCTGATACAACTCCCTATTTAAATTTTGCACTACCTCGCAGCGAAAAACACAGGATTGCATGGGGCTTTAAAGGAGTGCAAATCCCCACTTCTTACCTTTTCACAATCTCTGGTATTCTGGTATTGCACGGAAAGGGAAGAAAGGGAGCTTTTTAATATTAAATCTCCACATATGTTTTTATCGGCTTGAGACTTTTAACCTTTCTTTACTTTTATAGAATATTTAATCACCATTTTACTTGTCCCTTTCATGAGTTTCTTCTAAAATAAAATGCAGAGATACTGAAGATGTTTCCAGGAACACAAAAATATTAAAAGCTGCCTATAGTGCTTTGTGCAGAATTATGCATTTAGCCAGAAACAACACGAATGCTAACTACAGTACACCTTAAATAGAAGCTGGATCAATTGAAAAAGACTTGGGAATTTTCTGTGGATAAAAGCCTTTGGGGGAAATTATTAAAGCAGTTATTTATTCCGTAAAAAGGAACAATATATAATAATACCAGGTAAACAACACTTATCATCCTTAAATAATAATACCAAATTTTAATAAGAATACCGACCATGAAATAACATTACCAATCGTAAAATATTATTACTTACTGTAAATAGTGATACTTAAAATGAATAATGATTCTTAAATAGCAATAAGGGGCAGTATATCTTTATATAGCTTTATGAATATGCCTCTTTAAAAGCAAAAATTACAATTTTTAATTTTTTTACATTTTTAAAAAAAAATTTATTTGAATTTTTTTTTATATTTTTTTTTTGAGTTTAGATTTTACATTTAAAACCTTAACTCAGTTGAAATGCCAAGAAAGAAGAGAAAAACTGTACATAAACTTTACATAGGCAAGCTTGACATGTGCCCTTTTGCAATTCACTATTATTATAACATGACACTGATTTTCAATGATGGCCTTAGAAAGTTTTATAATATAAGCTTAACAATACAAATCATAAGGCCATTAAAAAATGTAAATACCTCAAGGAATCCATGACACCATAATTAATTAAACTTTGCTAAAAACTGAGCCCTGTAGCCTATGTACCTCAAAATAATTAGGAACGACAGATGATAATCATTAGACGGATGACATGATGATGTATTTAACATTAGTAAGGATTTGGGAGTTAATTTCTTTTTCAAGTAATGGCACCTTTGTGTAGAGTAATGCCATTGTGCACATGAACATTTAGAACTATGAATATTCCATCCAGACTGAACTGTCACCAAGTTTGATTAATGTGCTAAGGAACTGCAGATTAGCTGACAATACACAAAACTTCACATATCATTTTCGCTAAAGATTATCCCAACTTGATATTACACTTATTAAGTCATTACTAGAACAATCATACTGTCCATTATACAAAAGTAACAGATACTAATACAATACCTCAACAACATTGTTAGACAACAATTAGATTTATCTTTTTACTAACATTTTCTTTTGTTGGTTCCTATTGCAATAAAAATGCAGCTTTTTTATGGAAATTGTTATCAGTATTTATTTTGAATAGAACTATAGTTCATACAATATGCATTTTCAATCATTTTATTATTTTATATCCAAGATGTCTTTGCTTTTATCAATGACTAACACAGAACAATTCCCTACTACTACTTTTTGTACATACATACTGTTAGGATTCCTACTATTTCTCTTTCACCCCATCTTCATCCCCATCATCATTATCATAATCCTCACCTGTGTGCTGCTGGCTGGCTATTTAAGAACTCTTCCCTCCTGGCAGTCGCAGGGGTACCTCTCTGGGGTCGACGACCTCAGCGGAGCTGGTGTCGCTGGGGCTCTTTTAAGAGCCGCTCACTGGGGGTTCCGGTTCGAGCTGCGGGACCCCTTAAGCCCCAAAAGCCCTTCTTAGGGCCGCAAGGGCACTTGTAAGTGCCGCAAGGGCCCTGATAGGACTGGGGAAGGAGATCCTGGTTTGAGCTGCGGGACCCCTAAGCCCCTAAGGGCTCTTGTTAGAGCCGCAAGGGCACTTGTAAGGAGGAGGGGGATCCCGGCTCGAGCTGCTGGACCCCTTAAGCCCCAAAAGGCCCTTCTCAGGGCCCCCGCTGGAGGGTGCCTCCACCCCTCCCAGCAGGCCCTTCCCTTCCCCTCCCTGCCAGCAGTGGGGCAGGGGCTTGGAGGAGTTGCTGGGGAGGGGTGCGGCAGGGGGTGGTCACCACCGCGGGGGGCGATGGCGGGGTGGGCGTATGCCCAGGCATACACCGCAGGAGGTGAGGGCGAGGTGGGCGAATGCCCCGCTGCGCCCCTTTGCAGCGGCGACCACCCACGGCGAGGTAGGCGTGCCTCCCGGAGGATCCAGGGGGAATCTTGGCCATTTTTGCCACCTTCAAAGTGACGAAGTAATACGGCCGAGAATAGGGATGTGTAACAGTTACTGCCTCTTTATCAATAGAAATGACGGTAACTGTTTAGATAGGCGTGAAAAGTTAACAATTCGTTAACTTTTGGCGTACGTATTCCGCCCATTTATAAATCGCGGAAAACGCAATTTTTGCAAAAATGGCAGGAATAATGGCCGCGGAAAGTTAACGAACCTTTATAAATATGCCCCTATGTCTTTAAAAAGACTTTTTTTTTTAACATTTGTAAGCTTACATCTGATTGGTTGGGGCAAAATTAACACCATTTTAAACGATAAGAACTTTTATTGAATAACCCTGATAGTGTTCCTAAGAGCTTCCATGTGTAAACATGGTAAATTCCCAGAAGTCTTTGTTCCTTATTTGCATTTTGCCGAAAAGGGAGTATCAAATAGAGATGGTCGAACTATTGAAAGTTCGGTCCGTTTTCGAACTTTCGAACTATTGTAAAAGTTCGAAAGTTCGAAAGTTCGAAAACGGGCCCATTAAAGTCTATTGGAGGCAAATAGTTCGAAAAGTTCGAGTCAAATACAACTAAAATATTAATGGTAACTTAATGTAAATGGCTGTGGGACCTGGGAAATGGTCTGGGGAGCATGTTCCAATATCCAGGACTTTTGTAAAATCGATTTTACTCTCACGCGCGCTACTTTCGAGCTTTCGCGTTCGAACGTTCGAGGTAACATGGACATTTTACTCGCAGATTCGATGCTCGTGTATAGGCTGTAATGGAGACTTTACTCGCAGATTCGATGTTCGCGCCTAGATACCATGTACATTTTACTCGCGAATTCGACCGTTCGAACGTTCGAACATTCGATAAATCATCGAAAGTCCGGGAAATATCGAAAGTCCGCGTCCGAGATAGTTCGAGAAGTCCGGGTCCGTTCGAACTCGAACAGTTCGGCTCGAACTCGGGTTCGAGTTCGAGTTCTATGCCATCCCTAGTATCAAAGCCTGAATTCTCTCCCTACCTTATTTAATGTATTAGTGACGTCAGTTGTAACTGGCTCTCAATCTGGTTTATTGTATTCCTGTTCCTGCTTTCCAGTTTTCCTGTTCCAGCTATTTTGTTCTACTCTCCATTACCCTGCTTTAGCTCCTAGTTTCATATCCCATTCCTGCTCTTTAGTACCCTTTTTTGGCTTCTGACTTTGGATCCTATCCTGTACTCGAGAACCCTGTTTTGGCCCTTGATTTCGGTTCCCAGCCTTACACTTCATTGCCCTTTTCTTTAGACCTTCTGTACCCTTGCCCTTTTATTGGTTATCCTTGTACCCACCTGTTTTGACCCTAACTATTCATATACCATTTGCCTGCTCCTCTGTTTATATTAATATATATTATTGTCTTGTATATAGTATTGAGCTAGTTAGATGGTTAGGGTTTTGTTTGCTGGTTTGGGGGTTGTTTCTGTGGTCACATTTTGTTTGTTTTCTTCATTGTAAATAAACCTTGTCTTTCTTTCACTGATCTCTCGCTGCAGCTGTCAGTGTTTTTCCTCATTCCAGCTGCTTGACAGCCAGGAGCATTACACTTAAGTGTTCTTGCTTCTTAAATTATGTGGATATGCAGACTGTTTTAAACACATAAGCACCATTAAAGGTACATATAAGACCTCTAAATCTTCCACAAAAGCCCAGCAATATGATAAATGACCCCCATGTAGTAAACCATTGATCTTGATAAAAATCATCATATATGGTAACTGAGCAGTACTAGCGGAGACCTATAGGATTCACACACATAAAGCCTTAACCTCTAAGTACTGTAGCTTTATGTTATATACTGCATGCCATTAAGCACCCAGTACCAAGTTGATATATGGTGTGTAATGCTCTTATGGTTAACTTGTATTTTAATTATCTATTAATCTTATATTTATAATGGCTAACAGTCCCAATGACCCAAGCATTCTGGATTGTTACATCTCTATTATTACAGGGTTATGCTTAAAACATAACAAAAGTTATATAAAGGTGGGATATTTAATCGATAATCAAAGAGGCAGCAATGGAAAGCTTTTAGATCATTACATCTTAAATTTTTTTTTTTTAAATCAATTGATTTCATTTCTTTTGCAGTCTCCTGATATGGTCAGTACAGAGTTGCCATTTCAGATTTTAAAATGATCCTTTTTGCCAGGATGCCAACTTCCTTGAAATGTTCCAAATAGTAATTTTTTTTACTGATTGGTGATTGAGCAAAATATGCTCATATCTCTAGTGAGCAAATGAATCACCCAAGGAAGTTTGGTCAAGGCTAGATCATATTAAAGTCTATGTGTAAGAACATGGAGGCGTGTGAAATGCGTTAGGACACTGCTACTCCTTTAACCTTGTGTAATCCATGTTAACAATACAATAAAGATTAGCTTTTTATGAACCTGTGGCGTGATTGGACATTGGTTCTTTTGGATGAGCGGATAACAGTCCCCATTTCAGCTACACTAGATCATATTAAATACTACAAGGGGTCCTGCAAAAAGAAAGTCAGTACTTAAAAGCATATTTTTACAATATGCACATACAAATTGGTGGATGATTGTATTAATGGGCATGTCCACCCATAAATAGAAATGTACATACATCTGCAGGATCCCCCAAAACCCCACTTATGTTTGAGATACTGCTTCCAAAGATGCATCTAAAGAAACCTAGAAGACCTGCTCCTTCACAGCTCTGCTGCATCTCCCCTCTCTGCTTCCTGATTGCAACTGTTAGCCAAAAAGTGTGACGTTGATGTCACGACTAATTGCTGAGAGCAGCAACCTGTTTTTGCTCAAAATGAGGTTGCAACAGTGGCAGGGTGCGGTACCCAGACAGTTAGGGACCAGGGCTTGTAAGTTTCTTTAGCTGCATCTTTGATAGTGCTAAGTAAAACGTAAGTGGGATGGGGGGGGGTCCTGCAGCTGTATATAAATTTCTATTTATGGGTGGACATGCCCTTTAAGGTCCCTGGAATGAGAAAATACTTGCTAATACTTTAAATTTCATCACAAAACTATTACCAAAAATGTTTTTACCTAGCTGACACTGTACAACATGCTTAGAACTATATATCACAAATTGTAAGACAGTAGATGAAATATTAAGCTAAAGAACTCAATAATATATCAATAAAGATATCCATACCATGTACATCAATAGTGATCAGAGCCCCGAGTGTAATTCGTTCCATTTTAGTTAATGTTCCTCTGACCAAATTAACAATGTCTTCAATTTGTTCATTGCATTTATTCAAATAGCTCTGCAATCCTCCTTTTTGCATAATAGCCTGGGGTTTGAAGTAAAATGAAAGAACATTACAATAATCCATACTCTTGTGGACAATAATGAAACTTCATTCATTTGACCCATTGTACATATTTGTTCTAGTGTATAAATCATATCTGAGTCATAAATTACAAAAGGAGTTTCTACTTTCTGTTAGTTGCATTAAATTATTCAGCAGATGTGACTTGATAAGAATGTAATTGTAAGTTGTACTTTTGCCAAGTTAACATAATAAATTGTTATTTCTTAAGAATAAGAGGAATCTATAAATATTTTATATATTAATGTACATCTCTGCAACAGCAATAGGTTAAAACTGAATTTGAAACATTACCAGAAATGTAAAATCCAATTAATGTTGGAAAGTCAAACTAAAATGGGCACTCTAATTCTGCAGGGAACTCTGTATGAAACATTTTCTAATGCTTTATTGCAACTGAAACTGTTATTTGGTTTCTGTCTGGAATACACATTCTAGTAATGTTTAGTGTTATAACAAGCGTGTTCAGCTAATATTTTTACAGGTACAAACCACGTACTGTTTAAGGAGTTTTCAACACATATATTTGCCATGCTTTAGAGTAGTGCCTTTGGAAATGTACAAATAAACGGTAAATGGTTTTATTTAGTAAATGATATGTCCTGTATATTGTATCTCTTTTACTCACACAGTCTATTAAAACACAACTATACTGTAAAAATTTACTTTTTAAAAATAAAAAGTACCTGGGGAAAGGAGATAGGATTGATTATTCCTACCTCCTAATATTGTTTTGTTGAGGAGCTGCAGCACATACAGTTTTCATCTGCCAGGTTATGGCTATGGGCCATTCTATATAAAAGATAGTGCAGAAGCATACAGGAAGACTGGCAAAAGCAGTTTTCTTCGTCCTGCTGCTCCTAATAGAGATGATATTTGGAGGTAAAAAGCACCGATCCTACCTCCCTGCCTCAGGTACTTTTGTACAATCTTTTTACAAGTACAGAAACAACTTTCCCCAAGATCTACAAATGGAAATTGTTCATTTGGGCATACTAAGCAAATTCTAAATTTCTGTCATTCTCCACATGGTTATGGGTTGCCTGCTGAAGTTTAAAAGGACATGTATACCCCCCAAAAATGGCAAATTCACAGCTTTAGAAGTACTACTAATCAGATATTTATGGAAATGTATTGCTTTTTTTGTGGCAGAGGAAGCTGTCTCCTCTCTCCATGCAGATAATCAAGGCTGTGACTGCTGAAATCATTTCAAATGATTGACTGCTCTTTCCCCTGCAGCCTCCTCTGCATGTGCTCAAATTTCCTTAAAGCTCTTTGAGGAGGGTGGGAGGTGGCAACCTCTGCCAGAAAGGGAGATAATGGGGACAATATTTATCATGAAACAATAAGTACCAATAAAATATGTTCTAAAGTCCTGGAATCCGGATGATCCGTCCGGATTTGGCCTAATCATTCGGATTTCGGAACTGAGGGGTTTCCATGTCGGACCTGGATGCCATCTCTACTATCAATCAAGGCTGTGACTCCTGACATCATAGCCAATGACTGACTGCTTTTTCCCCTGCTACCTCCTCTGCACATGCACACATTTCCTTAAAGAAAATTGAGCAGGGGGAGGAGGTGGCAACAAAGACATTATTTTAAAATGCACTGTACTGCACTGCAAATGTATTGCATAACTGGGAATGTTATAATGTATTCTCTATGCAAAATCCAAGATGCAGCATTTTTTGGGAACACATTAATTCAGCAAAATGCAGCGTTTCTGCCCCTATTGTTAATGAGCTGTTAGGGTTAATGCTTATGTTTCATAAGCATTAAAAACAAATTGCTGCCCCCAATCGCTATTGAACTGTTACAAAAAATATGGTCAAGATAATATTTAATAAATATGGTCAATCTCCTCACTGGATATGTTTCTTTTCAAGTTGAAGTAAAAGTACCGGTATGTCATATTAAACTCTACTGAGAGACTTTCCTATTAAAAGAAAGTATTAACAGATGCCTAAGAAATTGCAATATTTATATTTATTTAGTATTGTTGTATGCAGTCGGTTTTATTCCATATTTTTTGTGATGCACTTTTTTTTTGTAAATTTAGCTTTTTACCATCTCGAAACCAATCTGTCTAAAACCAAGCTCATTTCAAATCCAGGACTCTTTATATATATAAAGACCAAAAAGAATCCAATAACATACTCTGCACACTCTTTATTGTAAATAAACACATATCCTTTATTAACTGGGACAAAAAGTGCTTAGACCATAGAATATTAAAAACATTTAAAACATATTTAATACTCTATGGTCTAAGCACTAAGAATATGTATGTTTACAATATAGAGTGTGCAGAGTATGTTATGGGATTCTTTTTGCCCTACCAACTTTTGTTTATTAAAACTGGAACTCATTTCTAGTTGTAAGGCCTTGCCTTTATTGTAACTGTACAATGAAATTACAGTAAACATGTTGTGATAATTATTATTACATTAACCATAATAATATTTAAACAGATACCAGAATAAATACAGTTCTTGCTCATATTTTAGTACCCCATCTTAGTCAAATATTTTGTTCATTAACGTTAACAGGGGTTTGTGAATTTCATACTAATATTGAGCCATGACCTTAAAGGGGAGATGTGGTCTCCAAACAAGTTTAGTTTAAATGAAAGGCCAGTTTCCTACCTTTAAAATGAGCCATCAACCACCTCTCTACGTGCTCCACAGCCCAAGATATACAGAAATGACTGACCAGAAAGTTAATGGGTGGGAGGCTGACATGTGACATTCCTAAGGCTTCTCCTGCACAGTGCTGCCAGTGAGCACAGCCTCAGACTCCCTCAGTATGTAAGTCCCTCCTCCTCTCTGCTGTGTGAAGGACCTGCAGCTGCAGAGAAGGTAAGGGAATCCACAGCCCTCCTCTCTCACTATGTGAAAACAGTTCTAACTCTGTCTGAAAAGCCTGTTTCCACAGAGTTTTCTGGGGGGGGGGGGTGTCAGAGTGGCCCACAGCACCTGTGAGTTGGTGGGGCTTAGGCACCCATGAGTGGGCAGGGCTTAGGCACCTGTGAGTGGGCGGGGCCACAACACCCACGAGTGGGTGGGGCAACATAGGGCTGTAAGGGAATGGGCCAAGGGGGGCCTGCAACTGGAGGGACCATGGGATCCATGAGTGGGAGGGACCAGGGGGGCTGCAAAGGGAAGGAGACACAGGGCAGAATGACTGACAGGTTTCAGAGCAGGAAGACATGAAGTTCCGGGGGACTGATGATGCTGCTGTCATATCACACACAAAAATGTAAATATCTTCAAAACTATGTAAAATAAACAATGGAAATAAATAGCAAAAACTCTCAGGAGAGCAATTCCTATCAATTTACCTAAAGTCATTTTTGGACCACAGTTCCTCTTTAAAGAGACAATTTTTTCCCAGTTTCTTGCAAAGAAGAGGTAATATATATTGTATTTAAGACATACAGTAGTGTACAAAAACTGGTCACCCCTGTGTAAAATCCTATGGAAATAACCTTTTTTAGAGGTTAACAGCTAACAGATTTTTGAATGACATAATTGCATTTGCAGACATGAACTGTTCAAAATCTCAAGATACTCTTCTTTAATAATATTTTTTCCAAGTTAAAGGTTATACCGTGTGTTTTCACTATTTGTTATATTGGCTGTTAATTGACAACCTGCTCTTAAACAACCATGGTCTAGTGCACTATGCCTCAATGCAAAGAGATACATGAAAGAAATTTATGTATTTAAAATCGTTAAATATAAAATGTGCACATTTTGAATAATGTCTCTTAAAAACTTTAAACTGTAATACTATGTATATATGTTATATATTTATTATTTTTATAATATATTAGTTTGCTTAATATAATTATTTTTAACAAAGATTAGACATTAGAACACACTCAGGGTTATTCAATAAAAGTTCTTATCAATTAAAATGGTGCTAATTTTGCCCCAACCAATCAGATATTAGCTTTTAAATGTTAAATAAGATCTGATTTGTTGGGGCAAAATTAGCACCATTTTAAACGATAAGAACTTACTGACTGTATTGTGGAATGTCTTTGAGTACGACTTTTCAATGATTAAGGCCCCATGAAGGATTTCTAATTTCTTAAACAGTCTGATTTTGCCAAATTAATTGTGTTCAAAATCATCCCTCCCTCACATGTTAACTGATTTTGCTGAAATAACAATTTTTGTTGTACAGTACGTATGTATGTATAATTTTCTTTATATAACACCACTTGAGTACGCAGCTTTGTACATAATAAAATACAGAGTATACAAACAGGGGGATAAGTAAAAACAATTGTACAGATAAATTACATTTACATAAATAAAGTTTTGAAGGTTAAGAATACATATATATAGATATAAAATAAGTGTGGTATGCCTTGACAGTGAGAGGGTCGACATACAGTGGGGGGAGGGAAGTGCTCAAACAGCAAACAATCATTAATAGTGCAGGTTTTCAGAAATGAAATTTGGGATTAAACTTCATGGGTTTGTGCGGGGTGGACAAGTAAATGTTACTCAATAAAACATGTAAGTACGGTGTATGCAATTAACGGTCATGTTAATCTAGCCAATATTTGATAACACATTTACTGAATTTCTGTAATAATACCGAAATTTACATTTTCCTTGAAAAACTTGGGTGAGAATTAGTGTCTTCATCATAAACGTACTTGTATCCTTTGCAAAGCATTTATTTCAGTGCAAAAATGTATGAAAGCAAATAGTGAAAATATGTCACTTGAGAAATGTGTAATGAAGGAAATGTAAGTGCTCATTAAAATTGTAAGTTACCTTTGAAACTTCCATTGTCCAGTGTACCGTGCTAGCTGCCAAAACAACTTGCCCTGGCCATTGCAGAACCCAGTTTTTCCGTAAGGTTTCTCCATAAGCTGTTATTGACTGAATCATTACATCTTGTATTGAAGTTTTCATGGATCTTTCCACCTAAATAACAAAATATTATATATACATCTATTTAAAGTATTTATTTTATATTACGTTTAAACTCACAAATAGTCATGGATGAACTCCCTAAAAATTGGTTATCTGGCCAACTTTGCAAGTCAAACTAGCTCATTTTATATAGCCTGAAAATTGGAGGGTATATTAAATTAATGGAATATTTGACAGTAGCTTGTTTTCTGTTTGAAGGATATAAGGCTGTCCTAAGGCATGACCCTAAAGCCCATTGTGGATTAGTTGATACTGCCTTTTGAGCAATTTTATTTTGTGGTTTAGGGGTACGAGATGTTCTCAAGTATAATTTAGTTACCCTGAATTACCATTCAGGTGGCTAAATGGCTTCAGGGAAAGCCACTCAAAAGTAATAAACCCTCCTATGTGGTTTACCAAGCAACCGACTGGCATCCCTTCAATCAATCCTTAACATATCCTACAAGGCTCTCTCCAATACAGCCTCCCCCCCATACATCTCTGATCTGTTAAAAAGATACTACCCAAGGCATAACCTCCGCTCTGCTAATGATCTTCTCCTCTCATCTACTCTAATCACCTCTTCCTATGTCCGTATACAGGACTTTTCTTGTGATGCCCCTCTGCTCTGGAACTCTCTTCCTCGCTTTATACGTCACTCGCCATCACTTCATATCTTCAAACGCAACCTCAAAACTCACCTCTTCAGGCAAACTTACAATCTGGACTTGGACACTCCTACCCCTCTTACTGACCCATAACAGATCCGCTAGTTATACTCCATTGACAATTTAGTTACAGCTACTGATCTGCTTCACCTTGTGTTTCATCCCCATTTCCTCTAGACTGTAAGCTCTTTTGGGAAAGGCCCTCCTTCCTAATGTAACACAGTAATACCGTAACTTACCACACTGAATTCTGCTGGACCAGAACTTAAATTATTTGCACTATGTATTACTTGCACTACCCATGTATGTAACATGTATGTTTTCCTCCTGTATATTAATACAACTGTAAAGCGCTACAGAGGATGTTGGTGCTATATAAATCCACAATAATAATAATAATAATAATAATAATAATGTCATAAATAGTAACAAAGCTGTATAGGCAAATTGTCACAAAAGATTCCAAACAATTTGCACACTTTGTATTGTTTCTTATACAATTTGTACATTTAACATTTTTTACAAAATACAAATGAATTTTTGATAATAAGAGAAGATCCATAAGCAGGAGCATAACTGCAGGGGCCCGGGCTGCATGGCAAGATTGGAGGCTGGGCTTCTAACACACACCCCTCCTGAGAAGATTAACAATCAGCTGATTGTGCGTATGAAGTAAAGATACAGGAGATCAGCTGTTTAAAAGGCCAAAACGAACTTCGGTCTTTTAAACAGCTGATCATGCGTATCTTTACTTCATATGTGCGACCAAGTTTTTAAAAACAGCTGATCTCGGATCTTCTCAAAAGGGGGACGCTTATACCCAAGCTTCACCCCCCTTCGCAGTTGCGATCCCTAATGTTATCTCACTGTCCACAAGATTGCATAATATGGCCTGGTAAACACGGACTGATATTTTAACCTGATCGCATGGGCAATATTTTGGTTGATCAGTCAAAATATAGCCAAAACATTTACACCACAACCTAAAATTTTTCAATCAAAATCAGTAGAAAGTTTGATCTTCAATAGCCATCAGTTGCAACAAAATATCTGTGTTTCTTCCCAGCTGTCACACTACCAGTTTTGCATGGATCAGTAGTCTTTTGGTTTGGAGACATAGAATCAAAATTGACATATATATACCAGGCTTTCAATTCTATAGCAGACAGCTGTGAATGCATTGCTTTCTTCAAACTATAGTGTTGTGCATTGTAATTGCGACAGTGTTTAGAGTATTAGTGTGGGTTTAATATGGGATTCTAGGTGGTTATGGCAGTTTTAATGAAATGAGCAGGAAAATTGGATGCCTGAGCTCTGCTTAGCTTACAAACATTTCTGACTCTAAGGCATAAAAGGAATTTAGAGTAACATTTAAAAAAAAATGCTATATCTGTTCAAACCATCCTTTTAAAAAGCAGAGAGCAAGCTCAACACATTTATTCTAACCATTCTTTTAAGGACAGTGATAAAGAGAGATCAGAAGGCAGATCTAACATTGGAGTAACCTTACATATCAGATTTTAGTATCAGAATTTATGTCTTGCCTATAATTGAGTATTTGGTTTGCATGTTTGGACATCCACATCATAAATCTTATACAAGCCCTGTGTTATAGAATGTAATAGACAAATAAGTGAAAGCAGGTATTAACTAAAATGGTAAGATGTCTGGTAAATGACTGCAAATTAATCTCACTATACATGGTTCTCCATTTCAATACACAGTCTAAACATTACATGAGTACAGATTGTACAATTTGCCAAAGGAATCAAAATCAAAATATATGTGATGGCGGAGTAGATGGCGACAATTGACAATGCTAAAAAGAAAAAGAAATAATTAGAATTCAGATAATTCAAGCTTTGAATGATGTGCATTTTCTGCAGGTGAACCTAGATAGAGTGTCAGAATGGGCTGTGAAATGGTAGATGAGATCCAAATGTAAAGTGATGCATAGGGGGTTTAACAATCCTTGGGCCACATAGTATGGCCACCATCATACAGTTATGAATGAACGTTTCTAAATATACAACATCCGTGCATACAACACGGCTATCATGGAATTACAATCATAAATGTACAATTGCGGCAGCACTCGTTAAAGGTGCAGTATTGCAAAATAGCGACACCAATCCTTTATGAATATGGCCCATGGTGCTGCCTATACCATGGTTCAAAGTGAATCTCTATTTTAAAAAATCTGGGGGTTCTTGTAGATAACAGACTTAGGTGTAGCTAAGAATGACAGAAAGCAATGGCTAGAGATAGCAAGATATTGTCTTGTATACAGAGGAGAATAGATACTCCCTTTTCCTCTGGTAAGACCTCATGCAGGGGCATCTCTGGGGGTTTTGCCACCTGAGCCAAACTTTTGAATGCCCCCCTATGTACCACTAGGTGCCATAACTTGCGCCAACGCAACCAGGGTTAGGTGTGTGTTGCTTCCAGGAATCGGTGCGGTTAAACATTTGGCCATTTTAAACTTCACATCACAGCAGAATTTATACAGTTCCTGAAAAAGACAGCAAGGCCCTAACTAACCTAACCAAGTTGCCCTCACGCCTAGGTACATGTAAGATGCCCTTATGCCCAGCTTACACAGATAGTTACATATAACATGCCCTAATTCCCAGATCATCCAAACTATGTTGAAAATAAGATGTGCCCAGCTCTGCACACACAGATAATTACGCCACTTACCCTATGAAAATCAGAGAAGGACCTGCATGAAGGTGGCAGTTAGTGCAGAGCTAAGAGGAAAAACCCTCATGCACCCGCAATTTTATTTTCCTTCTGCTCTGCGAGACTCCTTGATATTTAGCAGGGGCTCCACCCTGAGAATTTTGCTCATATTGCCTCATTAGAGACAGGCCTCATGTGGAATATCTGGTGCTATTTTGGAATCCCATATATATCTTGGAAATGGAAACACTTCAGAGAAGGCTAACTAAATTAATAAGGGAATGGAGGGACTTGACTATAGGGACAGATTAAACAAACTAGAGCTTTCCACACTGGAGAAGTGGTAATATGATCACTTTGTATAAATATATTAATGGGCCATACAAAAAATTATTTGATGTATTGTTCAATAGATCAATGTCCTTTTTTCTGCAACCCCATTAATGGCAGTGTATTAAAGTGTTTGTAACATGTTTGCGTGCTTTTCGTGGGGTTTTTGTAATGTGCATGTGCAGTGCAAGCTACAAAGCAATACATTTTGCAATGATTTTTGGGCTAGATTTTAACCTGTTTAATTGTAGGTTTCAAGTCTTGCAAAGGTTTGCAATTGACTGCTCGTGTTCCAGCTAGTGGCTAATACATCGTAGGAACACGGTCGCACAAGTGAAATTGATTGAATTTCTCCCAATGTTCTGATTGATTCAATGATCTGTTCTGGTTGCCTTTTAGGCTGGGTACACACAAGTAGATTCTTTGGCCCAATTGATCGATATTTCTGAGTAATGGTCGGCCGGGCTGAAATATCTGAGGTGCTTTCCGGAGCGGACGCTTGGGCGATCAGACATCACTGCTGATAGTGATCGCTTAACTATGTTGGTGGAAGCCTTTATACACCTTTGATTTGCACATAGATTTGCATATTTAGCAAATAGAGTATCATGAAACATAAATCCACTGAAATCACCTTTAGGCATTCACCTCTAAAAATATTTGTTTATTTGCCTTTCAATTCAAGCTGATTTAGCCTCACC
This sequence comes from Hymenochirus boettgeri, assembly GCA_019447015.1. NCBI lineage: Eukaryota > Metazoa > Chordata > Amphibia > Anura > Pipidae > Hymenochirus > Hymenochirus boettgeri. The sequence continues at coordinate 95,507,450 of CM033471.1, read as the reverse complement.
AATCACAAATAAATGTCTCTGTGATATTGTTATGTTGTTAATGTGTCCACATTTCTTTGTGAGCCTGCACTAAAAGGGTAATTAAGAGCAGGAATATCCATTTTTACAAAGGAGCTAATTTTAAAACAAATAGATTACAGGGACACATAACTAAAGAAACAACCTCTATAATAATGGACACAGACATCATTCTGAAAATGGAAATTTGAGATGTTATAACATTATTATGGTGTAAATCATATGCATTTTACATGCCAATAACCAAAAATTCATTCACTTTACCCTAAATTGTTCCATAGGTTTAAAGGATTACTACCTCGCAATATCGTTTCATCGAGGAGCTACAACATTTAGTTTTCATTTGCCAGGTTAGTCCTGTACTAATCCTTTATTAAAGATAGGATTGAAACCAGGAGGAAGACTGGCAGAATCTGTTTTCTTTGGGCTGATGCTCCTCACAGAAACACTATTGGGTGGTAAGAATTACCAGTCCTATATCCCTGTCCCATGTACTTTTCATTTTAAATGTATAAAAAAAAAACCTTTGTAGGCTTGATAGTTATCCTTTAAAGAAGAACTAAAGTCTCCAGCTAACATTGTACCAATAGACAGCACATTACAAAATATACAACAGGCTGTGTCTTACCTCTCTCCCTTTGCTGTGGCTGTAGACTGTTTCTGAAATAAACCTGTGGGTCAGCTCCCACAATCCACCTCAGCTGGGTAAACCCAGCTAAATGTATCCAGAACATGCACATGCTCTGTAGTGCTTAACAGATCTAAACAAGGAATTTGCATCTAGAAGCTGACAGCCAATCACATAACAGCACAGGGATCCTTCCATCTCCCTGACACAGAACAGGAATTTCAGCTGTGAAATGCATTCAGTGCTCCTGTCCTAACTATATAATATAATCCATTCATACAAAAAAGTAAAGTACTGTAATCTTTGCAGTGTATTTCTTAACTACTATGGATGTAAGACAAAAATGACATCTGGGGAACTGAACCGGCAACTTCATGCTGCCTGTCTTGCTAAAAGCAGAGCTTTTAGTTATCCTTTAATCTAACAATAGCATTTCTTAAATGTAGGAAATTTACTTCTTTAGTACTAAGGCTTGTTGCAAAGGAAATGCTTCCACTTAAAAAAATCTGTGTTCCTTTGGTGAACCTGTATATATATCATTAAGAAAAGGTAAACGTGGAACTAGAAAGTCACACCAAAATAACTGAAAAGATGCAGCAATATAATAGTTTGAGGGTTTTATTGTACTTATTTCTACTACCCATTAGGTCATATTTGACATTTCCTTTTCATTAAAATAACTGTAAAATGAAATGCTCCTAAATAGAATGCACTGGGAAAAACATCAAGAAACATGTAATAATGCATAGTTAATATCCTACAGTTAATATCATTATTTAATGCCAAGTATTGTGCCTTGCTGCCATATCCAATATCATATGTACTGTACATATTAAATTCACTTACTGTAAAAATGATAGTGAATCCTAAACTGGAAAGAAAGTTTTAGTAAACATGCCTCATTTTTGCCTAATTTTATATCAATTAATCTGCCTGACCTACTGTACAATTACATTTCCTCCAAACAATGTGTTTTACATTAGAGTGAGTCACAGAAGTTTCCAGTATTAATTAATGAAAGGGTCAGCTGGGTGTTAAAATTCCTTTGTGATATATTGCCACTTCATCTTTTATTAGGTTTATGTTTCATGCAACCCTTGAGACAACCAGTGCTTAAAGGGAATCTGTCATCAAAGACTATTGTATTTATTTGTGCTAGTTCACCTTGTCTAACAGCATGTAAAGAAAGGTGTAACAACAATAGCTTTTACATTCTGTAATGAGCAGCTCAGTAAGGAATCAGAATTTGTATTCCCCTTACAATACAATAATAACAATACAGGGGATTTCATGTTTTGTTATTTGTCTGTTCATTGGTTTCAACAAATGTTTATTATTCAAAATTGTTTGGTTGAAAGTAATTTTTTGACATATTGTTGCTAAATTCTTACCTACATGTGCATTATAAATGTGTATAAGGGGAATTTTCATTTATGGATGTAAGGGGGGAGGGGATTTAAACAAAAATTCTATTATAATATAATATATATAAAAATAATTATAACAATGGTATAAGGGTGCACTCCACCATATATCTTCCATCTGCCCGGGTGCTTCCTACAGCAACAAGTTGAAACGTGTCGTGCTGTGTTACTATTTTAATTAAAGTTTGAAAAGTCCCTGGAGTGCTCCTGTTCTTTATTTCCTAAAAATAATTATATATATACAGGGAGATTCAATAAAAGTTCTTATGGTTTAAAATGGTGCTAATTTTGCCCCAACCAATCAGATGTTATCTTTCAAATGTTAAATAAGATCTGATTGGTTGGGGCTAAATTAGCACCATTTTAAACCATAAGAACTTTTATTGAATAACACTGATAATTTCTACATTTCCATGGTAGCCATTAATATGAGGCTATAACCAGCATTGCACAAGCTTAGTGCAGATCCAGTTGTAGTTGTATTTTGTAAGAGAAAAAAATCCTGCTATAAAGATGCTCCAACAAAAAACAATAATAGAAAATCCTTATTTGTTCACTAGATTTATGTTTTATAGAGAAAAAAAATAAAAAGTACTTGTCTGTATATTGCTATTTACATTCATGAATAGCACAAGCTTAACTAATATTTTTTAATAGTTAGGATATTTTAGTTGTTGTTTTGCTTGATATGGATTCCTTTCAAGGAAATCCTCTAAGCTCTCAACTTGACTGCCAAGTATGTTAACTTCCATATGTCCATATATCGATCGTTTGACCTACTTGTGTTAAATAAAATGTGATTTATCCGTCCTTGGAGTGCTCAGCGTCTCTGCAGTAAATATATATATATATATATATATATATTAGTAGAATCCACAGCACACCACCGAACAGCTGCCTGGTGCCAGTATAAACGGAGACTCACTGTATGGCTCCTTCCAAATACATTCAATTGCATATACAGCACACAGGTCTTCAATGCAGGAAAAACATCTTTATTTCATCAACATGCCATGTACATCAAGCAACGTTTCGGAGCTACAAACTCCTTTATCAAGCATATACACAAAAATGGCATCCACCGTGGATGCCATTTTGTGTAAGCTTATCTACACTGGTAAGCTTATCTACAGTACAATTGCCAACATTGCTCTCTTTGTATTTGTATTAAAGGATAATAATACCTTTGTAGAAATTGACTAATTTCTGGTTCCTACCAGTCAGTGTAACTAAGTATTCTCCCATTTCTGGCACTGAAGAACATTACAGAGCAGCACCCTGTAGGGGGGGGGCAACAGGTTTTTTTTTCCCGATGGGGCACATTATTTTTCAATGTGTCTGGAGCACAGATGCCACCCCCCCCCCCAAAAAAAAAACACACACATTTTTGGGATGTACTTTCACTTTAAATAGCAGGGGAAGCACTGACTTTCATTGCACAAAAGAATGCAGCTACGGCTCCTCCCCCCTTCACTGTGGGCATCTAATACCAGTCACTGTGGGCATCATTTACCAGTCATTTGGGCATTATTTAACAGTCATGTGTATTACTTCTGGACAAGCCACACCCCACTTCCACACAAAGCATCACCCACTTTTAATCATTAAACCACACCCCTTCCTGTGGTGCTACGAGGGGGGGCAGCATTTGGATTTTTTTTCAGGTGCCAAAAATTCAAAGGACAGCCCTAAGAACGTGTTTTTTGCTGTCTAATTTTGAATTTCATGGAACTCACAAATCCTCTCTAAAAAGGACCAGAGCTAAATTCATCCATATTCATCACTCAAATACAAAATTGTGCAGAATTGTACAGAAGTAAATTTCTGCTCCCCCATTTGTCAGCCAAAGTCAGTCATGGCATCGACAGCTGGCATCAGGGCTAATGAATGACTGTTCCTCGAGCTACTTCCTCTATGAGTGAGTTTGTAAAGAGTTTAGGAAGCAAACTTTTCAGGAAGCTGAGACTGGGCTGCAAAGCAGGTGTTTTGGGGGTTGGAGGTGGATTTTCTTTAGTAATTATTTTTATTTGAGGTGGACTTGCCCTTTAAACAGATGTACCGTACACTGATCTTTATATAAAAGTTTTTAAGCTATCACATCATTTTAAGACATCTATAAATCTTGCAGCCACGGGGCCTAATTATTCAAACAGTACAATCTACAGTTTAAATGAAGTTAGTGTTGCATTAGGGCAAGACATTAACATACTTCTCAATTTATCATTCCTTTCTAATTACATTTCTAAAGTCAATAAACAATTCACTTATCACAGGCTCTAAAGACACCACATACAACTCATCCTTAAAAAGGGAGTTGACTATAAAGATTGGTGTATGAAATGAAAAGAGACTGATCAACCATGTCAGACCCCCCCCATGTGTACTTTATACATACAATGTATATTTAGAATAAAGTTATTTAAATGCTATTGCTATTAGAGAAGATTTAAGTTTTCTACAGCCACAAAGCACAAATGTAGAAAATTTGCCTGCACTGTAATACATTTTTTCTGGTTGACTACAGTTAAAAAACATTTGATAACATCTGATTGGTTGATGCAGATTAAAGCTGGGTACACACAGTACCAATCTTTAAAAGATGATACAATTTTGTTTAAGATTCTGTTTGCAGTCTTTCAAAGATTTTACTACACACAGTCCTGAGCCTTCTCCCCATACTAAGTAACTAGCAATCTCGTCCGACTCAGTTATGGATTTGACAGTTGACATCACAGCCAATGACTGAATGTTAATCCCCTCTCTGCCTCTTCTGAGCATGCTCAGGCTCTTTACAGGCTTGGTACAGGTTTCTAAATTGCTCAGTTTCCATGAGGCATCCAGAAGCATAGCAGGCATACAGTAATGAATTCACTCATAGGACAAACTATTATATATCAACATATTTTAAAGAGGCCATTCTTTCTAACAGATGTTGTTATGATGGTGGAGTTGTCCTTTAAACCCTCCCTGGCACCAGACTCATAAACTTATACCAACAGGACCAAAGCAAACAGGAAGAAAGGGGCATCACTAACTGGAATGTTTTTAAGGTATTTAATATTTATTAATTATAGCAGATAAAGTAGTATTAGAGGAAAGAGGAAATTCTAATGTTTCCATGGTAGACGTTACATATATAGTTTACCTTCTGAAAGGCCTTTACATCATTACACAATCTAAGCAAAGAACCAAAGTGACACTTTTATTTTATTGAGCCTCTGGTCTGCATTGTAAAGCATCAGTGACATCATCAAGAAATCAAATAGGTTTAGAAGAGTTAAGGCTTTCTCATTATGTAAATAGAGGGAGAAACTTCTGTTTCCACTAGGACTAGAACTCGAACCAGAGTGCGAGACGAATTCTATAAGTTCGTACGAACTCAGACATTTTAGAACTCTTCGAACTATGAACTTTCAGGTTTTTTGAACTCGCAGACATATCGATAATTATCAAAAATTCGAGGATCATCTAATTTTCGTATTGATAACCCTCAGCTTTAGTGCTCCATAACCCTCGAATGTGGCGTTTGAGGGTTATGGACAAATTTGAGGGTTATTGAAAGATACTTTCAGTGGTTACTGCAGAATTCGAGGGTTACTGAATGCCACATTCAAGGGTTATGGGGTGAATTTAGCATTCGTTAACCCTCAAATTCGCCCTTAACCCTCAAACGCAGCGCTCTGTAACTCCGAATGTAGTATCTCATTCCTCTTTTTCCACCCATTAACAGTACCCAGGGTGAGAACCTAAACTGCTTAGTCCTTACCCTTGGGTACTTCCTGATTCTGTCTTCTGTCAGTGTAGCCAATGGGAAGACACACTCTGTAAAGAAGCATTTCTTTAAATTGGAGCGCCAAGGGAAACTTCATGTAAGTATTACAGCTGATCTGTACCCACTACCCAGGTGTGAGGACTTAGCAGTTTAGGTCCTCACCCAAGGTACTATTTAGGTGTGGAGGAAAGACGAGTATAATTGTCCTTTATATACTATTTAGCCTGTATTGTTCCACTGACTAGGACCTTTATGAACTGAACCTGCATTACAGCTTGAAATCATTAGGGCTCGTACACAATAGGAGCAGACAAAAATGCAACATAAAAACACAGTGCGCTTAGTGGCGTTTTAACACATTTTTGTATCTGTTGCTAACTATTTGCGTTTGTTATTATCGGTTTGTGTCTGCGATTCTGTCCATTGCGTTTTAATGTGTTTTTGGTCGCATTTTTCTAATTTAAAGGGGCAGAACCAAAGAACACTTGTCACTTCCTGAGAGTGTGGGAGTTTCAGGAACTTTTGAAGAGAGAGGTAGCAAATAGTGTTGGGAAGAGAGATATTGCGATTTTCTGGTGATTTTGATATTCTTCAGCGTGTTTCCTATAGCCCGCGGATCCGAAGTGACATCACAACCTCATAACTGTGTTTAGGCACTATATAAAAAACTTGGCCTTTACAATTGTTTCATGGCTCATAGAGGATCATGGTAAAAGTGCGCACTCAAAATTCGGGGGCCCCTGACATATACATTGAAGCTTAAGCCTTGATCTCTGCATTGTTATTGATGTGTTACTCCATGTTAATACTTGTTTCTGTTTGTTCACTTACCTGATATTGAAATTGTATTGTAACTAAGTATACGTTGTTAGACATTAGTGGACAGTTACTATGACAACACTACCCCTTTACCAATTCTCGCCTGATATAAACTAGGATGCTCGATACTCAGAGTGGTCGCATGGCGGGCCTTTCTTGACAATGTCACTCAATGCGTACATAGGGGAGGGGCTTAGCTATGCTATTAAACCAGCGGGAAGCTCGGTGCACTGATGTCGGGAGCAAAACGCGTTCATCGTGAACACCTTTGCCAGTAGATTCCCCCACATCAGACCGGTACCAGTATGCCTGTCTTTATTATATATTTGCATTATATTGGTTGACCCTGTTATATATAGCTTGTACCTGTTACTGTTCATATGTATATATGTGAGGGGAATCTACTATGTTTTAAATGTTTTTAACTTATGTCCCTATGTCTAATTACACTAAATAAAGGACGGTTTTACATTTTTTCATAAGACAGTGTTGCAGTCTGTCTCTTTTCTCTTACATATACATATATATATCTTTCTATACATATATAGTTTTCTACAGACTTGCACCTGCACTATACTATATAGTGGATAATGTACCCCCTACTGTAAATTATAAGGATATTAGAATTCACCGAGGAGTTCCGTGACCATATAAAAGCACGAGGCCAGAGGCTGAGTGCCTTTTATACAGGCCACGGAACTGCGAGGTGCCTTCTAATATCCCTATGAATTTACAGTAGGGGGTACATTATTCGTTATAACCCACCCCTCCCCACTCTCATTTATAAACAAACCCATGGTTATTGTGCAGTCCACAGGCTGCTGTACAAGTTTATAGGCTAACAACACACACACACTACACTGAAATTACGATTCTTCTTTCCTCTCCTGCTCCGTGTCAGCTGACCTCTTCTCCTCCTGGCAGTCACGGGTCCTGATTAGACCACCCACCTGCTCCTTTCAGTGTTCCGTGTTCTAGCAGGTTAGACCGCACCCCTCCTGCTTCCTCCTGGATTCCCTCACACACCCGGCTTCAGTTCCGGCTGATGCGTCTCTTCTGCTGATGCGGCTGATGCGGCTCTTTTGAGGTACCGGTACTTCCGTGTTATTATTATAGGGATATTATTTACAGTTTATCCCCATAGGGATCAATGGAAGGGGTGGGTTATATAGTTATATTCAGTGTCAATCTTCTTTTTCACGGAAGTGACATCACAGGCATCCTTTGCGAAAAATGGACGGAAAAGCAAACGCGTGATTTGTTATCCATTGTGCTGCATTTTTAAACATTTGAAATGGACAGAAATGCGTGCAGCAGTGCATTTTTTAAATGGAATGGAATACCATGCAGCAAGTGTCAACGATATTGTGAAGTCCTGTGGGGTTTTACTGTATGTCTGTTTTTTAAAACGCACCTGCGTTTGAAAATCAGACACAAACTGATGTTGTGTGAATCAGCCCTTAGCTACCAGTCCAGATTCTGTTTCTTCTGCAAGTGCTTTTTCCTTTACAGATAATTTAACAAATAGCAACATGGACTCAGAGCTAATTTCTTTTGTGGGGGGGGGGAATTCGCAATGATGTATCAATGTCCTTTGACCTTTGACCTTTGGTCATTACGTATGTTGCCAACTAAAACAGAATAATCCCTGACAAAAAACACATTACAGTATATATAGTGAGTTCCACATTAGTCAATAGCAGTCAATGAATTAGTTTTCCGTACACTACTTATCCCTGCACCATTTCAGCTCCTAATTTTACATACTGTACTATCATTAGTTTTAGCAGTATTAGAAAGGTAAAAATTGGATCATGCTTATTGCCAAATGACCTTTATAATGTGCAGTGTTGTCTTCAATTTACTAGAGTTTAAATAGAATTTTTAAATTGTTAAATAAATCCAATAGTCAATTTTTCTATATTAGATAATGTAGGTGAATGGAAAACTGTTCCTTTTCACAGAACAATCATTGCCACATTTGTTCTACTTGTGTGTGGCATTTAATAATAATAAAAAAAAAATAATGCATAGAAATAAAGTAATGATGCCAAGGCAAGGATGGACAGGTCCACTAAACTACTAGGAAAACCCCTGGTGGGCCCATATCAGGGAAAACAGTAATAAAAAGAGAAAAAAATATACACAGGCAAGGGAAGAGCAAGACATTGGACACACGTGACATGCGATTGTGTTGACAAGGCTTAACAAAGAAGCGAATGACACACCTGCGACAAACTGCCATATCGGCCCTGATATTATATTTTTTTATTACTTAAAGGGCAAGTCCAGCCCCAAAATGAAAACTTACATACAGGTAAATCACCCCCCAAAACTCTAAACGGTAATAGTTTGAAATCTGAAATATATAAGTCTAACCTGAAATCCTGCACAATGTCCTGTTTTCCCTGTTTCTGCTTCCTAGTTCTTCCAGTTAACAACTGTCAGTTATGGATTTGACATTTGACATCACAGCCAATGACTGAATGTTAATCCCCTGTCTGCCTCTTCTGAGCATGCCCAGGCTCAGTACAGGCTCATATACCATAGGTTTGGGCCTAGGCACTCCTTATTGGCAATGTGCCACACAAATTAAAGGTGCAGCTTCCGTTCGTCCTCTACCTTTAGGACTCCCAGCTATAGCACAAGCATTGAAGTGGAAGAGCACACTTGTCCTCAGAATAATCTGTTTGTTGAATCACACAAACAAACAACGTTTCAGAGAGCACTATGTCTCCTTCATCAGGAGAGCACTATGTCTCCCTCACACCTGATGAAGGAGACATAGTGCTCTCCGAAACGTTGTTTGTTTGTGTGATTAAATAAACAGATTATTCTGAGGACAAGTGTGCGCTTCCACTTCAATGTCAGTACAGGTTCAATACAGGTTTCTAAATTGCTCAGTTTCCATGAGGCATCCAGAAGCATAGCAGGCATACAGTAATGAATTCATAGGACAAACTATAATATATCAACATATTTTAAAGAGGCCATTCTTTCTAAAAGATGTTCTTATGAGGGTGGAGTTGTCCATTAAAGCCGCACAACTTTTGGTAGGTAGCTTGTCTCCTTTTCAAAATGGCAAAATGTTGAAATTGATTATGGAGTACACTCACTCAGAGCCGTCACTGCAAGCAAGGGGTTAAAGTCACGCTAAACGATCTTGAATTGGCTAGCGTGACTCCTCTAGGAGGGGCAGTAGCTCTGGGTGAATGTGCCCCATAGTTTACTGCATTTCGTCATCACGGCACTGAAAATAAAACAAGGCCACAATGCAATGAAAATAATGGCCCTAATGCAAGCTTTCCTCCTGGTATAAGTTTTGCAGATTGACATTTTGAAACTCTTCCAAATTAAATCTGGAAAACATAGATGGATTCTTCCATTTTAATAAAAGAGAAATCAAATCATTTCTTTTTAGATGTGCCAACATAGATTTGTTTCCAGCTCTGGGAGCAAGTACAAAAAACAAAACAAAAGGAGAAGTAAAACCAATTTAGAGTTTTTTATTATTATTTTGGTTTTGTTTTCTTTCTGTCGGTTGGCTTTTTATAAAAAAAATCCCTGTGAATTTGAAATTATTTCTAAAAACTTGTGCCAATGGCAAGATCTTATTAGTACAATTCCCAAGTTTTACAGCATTTCTCTCAAAGTTTTGCGTTTTTGTTCTGCATTCCCCGACTGCCACGCATAGCAAGTTTTAGATGAACATTTATGGTGGGAATTCAGGGAAGGAAATAATATTCCCATCTTAGCTAAAAGATAAAAGTCTTATTTGTTTTGTAAAATAAATCATTCACACACAAACAAGAATTTCACAAATAGCTTTTTAATAGGAATCTATTTGCCCCAGCTGCTTAAATACTGGCTTTGAACTCACAAACTGGATTATTTGAAGAGACTTGTCTCACGGGGAGGGGCCTTCAGAATCAAAGAGAAACACTGGATAGTTCATGAATTATTCAAAAATAATCTGGCTTTCGGTTTACATTATAAAGAAAAATATCTCAGTATCTGATCCTCTCAAAAACAATGCACAGCCAAGCAAGTCAGAGAGTTGTTATAATAGATGTTTGCGGGTTGAAGCAAATCAAAATAATCACTGTAAAGGATTGTCAGAAGAAATATCTGCTCATTGAATCAGAATTAAAAGTGAATGACTTGAATTGATAGATAGATGGATAGATCGATGGATAGATACACATCGCTCGCAAGATGGGTTAAAGTCATGTTAACTGATTCAAAGCTTTAACCCTTAGCTTGCTGTTTAGACTTTAGTATTTAAAGGGCATATCCACCCCCAAAACTAAAATTTAACCCACTACTGGCCCCGATGTGTAGTGTTCAAAAATGCAGTGCCTGTCCAAAGTTCAAAAAAGTGTCCTCCTGGAGTACTCTGGCATGCACAGTGGAGGCCTCCCTTTCCGGATCCCTCTCTTCTGTTCTTCTCTGTAGTGTAGTGGGGATTTTCTGTAGTGTAGGTAAAATCCATTCTTAAAAAAGGGGGGCTCTCTGTTCCATTTTTCTTACATTCCTGTTTTTTTTATAAATGAATAAATTCTATGTGAATGTAACTATGAAATTGGTAAAAGCAGAGCTGGATTAAGACCAAATGGGGCCCAAGGCACAAGTCAGATATTTGGGGCCCCCCTAACGTTCCACCAGCACATCTCCATGGCACCACCAGCACACACATCCCCTGGGCCCTGGCACCACACCAGAGGGTTACTGGTACTGATTTCACTCTCACTGAGTGAGTCTCTGCATCCACCACAACCACCCCCCCCCCTTGGAAAATGATATGGTGGTGGTGGTGTGTGCACTTGCAGGCACAGCACTGCAGTCTGCAGCACAGCAGATAATCATGAAACTTACTTGGTGTCGGTGAGGTTGGTTCCAGTAAGTAATTTGGAACGGTCACGCCCAGGCCAGCCCAGGCCCAGCAGTCAGTGGCTTGCAGTGGGAAGATTTACGTAGTAGAGGAACCGAACCACCAATGAATTGATTATGCAGCACAGCAGCTGACAGCAGACTCAGCATCCTGATTGGATGTCAGGGCCGGGCCCCCAGTTAAAGAGGAGGTAAATCATTCAAGCACCATTTTTTACCAAAATTTGTATAAAGATACTGGGGCCCCTGAACAGTTCCCGACTGGCCCCCCTGGCACCCAGGCCCCAGGCACTTGCCTCGGGTGCCTTGTGGATAATCCAGCCTTGGTTAAAAGTTATGATCTGTGCATTTATTATTCCAGGCATTTAAGAGTCAAAACAAAACAGAAATGATACACACACAATTAAAATAATGGTTTAAAGTCTGAACTACAATATATATTCCCATATGGATAGCTGCATATTAACAGCCTATATTTTATTCAATTACCGCAATTTTGATGGAAGCAAATCTAATCGGCCCATAATGCACCTACATTTGGTAATACATTTAGAAAATAAATTAGACATATTCAACATGGTTCATATGAACTGCAAACTGATTTGTCAAAATATTACTGTAGTCTAGTACACTGCGTAAAATAAACGTTCAATACCATATGAAATGCCTTCTGCTATGTCTGTTAAGTAGGACAGTATTAAAAAAAAATTCTAAATCACCTGTCCAGGTTTTCTGAAACCATATTTAATATAATTAATAAAGTTTCATGATTTTATCCCACAAATCTATTCATTCTCAATCTTTCTACCATGTAACGGTATGTTTAAATATATCAATGTTCACTGTTGTACATGCCACTGCATTCTGCTTTTGTTAGTCTGTTATTTTTTTCCCCATATCACTCTGCCTGATATTTACCCTTACTTGTCAAACTGACATAAGGAGAAGAAAGAAGATCATTTCCATTAAAATGCCATATTGTAGACCTAAAAGAGGACTCTAGAGCCCAATATCTCTGCAGGTTGTTTAATAAAAGCCTGGTTCACAGTTCAGCATAATCAATCACCATTTAAAAGAATTTCCAAACCCAGACTGTATTCTCTCATTATCTAAAAGATGGATTATCAAATGTATTTGGCTCATAAACACACAAGCAGGTGGTTGGACTTTTTTTCTATGACTAGATAAATTCAACAATAGTTTCTATTTTTCCAATTCTTTCTTTATTTTTTTTTACCCAGTAGATAGAAACAATAGATTCTCACAGTAGAGCAGGATGGTTATAGATTCGGTGCTTTAATTAAGTGTCCACAAGCCAAAGGCTCATTTTTAGTGTTATGTGTTGCATAACAAAATCATTTTAATGATAATAATAAACCTGCCCTTCTTAATTGGGATTTTATCTGTGCATGCAGGACATATTTATAAACATAATACAATAGCTTTAAAAAAAAAAAAATCAGTTTTCAAGCTGGATCACAACAGTAACGTTTCTATTTGTATGTATGTATGTATGTATTTTATTTCTTATATAGCGCTACATATTCCACAGTGCTTTACATTTACTTAATTCACATGAAGCCCTGCCCCGAAGAGCTTACAATCTAATCACTTTATGTACACATGCAACCTATCAGCATGTCTTTATGATTGTGGGGGAAAACGGAGTGCCTGGAGGAAACCCACGCAAGCACTGGGAGAACATACAAACTCCTTGCAGATGTGTCCAAGGGTGGAATCGAACAAACAAGAAAAGATGATCAATGCACATTCCTGGGCCCCATATACTATCATAATATCTGTGCTAGTGCAAAAGGTAAAAACATGGGGGGGTGTTTAGTTACAATTTTATGCATAAAAGTGAAAAACCTTCCAACAATGTCAAGGTAACCCCAGTATGGAAGGTCCTAACAAATTACCTTGGGTCATTTATCTGGGCTGACACTCCCTGCTTGGTTGCTTTTTCGTGGGAAGATTGTCTTCCTGACCTTGCATTGGATTAGTATTGAAGGCTATCACTTCAAAGGTGGAATCAAATTCAGGACCTCAGAGCTGCAAGGCATCAGTGCTAACCACTGAGCCACCATGCTGCCCTATTTGACTTTAACAGAAAACCGAAACCTAATGAGATGGAAAGTCTGATCAGGCAATTCCTCAAAAAAAACCTGAACTATTATATTTATTTATTTAAAAAAAAAAAAAAAAAAGACTCCTAATCACCAAGACATCATTGCTGCCATTCCTCCACTCCTCTCTATGGTACTTCATAGCTCAGAGCACCTTTCCTGGTTTCCTGTTTTTAAAAACCATGGGAAATTGGACAAGTATCAACTACAAAAGACCTGGTTTTAAAATGTAGAAATATAAGAACACAGGTAAAATTGGTTCAGAGTCTGACTGAGCATATGAAAGCATGTACCTGGAGTGCACTCCCACCATGCAGCCCAAATTCACTAGCTTGGGGACAATATTATCCATCTAAAGCAACATAAAAAGCCCACTTATTATGATGCCTCTGAAAAAGGTGACTGGCACATAAATAGACCTCACTGGCTTTTTTTCCGGCAACCCCCACAATGTTCCCAAGATGGCACATGAGGGACTCTCTCTACTCAAATTTACTATACAATCTATACAACATTCACAAGCCCAAATAATCCACAATGTCAAGCAGAAGATCGCTGGGGATTTCCCTTAAAGCTTACAGTAATAAAAAAAATGGCTGACCAATATTGCTCTCTTCCCTGGAGGAAAGAGACACATTTCTTCATAGACTTGACATTGCAGGAGAAGGATCCCCATGTAAACACCAACAGGACTCACCTAGAACCACTCCTCCACCCCTATCAAAGGGGTTCACCTGAGGAACGACCGTTTGTAGGCCCGAAACATGTAGTGCGAGTGATCTCTCCAAAACATTTTGTTGATACTGTTGGATTAATACCACATTTGGCTCTCTCCAGTTTTTTCAACATTTCCCTATCAAAGGTGGGCCCAAAACCACAAATATATCGATATAAGATTCAATATTCCCCGCACTCAACCTGAGGATTCTCGAAAAAGGACTTTCACTAATTGCAAGTACATAAACTGTACAATGGATAGTTTAAGGGGAAAAAATGGCATAAGACTTCTAAAGGCCTATGAGGCTAACTTAATATTCAAGTAATAATGTCTGCCAAAATGGACAACCAATTGTATAACAAATGTCTAGCCAAAATATTGGATATAACAAGCTACTGCATGTAGCATATGATTGCAGAGAATAAATATTTAATTAAGTAAATACAGTTAATATATACTAAAGATAATGTTAAGTGCCATATTATTTGCAATAGAGTAATGAGAACCTAGAGAGGAAAGACAAAAAATATAACAAAAATCAAAGTCTTATGAATGAGCATACTAAGTTTAAAACAAAATGTATACTGTTCTAATAAGCAAAGTAGGGGAGGGATGTAAAACCAAATGTGATATATATATGCTCCCACAACCCAGAAGCAAAAACTCTAACTCTCATACCCTTATCCCAAATTCAAAGGGAATCATATTGAAGCAGTTATGATATATCAAGTACCCAAATATATAAGAACATAAGGAATTATATTTGAGTAAAAGATATTGATTATAATCCTAATTAATGCGTAATAACAAACACCATGGGATGGGGATGAAGGTTGGAGCAGGCAGCACACGGAATGTAAAAACGAACACTTTATTTCTTCATATTAAAAACAGTTGATACAAACA
Source organism: Hymenochirus boettgeri (assembly GCA_019447015.1). Lineage (NCBI taxonomy): Eukaryota > Metazoa > Chordata > Amphibia > Anura > Pipidae > Hymenochirus > Hymenochirus boettgeri. The sequence continues at coordinate 95,492,149 of CM033471.1, read as the reverse complement.
AAACAAGTGTGGCCATCCACCATGTTAAATGCAGAGAGGGTGGGAGGAAACGTCTGATGCATTTCATGACTGACAGTCACTTCATCAGAGACATAATCCTCCTGGTTTTAGAAACAGTTTTATACCCAAAAAAAAGGGGTGAGTGGTTCTTAAATACAGAACAGTTAACCCCCTATGTGAATAAAAATGTCTAAAAACAATCAAATCTACTAAAAGCAAAAATGTCAGTAAAGCAGAACAGCACATAAATTAATCACACAATGTTATGATCACAATGCATATTGCATAAAGAGATACATGTCTATAAAAAGAGATACATGTCTATAAAAATATCAGCTACACAGAGACAATGTTTCAAGTGTGCAAAGGGCAAATAAGACATAAATATCTGAACCGAACTGTAGATCTAAAATCTAAAAGTCCAGAAAGGCAGACAGTTCAAAATCCCGGTTAAGTCCTATAGGGACCACAGTTTTTAACTTGTGCCTCCATTCACAATAGTTTCTTATGTCTGTCCCCTCTTCTAATGCCCATTTTAGCTACATCAATAATCTGAAACATAAATCTGTTTACTCCCTCATGCTGTTCTATCGTATGTTTAGAGATAGCTGAATCTAAATTACCTCTAAATCTAATTCATGGTAAGGGGAGAGGGGTAGAGGTGGGGAGAAATATATTGGCTGACATAAAGAGGGGGGAAGAAGAAAGTGGAGAAAAAAAAGAGGGATGGAAAATGGTGGGTATGATACTGTGATTATGTGTCTCCTTAACCCCACCTCAATCCCAGAAGTATAACCCTTTTATCTTACATCGATATTCTATACTCAGAAGGTAGTAGTATAAAGCAAATAAAGGAGCTCATAAACCAAGCGAGACACCAGGGGTAATCTTTGAATTTATTGGTCAGCTCGGGTAACACACCATTACAAAACCCACGACGAATAGAATTATATCCGTTAATAAATCTTATCTATTTAAACCCCCTACATGAATCATGAAGACCCAAACCCACTAGCACATAAGACTCATATCCCCCAGAAGAATAAAGGTAACCATAAGAAATCAGTATATTAGACATGAAACAAAATGAATAACAATCCTAGAATTAGATTAAATAATTAACTGGGAATCCATTTGTAGGCTCCAAAAATAACCCTTAAAAAAAAGAACTTAAACCCCTCCCCCCCCCGATAAGGGTATTAAAAATTTATACCCGACACATATAATGCTACACCTCAAAGGGAGAGCTTGTTTAGAGAGTCACGTCCTACACCATGGTCATATGTTCCTTGGGAACAGACATACCCTCCAAATTGAAGGAACCCCAACTGGGAACTCCCAGACCCCCACTGAGTTAGGTCCACAGTATTATGTTATGTATTATAAGGTTTAAGAATGTATTATTTCTTTGAAAGACAGACTACTACTCAAATGGTTGAAATGTACTATTTCTGCGGACGCCGGGAGGTGCATTGTCAGGACCAGGGTACAGCACTTCATCTATATCCTTACAAAACACGAAGATCCAGGTATCAAAGTCATCAATATTGTAAGCACCATCTCCTCGCAATAGCAGTACTTGTTGTGAAGGCCCACCATGTCAAGTTACCTCAATATTCTAGCCACAATGTAAAAGGACTTAATGTTCCTCAAAAGTGCACAATGGCTATATAGTACTACCATTAACCAAACCCTGATATACGGTAATAATAATCAAGGAATAATAAAACTGAGGAATTTAAGAACAATAGTATTGACAACAACAATTAAAAAAAAAAGAACAACTACTTAGTAAATCAGGGTCAGAGAGCAAAAGCTAAGAAATAGACACATTAATACATGAATTAAGCTAGTTACTTTTATACAATGCAGAAAAAGCCCTGACACTCACCAATCTGAGACTCTACTGCAAATGAATAGACCAGACACTATGCTGGCAAATAAACTCAACCAAAGACTTATAGCCAATAAATTTCTTCCAATTCGGGATACTAAAGGACAAGTACAATATGACACCCAATGGATCTCAAACCAATTTCCATCATATTACCAAATACTGTATAACTGAAACACAGTTTTACATGCTCATGTCACCTCGGAGGCGGTAGTCAACTTCCTATCTAAACTACAAGTAACAAAGGTGACAATGGAACAGGCCCAATCACTGTCCAATTATGGAGATAGAATTAAAATGTACAACAAAAGACTGTAAAACAAGGAAAGCCCCAGGCCCAGATGGGTTTACACCCCAATATTACATAAGCTTCTCTAAAATACTTACCACACATCTAACCCATTTTTTCAACACAGTGCTAAAACACAATGAATGTGTACATTTAAAACTATCAGAGAAAATACTGGCCAACAGATTAAAGCAGATCCTCCCTACACTAATCAAGTGTGACCAAACAAGGTTCATAATGGGAAGACAAATGACTGATAATAAGAACTGCCTTAAATCTCATACAAAAAGCCAAAAAGGAGAATGCCCCATCCATGTTCCTTTCATTGGATGTGGAGAAGGCATTCGATAGGGTGGATTGGCAATACCTAGGAAAGAGGATGGAGACATTTGGGCTTCCAAATACAATGCAAGTAGTATTTAACTTATATGAAGACCACAAAGAGTCTGTAATACGGGGTACTCCTCATGGGAGATCAGCATAAGAAACCGCAATAGGCAGAGCTGCCCCCTACTACTCCTATTTGCAATTTGCATAGAGCCACTAGCTGAAAGTATCAGATCCAATAGTAATATACAAGGTATACAGATGGGACACCACACAACAAAAATATTGTTATATGCTGACAACATACTACTATATATATTGTAACACAACCCCAAACACCTTTACCCAGGATATATGATGAACTGGGTAGATTTGGAGAAATATCAGGATTCAAGGTTAATCCTACAAAAACTATAGCATAAGGAATAAATATAACTGAGATACTACAAAAGAGTGACATTACATAGTGATTTCACATTCAAATGTTCAAAAGTATAGTTTTGATATATAGGGACACAATTAAGTGGTAATAAACATGTATTATTTAAACACAACTACCACACAACCATAATACACCTTAAAAATCTCTTAAGGAAATAGTCTCTGTTTCCATTCTCCCTAATAGGCAGAATCAATGCCATAAATATGACATTAATAACAAAAATCCTGTATCTTTTAAGGGCTCTTCCTATATCTCTCAAATAACAAGGCCTGGAATATCTACAGAAACATATTAATAGATTTATTTGGAAAAATAAAAGGACTCACATACAGAAAATGTACCTAGCTAGACACAAAAATAAGGGGGGGGGGTTCCTAGCATTACCAATACTTTACTCTTTTTACCTAGCGGCATGACTAGCCCAAATGACAGAATGGAACCAAGAGCAAGGCACAAAATGGGTTGACTTGGAAAACACATCACTAGCCCCATATCACTCTATAATTTGGATTACACCCAATCCACACTTTACAAATATTCCCTCATCCCATACCCTTCAACTAGTATGCCATTTTTCTAAACACCATATTCCGGAGGGGAAGGGAGCTTCAATTACATTATAAAGGAAACAGAATGGGAATTAAAAGGTATTGCCAAAATATCAGATATAATTGATAAGACTGGCACATCACTCCATTGGAACCAGGCTCAAACCAAATTCAAATTATCACAAAATCAATGGTATTCATAAACAAGATCACATTATGCTAGATACATATTAAAAAAAACGACTAATAAACAAACACCAATTTTTGATATAACAATCACACATGCACAACAATCCATTGATTGATATAGGCCACTGTTTCATGAACAGCAACCTACCAAATTTAAAGTGTTAATGAAATGGGAAACCTGGCTCCTACATGATAATAAAATTTTATATGACTGGTACATCATTAACAACATCAACCCTTCATTTCACAAAATTGTTTCCGCGGGTGTGGAAAGCCAGCAGATCAACTACACTGCTGGTGGAACTGCCCTGAAGTACAAAAAATGTGGAAAGAAGGCAAACTACTAATCAATGAAGAATTCAGCTCCCTAATAACAATTAGCCCTTTCACAGCTCTATTCAACCTCCCTATAGGATTCAATGGGCAAGCACAAATATTAATAAGAAATATATGTGCCGCCACTAGAAGTTTAATAGCTAAGACATGAAAGGGAGGCATGGTGACCAGGAGGGAAATAATAAATAGGGTGTGGTGGATCCATGATGGCGAGTACATGGCACATACCTTGCAATACAATATTGTCTAATGGGCAAAAATCTGGGATATTTGGATTCTCAAAATACAAGGAACCTGAGAGAAATACTCCAAAAATCATACACCCAAAGGGTTCCCGCGGACACACTCCGACGAAAAACTACTTTCCAATGTTACCCTATCAACATTGGACTGTGCTATATGTTAACAAAAGAAATGGAACCAATTAAGAAATTCAAGAATCAAGAATTTTGTTAAATGTAAAATTTATTTGTTAAAAAGATTGAAAAATTAATAAACAAAAAAAAGAAGGTGGAATTGCTAGAGTAACTTCTATATCTATTGAACTAGATCATGTAGAGGTGAGATATCTTTGGGATACTATTTTAGCATAAACTTGTCCTTTAATATTGATTGTATTATGTCATAGAATAATTGTAGAAAATGAAAGGGTGGCAAACCAGGAGCTTGTCTTTGTACATTCGCTTTTGCTTTTGGTGCATCATTTTAGCCCTTTTGGGATGCTAACCAATAGCTGGCATTGAAAACTCTGAAAAAGTTTCCACTATCACTTGCATAAACCATGTAGACATTGCAAACTCATCTTAAATTTCATTAACAGGCATATTCAATAAAAGGTGCTAACATTTGCCTGAACTGTTATTTGCTCAACCAGTTGATAACTTTTTACTGGTCTACTACAGTTAGAAAACATTTGACAGTTTATGTAAGAACAAGGGCAAAATGTTAGTGCGATTATTGGATATGGCCCTTGCAGAGGAATTTACCAGGTCAAGCAGTGCTCCTATTCTATTTCACCTTTCTTAAAATAAAATTCTATTCCCCTCTCTCTTTGTAAGATTGTAAGCTCTACAGGGCAGGGACCTCTTTCCTCGTGTTACATGTTTCAAACACTTGTATATTTAATGGTGCACATACTTATTTATGTATTATTTATTATTTTTATATTGTGTATTTATTTATTGTCTCCCTTGATTTTTTTATTCTAATATTGTACAGCGCTGTGTCCCCAAGTGGCACTTTATAAATAAACATATGCATACATACATACAGGGGAATTTACAGGGAGCTGCAATTGTTTTACCCTGTGGATGATGTTATTATTTAATATATTGGTAAATCCAACTTAAGTCCAAATTGTGGCATTATTTTAATGCAAGGTATTTTCTAGTATTACAAAGCTGACACAATGGCTATATTAAATACAGTAGCTTATGGCAGCTGATTGAATGGGATTGCTGTGGGACTGAACCCACACAGCCACCACATATCTCACCTAAAGGACACCCTAACCCTTTTGAAATGGGTTCATATAGGTTAGGGTGCCTTTAAGAAGGAATTTTACATAAACGGTGTAATGAACATTGTTTCAATAAATATTTAGCAAAGCCAATCCTCCACTTCATGCAGTATCCTTGTTGTTGTTATTTCAAGTCGAGAACAATAAAGTCTGATGTTCATGAAGTGTAATCTATCCGACTTCAACTTTCTCTTGACACATACTGATAATGTCATACATGTCTTATTATTTCAAAAAATTCCATGAAGATGTATCTCTGTTTCCTTTCTAATATGACTGATATTCCCCTGCGTGGTCACAGTTATGACTAGGGATGGCATAGAACTCGAGTTCGAGCCAAACTGTTCGAGTTTGAACGGACCCGGACTTCTCAAACTATCTCGGACGCGGACTTTCGATATTTCCCAAATCCGCGAGTAAAATTTACATGGTATCTAGGCGCGAACATCAAATCTGCGAGTAAAGTCTCCATTAAAGCCTATAGGCGAGCATCGAATCTGCGAGTAAAATGTCCATGTTACCTCGAACGTTCGAACGCGAAAGCTCGAAAGTAGAGCGCGTGAGAGTAAAATCGATTTTACGAAAGTCCTGGATATTGGAACATGCTCCCCAGACCATTTCCCAGGTCCCAGAGCCATTTACATTAAGTTACCATTAATATTTTAGTTGTATTTGACTCGAACTTTTCGAACTATTTGCCTCCCATAGACTTTAATGGGTCCGTTTTCGATCTTTCGAACTTTCGAACTTTTACAATAGTTCGAAAGTTCGAAAACGGACCGAACTTTCAATTGTTCGACCATCTCTAGTTATGACAGTGCTGCCATAAATGGGGGATATTCAAGGATTCAAATATGAACCGTGTGCCAGAGAAGTTAATTCACTGGGCTGCAAACAATTAAAAAACAATGCTAAATAATTCTGAAATAAATGTAGTTCATGTGTGGCAATATGGAGAGCTTGCACATTATTATTAGTAGTATTGTGTGCTTGTGGCTGACAGGAGTTTTATAAAAACTGTGTCCAAAGATATGATCTTTTGATCTGTCTTGTTAATAGCAATAAAATACAACTTGTCATGAACGGTTTGTCAAAACTCATAAATGTATCAAAGTAACCCAGGAACAAAGATTTTTTTATTCTTATTGAAGTGGAACCATGAGCTTTCGTTTCCATGTACAGTCCCTTGTTTACAAAATCGATGACATGTTTGTGTGACCCATTTCAGGCCATTTTATTTACAGTTGGGTTTTCCTTGAGGTTGTAGTTGCCCCATTACTAACTGTAGGATTGCAAACATCTGCTGCATTTATAGGATGGGTAAACTTTTGCATACTTATTGCATCAGGCCCTACATTGTTTTGTAGATACAAAGTAAAAAATGTCTATTTTTGGAAGAAAGAAAGAAATTGTTATTGCTGTTAAATATGCCAAATTTAAATCTTGCCAATACCCACGTAAGTGCTTGTTATCATTCATTTGATAGAGAAAACATGGGGGCATATTTCTTAAGGTGCTGTACATGTGAATCATGATATATTGACCCCTTGAATCAATCATAAAACAACGACTAGTGCTATTATGGAAAATACTGCACAGTTGTGAAATAGCATGCAGTATTGGGGATTAAGTCAGCATAGTAAATTACAAAGCTGTACCATTGTCAGTATTGCAAAAAAACTGACGTCACAAAGTATTTTATGACAAGCTGGCACGTTATCACTATATTACAACACCTTTATAAACATGCAGATTGTGGTATGATAAGCTAGGCCTACAACGAACAAAATATTTGAGAGTTTGATCTTCAAGTATGCCACATATAATGATATCTGGAAAACAACAGAAGGCAGAAATATTAATAAATAAGCCAAAATTAAGCATTTTAGAAGCTCCATTTTTATAATATTCTTTACATTTAAATTTTCAAGTTAGCATAGTGTATACATATCAATTATCACAAATGTACAATACAAGCCTAAAACCAGAATGAATATAGCAGATTAACACTGTTAATGAATGCATGGCCTTCTATATTTCTGCTGATGCTTCAGCACATCAAATAGATTTAGGAAATGAAAGAAAATGGAATTTACAGAGATAAAGAATTGGATTTCCATAATAAGATAAAAAGGTTAAACTGCTTTGCTTTCATATGATAAATGCTTTTATAATATAAAAAAAGATTATTAGGAATATCAGTCATATTAGAAAGCTAACAGGGGAATATCATCATGGAATTGTTTGCAATAGCGAGATATTTTATGGTATTATTAGAGTGTGTCAAGAGAAAGTCAGTAAGATTATATGTTACACATTTCAAAGGGTTCACATATGAAAAAAAATGAATGTCTGGCTTCACTGCTCGTATCTAAAAGTATTAATTAAGGATGTAAAGAGAACATCATGCACTGTAAAATATTTTTTGGAAACAATGTTCATATAACCTACCCCTATAGTGGATTTCTATGGGAGGAACTGTAAGATTATAGCCCTATAATCTTACAGTTCCAGGAGGAGAAGAAACCAGAAGCCAAAAAGAGGTAGGTTATAATAAATAATGCACCCCGAACTGTAAATTATAATTATATTAGAAGTCACCTTGGAGTTCCGTGCCCTGTATAAAAGGTACTCGGCCTGCGGCCTCATACTTTTATATGGTCACGGAACTCCTCGGTGACTTCTAATATCCTTATAATTTACAGTTGGGGGTGCATTATCCACTATATTGCAGGTTTTTTTATCCCAATCAGCTGTGAAGCTGTGAGCTTTAAGAAACCTTTATTACAATACTTTTAAAATTACAGCGTGATGTATACTTAGAAAGAGAGGCCATTTTTCCTTTGTGTTCATGTGAAATAGGCAGCACCGCTAAAACCTATCCAATAAGCTAGAGGATATGGGCCTAACTAGTACTACATGTATACTTCCTACCATCATTAAAAGGAACACACACAAAAAAAGTGTAATTTTAGCACAGCCTTATCGAGTTCATTAAGGGTAGATTAAAAAATCAATGTCTATTTAGTCTATTTGCAGTCACAGTAGATCTTGTGAAAACCCTTAGAAAATATCACAAAACCTAATGCTGATGTATTTGTTGTATTGACTAAAGAACATGACCCAATGGTGAGATAGCAAAAGCTTCATCCTCCAGGCTTTAGTTTTAATAGAAACCCTGAAAATGACAGCTCCAGTCATGTTAAAGGAAATTTCTCATTTTCAGTTTAAGAAAATTAAGAGGGTGATGCACCAAAAGCCACAAATGCAAAAAAAAAAGCAATTAGCAGGTCTGCAACAATGTTCCAGGGCTTATTGTGGCTTTAAAGAGGGGTTTTAAGCACTTGCAGCAGTCCTAATACTAATTATTAAGACATGAATTAGTGGGACTTTTTTAACACCAGCAGATGACAGGTCTAAAACTCATGCAAAACATAAGTGAAGAAATGAGGGATAGTGGCCCTTGGTGCAACTTTTTTGACAGGATTTAAAAAAGAAAAACTAGGGTCATTCATCAAGAGACCAAGGGGTGAGTTTCCTTTTGCTCATGTTTGCCCCAGTTTTGTGCCGACATTGTGCTGCTTGCACCAAAAAGTGTAAGGTTTCAAATATCATCAATTTAGTGCCTTCTCAAAAATTAAGACATACTTTGTGTCAAAATTGCTAAGTTTTTAAAAATATTTAACATCTACCTGCAGACCCAGTCCTATCTTTCAGAAGGACGACACCATTCTATATATGCTGTAAAGCCTTTGGTGAATATGGTTTTCGGGGTTAAGCAATCTTACATTTTGGAATAAGGCCTCTCACAAAATGACTCCCACTGTACCATAATTACAGAAGAGCATCTACATTTATGGATTGTACAACATTACTCTTCTTACACCCGAATACATACATATGTTTTTAACATGACCCATTTACAAAGCCCGAGAGTACATCACAAAGCACTGGAATGAAATCTTTTTTTTAACTGATTGCCACAATTTTGTCAATTCTAAAGACTTGATTACAAGTTACATGCTCTTAAGAATCTCATTTATTTGTATTCAAGCCAGCAGTTTACTTCTTAAAATAGATTCACAGCAAATACTTAAAAATAATGTGCAATTACCACTTCTATTGTACTTCAATATGATGTGCATGAAATGTTCCTGCTCTCACATCAAATACATATAAAACTTTGTCACCTGATATTTTTTATGAACTGTCCTTGGATGTCCTCTATGTCACGGGATATGTTCCTTACTGAGATGAAGCAATGGATAGTGCTCAACACCATTCAGTGTTAACAGAGAAAAAGCTCCTGGAGATGTCAACTTAGTGGTACAGTTTACATTGTCAACAAATATCAGCAATTCCACACAGGACATCCCTTTAAACCACTGCTGAATCCTAATTGGCACCTCTGTTGTTGTTGCCTGATGCATGAGCATTTTCATTAAGCTGAACAAATGTCACATTTACATTTCTGATAAATACTGGCCTTTTTAAGATCTCCTACATCCTATTTCTTTGGTAGGCATTTCCAACAATGGATTTAATGGCATTAAATACATTCCTTCTTATTCCATTTAGTATATACTGAAAACAAATGATGGTTAGGTCAGCAAGCAAACACTATACTATGTATAATATAAGTTTGAAATTAGAACTTGCAAATTAAAGAATTTAAAAAAGCATCCACTCAACATAAAATGCAGCAGAGTCTTCTTAAAACAGAATGTATTACTGTATATGCTTGAGCCATAAACTTGCTGAGGAAACAATACAAAGAAATAAAGAATACAACCTCTTTCTACAAGACATTACCTCATTGTGTCACTTTAGCCAATGCATGTGCATAAACAAAAGAATATACATATACAGTACAGCAGCTAATAACATAATGATGGATTTTCTCTAGTTTAAAAACACACATTTACTGGTCCCACCCCAATGTTCTAAACAGTTTCAGTGACAAAAAAATATATTACATAAAAGGCACATCAATGGTACAGTCACCCCAATTAGTGAGTCTGGTTTTTATATTATGTTGTCTTACCTACTTGCTCACGCTATTAAATAGAAAAGTAAAATCTAGAAACAATAATCAAACAGTGAATTGCCTGACAGTAGCTTACTCTTTTGGTGTGCTACTTGTCTGTATTTTCCAATCTATTCATGAGAACCAACCAGTTAATATCCTCAAATCATCATGCAGAAAGAGTAACTGGCTTCAGTTTAACCTGTTATTTGTGCCTGATCCAGAGGAAATGTATTTAAATATATTCAGAAGTTCTTCATTTAGGCAAAATTCTGCATTTTTAGTCTAACCCTATGATTACTGACTCTGACTAACTGACTCAGCCAAACCTCTGTCAGCTGATGGATATTAAGTCAGTGTTTTACTAAAAAGTAATTCTCAACATAACTTCTTAATAGAAATGGGCTGTAATTTTGCCTCTGTAAACTCATCAAAATATTTTTATCAAAACCATGTTTGAGGCACAGTTTTACCAAATATATTTTTGCATGATCATATTTCATAAGTGTTTCTAGATTAAGATATTTTTCTTTAATAAGTCTTAGCTAAACATGTTATACATATTCTCATATTTGCTATATTTTATACTTTAATTGTTTTAATTAAATAATTAATTAATAATAAAAGTATAATTGTTTTATACTTTAATTATTGTAACTGTTAAATAATAGTTCCAGAAGAAGAGAATGATGACCAAGAAGTGACACTCAGCAGGCTTTTGATAAATAAGTTATTGATATCTTATTTAAAGGGTAATACAAACCCCAAAAAAGTATTGCCAAAACACAACCACCAAATAAGTATAAGCCCATTTATATTTATTGTATTACTAATATGCAAAAAAAATTTTGAGCCAGCAACACATATTAAAGTCAATGGGAGTAATTCACAGAGAGATCTTTTCAAAACCCGTATTCACCAAAGGCTTTGTGGCAGATTTTGAATAAGGTTTCAACAATAAACAATAAGACCAGGTCCCCAGCAGATATTAATTAAAAAATCTGCACAAAATTTAAAAAAATATATATATTTCAACACAATTAACAATTTGGCACAATTGCTGCAAGCAACAATTTTAGGGAATGAAAACTTTTGTGACTTACCCATATTTTTTAACATTAGGCAAAATGAAAAATATGTATAGAAAGGCAATTTTTTGGACTGACTGGCAAGATGACTGGTAGAATTCACAAACAAGAGCAATATATAGAACTGTCTGCTTACTCCAAATTCACCTTTCACTAGTACAGCACAATGGCGAATGGCTGCTAGAAGGGCAATGTTTATAGTTGAGGGGCTGTTGTAATTATTTTAATGCTGTAAATCTCTCTTTTTTTGCAAAATCTGTTTTGCAGTGAAATTCTCTACCTATCCATAACACAAACAGGCTCATTTACGCAGACTCGCTGGGCATATATTTCGAGTTAAAATTGCGCTAACCGGTTCACTACCGGTTAGTGTAACTTTAACTCCATATTAGCGTCAGATTCAATATTGCATTTGATCTAGTTTTAGTGCAGGATATTAACGCCAGCTGGCATTAAAATCCTGCAGTGGGTAAATCTCTTACCAGGATTGACCCACATTCGCAAGCACGATATTGAATCCCGAAAGGAGCATTTACCCAGAACGATAGCGGCTCTGGGTAAATGAGCCTGAAAGTGTTCTAAATACTAGAATAGGGAGTAAACTAATTACATATTTTTATTTAAGCATAGAATGGCTTAGTTTTTTCCTTGCACAATGGTTTGTTGTTAGGCTCTTTAAGTGTGTTTCCAGCTGATGGCATAATTGATTAGAGACTGATTAATATCCTCTTGGTTTATTAGTCTCTCTTTTTTATGAATAATTTTTTTTTTAAACATGCACTTTTTAATCATAGTGTTTTAACCAGCTTAAGCGGATCAAGAGTATTTCTAAAAATGAAATAGTTATGTTTTTAAAAATGGTATGTTGCTTTCTTAATGATCTACACAGTTATTAACTTGTACTGCACTTCCTTGGGATTCTACAATAATCCGAAACATAGAAAAAAAAATATATAATCACATTCATTTCTCAAGTTGAGACAGTTTACCCCTTCTGCTGAATCAGAATTGAAATGTTCTTGGTGTAAGCCCTAAGCTCTATACAGTACAGAATGACATTCAGTTTATATGTAACATTTTTAATGGGTGTTGTATTCTCTCTACATTACTAACAAGCAAAATCCACTTTATTTTTCAGCTCTGTTCAGCGGGGAAAAAAATCCCATTCTTTAAAATAAACTAAAGTAGCTGAATAAATAAAACTCTTTGGATAATTTATTGTGTTTTTGCTCATTAGTCTGTTTGAACAATCATTTATATTTCGTATTCCTGCAAGACCACCAATTTTAGATACTGAATTACTATAAAAATAAAAATTGTTTAGCCATATTAGTTCAATATATGTAGTAAAATGTAGAGTACTGTGATCCTTTTAATGGACGAACAGTTTATTTTAGTAGACAAGCTTTTTAGGGATCTACCATCTTCCTCAAGTCAGAGCAGTACTGATTCTGTTATGTTAACCTTTGTTTCAATCAGTACTGCTCTGGCCTGAGGAAGAGGGTAGATCTCTCGAAAGCTTGTCTACTACATAAACTGTTAGTCCATTAAAAGGATCACAGTACTCTACTGAATTACTATAGGAACTAAACGTTAAGGGGAAATTTCATGGGTCTCTTAGTCTGACACTTTCAGTCTTGCCTACATTTTTCTTTCAGGTGGTCAAAAAATAGCAACTGGGAAGGGAAACTAACATTCAGATGACCAGCCTCTGAGCCCCAATTGGAACCTGTCAGTAAGGGCATCCAGCACTCTTATCCAAAAAGAAGCTGGTCTGCTTCCTTTCCAAAAAAGGATGGCTACCAGAGGGAATCGAGGTACAACAGAAGGTAAGAAACACTAGTGCTGCATCCCACTAAAAAAGTTACCAGTTACTTTTTACAAAAAATGGAAAATTCATATATGTATTCTTCATATTTTTTCTATAAATATTACCCAATGCATAAAAGAAAAGAAAATGAATTAAAAGAAACCTAATTAAATCATAGTCAATACAAAACTGTACATAGCAACTAACTGAAGAGCTTTATCTTACTGATTGGTAGGCTTTCTGATGGGAATTAAAAACAATATTTCAGCACACAATCGGAAACATATTTTCGAGGATTATTGAATGTTCAAGGCTATTTTTGAGGATATTCGAAAATAGCTAGAGCGTTCAATAAAAAACAAAAACTCGCTCTGAAGTCCCGAAATCCAAACGATCCGTCCTGTTTTGGATAGAACATTCGTATTTCGGAACTGAGTCCGAGTCGGACCCGGATCCCATCTCTAGTAAGTTGTGGTAATGTTCAGGAACTGCTAATTAGTGATGAACTTGGTTTCGATTTGGAACTGCTGGTTTTGAAAATCCACAGATCTTACAGAATTTTCTACATTTTCAAAACTTGGAAACTTCTTTTCGAAATTTAAATATTAGAAAATCGACAAAAATTTGAAAAACTGTGTTAGAAAATTACATTTTGAACAACTCAATTCAATTGGGTTCGTAATGAATTTTTGTTTTATAACTTTAATTGGTTCCGCGAAACCACTGTCTAAACTAAACTCACCAGTTCATCAAAGCTAGTAAACCAGGTCTTTAGTCCCATTTCCCTCATAATTCCTAATTTTCTAAATACACTTGGTTGTTTAATATCTTAACCATAGACAAAATATAAATATAAAATATATATTCTTTAGAGTGACAGGTTTTCCATGATCTCAGGCAACCTCTTAAAGCAGTGGGAGAAATCAATATCTTCAGCTGTTGATAGATGTCATTATTGCGATATTTTTTCTTGCAATAATCACAGCTTTAGTCCATGGTTCTATAAGTCCCCAACTATAATCACTAGGGTAATCACTGTTATATTTAAGGTTAGCTATAGTTTGTGCTGGTGATTTGATAAAAGGCTGTGCTGTTAGGCAGTGAAGTTTTTTTTTGAGAAGTCAGCAAGATAATTTCACTCAGAAATTCTGAACAAATTCATAAAAACTACAATCACAGCGGGTATCTGATATTCAATGCCTTTGCCACACACCTGCCACATTCAGTCCTATCACTCTATGGTCTTATTATTCACAGTGTGATAATACTGTATGTGTGATAGCTGAATCGCAGACCAAGGATTACCCTGCCTTAAATGAGCAACTGCTGTTGGTTCCAGCTAAGCACATTTCTAAAAGATATTTTCTACAGATATATAATTTAAGTGTGTGTCATTAAAAGAGAAGAAAACTGAAACTTACACTAACTTTTGCAAAATAATTCTTGAAGATGACATTATTTCTAGTTATTTAGAAAAAACTCTTATTAATACTAACAGACAATATTAAATGAGCTATTCCAATTAGGAATGCACACGTCTGCCTAAAAAAGCGCTCACAGAAACTTCATAATGTTAATATTGAGGTACTTCTGCATGGATGTCATCAAGTGAATTAATTCCTGAGGATTCTGTTAGAGGATTGTGTATTTTGGGATAATGATTGGTGTGATTTCTAAATATTGTCTTAACTATGTACGGAGGCTTATTGTGAATGTAAGATTATGCGTCTCTGTTCACAAAAAGAATGTAGTGCAACCACTGCAAGCAATGTACCAAGGTGATTGGGTACATTTGTGCGAGTTCCTTAACAACAGAAATTAGCTGGCATTAAGGTCACACAATGTACTTAGAGGTGCAATTGTCTCTATATATTACATTGTTATTGGGGACTTCTTTAGGAGAACTTAAAATCCATATCTGTCACCTAAATAAAGTTTTTCTGTTTTAGGTATATTTAGGCATGTTAAGATTGAATATTATAACAGCTTTAAAACCCTGTTCCTGCATTGGCCAATCTTCTATATCAATCTAACAACCCTCTATAGAAAAAAAAGCAAGGATATTTGGCTAAAAACATATATTTATTATATTCCATTTAAAATATCAAGTATCAAATAATTACCAAAAATAGTGAATATCAAGAACACCTTTCTATAGGCTCCCCACCACAGTTGGTCTAACCTTAACAACATGTACAATTGGTCATTATTAGTATATCCTGTAGCCATACATTGTGCAAATATAAGCATATACAGTTTTGAGTCAAGTCAGAGTCCATGCACAGAAGTCTACAGAGTAGTGCAGAGTATCAGGCTAAAGTTGCAGGAGACCAGAGACAAGTTATAGGTAGATGGGGTCCCATCTACCTATAAAATACCTAAAATTAACTCCATAATGGCCCCACTGTGTAGTTTAAAAAAAAATTCTTACCACACAACTTTTGCTCTTTATGATTCTCCTACAGTCCTTGTTTAAAGTCCAGGAAGGTGAAGAGAAGGAGGTGTCAGTGAGTCATCCAGTCCTTGCTATTTCCTTAACTTCAGTAAGGAAGGGACATAGGCAGTGACAAGTGCAGGGGATACACACACGCCCTACCTTCCACCAACCGGATCCATCCTCTGCAGCCATGGCACCTTGCATGAAACCCTTTGGACATAAGGTGATGGACAGGTGCTTTAAGGATGCTATACTTAGAGGACTTTATCTTAGTAGACCTAATATCCTTTTGGTTTTTCCATTTATAGCTAAAATGGGGCAATATTTCTATGAACACTCTCATACAGGGTGTATGTTAATGTCATTTATCATCAAATTTATCATCATTGTTTACAACAAAGAATGAATAAACTGCTATGTAGAGAAGACAGAAAAAGGGTAGAAATTGAAACAATTAGTTATATCTGCAGAGAAAGGTAAAAGAAGAAACAATGATTTCAATTTCCTCAATTGTATAGGAAGGGGGAAAATATTTTAAGAGATAGTCTCTTGTTACATTGCCATGTAAGATGAAATACTTCAAACTCATCTTATGGACAGTCCTTGTCATTTTTCAAGAATATTTATCAAATGAACAAAACCGTCACGTTTCATTCTGCCATCAAGAATTCGATTTGAACACAATTGCTGCAGAAACTTCCAGTTTTACAACTACGATTTTCAACTAAAATTTTCAACTTTCATCGTGATTAGAGATGTCCGAACTTCGAAAAATCCGGTCCGCGCGAGGATCCGCGGATTTTCGAAAAAATCTGAAAATTCGAAAATCCGCGAGCGTACCCGTTAAAACGTATTAAAATGAAAGTTCGGCAAAATCCGCATTAAAAGTGGTCTAAATAGCCTTGGTAACGTACACTTAACCACTCAGGGACCTGGGTAATGGCCTTAGAAGCACGTATAAATGCCAACAATACCTAAAAAGTACAGTCCGCTAGCGTGACTTTAAAAAAACGGTATTTTTCGAAAATACGAGGATTCCCGTAAAAACGAAGATTTCCGTAAAAAAACGAGGCTTTCTGTAACTATGATAGCTGCCATTGGCTAATTTGGATCATGTGGCTTGCTCCGTCTTGAAAATTTACACGAATTACTCGTTTTTACGAGTATTCTCGTAATTACGAGAATTACTGATCTTGAGTAGACCTAATATCCTTTTGGTTTTTCCATTTATAGCTAAAATGGGGCAAATTTCTATGAACACTCTCATACAGGGTGTATGTTAATGTCATTTATCATCAAATTTATCATCATTGTTTACAACAAAGAATGAATAAACTGCTAGTAAGAGAAGACAGAAAAAGGGTAGAATTGAAACAATTAGTTTATCTGCAGAGAAAGGTAAAAGAAGAAACAATGATTTCATTTCAATTTCCTCAATTGTATAGGAAGGGGGAAAATATTTTAAGAGATAGTCTCTTGTTACATTCCATGTAGATGAAATACTTCAAACTCATCTATGGACAGTCCTTGTCATTTTTCAAGAATATTATCAAATGACAAAACCGTCACGTTTCATTCTGCCATCAAGAATTCGATTTGAACACAATTGCTGCAGAAACTTCCAGTTTTGCAACTACGATTTTCAACTAAAATTTTCAACTTTCATCGTGATTAGAGATGTCTGAACTTCGAAAAATCCGGTCCTTGGCGTTCTCTCTGAGGATCCGTCATGGCATTATTGAAAAACTCTGTAAAATTCGAAAAATCCGCAACAGTTAATCGTATTAAGGAGTCGTCACAAATCCACGGCATTCAAAAGTGTTCTTAAATAGCCTTGGTACTACCCTTAACCCCTCAGGACCTGGGTAATGGCCTTAGAAGCACGTATAAATGCCAACAATACCTAAAAAGTACAGTCCGCTAGCGTGACTTTAAAAAAATGGTATTTTTCGAAAATACGAGGATTCCCGTAAAAACGAGGATTTCCGTAAAAAAACGAGGCTTTCCGTAACTATGATAGCTGCCATTGGCTAATTTGGATCATGTGGCTTGCTCCGTCTTGAAAAATTTACACGAATTACTCGTTTTTACGCGAATCCTCGTAATTACGAGGATCATCGGTTTTTCCGGATCCCGAAAGTATCGTAGATCCTCGTAATTACGGAGATACTCGTATTTTCGAAAATTTTCGTAAAAAAAAAAAATCCGCAGTTCGGAAGTTCGGAAGTCCGGAAAGTCCGGAATAATCCGCCGTTCGCGGACGGGAGAAATCCGCGGCGGATCCGGGTTCGGGTCCGCGAACCGGCCATCTTAATCGTGATTAGACTTTTTTGTTTTCAAATTTTGAAATTGCAAATTTAATAGTCATTTTTTTTAAAAAAAATTCCTGCTTCAGAATCTGAAATTCCAATACAAAACCAGGTATATTTTGAAACTAGGTTACTTACACCTCCCAATTAAACAGGAACATTTTTATAAATGCATTAAAGGTCACAAAAGCAAAAGTAGCAAGGCATCAAAATGCATTAAATGTTATTTTAGTGTAATCTGATAATTGCTTGTGAAGGTCCTCTTTCACATGGTATATCTGTTGTATTCAATTAGATCAACTGGACTTGAAGTTTAGTTCTTGAAGATGTTTTGCTAGTCATCCGACTGGCTTTCTCATTCATTCATTCTGAATTGAGAAAGCCAGTCAGATGACTAGCGAAACGTCTTCAAGAAGTAAACTTCAAGTCCAGTTGATCTAATTGAATACAACAGATATAATCTGATAATTGTTTTTAGGATTTATTCAATTGTTTTACTTAATCCATTTTCTGCAATTGATACTGTTCTTACTACTTTGACATCATACATCGTGTGGTTTTAAAATGCCATATAGTGTAATTAAATCAGTTAAAGGGGAAGTGCAATACTTTTAAGAAAAAACAGCATTTTTTCTATCCCAGTGACCTTAACCTGCCCATTTTGTCTGTGTATAAATAAATGCTTCCAAAATACTGACTTCCTGTTTGCAGGACCCGTAATAAAGACCGTTATTGTCTTGCCCTTGACCCAGCACCTGTTTGCTCAGTAGAAGTCAAAGCAAAGGGTATGAAATCAACTGAAAGACAATATGTAGAATGACTAAATATATTTAATATAAACTAAACATTTAAAAAATAATGATATTTTCCTCTGAACTTTCCCTTTAAAGCACACCTCATGTTCAAATAATTTTAAAGCTTTGTAAAGTTTAGGAGTCTTAAATAACTCCTATAATATTTTCTGTTTGTTTAATATGTTAATAGACTATTATGATAGTGCAGATTTGCATTTTTATGATGCTTATGATGTCAGAGATTATTAATGTTCTGTCATGTTTTGGTCCAGAATTTCTTTTATTCTCTTGTATTTTTTCCCTTTTATAGATATCACCATTTTTACCAATATGTTATAAACTGTACATGGCAGCAGTGATAATGACAACAAAATGAGGTATATTTGTCATTTTAATGACTTTTCAAAAGGAGTCATTTGTTTACTAAACCTAAATATCTGACATATTACAAATGATTTACTAGTTAATATGGTTTACTGGTCTGTTTAACATAATGTAAAGCACGATTCAGTGTGTCTTGGCCTATTTATTGTAGACAGCTAAACATTTTATTTCCTTTCTTTTGGCTGTTTAAGTATTTTAATAAAATATGTAGCAACATTTCAAAAACAGTTGACATTGTGCTTTGGTTTGTCTCATATTTCAAAAGCCTTTAATGTATGAGCATTCATTATTCACCAGGCATGGAGATTTAACATTTATTTTGTCAAATAAAAAAACACACAAACATAAACAAACCAGAAATCAGAAAGCCTAAGCAGTTCTCTTATATAGCTAAAATTGATTTATGCACTAAACTATTGCATTGCATGTCGTGGAAATATTGATTTCGTACTGCTTTTGTTTTGTACAGTCATGAGTGTAGACAGTGGACTATCAGGTAAGGATGCAGCTATAAAATTATGTAACTTTCGGTAGTGAAAAAATTTTCACAAAGAATTTCATCTGTAGTTAGGGCTGATAAAAGTCAAAACTCTGGTGCTTTTATAATTCTGGTGTAAAATTATGGGTGGGTATAAAGGTCTACTGCTAAATATAAAATCAGGTAAAAGCAAATTAAAAGCCATTATTAGGTGCCACCAGGAGGTCCTGGCAAATTTGCATGTTATAATTTCTTACCAGAATTTTCGCGCTAATATTTTGCATCAAAATCAGAAATTACATGGCTGAATTTCTGCCTTTGCATTGAAATTCATAGTTTTCATGGTGAAAATTAGTAATTGAAATCAGTCATTTTCTTGAAAAAAGTTTTATGTCAAATGAAAGCCTATCTCTACACATTATGGAGTTGATGCAATATCAGCCATTTTTGTGCAAACCCCATGCTACCCGATGTAATATCGGGTTAGCGGGGTTTTGCAATAATTGTGCACTGGCCTGGCCATTTCCAAACAATTTTGGAAACAGCGTGGCTTAGCCAATGTAGTAATGGCTAAGTTAAGATTAGCGCAACCATTTTGCACTAATCTGAACGCCATTCTTACAGTGGTGTACAGGGCCAATGTAATACAAAAAAAGTTTCATCTTAACTGACCGGAATTTAAAGTCTCGCAAGAGACTTTAAAACATCTCTGGTTCTGATCAGGTAAGATGATTTTTTTTTAGTATTACATTGGCCTGTATATTGCTGCTAATGTAAAATTTTGCATACAGTAGTCTTCCTTTGTAGGATCTATTAATATGAAACCAGTACTATGCTAAAGATGCAATGCACTAGTATAAGATCCAGTTCCAATTACAGATCCCAGTGCTGAGGCCTTAAATGTAGTTTATTTTATAAAGGTTTTATAAAGCTTTTTTTTTTTAACTTTACACTTTATATTGCAGTGGGTTAACTTTGTTCATCGTGTATTTATCATCAAGGTCTAAAAAGCTGTTTGTTAATGTTTTGTTGTGATAAGAAATAAAACTGCAGAAACCCACAGGAGCCGCCTGTGGGTTTGCAGGACTGTCAAAAATTTCAATGCAGATTTTTGACCATCGAAACTTAAATTTAATGCTGAAACTGAAAATTCAATTTTGAAACAGCAAAATTCTGTTTTCAATGGTAGAAATGGAAAAAAAAAAATCTGTGTTAAAGTTTTAGCGTTTGTTTTGACAGCAGAAATTTTGTTGCCAGAATTAGTAGTTTTGACCCAAAGCCAGGTTTAAAATATAACTCTGGCTCATCCTTAATAAGAAACAAGTAGCATGTCTCTCTTTACAGAATCCAGTCCTTCTACAACTAAACTAATCCTTAATGTATACTAAAAAGTATCTCTTAACACAAATTTAAATTCATAGTTTATTCATTTCTATATCTGAATATCAAACCACTGATTATCTTTCTTATATTACTTCACACACAAAGACCCAGCCACTAACATTCTTAGATTTTCAAGACCTAATTACACTGTGAACATTCATATTTTCAGAACAGAATAAATGATATTGTGTGCTTAATCTCATTGCAGTAAAAAAGATGGCCTGCATTTAAATAAGTTCTGTCTATATTCCGCTCCACCCTACTTTAAAAATAGCGATTGAGAATTTATGCATTTACATGAAATATGAAACAGTGCTGCAAAGCTGTTAAATTGCCCTAGCTATTTTTTTAGAGAACTGTTAAATATACAAGTACATTTTCTTTTGTCTGGGAACATATATTTTTGAGGACCTGCTGGATGCGGGTTTTAAAATTCTGCTGAACTTACAGAACTTTTCGTAACCATAACTTTTTGGAACTTCAAATATTCAATGGGGCGATTGAATAGTCTATATCGAACTTCGGATATTCAATTTTGAACTTTGAATAATCAATATCAAACTTTGAAAATTTGATACTGAACACAGAAAACAGTCAGAACTGTGGCTCCTATTGACTTTTATAGGGTTAATTTTCCAATCATTTTATTACATTTTGTGTAGAAACTCATTTTGAATACTGCTGAAGAATATGTAACCTATACATATTTCTAGAATAAAGTTAGAAGCAGGAAATGGTGTTTTAGGATTTATTGCAACTGCAAATTTCTGAAATCCTCTGGCCCATGTTACTCCAGATCAGTAAATTACAGTACAGCATTTACAGTAAATGTCACTTACCCCATGCATGTTTTTAAGATTTATAAAATGCTTTTTCCTTTCAACTTCCAACATACATTCTCATATCTGTTATTAAAAAAACATGCAGGGGAATTCACCTCCAGCCACATCAGTAAATTCAGGGGTTAAACTTGCACTAAGCCATTCAATATCTGTTAGTACAAGTTTACTTTACTTGCAGCAGCTGCGCAGGTATTGCAAGAAAGGCCTACACAGCTGTCGCAAGCTATTCAATATCGGGTTTTGGAGTATTGATGGACACAAAACCGAACTCGAACCCGAGTTAGAGACAAACTTTATGAGTTCGGACGAACTCGAACTATTCGAATTAACCCTCGAAAGTATTGTTCGTTTTCAGTAACCCTCGAATGTATTGATCATTTTTGCTAACCCTAGAATGTATCGTTTGCTAACCCTCTAATGTAGCCTTTGATTTTCGATAACCCTCGAAAGTATCATTCATTTTCAGTAACCCTTGAATGTATGGATTGGTTTTGCTAACCCTAGAATGTATCGTTTGCTAACCCTCAAAAGTATCGTTCGATATCCTTAACCCTCAAATTTATGGTTCTATTTACACCCTCGAAAGTATTGTTCGGTAACCCTCGAATTGGCCATAACCCTCGAATGTAGCTTGCACAAAACCAAACAATTGCCCACTCGTGTTTAAGAAGTGTTTAAAAAAGTTTTGGTGATAGTGACATGTTCCCCAGACCATTTCCCAGGTGCCACAGCCATTTACAGTAAGTTACCATTGTTAGTTTAGCTGTAAATCTTTAAAACTTTTAAAACTATCACTCCCCCATTGACATTAATGGGTCCAAATTCGAACTTTTGAAATTTTACTGAAGTTAGGAAGTTCGAAAATGGACCAAACTTCATGAAGTTCGGCCATCTCTATTAAGGAGATACAGATCTTGTCAAACAAACTTGCTTGGTTTTTATGAGGAAGTAAGTAGGAATTGGGACTTGATGTGAATACTTTCATACTTGGATGTTGCTAAGATTTTTGATACAGTCCCCCATAGGTAACTTATGTGTAAGCTAAAGTTTGTTGGGCCTGGGTGGCAAATTCTACATGTATATAAAATTTGTTGACCGATCAGTTGCAGAGAGTAGTTGTGAATGGTGCTTCATCAATATTGTGGGCCACAGTGTTCTGTGTTGAGGCCACTTCTATTTAATCTGTTAATTAATGATTTGAAAGTAGGTATGGCCCGACTTTATTTATTTCCTGTGCCTACACATGACACTGGGCAACCATGGGTTAAATCTCTTTGCTGTGTGTAGGTCAGGACATTTTATAAGGGCTCCTCCCCCCACCTACCTTGTCTTTTTTTGTTCCCCCTTTGTGTAGGACGAATGGTAAGCCTTGCTTTTTCCCCTGCTTCCAGTAGTCTACTTACTACTGATGCCCCGCCTCCCTGTTTAGTGCAGATGAGAAGCACTTTTTGAGTGTGCCTCCCTTTCAGAAAATAGCCAGATAGTATTATTACCATTTGTGGCATGGAGATTGCGGAGTGCACCTCACAACATTCCTGCTACCACTCCACACACTTGGTTTAAGATTTTTGGCATCCCTGTTACAGCCAAGCTCCTGCTCTAATTTTCTAAAGCCTGTAGCTGTGGGTAACTTTCTTTGGATTTATTCTCTTGGTAGCTTATGGTTTGTATTTTTTACTTTTAGAGTCTGATGTCTTCTAAAAGAAACTTGAGATCATGATCCAGGGGTGAACCTTTATTGTTAATCATCCTGCTAGGTGGTTTAGTATGATTTTAACTACCATATTATTTTATTAAAAAGCCCTTGTTATTATGTGCTTTATTTTAGATCTATTTCTCCCAATGAAAGAGAGATTGCTTCTAAAATCAATCCTGATCTGTTTATGACAACCTAGCTTACTGGGAAAAAGTTGTGCCCGAACTGCTTGTCTACTCTTTTTCCTTCTTCCAATGAAGATTTATCTGGAAATTATCAGTCTACCTTAACTAGCGCACCTGTTCCCTCTGATTTACCTGACCAGTTCCTTGCCCTTCAGGACAGGCTGATTTTTCACAAGGAGAGCTTGAAGAAGATTTTAATCAAGCTACAGCATCCAGTCTTGACCCAGAATTGGTGAATCATCTTATTTACCTGATGAGAGACACTTTACTGATTGATTTTCCCTGGAAACCACCGGAACAGGATAGATGGTTTCAAGAAAATCAAAATGCTTAATGAAAAGATTTCTAAAATTTTACTAAAGGATTGATTGGTCCCTGATAGAAGATTCCCTATGAACCCATCTTTTCAGAGATTATATACCTTCAGTACTGAAGATGCATAATTCTGGAATTATGCCCACAAGGTGGGTGTGACCATGGCAGGTATTGCTAGGGAAACATCATTAGGTATTTATTAGCTATTGCTATAGCTCTCTATGCTATAGCTCTCTCTGTTGCAGCTCGCCATGCAGTCTGGTTGAGACAGTGGCAGTGGGAACCTAGCAAATCTACCTTTTGAAGCAGAATTCTTATTTGGACCAGCCCAGGGGTGCAAGATCCAGCAGAGAAAGACCTTTATAAAGGGTTATCAGTCCATCATCCCCAGGTAGGAGGAAGGTTGTATCATTTTCCGGATGCTTGGGTACAAACCGTTTCAGATCCTAGGGTCCTAAAAACTATTTCAGAAGGTAACAAAATAGAGTTTCCTATTTGTCATCATATTCTGGCCTCAAGAATTTCCAATACCAGACATGAAAGATTGGCCTTAAAGAAGATTTGGTCCCAACTTTTACAGGAGTCAATAGGGCCTCAGTAAGATCAGGAGTGTATTCACCTCTTTTTCTTGCAAGCCAGCCGTCATAATACAACATCTTCATCATCAAGACTGGATGTGCAAAATAGATCTGGCAGATGCTTATCTTCATGTTCCCATTTATGCAGCTTACAGCTTCTCAGGTTTAAAATTTTCAATCATCATCAATCAGCTTCCATTTGCACTCTCTTCCACTCCCAGAGTCTTTACCAAGATTCTAGTGGTCCTGGTAGCATACCTAAGAACTCAGTAACTATTGTTTGCATATTTAGGTGACATCTTGCTCAAAGATGACATCTTGCTCAAAGACCTTCTATTCCTTCATCTTTAATAGGCTCTAGATTGTTTCAAAAAACATGGATGGCTTATAAATTTGGCAAAATCTGGTAGATTTTCAGGTATCCCCGCCTTTACCAAAAAAGAAGGAAATAATCCAGAAAGTTTCAAATACCATAAAGTTCCCTTTCAGCACATCAAAAATCTGGAAAAGCTTTTAGGGAAACTAGTCTGAACAGAGGGTCCAGTTCCTTAGGCAATATTGCATCTCCATCCCTTGCAAATTACCTTATTGGAACATTGGAAACCCAATAAGTGTCCCAAGTAATTGATTTTTCGGGGTACCAGAGTAAGAAACCAACTTCACAGGTAGGTAAAAAAGGAAAATTATCTACCTGTTTCTCTGGATATTCCCAAGTGAGAAATAATTTTGACCGATGCACTCCTTCAGTTGGGGAGCAACCTATCTAGGCCACCTAGCTTAAGACCGACATACAAAACAACAATCGCAATTACAGAGAACCTGTCTCATTTGCAACACCTGATATTGAACAAACACATATACACATTGTATGAGATAACACCTCCTTGGTGGCCTACTTGAACAAACAAATCAGAAAAATGCACCTGGACACTCCAAAGCTCTTTGCAAAATTCTTGTTTATTCACCCATATGTGGGATCTCTCCAGCAACGTTTCAGGTGGACCTCCACCCTTTATCAAGCTGGAGAGATTTCACATATGGGTGAATAAACAAGAATATTTCAAAGAGCTTTGGAGTGTCCAGGTGCATTTTTCTGATTTGATGTATTATAAGACTGAGGAGCAGTACAGTCTTCAGAGTGACGGTCCAGAGAGGAGAGTGGGATCCAAAAACTTGTGAGTTACTACCTAAACAAACAAGGGAGCATTAAGAATGTGAATTATGGAGGCTGATGCAGAAAATTCTTCTATGGGCAGAGAAGAATTTGAGAACTTCAGAAATGTACGATACTGCTAAATTTTGATACCACACTTTCTTAAATATGGCCCTTTAATCATTAGCTGCTGTGGCTCTGGGTGAATGTCTCTAATTAAATTCAAAGCAACTTAGCAGCAGTTGTTTAGAACTATTCAGTTTATCTATCTATCAGTTAAAAATGGAATTTCCCAGTTTACGTAATCCAAATGTTAACCATAATATAGGCAATAATAATACTTGTTCCTTTAAAAAAAATTACCCATTTCTATTAAAAAAAAATATTTGGCTTATAGCAATCATATATTTATTTATTGTTTTGCATTCCTTCTATTTAAAAGTTTTTTTGTATTGTTTTCACTTGCACATCTATTGTTCATCAAAATGTATTAATTAACCCTATAAGCCACCCTGATTTTACATCCACAGCCGTCCTGCTTTCTTGCTTAATTTTTAAATGAAAAGCACAATTACATACGTAATTTAGTAATGCATGTGTTTCAAATGAAATGAAAGAGAAATATTTTATCCCATGGATTATGTAGTTTGTTATTTTATTGCAAGTACATTTTACTGTACAAATTTACTGGAAAATGTTTACTTTTTAGATGAAATCTCAGCAGCTAATATCAAATGGCTTAACTCAGTTAGAACTAATAAATTGGGTCCATTGTTTACAGCCATTATTTGGTTTTATCAGAAATAACATTTGAGAACCTTCCCAAAATAGACAGAAAAATACGACAGAAAATAAAATGTCATCCACCGCTGCTTCTGGCTTCTCCATAGCTCTATAGACCACAGGTGGCTTTACAATGTGACACTTCATATTAGGTATGGGAATATGAAATGGCTGTCCGGGGACCTTCCAAATAAGAAATGGATGTTATAAAAGATACAATTCCAAGAAGTACGCTGCAGAAAACTGAATCAAGAGGATTTTTCATATCTGTCACCAATGAGTTTTATTCTGGATATCCATAATCTCATTCACTTTTACTCTACTCAAACCCGGCAAGAATAAAAGGTTCAGTTATCACATTCAACTGCACTCATCTTTTATTTAAGAGGGTCTGCACCTGCACATCCATTTCAAAGATGATTTTGTCAAAGAGAGCAGAGATCTGGAGCACTGTGTTTTGTCAAAGAGTATGTATGTATTTGAAGATTAGCTGTCCAACCAATGGCAGTATATTTGATGCTAAACTGCAACTTTCAGCATTTCCAACCTACACTCTAATGAAATATTGCATTTCCCTAAACAAAAAAGCAGTTACTAACACTTAACCAGTATCCTTATGATGATTGTAACTAAAGGTGGCCATACACTGGGCTGATATTATGATCATAGTAGATTGGGTTACTTCCACGCTATGGTGTGGTAGGGAATGTTTACTTGATTTGGGTGGCTGCACTGCAAGTTGTCCACTGAATTGTTTATAAAATCTTTAAAAGTATCTCGCTTGCACTTGGGGGTATCGGTAGAGGAAGGGTTAAAACGAAAAGTAAACAATAAATAGGTTAAGCTCAAGATCTCTGTAAAAAATCAGTTTAAAATGACACCTCCATATATTAAAATTCTTAAAACACTCACTTGTGCCTTTCAACCACTAGAGGCATTGCGGGGTTTACTCTCTGCTGTTCTGACATTTGCTTGGTCTGTTTAGCTCCCAAAAACCTCTGTAAACAGGAATAAGGTTGCCAACAAACTTTATTATAGCAATTAAAAACAATAAAAAGCACTAAAAAACCTTGCAGAAAACAGTCCATTATCAGTTGTTGAAGTAGCACCTCTCTGCTATGGTGAGGCCCCTTTAAATCGTGGGGGTCTTGTGGTGAGGTATAATCCACTTGTGTGGTAGTTCCTATGCATTTCGAATTTATATTATAATGTAATTCTGTACATCCTTTTGAAATGTTTCTGCCTTATAAAGCTATGATTCAAACCACTTCCTGTTTTTGTAACAGGAAGTAACATTTGTCTTCCATTTGCTGTCTGTTTGTGTTCCAGCAGCCATTTTGGATTTTTTTTCTTATTTATAAAGTCTATTTTTGCCCTTTAGAGTCAGTTTTAAATAGTTATTTTTTATATATTCAACCTTGGAGGTGTCTTCTTGTCTAAAATATATGTTGGTTATAACAGTAGAGTTGAAACAATGAACAGGTTGTTATAAGTATGAGCAATAGATATCTGGACTCTCAAATGTAATGAGAGTCCAGATATCTATTGATCATGCTTTTAACAAGCAGAGATTTCACATCATCCTCTCTCACCCAGTAATTCTGTACAACCTGTTCTTTGTTTCAACTCTAAAAGCAACTCTAAAAGCAAGATACTTTTAAAGATGAGATTATGATCAATTAGACATGCAAGTAGACATTTCCATTGATTGGCCAAAAAATTTTAAGTTCAAAATGCTATTCTGTCGACAATAAATCACAATATGGACTGTACAGTATATGGTTGGGAAAGACCATAATTTAGAAGTCAATCGTTTAAATGTTCGCAATAGTTTCTGAAGTTCCTATTAAATGTAAATGTTACCCCACAATAGTCGACATTAGGGGCGATATTTATAAATCTTCGCTATCGTTATCGCAAAAATAACGATCGTTATCTGTAAATACCGATCGTTATCGGAAAATAGCCTTCATTCCCTCACCATGTTCTGCCTGTCTTCTGTGCCTTTTCCATGCATGGAAGACAAGCAGAAGGGGCTCAACCGGCATCTGCTCCTATGATTGGTAGAACTATAAACCTCGCGAGGTCTAGGTTTATAGCTATATCCTGCAGAAAAACACATTTTAGTTTGAAGGGTGGACATACCCTTTAAGACAGCATGCAGAGATGGCAAAGGAATTGCCTTGCAACTGCAATAATCTGAAGATCTGACTAATGTAGTTAGAAGGAGAACTTGACACCAATTGAAAGATAGCAGGTCTGAAATTTCTGTTACAAGGACATAGACAAAAGCCAATGATGTCTTCCTGTAGCTTTTCTTTTAGAAAATAATGAATTTGGGTGGGGCATTCAATATTCTTTCAGCTTGTTTCATCCTACAAGGAACCTTGAAGGGAAGAAGGAGAAGATTATTGCAAACCCTTTAGTTTACTATAAACCTGGTATACGGCCTTCACAGGTTAAGCTTAAAGGGAAAGTTCAGTGAAAAACTCTTATATTACGCATAGTTATTTTACTGTACATATTCTCTTCCATTTTGAAAAATCAGTTGGTTTCATGCTCTTTGCTATGCCCTACTGTGGTCATTAGTGAGCTAACATTTTAAGTCCTTCTTGTTCCCATGATGCACACTTCCTTGTTACTGATTGGATGTTGGATGTTACTGATTGGATGTTGGATGGGTCAGATCTCTACTGAGGACTGGAATTAACTCAGATGCTGGATTCAAAGGCAAGACCATAACAGACACTACAAGTGGTCTTGCAAACAGTAAGTCCGTACTTTGGAAGCATTTATTATGTACTGACAAAATGTTAAATGGGATTAATTTATAGAATATAAATATAATAATATCAAAGATAGCATATAAAATATAATATTTAATATAATTTGGCAAATGATAAAATTTTGCTTTGTTTTCATTATAATTTAGTTTTTTCCAAGTGCACACTGTCTGTATATTTGTCTTTTGCTTGATATATATATTTTTCAGCTTGCTACAACATGTTCCAGGAAAATGTCTACATACTTCTGAATGATATCTATTATTTTGTGGATATGCAGTGTTCCTTGTGTTATCTCAGTAAATCTTGATTTTTACTATTCCCCCCCCCCCCAATTATTTAATATAATGCTGTACGGTCACTTTTTTCTTAAGATAGTTCTGCTATGATGGTGCTTTAAGGACACCAAATGCTACAGTGTGTGGGTTTAGATTACTTCTGTTACAGAATTCTAAAGATAGTTACAATATTAAAGGAGAACTTAACTTTGTTTTAATCCTCATGTGACACTTTTCTCCCCAGAACACATA
This sequence comes from Hymenochirus boettgeri, assembly GCA_019447015.1. Lineage (NCBI taxonomy): Eukaryota > Metazoa > Chordata > Amphibia > Anura > Pipidae > Hymenochirus > Hymenochirus boettgeri. The sequence goes on along the minus strand of CM033471.1, from coordinate 95,462,031 downwards.
TACATTGTCAGATACTTCCCTAGTAAGTTGCATTTACAGTCACATATGTAAGAAGTAGATTTGGTAACCAAAAAAGGTATTTATGTTGTTGTCAGTACAACTCAGAGCCTATGTAGTGTTCAAACAGCCTTATGAGCATGTAAATCTATTGGTCTTGCCCCTCACCCTACTCTCTCTATGCACATATATTCTATACAGATGTCTCCATGCCAATATTGAAGTCCCTGATAAGACTTTGATAGCTGCTTATTACCCAGCAGTTTATTTTCCAGCCAGTATGAATTGTCTATAGTCTTCCAGGACCAATACAAAATACTCAGCTTTTTTGTTATCTATTTGTTTTGCTTATATTCTGTTCATAGCAAAAGATAAAGTTTCTAAATGCACCTGTGGTCTTTGTGTTACCTCTGGTGGCTAAGTGGACTAATGCTTTACTTTTGCATGTGTGTTGTTTTTTTTCTTCCTCAAAGTTCAATAGCAAATAAACTGCAAAGATTACTTCTGGTTTTGTATGAAAAAAAGAACACGTGGGGAAATGGATTTTTTTCAAAAACAATTGTAGAATGTTAAATTCTAAAACCTCTCCACTGTATTTTTGCCTCCCCAAATGTCAAGGGGGGCGTCATAGTTGCCGTATTTGTAGAGTCCAGTTTTTAAAATTAAGTTTTAAACTAGAGATGGGATCCGGGTCCCACTCAGACCTGGGTTCAGCATGGAACTGCTCCGTTCTGAAATCTGAACATTCCATCGAAACTTAGTGGATCTTTTAGATTTTGGAGCTTATTTTCGAGGGTTACCGAATGTACAATGTTATTTTGGGCAACCTTCAAAAATAACCTTGTACGTTCCATAACCCTCAAAAATAAGACCAGAGACTACTTTTGAGTATCCAATTGTATTTTGAGGGTTATCAAATGTACGAGGTTATTTTTGAGAGTTACAAAAAATAACCTCGTATATTTAATAACCTTCTAAAAAAAGTTCTGAACCCTTAAAAATGCGTTCATTTTTCAGAATTTCAGATTCAGATTGGGTTTCTCGAGTTCCGTAAATCCAAAAACAGAATGCATGCCAAGACACCTATGTATTAAGTATCAGAACTCCTGCTTGTATAGAAGGTGCCCATACACTTTGTAAATATTATGCAAATTCAATTGGATCGAATGGGATCTGGGATTACTCAGCTGAGCAAATCCTAAACAGAATATAAATCATTGGTTGGTGTGTGTTGTTGCATATTCCTGGCAGACTCTAATTGAACTGGTTGTGTAATATGTGATAGCATTCACGTGTGTATGTCCACCTATGTAGGTTTTTGTACAAAAGGCATCCTAATGATATAATAAAACTGTTACAGGAGATATTTCATTGTGCAACATAAAATATGCCAAAGAGCAACATGACCTGTCTTTTAGAAATGCTATAGATGAGCAAGAAGATTCAATAAAAGTTCTTATCCTTACAAATGGTGCTAATTTTGCCCCAACTAATCAGATATTATTTAACAATTGAAAGCTAACATTTGATTGGTTGGGGCAAAATTAGCACAATTCTTAATGCATTTATGTGCCTTCCAACCCTTCTTAACATAGACCTAATACTTGTTTCAGAAAGTTCAGGGAACTAGCTAAATGAATGTCTCTATTCAAAGATGTGCCTTTTGCTAATTTCAAGGTTTTATAACCTCTGGAACTATATATTTGGGGTTTTTTCCTTTGGAAACAAAGGTTTACAGGACAGGTAGGTCAGGAAAAACAAATGGGCCAATGAAAAAGCTATTGGCTTTTATTGTAATTGTAGGCTGAATGTTTGAAGCACTGTCTAACTTTTGCAAAGCCTTGTCCAAGTTGTCATCATTCATTTTAAAGTGTTCATACGCTATTTTAGGAATCCTTATTTGCATTTTTAAAATCCATGTAATCCCAAAAATGAAATGTGCTCTTTGTTGCATTAATCTTATTCATTCATTATTGTTAAACACATCCTATTACACTGGGACTGAATGTCTAGACCGAGAGAGATTCTTAACAATGCACATAACTGAAAAAATGTTAAACAACAGGGATTCCCCTGCCCAAATTAAACAACATAGCTGTTTGCTAAATGAGTACTCCCTGACTGTATAGGTTCATACATACGCTCAATTTTCTAGTGAGCAACGACCCCCGATGGCCGAGCGATACATTCGAGGAACGCCCATTTCGGCCAAGAATCGACCATGTGTATATGTTCGGTCAGGGGTCATTCGTCGATCCCTGACCGATCAACGAACGCGTGATCCCTAGGCGGATCAACGAACGCACGTAGGACTATATGAACACATTTCAAATGTAATGGGTCTCATTTAGTGAGAGCCCCAAGCACAGCTTTTTCTGTGTAATATTAACCCTTTCATTCAAGAAGGGAATTGCAGCGGCTGCATGGGTATCACAAATGTCACTTGCGCAGCCACCAGTATTGTACCAACGACAGCACATAGCTGGCATTAAAGTCACACATCTGGTAAGGCCTGACTGGTATTTACCCATAGTCACAAGCTTATTATTAAACAGAAGCAAGGGGAGCACTTGTGGCGTTCCATAAATAGGCCCCTATGTTCCTGTTTTTCTTATCAGTGATTAGAGATGAGATCTGGGTCCGACACAGAACCCCATGGATTTTCATTTTTCTAATGTATGGAGCTATTTTTGATAATTCTCGAAAATATCTTTGAACGTTCGAAAATCCTCGAAAATAAGATTGGAAACTTGAAAGTGGTCTCCGATCATATTTTTGAGAATTTTCGAGCGTTCAAAGATGTTTTTGAAAATTATCAAAATTAGCTCCATACATTCGAAAATCTTTGAAAATTCGTTCCATTTTCGGGTATTCGAGATTTTTCCGAGATCTGGGAATCCAAAAATGGAACGAAACTATGTAGTTTCACCCATCTGTATCAGTGATTGGTTTTCTGTAAATGGGTTCTTCTTAATGTTTCTTCTTAATGGGCTGTTGACTATTTAAACATTTTGATAGAGTTCATTGCTATTTATCTAAAAATCTAAATTTGACAGCTAGATTTGTTTTGAAGATTATAAACCTTACCTTAGCACACAAGCTCTTTATTACCAAACCCCTATTAGCTATCAGGCATACTGTGCTGCTGTGTATCTAGGAGAAAACTCAATGGTAAAAAGAAATCTAAGTCCCCCCGTACTGCTCAGAAGCACCGCTAGGGGGAGCGGTGCAGGCAGCAGATTACCTGACAGCTGTTCACCTTTTCCCTCAAGGCTTATTTACATTTATTATAAAAATTCCTCCTTTAATTATAACAGTATTAACTTGTCTGGGGAACTGCTTATCCAAATAAAAAGTTATCTAAAGATGTAGACTAACACCCATATGCTACATAGATGTTGGATAGATTAGGCATCTAGACGAACATCTAATTTATCTCATACTCCGTGACGATCCTGCCTGGCCTATTCATTTTGTGATTGCTTGTTGATTGTGGTAGCTTAGTAGCGGTACCATGCCTTTAATGATCCTGAACTTTCTGGCCCCTGTAAAGGCAACTTTTGTGGCTTTTCTTGTCCTTTAAAAGATCAATCAACTTGCAAATGTTAAGCTGGGTATACACATTACCGTCGGTATCGGGGCTTTATTGTTATGTGTGTACCTTCGTTTCCCGAACGAGCGTGCGGCCGCCAAATGATCGGGCCGGCCGAATGCTCATTCGGGAAAGACCGAAAATTTTCATCGCCCACGCTAGACTCCCTATAGAGGAGTCTAGCGCGGCCGATGGAAACACACAGTCCCAAGCATTCTCCCTATGATGTTCATAGGGAGAACGCTCGGGACTGTGTGTATGCAGATCTTTGAAAGATGGCAGACAGGATCTTACAGATCCTGTCTGTCATCGTTCAGAAATCTGAACTGTGTGTACCTAGCTTTAGCTGTTGTTTTTTTCCTAGTATAATTCACTAGGAGATTGGAGCACTTGCTATCTAACATATTGTCTTACAAGCCACAATATCAGTAGCAGAAGATCTGCAATGATCCTAAAGCTCTGCGATGTGTCATCTCTGGCCCCCCTTCATCAGATCACTGAGTACACTTGGGAGTATGTAAAACATAGGCACTGCATTGCGAAATGGGAGTAATCGCAGAAATGACACCTTCAGGAGCTTCTGAGGGTCCTGCAGATATTTTGAAACATCGAGGGGGGCATAGTTTAAGGATCCCTGCTCTATGTTATATAGCATGTAATTAACTATATTGAATATGTTCTAATTTTGATTTCTTCTTTAAAAGTTTTAATAATCCCACTCATGACACTTTTTTTTTTTTAAAGATAATTATTTTCATTGTTCTGTCTTGAGCCCTGCAAATCAATATACCTGGTTTGTTTATGTGGAACAAAATGTTATTATGGCATATTAAATATATACGAAGGTAGAACATAATGTAAATTTACTGTCAATACAGTAATTCTTTAAGTACAGTAACAATCACTTACGTAGGAATCTTCTATTTCAATAATGTCTGCAAACAATGGATCAACAATTGTACTGAACCTGATGACAGATAATGATATAAAAAAAAATAAATAAACCTATTTTTGTCTTGGTTTCCATGGAAACTAACTGCACAAGGTTTGAAGATTCCAGACGTGTTTTGAAATAATATGCTGTTTGCTAAAGCACAAATATTGGATAAAGTTTGACTAGTGTTTTTTTTTATACAATATTTTTTACATTTGTAACAGTTATTGGTTTTTTTCTTCTAGGTATTAAAAATACCAGACTAAAATTAAATATGAACCTTTTAATTATAGAGTTTTGCAAAGTTTTCCAATCTGAAAATTAAAAGGAAAGTTATACTCTCCTTTCCCACACTCCCCACCTGAATAGTACCCAGGGTGAGTTCCTAAACCGCTCCTTAACCCTAGGTACTTTACCGATCAGCTGGAATACTTACATTATACTTACATTAATTTCTTTCATTGCTCTGTTCCGCTTTGCCCCTCAGCTACTGTCAGTGGCAGTCTGCAATCTGGCCAATGGGAATACTTGCTTCTTTGCAAAGTATGTCTTCCCATTGGCTAAATTGCAGATTGCAGAGGCAAGCAGGAAGAGGACCAGAGCAGCGAGGGTGACTTTCAGGGCAATTAAATAAAAGTTCTTGTTGTTAATGGTGTAAATGGTGCTAATTTTGCCCCAACCATTCAGGTGTTATAACGAGAAACGACACCAGGAGCGGACCGTCCGAAACTAGGAATCAGCCATGGCGGATAATATCATGATGTGCTTTTATCATAGCCGCTTCATCAGAGACTCACTGAGCCTCTCCCTCAGTGAGTCTCTGATGAAGCGGCCATGACGCCGTGAAACGCGTAAGACTACTGACGTTGCACTCCATTGTTTTTGATTTATGGCACTGCCTTTTGATGTACACATGTGTGGGATTGAATAAAGCACATCATGATATTATCCGCCATGGCTGATTCTAGTTCGGAGCGGTCCGCTCCCTGGTGTCTGTTTCGTTCTAATTATCGTGAGATTTTGCTGAAGTCTCGTTTAGGGAGAGAGGACCTGCACGCTGGAATACAGCATAGTGCGGATGAACACAGACGCTGTTGGGTGAGCGCTCCTAATCCAGACCTTGGTATGTGATTCAGATGTTATCTTCTATTTGAAAGCTGACATCTGATTGGTTGGGGCAAAATAGCACCATATTTAATGATAGAAACTTTTATTACATTGCCTTTAATGTAAGTATTTCAGCTGATCGGTAAAGTAACCAGGAGTGAAGACCTGGCGGTTCAAAATCCTCACCCTGTGTACTATCATGGCTGCAAGAAGAGGAGCAATGGGAGGGGAATAGAATTGTCCTTTAAACTGCAGATCATATTAAATGAGTCTGGACTTTTAAACACTAGGTCAAGAGTTGCTGAGAAAGGGGATTTAAATGGGAGCTATGGTTTTGGTTTGGTTAAGATAATGAAATAGAAACATTTTTGATAGTACAGTGCTCTGGAATATAAACCTCATATGATGCTACAGACAGATGCGTCTCCTGATTGTGTATTCTTCTCTGATCTAATAATTTCTTGAGCTAAATGTTTGTAAATTAGTATGGGGTACCGTTATTGTAGATAAGATACCCATATACATCAGACTTGGGAGGAGCAAAAGTTAATGGTGCTAATTTTGCCCCAACCATTCAGGTGTTATAACGAGAAACGGACACCAGGGAGCGGACCGCTCCGAAACTAGGAATCAGCCATGGCGGATAAATCATGATGTGCTTTATCATAGCCGCTTCATCAGAGACTCACTGAGCCTTCCCTCAGTGAGTCTCTGATGAAGCGGCCATGACGCCGTGAAACGCGTAAGACTACTGACTTGTTGCACCTCCATTGTTTTTGATTTATGGCACTGCCTTTTGATGTACAATGTGTGGGATTGAATAAAGACACTCATGATATTATCCGCCATGGCTGATTCCTAGTTTCGGAGCGGTCCGCTCCCTGGTGTCTGTTTCTCGTTCTAATTATCGTGAGATTTTGCTGAAGTCTCGTTAGGGAGAGAGGACCTGCACGCTGGAATACAGCATAGTGCGGATGCAACACAGACGTGTTGGTGAGGCTCCTAATCCAGACCTTGGTATGTGATTCAGATGTTATCTTCATTTGAAAGCTGACATCTGATTGGTTGGGGCAAAATTAGCACCATATTTAATGATAAGAACTTTTATTATATTGCCCTTAATGTAAGGATTTCAGCTGATCGGTAAAGTAACCAGGAGTGAAGACCTGGCGGTTCAAAATCCTCACCCTGTGTACTATCATGGTGCAAGAAGGGAGCAAGGGAGGGGAATAGAATTGTCCTTTAAACTGCAGATCATATTAAATGGTCTGGACTTTTAAAACATAGGTCAAGAGTTGCTGAGAAAGGGGATTAAATGGGAGCTATGGTTTTGGTTTGGTTAAGATAATGAAAAGAAACATTTTGAGATAGTACAGTGCTCTGGAATTAAACCTCATATGATGCTACAGACAGATGCTGTCTCCTGATTGTGTATTTCTTCTCGATCTAATAATTTCTTGCAGCTAAATGTTTGTAAATTAGTATGGGGTACCGTTATTGTAGATAAGATACCCAATATACATCATGACTTGGGAGGAGCAAAAGTTTTTATGATTCACAACAAGCAATGTGGTGGATCTTGCCACTATAAATCTATATGCAACTAAGCAGCTTTCATGTGGTATACTGGCATGGCTAAAGATGAAATCATTCCTTCTCCAGTAAACCTTAATGTTTTTATGTATGTATAGTTTATTTATATAGCGCAGCGTGTACATTAACAAAAACAATATAAATACATAAATAGTTTGTAACTAAATAAATATATAAATATCAGTGCTAGAGCCTTGCCAAAAGAGGAAGGAGGTCCCTGCCCTTAGGTTAGGTTCCAAAGTCTTATATTACTGATTTTCCACTTTACCACTTATTGCATGCATCTTGTAAAAACAAGACTATTGAGTATCTTTTAAACAATAATTCTAAAAAATGGTACACAAAAGCCCTGTACTGTTTGTGAGGTGCATGTGTTTTATTGTACTAAATAAAATCTTGTGTGTAATATGTGATAAAGATATGGAGAAGTGGTACCCCAATGTATGAAACCAGTTTGAAACCAGCTTTATGATTTACAGAAGACCTCAAACTATGGACCTCCAGATTTTTAAAAACTTCAACTCCAGCATTCCTGGGTTTCCTGTTGAGGAATAATAATTTTTATTATTTTTCAAAGATTGGATGGCCATAATTTAAGGATTTTTTGTAAAATGGACCAAGAACATATCAGAAAATAAGAAGATATCACACAATCTCCTCCATTTTCTGACTAATGTCTCAGAAACGGATGGATAAATGTATCATACCATGTCTAACTAGTCAAGCTCATCAGTTGTATATCCCTTCACCATTACAAGCCACTTACTCGCATGCTTATTGTGCTTCACCCAGGATGTGAGAGAGGGGCTGTGCAGTTAGCTACTTTATACATATCTTAAAGGCAGGTAGAGTGCAAACAAAAGTGAATACAGGTTTTTAAGCCAGGTAAATTTATTAGCCTGGACTAGTTCTTTACCCCACCCTCAAAACTTAAATGTAACCCCATACTGTAGTCTTCAAAAATCCTTATCTTACAACTCTTCTCCAAATGGTTTCTACGCAGTGCTTGTCCAAAGTCCAGGAAAGTGAAGAGTAGAAGCTTTCAGTGAGTCATCCGGCCCGTGCTGCTTCTCTAACCTCAACAAAGACTGTGACATGCGCAGGTGGAGCCTCCCCCCCCTCCCTCTGGATCCCATCTCTCTGCTGCATCCCTCCTAGCATTAAATTCTGTTTACTATGGGTAGTCTATCCCACCCCACACCCAACTCGACATGGCTCGGCCCGGAAAGCCGGCAGCCATGTCAGTGATTGGCTGTCAGATAGCCAATCACAGACGTGGTGCCGGTCCGCCCCTCTCTGCTCTTTCCAGCTCAGAGAGAGCAGAGTGACGGGTCAAAGGTAACTTTACAGTGTTTTTTTTTTCCAAATATAACTCGGCGGTTGGGGGTGGGATGGGAAGACTACCCATAGTTAAAAATGTGAGAGAGGGGTGAGTACACCTTTAACCAATGTATGAAACTTTACTTATTTAATTATTTATCTGTTTCATTCCTTGCACATCCCCTTGTTTGTATATTCTGTATTTCATAATGAACAGTGCTGTGTAATCTAAATAAAATTATACAGTACTTATATACATTAACGGTAAAACATTTTTTCAGAGTTGCAAGTATGAGATTGCAAAGAGATGAGATCTAAATTTAGAATAACTAGAATACCATATAAACTCATGTATAAGCCGAGATTTTCAGGTTTTAAAATTAGCCTGAAAACCTAGCCTCGGCTTTACTCTGGTCAAGTCCTACCTTAGACCCAAATACGGTGCAAATCAGGAGAGTCAGTAGAGAAATAACATAGATGGGTTAACGCTGGATTTGCTCCAGGTCACAAACAAGCTGATTTCTTTCTGAATGCTGCAATTGCAGATAGTAACCAGTAGGTGGTGTTAATAAAAACATCCTTCGCCTGCATAGAAAGTAAAGGAAGAGCTGATCTGCCTTTAGACTCCTTCTGTAGTGCTGGCTGTGGACTCACTCAGCACTGTCATGCTCATTGGAGGCTGTTAATATGTGGGGTATTATTAGTTGGGGCAAAAAAAATGTCTGCTAGTGCAAATGGCAGCTTGAAACTACAACACTCATGTGACATTTGGGGTCAGCATGCCCTTTACTATACGGGGTCAGGAGAATTGTAAATGACGGTAAGCTAAATTAAAAGTTTATTGAACCTTGCCACTCCACATGTTTAGAAACTACAACTCCCAGCAACTATGCATGCTGGGAGTTGTAGTTTCCAAACATTTGGAGTGCCAAGGAATTGGGGGTTAACGGTACTGGATTGATATTACTGTATGGGTTACTGTATGGGAATACTGCTACATTTAAAGGGCAACTTAAAGGGATGTCCACCCCTCTTTTAAAAAACATATATTGTAGTTACCCCCCAAAAGTTTGTTTTGGCCAAAGCTTTAAAGTCAGTGTCGGCCGTGACAGTGACGTCACAGACAACCACTGAATGCATTCCCGGAGCAGTCTCCACTGCGGCTGCTCAGGAACATAAAAAGAACACCGCACAGCCACATTGGAGATTGACTAAGAACCTGGAAGCGGCGGTGGAGCAAGGCATGTAAGTATAATAGCTCTGTGTGGGAGCCAATTTAAAGCTTTTGACTAAAACGATCTCTATATTTTATTTTATTTTTTAAAACAATACAGAATCAGAAGGCAGTAGTGATCATAATTTCAACCCTCGGCTTATACTCAAGTCAATCAGTTTTTACACATTTTTCAGGTAAACATAGGTACCTCGACTTATACTCAGATCAACTTATACTCAAGTATAACAGTAAACTAACCATCAATAACGGTTTTAAATTGTTAAAAAGAGAAGAGTCAGTCTACCAAAAGTTTTTCAAAGCTAATATGAAGGCATTTATTATAAATTGACTTTTAATATTCATTGGTAGAAGTGTATGAAATAAGATAACAAGTTCTCTTTTTAATGTAATTAATACAATGAAAATCATTTATTCGCTCAGACAGAAAAAGAAAAAGCTTCAGGCACAAGATGAATAGTTAATATTTTATTGCTATAATCTTCATCTGATAAAATGTAGAGAATGATGCCTTAGGTATAAGCTCTGTTCCACATTTATTAGTCCCATTTAAAAATGTAACCATGCACGCTTAACACTCTCACTAGGTCAATTCAACCAGTCATATTGGCATTGCTTATACTTAACTAAATGCAAAGTGTGTAAAACGAAATGATAAGTGAGCACAACGTACTGGTAAAAAATCTTTATTGTAGTCATAAAAATCACTACGGTTCAAACAGGAGAGGAGCATGGTACTCGTGGGCACACGCCTTACCGTTTCGTGACCCTATGTCACTTCCTCAGAGGCAAAGTGCAAAATGCAAAGTGTACGTTACCTTCATTTTGTGCAGCAGAATTTGTGTAGATGGGTAACTTTTGGTCTGTGATCATTCCATTAGACTAGCCACATGAAATATGTAGGACAAACATATCCCACAGGATATAACATACCTCCCAGCATTTAAAGATCCGAAAGAGGAAAAACTCTTGAGGAGGAGCTACAGCATGTGTGCTATTGAACATATAAAATGTCACCCACGCCTATTTTCTTAAACCACACCTACTTTGCAAGGCCATGGCTAATTTAAAAGACAAATGTATGGTTGTTGCCAACCAATAAGAACATTCTGTAAGAAGCACCTTTCTCATTGGAGATCTTAGACAGAGATGGGGGGGAGCTTAAACAATACAGTTGCCCTTAAAAGAAGACTTCCTGGTTAAACTGCTGGGTTCAAATGAATCCTTGGCTACATATATGTTTGTATGTTACCCTTGAGCTTACTTGTTTTCCTCTGGCCGCCTGACAATCAAAAAGACATACTAATAGGTTTGTGTATGTGAGAAAAAGTTATTAGATTATAAGCTCTTTGGGCGATCAGTCACCTGTAATACATCATATCATTATCGTTATTTCGTCTCTATCACACGTACTATTTCGTGTCAATAATTCAGCGACTCAACGTTTATTTGCTTTGTCACTAGTTATCGTGAGTAGAGATGTTTCGAAAACTGTCGAGTTTCATTTCATTTTCAAATTTTACGGAAAATCATCTACTTTCAATTTTCGAGAATATTTTTTGATAATTATCTACTTTTTTTAAAAATTTGGGTTCCGTGAAATTCGGGAATTCGGGAATTCAATTCGAAACTGGGTTCTAATAGATCCCACATTACATCTTTAGTAGTGAGTTATGCTACTACTTCCATCTTGTTACTATTCTTATAGACCTATGCATAAATATATCGGATGAGCTCTGTAATTTAGCTCCTGCTTTTAAGATGTTTTATGTATGTGTTATTACCTTGTTTGATTAGACTTTGGATATACTTTACTGTGGGATGACACTTTCATTCTCTTGCTTCTGTTATGTTTTCTGTAAGCTATATTGCACTACCTACATAGGTAAAATTTGGCTAGTGCCCTGCCACGCTGCCACCTGTTAAATTTCAGCTCTCCATGCATCACCTTTTTTATACAAGGAAATGAATTAAAATAGCTTTCTATCTTTTCATTCCTTTTCATTCCTTCTGGGAATCCTGCTGTCTATCAGTTTACATGGTTAGGCTGATTACATTTCCTAAGAGAAATGAACATAAGTTTAAAGCATCATCAAAATACAAATAACTAATTCCTAGAATGATCAATATTCCACATGAACTGCATACAATTTTAGCATTAATGCAACAACTTTAAGTCCAAATGCAAAAATTCTCTTATCAGTTACTATTAACTGTAAAATTAATGGGCTAGTGCAGGGAATATCTGGAACATCAGGAAATAATACTGCAGTGGAATAGTTATTAGATTGATTTGATTGTTGAATTGTTCTAATTACTTGAGTGTAAGGCCAGCATAAGGATTTATGATTAATTAAAGCAGTTGCTTGATATCATGAGATATTTTGATTTACCGCTACATTTGAGAGTTACGAACAATACAAACAAGGGTTACCGAATGAACCACTATATTCAAGGGTTATTGGTGAAACATGCAATAATTTCCGACATGCCAATTTTCGCCTGTGTGCACACTCTTGGGGGTGTTCATTGGGAAAAAATTGTACGTGTGACGAAGCTTTAGGCTGTGTACACACCTGCAATGTTTTGACCTGATTGATAAATAACCGTGTATTGGTCGATCGGGCCAAAAATATTGCATTGCTGTCTGCAATTACCTTTCGTTCATCCGAATCGGAGATCGGGCGTGGCCGAAAACCGTCCCAATTGTGGTCCTCTATGGACCTCATGCTTGCTCATGCAATTGTGGGCCTGTTTTTACAGCGACGACAGTCCTTTGTCATGGCAAACGATCGGAAAGAAGGATCTGAAGGTGTGCACACAGCTTGGGGCTCAGTGGAAAGCTAAACATCTAGCTGTCATGTTAGTAAAATATGGGAGGAGACCATTCTAAAAAAGTATGTAGTTATGAACAGCAAGATAGTTCTCAGGGAAAGGTAAGTACACAGCCAGTAATTGGTTTTGTAATTGTTCATGATTTACATTGGTTATGGGTAACCAATGTATCTGAATTGGTAATGGGTAATCTAAAAACAATAACAATAGTAGATTAAACATGAGAAGAGATCTTTTTATTAACCCTAATTAGATACAAAGTAAACAGAAATATACCTTAGTCCACCCATTTCCTAAGAGATACAAGAATACAGTACTAATAAGCTTAGTGCTAACAGCTGACGATGAAGCCAATTATTTTGTGAGACAAGGATTACAAATTCATGGGTAGTTTCTATGATTTTAAAGAAAGTTTGTATTTTTGCACCGATCTTTGTAGTGTTCTGTAAAAGTTACATGTCCATTTTGTCCTTCATGAAGTTATAGCACTACAGTATATGGACAGGGAGCCTTTTTTACTTTTACATTTTACTTCCCAGCAACAATGTCAAAGAGAAGAATAGACCTAATGCTTGGGATACACCCATTTTGGTCTTTCCTGAACAACATGAGATTCCGTGGGATGTGGGGATGCACTGCTCTAACCGCGGAAAGATTCTACACACCTGGCACATTAAGATCCTGTAAGTCTCGATGCGACAGGCCGCGCTCGGGCTTTATCGCCTTGTGTGTGAAGCTAACATTAGATGTTTCTAAACTTTCTTTCTGTAATCTTTCCTTTGTGACACTGTTTTCGGGTCGTTCCCTGGGCACAGTGTGTGACTGTTCTTGTTGTTGTCTGTTCCGCCGTGCATCCTTTGATTGGCGCGTCCCGTGTGCACCCCTGTGGCTGTTCCACCTGGTACCTTTTCTGAACACTCCGATAACTCTTATCACACGGAATTCTCTAGGGCTCGCCGTTACGCACGAGAGGTCGCACACGCGCACACCCCATGAAGATCGATGTGTTGCACTCAGCATAATGTGTAACATGTAATGGCAAGCACATCAAACCAAGAAACCAGAACGCTTATGTTGGGAACGCAGGAGCCACGTGTTCACTGTGAGGTATGCCACAATAAAAATCATATGTTTAATCTTAATGATAAATACTCGCGCGATGCACCAACCCGCATAAGACCAATGTTAAGATGGTCTTTGAAAAATAAAAGCACTAATAAAAAAAACACATGTACTTAAACAGTCCAGTTCACTCACAGGCGGCGCACTGAAATGGCTGACCTGTTGCCGATTTTGCAAGCACGGTAGGAGGCTGAACCTAGTAGAGACGCAGCCCACATACATAAGACGATGCTACATGTAGGGCGCGCTGAAGTCATACAGAAGCTTTGACAGCATCTGATTATTTTAAAAGCACAGGAAACCTTAAGCAGCTGTTCACCCCAAAAGTAAGTTTTCTTGAGCTGTAGTCAGCAAGTATGATAAATGGACAAGTTATTATTTGACCATGTAGTTACTTTGTAAAATGTTTGATCTTTACAGTATTCATAGAAAGAACGATCTCGCTTCTATAGGGGGAAAGGTGTTCTGAGTGTGATAGATGTCAATCATAGAGTTTTACATAAGTTTATGGCAAACACTTCTTACAGAAGGCATCTGCCGCTCATGCTATATGATAATAGACAGAAGCATTTTTATCCCAGGTTCCCCAGGTAATGAGGGAAATATGAAAAACTCCTTATGGTCCCTTAGCATGCACCAGAACCGTGGCTTACTAAATGCATTAGCTAACATATGGAGCCAATCTCTGGCAGACTGCTTAATCTTGTAGATCTCCAGTGCAGATATTTCTTAGAATTGTGAGCAATGCTATTCATAGCATGAGATACAGATGGTTCTCCATTTTATGCTCAGTGGAGGGCTTTTGTCCTTTTGGCCCCTCTCCCAACTTTCTAGCGCCTTTCTTACTTACGCCCTAGGCCTACACCATAGAGCCATGAATCTGTATCTTGCATGATGAGATCTAACAAGATTGAAACATGTTGTGTTGCAGGTCAAGATGATGGCTCTAATATTAGGCTGTATTGCAGTTATTAAAGGGAAACATAGTGTTCAAATTCAAATGATTAAAACCTCATCTATTATAAACTTTAATTCATCCCATCCCGAACACGTTTTCTCTTTCCAATCCATCTGCCCGTTTGTAGTAGATATTAGATTTATAAGTTTTTAGATTCAGAGAGGAGCTGTCAATCAAAGTATGGCATGTATAGTCCTGCTTCATGCTGTGAAATGCCATATCCGTCTTCCCTATGAAGTAAATACCATATCCCTCTAACTATTAAAGGGCATGTCCCCCCCAAATTATTTTTGTTGGCTGTAGTGTAGGGAACGCTATCCTGTGTACTTTTGCCATATACTTTCATTATTTTTTTGAAACAGTTATCAAGTTATTTTTATTTTTGTGTTTTATGGTGTGTAGCAATGATTTCTCTCCTCCTTGTGGGCAGTGTTCTTGTAGTCTATGGAGACCTGGAATTCTGGGATTTTACATTAAACCCATTCCCTACTTCTATAGTCATTAGAGTACATGATCTGTTAGTGAGTGCAAGTAGCATGTTGGATGTCATATTATATATATATATATATATCTAATATATCCCTCATATACCTTATATATTATAGTTTAGGAGCAACTAACTAGGTGGGGTATATAGCATTATTCACATAGGAAAGGTCCAGTGTATGTGTGTAATAGCACTATTTAATTAAAAAGCCATAAGAAATAACACCATACAAGTATAGTACTACTACCTACTACTGAATTATAAAAAAATTATATACAATTAATAAATAAACTTACTTACTGGACACCCTAAGTTGAATGGAAAACTCAAAAATATTGGTAAGACAAACCTCCAGGAATTTCTACAGGGTCCCATGTAGACACTTAAGGAAGTGGAATTTACTAACATCCAATAGAGGTTCTGATCTTCCACTGTTAGCAAATCAAAAAATTCTCTTAGGCACTGTATGACAAGACAGGAAGTGTAAGGAAGTTCCTGTATACACCCAGTTATGCGCTGTTTGTAAAACAAGTGCAGTCTTAGCCAATTAGAAAATTCTTCAGACTTCACATTTACCCCTTCCCTCTCCATAGAAAGTAATGAGACAATCCAGTTTCTGTTTGCTAGAGACAGAAGTGTCTGTTTTGATTAAATGACTTTGCACGTCTCTGAAACTACCCAGCATTCTTAGAGAAATGGGCAGTTTTACCCAATATTAATATATTAAACAGAGGCAGGTACTTTCAGTTATAAGAGGCTCTACTTCATTTTATACCTGTGGGGAGCTTTTAGCTCCTTTATCCAAACCTCTCCAAAGTCAAGCTAATCAGAATCCTGTGTTTCCTAACCCCATAGTGACTGTAAATCTGGAACTTGTTGTAGTAAATACCAAAGTTTGAACCTAGGCATGTTATTCTGGATCTTGTATAGGTTACAGGATGTCCAATGGAGCTGTTTCAGATTGAATTGCACATTGTGGCAGGATTGCCTGATCTGTGTTCAGGCTGCAGGTTAATTCCATTTTGTCTGGATACATATAACTCTATCATGTGTCCCAACTGAGCATCTGCTTTGTGTGAGAGTCCTGCCAGGACAGATGACTGTTGGTCACAGTAACAGTGGCTGCATCCCGCACGCACATGTGACAGACGATCATGTGGTCCCATAGGGAACTGCATGATTGGCCGTGATTTACTAACTGACCCATTGTCTGATACGGACGGACCGAACTCGGGCGGATGGCTGCCCCACACCATCACATATTTCCAGCAATCGTGGCACTATTGTTCGTTACTGGTGTTACCCAGCCCTAAGAGTCGTACACACATGCGATCGCAGTGCCAACCGTGTACGATGTGAAACGAACGGCCGATAATCGTGCCATGATGGGCACTTTATCGGCTAAAATGGCCGTTCTGCATTACACGGCACGGATATAATCAGAACGGCCGTTCGACACGTCATGCAATCGCATGTGTGCACGAACCTTTAGATTTATAGATTTATAACTGCCAGGTAGGTGGGTATTTGGAAGTGAGTGCAAATATGGTAAAGTTTATGGATCTAACAGGGAGATTCACCCAGAAGCACAAGCTCCTCTGGCAAATCTCCCGTACGGGATTACCAGAGGCTGTGCGATTGTGGGTGAATCTCACCCGCATTTAAGTATTTATCGCCAGCAATAGTTGGTGTTTAATACTTATGTGTAAAGAGGCACGCAACCTCTGGTAAATTACTTTGAAACGGCCTCTTTGGTACTCGTGCTGCCACGCAAAGCAGGCATTAACGTTGCGCCAATCAATCGACCCATATAATGCTTCCCTAATCAATAGTCAATAGCTATGGATGTAAGGGAAGGGCAGATGAATCACTTGCATGTTCAAACCCTGGGTAGGAAGCATAAAGCATGACCGTGGGCTTTTAATGTCTGTAAGTCAGGAAAATGTCTTTATTCCAGGATGTATGAAAACTAAGTTTCCAGAATTCTGTGGCAGTTAGGGAATGCTGGGAGTTGTAGTTTTAAACATGTAAAAAAGTTCATTAGATTAAGAAGATACTAACTGCAAAAAAAGGAATGCTAGGATTTGTAGTTTTCAAACAGTGAAAGGTCACAAGCTTAGGCTGTATTAGATCTAGACAGTGCCTAGCTACAAGATATTAGAAAAAAACTTACTGCAAACAGAGAATGCTGGGAATGTGGTTTTCAAACAACGGTAAAAGGTACAAGTTAAACACGCCTGTCTATCCATTAGGCTGTATTATATCTAGACACTGCCTTTGCCACGGCAATAATAAGATAATTTGCATGTCCCCACCATTTCTTTAAGTGGGAAATATGTGTTATATATTAGATTATTAAGGCAATGCTATATAATAACATGATTCTAGAGGTACTTCTGGTTATAAGAAGACTCTATTTTTTTACTCTGTGTGGAGCTTTAAGTCCTCTATCCACACCTCTCCCTAACATGTATATTCAATCAGTATCCTGGCTCCCAAGTCTTAACCCCATAGATTAGTGAAACTTGTTGTGGTAAATACTAATAAATATGAATCTTGTATTTTAGTCAGGATACTGTATAAGATTTAAGGTGGGGATACATATATCCGATTTTACTTATCCAACCAAGGCTCATGCAATATTAGTTTGATCTTGCCCGAAACCACTTTCCATTCTTTTATGCCCCAGACAGGCAGTTCTTGCATGTATCGTCTAAATGCGGGGAGCACTCGGTCGGGAAAGTAAAATCGGATATAGTATGGGCTGCTTTTGATTGCCCAAAGGTGCTGTTTAGATTGCCTGGATCAGTCTCAGACCGCAGTTATTCCAAATAGACCCTCTATATTCTAGCTGGCAGGTAGTATAGGTAAGGGAGGATATAAGTGTGTGTTTGTTTATAACATGATGCGATTATTTGGTTTTTTTTTTAGGGCCTTCAGAATAATTTTATTATGCCCCCGGATGTTCCTGATGGTTCCTGTGAGCACTGCAACTACACATAGCAAAACATACACCCATAATTTCCACAGTGCACCAACACGCACACTTTTGCTATTTATATATATATATTATATATATATACTTAGGCATTTTCTTGCTTGGAATGGAGTTGATGATCGTGCTGATTGCTCTATGTAAGACACAAACATTGTACAAGAGGGCTGCATTATACACATGGTTGCTTTTACACTTGAACTTATTCACACTCAGCTTTGCTTCATTGTGTTCTGATATCCCTTTGATTACCATGTTGCTCTCAATGGTTTGCAAACATCTCCCTCTGTTCTTTACTGGAGATATTTCTGGTAAAATTGTGGAACCAGATATTCAATACATGAATAGCTTGTTACTCAGATCTCCTGTTGAAATTTAGTTGGGACAGCAAACCAAACTTTTGCTAGAATTTTTTTTTAATTTTAGAGTACAGAAAGCCAAACACTGAGAACTAAATGAGAGCAATCTGATCTAAGGGCTGCCCATTCAAGCTACACAGGCAGAACACTCAATAACATATATCCCAGTACATGCCTCAGAGCATATAACATCTCAGAGGAAATGCAAAACGAAACTGCTCTCTACTGAATTCACTATGTGTAGTGACTCCTAAACTCACCCCCATATCTGATTGGTCTAAGATCCAAAATCCAATCAGATTTAGTTGTATCTAGACCAATCAGATTTTGGGGGTTGTTTATGAGACACTATAAAACGCATGGATCTTCAGAGAAGAACTCAGTTTCTAATCAGCAGTCAAACTAGCAGGTCTGCCTTGTAGTATGGTTAGAGATTTGCAAGTGAGGCTGGTTTCTTAGTTGGACTGCCAAATGAATATTTTTTAGCTCTGGTTATTACTATGGTGTGTGTTGTATAGCAGGCATAAGTGCATGCATAAATGTTAATATAACAGATAAATGATAATAATAGTGTTTTGATTACAGAGCTTGAAATTACTTTCCTTTGTTAATTTTAGCCTGCAAAATAAGGACTAACCCACAGTGCCTATGTAGTTGCACTACTTGTTCACAATTCCCTGACAAGCACTCTCAAACAGCAAAGGGCAGATAGGAATGTATAGGATAGGGGTTGTATATGAAAACATGCAGTGTAAATACAACCAGGTTGTAATGAATGCAGCCTGCTACTTACATTTACTATAAGCATCCCCCAATAATGAGATGATCTGATGACTAAATATATTCCCTTAAATATAAGCTATTTAAAATAAAAAATATGCTTACAAATGCAAAATCCCAGTTTATTCCTGTGCTGAGCAGGGAAATTATTTCTCTATTGCCCCAGAGCACTGCATAGCCAGGAAAACCAAACTTGGATACCTCATTATACAGAAAGTGAATGGTTGGGTAATCCAACCAACTATGTTACATAACATAGCAACTCTTTTGTTGCCGCCATTCATGTGGCAGGACGCACATAAGTAAAAAGACCTTTCAAATGTTGCAACAAAAATGAAAGTTATTGCAAAGCACTTTTGCACATTTCCTTTAAGGTAACGAGTTATAAAGGACATCTTACTGAAACATAGTTATATTATATATATCATGAAATATTTCTGCTAGGTGCAGTTTGCTATAGCTAGAATGGAGGACAGTGTTCATGCAAACTCTGTTGAATTGCATGAGGGAAATTCCCTCTTTCAAGCTGCCTCATAGTGATTACTGAGCATGCTTGCCCTCATAGAAACATCTACAAGGAATAAATAGAGGCGGAAAAAAAATTACACCAGAAATGGCTCCTACTCTTTAATTTCTGGAACTTTGAACAGACATTACAGGAGAACCGTTTGGAGCAGAGGGGTAAGATGAGGATTTTTGAACACTACACAATGAGGCCAGTAGAAGATTAAATTTTAGTTTTGGGGGTGAACATGCTCTTTGTAAAAAAAATCTCCCCCCCCTTTTTTTTTTTCCTAGGTCCCTCCTGAGCCTACCTGTGTTGCTGTAAAGTTGCTGGCATCTTGGATGTGGATTGAAGACTGTTGAGCTCCTCCCTTCTGAGACTTGCTGGCTTCCCCTTGTTCTCTAGCCTCCAAATGCTGCACTTTTGTGGTCCATGTGCGGTGTGACATTGCCAATGCATGGAGCGCTGCATGCGGACATTGCAGCACCCTGTTTGTAAGCACAGTGCAATGTGTCAACGCACGTGTGCCCACGTCCGTGCACACATGAGTCATGCACAGCGGGCCACACAGACCACCGAGTGCAGCATTTGGAGGCTAGAGAACAAGGCGAAGCCAGCAAGTCTCAGAAGGGAGGAGCTCAACAGTCTTCAATCCACATCCAAGATGTCAGCAACTTTCCAGCAGAACAGGTAGGCTAAGGAGGAACCTAGGAAAAAAGGGCAGGAAAGGTTTTTTAAAGCTGCAGCTTCCAACTAAACTTTACTTGTTTTTACAGTGTCCTTATATTTAGCTAGAATAAAAAAGAAACAAGCTCTTAAAAACCATTCATTTGAGGATGATTCTAGAAACAGCTCAATATTAGAAATGGTCAGCCATCATTACTACTGTATAAGATTTGGCATTAAAATCCATTTATAACAGAATGTTAAAATCTACTGTATACTAATGTCATTGAGGGGTCAAGAGGTCTAAAAGAAGAGAAATGTAATATTAGATCCTGCTTTAAACAGCTATTCATGTGTTTCTAACAACTAATGAACCTCTGGTGGTGCTTAAAGCATTTATAGGCATTTCAAAATTCTCAAGTGGCTGAAACTATCACATACATCGGGCTTAAAAGCTTCTCTGTTCTAAAAGTTTCATTTTACAATTGCCCCATTACTTGGAGGGTAATTAGCAGCACAAACTTCACTAATGAAGGCTTTAATCCTACTCCGAGGATAGGATTTACAATAATCAGGACTAATAATGCATAAGCTCACATTCTCTACTGTATAATAACTAAATTGTGACACAAATGTACAATTGGTAAATATGATGATGAAAACACAGTACATGGAAATATCTGCTTTTTGATTGAAACTAACATGATTTTTAAAAAAGTCTTCTAAAATGAGAGTTTGTGTCATAATAGGGTGGCCGTTCGCGGATCCGAACCCGGATCCGCGGGATTTATCCCGTTCGCGACGGCGATTTTTCCGATTTTTTCCCCCTTCCGAACTTTGATTCGCGATTTTTTCGTATTTTCGAAATTTTTCGAAATCGAGTTTTCACGTTTTTCGAAAATTTCCGGAAAATACGGGAAAACATGTATTTCGAAAATTTTCGAAAATACAATGGTTTCTCTTAATTCCTAACTAGTATTGTCGAAATATTCGAAAACGAGATACTTGTTTTGCAAAACATATTTCCAAATACATAAACTCGTAATTTCGAAATTCCCGAATACGGGAAAACTCCTAATTTCGAAATTTCGAAATACGGAAATCTCGTTATTTCAAGGGAGTTTTAATTTAACGGTCAGCTCGCGGATTTCGAATTTTCGGATTTTTTTCGAAAATCGCGATCCTCGCGACCGATTTTGCGAAGTTCGGAATCTCTAGTCATATGACTGTATTCCAAAGACCCATTTCTCTATCTCAGGAACATCATTTAGTACTAAGAGGACGACTCAATGTTTTTCTGTTTTTCGATTAATGGAACTCAGGAAAAACCTGAAGATCCAAAAAGGAACTTACTTTCATTGGGTTCGGAACGTATTTTTGAGGGTTACCAATGTATGAGGCTATTTTCGTTAACCCTCGAAATTACCTTGAACGTTTTATAACCATCAAAAATATGTTCAAAGTCCCGAAATCTGAACGATTGGGCGTAAGGTTTGGATTTTGTAAATTGAGGAGGTCCGGATACCATCTCCATTAGTGACACACTATAAAGTAATATACCCCATAGCAGAGGTCTAAAGCTAACAATGTTCAGTTTCTGTTTTTCTACTTTACTCTTGCAGTAAATATAAATACTTTGCCATAGTTTATCAGATAAATCATTTTTTCTGAAACAAAAGGATTAAAGGGCATTCCACCCCCAAAACTAAAATTTAACCCCATACTGGCCCCACTCTGTAGTTTAAAATAAACCTTACCTTACTCAAAATGAAATGAATGGGAGCACCCCAATTCACCCTCACGCTGCAGAGCACGGAGAACCAAACCCAAACCAGCCCTCAGCCCCAGGCCGTATAACAGTCCACTGCCTCTGAGGAGTGGACTATGGTCACGAAACGCGTAAGGCGGTTGCCTCACGAGCACGATACTCCTCTCTTGTGTGGGATCCTATTATATACACATGCACTGTGAGTGGATTTTTATATGATTGATTATAAAACTTTTTACTGTTGCAACACTGTCTGCGGGTACGTTGTAGCTCACCCTTCCTTCATAGTGGGGATTTTAAACCTACCTACATCTCTATCCTTATCGTTCTCCCTGCTATGCCTTTTTTAAAGTCCAGGAAAGTGAGAGTAGAATCTGTCAGTGACTTATCCATGCCTGTTTCTTCCTCACCCTTAAAGGCACCATCCAGATCCATCCTCTGCAGCTGTGGCACCTAGCTGATCCCCTTTTGGTATAAGGTAAGTGACCCTGCCCACTCCCAACTGCCGTATATTCTTTAAAAAAACCTTAGATCATTAACTTACAGAGACTTCACCCCTCAGCATCTTCAATGACGTCAGTGATTGGCCTCTTCTTAGCCAATAACAGACGCGGCTGCTGGTCCAGCCCCTGCTTGCAACTTCCGAAGCAGGGAGCCGAATCAGAGACGCTCAGGGGAGAGAAGCTTTGAAGTAACAATCTGAGGCTTTTTTAAAGAAATATTATGGCATTGGGGATGTGCAGCTGGCACCTACCTGTGGAGAAAGATAGTTTTCATGATGGACAACCCTTTAAAAAACAATTTATTCAATCTGCAACAATTAAATTCAGATTTTTTTTTAAATCCTGCAAATATCCCATAGATATTCACAGTTGATATTCAAAGTTAAATGTGCCTTTATATATCTATATAGATATGTAATTTTTGTATTTTAAGGACAACTACACTATAATAATTTAAAAAATTAAAAGTACCTGGGAAAGGGAGGGTAGGATTTCACTTACTTTCAATACCATTTTTTGAGAAGCAAATTGCCCACTAGAGATTGCCGAACCAAACCTGAATCCGGTTGACGAGATCCACTGATTTTCAAATAGATCTAGATCTCAATCTCAAAAATACTATGCAGAATGCCAAAACAGGTAACACGCTGAAGTTTTCGGTATTGGACAGTGTTTCCCATGGTCCCTCGAGACATTTACAAGAAGTTACCATTACTATTTATACCTTATACGTTTTAACTCCATTGACTTCACAGGTCCCCTTGCAGATTTTCAAAAATTTTCAAACTACTTCGAAAATGCGCCATCCGCAAGCGGAACAGATTTTAGTTTCGGCCATCTATATGCCCACACGTCTTTATCTGCCAGGTAGTATCTCTGACCTTACTGTATTAAAGATAGTGCTGAAGCCAGGAGAAAGCCTGCGAGAAAGCAGTTTTCTTTTGTGCTAGTGCTCCTTACAGAAACAAATTTCCAATCCTACTCACTGTACTTTTAACTGTTTTGCTTTTTTATTTTATTAATTTTTATCTTTAAATAAATAACCACCCTTACTCTATATAAAATGTATCTCAATAATAAGGATCCCCCACCTAAACCCACTTTTAAGAATATTTACATTTACCAAAGACACTGCTAACTTACACAACCTGATCTATCGCGGTTGCAAACATACCTCCTCTACTACTGTGCTCATAATTTATGTACCGACAGTGCAGAGGAGGCACTTTGGGTATGGCTGCTGATGTCACAGCTTTGACTGGGGGGTCATAAACCCAGAAGATTCAGTAAGAAGAAGTGTGCCCGGCAAGTGATCAGGTGTGTGTAAGTAAGATTAGAAGCGTCTTTGGTAAAGGTAAATAGCAAAAAGTGGGGTTTGGGGGGGGGGCTCCTTATAAAGTGTATAAACTTTGTTTTCCTGGGTGAACATTCCCCGAAACAAAATTATGCCACCAGGATCATCCTGTTTTTACATACCTCAATCTCACTTGAGCCAGGCTGCAAAAATACCTAGTTAATAAGAGAGTAAAACTTTTTTTTTTAATTCTAATGTTAAGTTTTCTCCTCAGAACCCTTAATAAATTGTAAGTTTCTGCTCTAGTAGGTTCCATTTAGTACATGAAGGATTAAGAAGGATTGCCACTACAACTCCACAAGCTATTGTAGTTATCAATTGAGACATGCTCTCTGACCCCAGTATTCACTGTTTGTATAGTATTTCTTACAGATGTCTCCACACACCAATATAGAAGTCACTGAAAGACTTTGTGAAACGCTCCTGTTTTATTGCTGTTATTGACATACTGACAGCCTTCCTGGGACATATAGGATATTCAGCTTTTTTTCATTCCAATGTAAAGAGTTATTTACATCTGCAGTGGTGGCTCAACAGGTATTAGCACATGTTTTAGAAGCACACAGTCCCAAAAGGTCTACACTGTATTTCATATAGTATCTCTGTTTGTAATAGAGATGCATGACAATTCAGGTTCAATTTTACAGACTGTCTTTTATTTTGCTAAATGTTAAAAGGCATGTCCACCCCCAAAACTATTTTTTGCTGTAGTGTAGGGAATGCTATCCTTTGTACTTTGCCATATATCTTTCATTAGTTTTTGGAACAGTTATCAAGTTATTGTTCATTTTTGTGTTTCTTATGGTGTAGCAATTGATTTCTCTCCTCCTATAGTGGCAGTGTTCTTGTAGTCTATGGAGTATTCTCACCAATCAGAAGGGTTTTGCATAATAAAGTTAAAATAGCCCTTTCTCCGTTTATTAATTAAACATGCAGAATCTGAGCAACTGATTTGCAGTGCCACCTGGGATTTGGGATTTACAAAGTAGCATGTTGATGTCAGTTTATCAATTATATAATATATAATATATATATATTATTATATATATATTATACAACACAGAAATTGAAGGCCTCATCAGGTCTGCAACTTTTTTGAATGTCATTCTCTTCCATTGAGAAGTGAGTGCTGATCGCTGCTCGGTTTGCTCTATAGTCAGACCAACAACATTTCTTACATCACAGTCTTGTTCCCCGCGTTGACACCAGGGAGCGGACCGCTCCGAAACTAGGAATCAGCCATGGCGGATAATATCATGATGTGCTTTACAGGAGAATAAATTTATATGACTTGGTACTCATTAACAATCAACCCTTCATTTCACAAAATTGTTTCGCGGGTGTGGAAAGCCCAGCAGATTCAACTACACTGCTGGTGGAATGCCTGTAAGCTACAAAAAAATGTGGAATAAAGCAAAACTACTAAGTCAATGAAGAACTTCAGCTCCCTAATAACAATTAGCCCTTTCACGCTCTATTCAACCTCCCTATAGGATTCAATGGTCAAAGCAAAATATAACTAAGAAAATATATGTGCCGCCACTAGAAGTTTAATAGCTAAGACATGAAGGGAGGCATGGTGACCAGGAGGTGAAATAAGTAAATAGGTGTTGTGGATCCATGAGGCGAGATACATGGCACATACCTTGCATATACAATATTGTCTAATGGGCAAAATCTGGGATATTGGATTCTCAAACATACAGAGGACCCTGAGAGAAAACTCCAAAAATCATACCTACCCCAAAGGGTCCCCCGCGGACAACCTCACAAACTACTTTCCCAATTTACCACTATCAACATTGGCTGTGCTATATTTAACAAAAATAATGGAACCAATTAAAAATTCCAAGAATCAGAATTTTGTTAAATGTAAATTTTATTTGTAAAAAGTATTGAAAAACCTTAAATACACAAAAAAAAGAAGGTGGAATTTGCGATAGTAACTTCTATAATCTATTGAAACTAGATCATGTAGAGGTGAGATATCTTTGGTAAGCTATTTTTAGCATAAACTGTGTCCTTTAATATGATTGTAGTATGTCATCAGAATAATTGTAGAAAATGAAGGGTGGCAAACCAGGAGGCTTGTCTTTGTACATTCGCTTTTGCTTTTGGTGCCATGCAGTTAGCCCTTTGGGATGCGTGAAACCATAGCTTGGCATTGAAAAACTCTGAAAAGGTTGCACATCACTTGCATATAACCATGTAGACATTGCAAACTTCATCTTAAATTTCATTAAACAGGCCTATCAAAAAGGTGGCTAAACATTGCCTGAACTGTTATTTGCTACCAGTTGATACCTTTTTAATACGGTCTACTACAGTTAGAAAACCATTGACTCAGTGTTATGGTAAGAACAAGGGCAAAATATTAGTGTGGATTGATTGGATATGGCCCTTGCAAGGAATTTACCAGGTCAGCAGTGCTCCATTCAATTTCCAACTTCTTAAATAAAATTACTATTCCCCTCTCTCTTGTAAGATTGAATGCCTACGGGCCGGGACCTACCTTTTCTCGTTTTAATTTTTCAAACACTTGTATATGTGAATGGTTGCACATACTGTATTTATGTATTTTATTATATTTTTTATGTTTTTTATTTTGTCTCCCTTGGATTTTGTTATTTTAATTGTACAGCGCTGTGTCCCAAGTGGCACTTTATAATATAACAACTATGCATACATACATACAGGGGAATTTACAGGGAAGCTGCCAATTGTTTTAACCCGTGGATGGATGTTATATTTAATTACTATTGGTAAATCCAACTTAAGTCCAAATTGTGGCATATTTAATGCCAAGGTAGTTTCTAAGTATTATCAACGCTGGACACAATGGCCTATATTAAATACAGTAGCTTTGGCACTGACTTGAATGGGAGCTGTGGGATGAACCACACAGCCACCACATCTCTACCTAAGAAACCCCTAACCCTTTGAATGGGTTTCTATAGTTAGGGTGCCTTTAAAAGGGAATTTACATAAATGGTGTAATGAACATTGTTGTCAATAAATAT
The DNA here is from genome assembly GCA_019447015.1 of Hymenochirus boettgeri. Classification (NCBI taxonomy): domain Eukaryota; kingdom Metazoa; phylum Chordata; class Amphibia; order Anura; family Pipidae; genus Hymenochirus; species Hymenochirus boettgeri. The sequence goes on along the minus strand of CM033471.1, from coordinate 95,434,902 downwards.
TAAATACCAAAAAAGCCAAATCCTCCCTGTATGCAGTATCCTTTTGTGTTATTTCAAGTCGAGAACAATAAAGTCTGATGTTCATGAGGGTATCTATCCGAACTTCAACTTCTCTTGACACATTACTGGATAATGTCAGACATTCTTATTAATTTCAAAATTCCTGAAGAGGTTACTCCTGTTTGCCTTTAAGTATGACGGATATTCCCCTGAGGTGGTCAAGAGTTATGAGCTAGGGATGCATATAGCTCAATCGAACCCGAGTTCGAGCGAACTGTTCGAGTTCTTGAACGGGAACCCGGACTTCTCAAACTATCTCTGTCGCGGAACTTTCGATATTCCCAAATCCGCGAGTAAAAATTTACGTATCTAGGCCGAACACGTAAATATCCGCGAGTAAAGCTCATTAAAAGCCCTATAGGCAGCTCGAATCTGCGGTAAAATGTCCATGTTACCATCGAAACGTTCGAACGCGAAAGTCTCGAAAGTAGAGGCGCGTGAGAGTTAAAATATCGATTTTACGTAAGTCCGGGATATTGGAAACATGCTCACCCAGACCATTTCCCATGTCCCAAGCCATTTAATTAACGTTACCATTAAGTTTAGTTGATTTGACTAGAAACTTTTCGAAACTATTTGCCTCCCATAGACTTTAATGGGTCCGTTTTTCGATCTTTCGACACTTTCGAACGTTTACAATAGTTCCAAGTTCGAAAACGGAGCCGGACTTTCATTAGTTCGACCATCTCTAGTTATGACAGTATTGCCATAAATGGGCGGATTCAAGGATTCAAATATGAACTGTGTGCAGAGAAGTTAATTCACTGGGCGAAAACAATAAAAACAATGCTAAATATTACTGAAAATAAAGTAGTTTCATGTGTGTGGTCCATAATGTGAGACTTGACATTATTATTAGTAGTATTTTGTGCTTGGGATGACAGGAGTTTTATAAAACACTGACTGGTCCAAAGATATGATCTTGATCTGTTCTTGGTTTAATACACAATAACTACAATTGTCATGAACGGTTTGTCAAAACTCATAAATGTAGTCAAAGGTAACCCAGGAACAAGATTTTTTTTATTCTTATTGAAGTGGAACACATGAGCTTGCGTTCCATGTACAGTCGCTTTACAAAATCGATGACATGTTTGTTGTGACCCATTTCAGGCACAAATTTATTTTACAGTTGGGTTTTCCTTGAGGTTTGTAGTTGCCCAAGTTACTAACTGTAGATTGCAAACATCTGCTTGCATTTATAGGATGTGGTAAACTTTTTGCATACTTATTGCATCAGCCCTACTTGTTTTGTAGATATAAAAATAAATAAATAGTCTATTTGGAAAGAAAGAAAGAATTGTTATTGCTGTTAAATATGCAATTTAAATTCTTTGCAATACCCACGTAGTGCTTGTTTATCATCATTTGATAGAGGAAAACATGGGGGCATATTTCGTAAGGTGCTTTACTGTGACATGATAAATTTACCCCTTGAATCAATCAGAAACAACGACTAGTGTCATTATGGAAAAATATCTGCACAGTGTGAAATAGCATCAGATGGATTATGGGGATTAAGTCAGCCATAAGTAAATTCAAGCTGTACCATTGTCAGTTAGTATTGCAAAAAACAACTGACGTCACAAGTCTTTTATGACAAGCTGGCAGGTTATCACATATGTACAAACACCTTTATTAACATGCAGATTGTGGTATGATAACTAGGCCTACAAACGAACAAAATATTTGAAGTTTGAGCTTCAAGTTGCCACATATAATGATTACTGGAAAACAACAGAAAGGCAGAATATTAATAAATAAGCCAAATAAGTTTTGTAAAGCTCCATTTTTATAATTATTTTTACATGTAAATTTCAAGTTAGCATAGTGGTATACATTCAATTATCACAAATGTACAATAAAGCCTAAAACCAGATGAATATCAGTATTAACACTGTTAATGAAGCAATGGCTTCTATATTTCTGCTGATGCTTCAGCTACATCATAGAGTTTAGGAAATGAAAGAAATGGAATTTACAGAATTATACAGAATTGATTTCCATAATAAAAGATATAAAGGTTTTTATTAAACTGTTTGTTTCATATGTATCAAATGCTTTTATAAACTATAAAAAAGATTATAGGACTATAGTCATATAGAAAAGCTAACGGGGAATATCATCATGGATTGGTTGCAATAGAGAGATATTTTATGTTAGTAGTAGAGTGTACAGAATAAATCAGTTAAGATTATATGTTTCACATGTTCAAAGGGTTTCACATATGAAAAAAAATGAATGTCTGGCTTCCACTGTGTATGCTAAAAGTATTGGTAATTTAGGATGTGAAAGAGAAACATCATGCCTGTAAATATGTTTTTGGAAACAAGTGTTCATATATACCTACCCCTTCTATAGTGGATTTCTCTGGGAGGAACTGTAAGATTATAAGCCCTATAATCTTACAGTTCCAGGAGGAAAGAATGAAACCAGAAGCCAAGAAAAGATGGTAGGTTATAAAATAAGGCACCCCGAACTGTAAATTATAATTATATAGAGAGTCACCGTGTGAGTTCCGTGCCCTCTATAAAACAGGTACTCGCCTGCGGCTCTACTTTTATATTGGTCACGGACTCCTCGGTGACTTCTAATATCCTTATAAATTTACAGTTGGGGGTGCTTATCCACTATATTGCAGGTTTTTTTTATCCCAATCAGCTGTGTAGCTGGTGAAGCTTAAAAACCTGTTATTAAATACTTCTTTTAAAATTACAGCGTGATGTTAGACTTAGAAAAGAAGAGAGCATTTTCCTTTGTGTTTCATGTGATATGCAGCCAATCACCGCTAAAAACCTATCCAATAAGACTAGAGGATATGGGCCTAAACTAGTAACATGTAGTACTTCCTACCATCATTAAAAGGAAACCCACACAAAAAGTGTAATTTTTAAGCACAGCCTTATGAGTTTCATGTAAGGGTATGATTAAAAAAATCAATGTTATTGTAGGTATTTGCCTGTCCCAGTAGTATCTTTGTGCACACCTTCGAAATATCACAACAAACTAATGCCGATGTATTTGTTGTATTGACTAAAAGAACATGACCCAATGGTGAATAGCAAAGCTTCATCCTCCAAGGCTGTAGTTTTAATAGAAAACCCGGAAAATGACAGCTCCAGTAATGTTAAGAAATTTCCTTCATTCTTCAGTTTAAGAAAATAAGAGGGTGAGCCACCAAAAAAAGCCACAATGCAAAAAAAAAAAGCAAATTAGCAGGTGTCCTCAACAATGTTCCAGGGCTTCATTGTGGCTTTAATTAAGAGGGTTTTAAGCACTTGCAGCACCTAATAGATTAAAGACATGAATTAGGGGAGGTAATTTAAAGCAAGAGGGAAGGGCTAAAACAGAGATCAGGTCGAAAAAAATAGCAGGTGAAGAAATGAGGGGATAGTGGCCCTGTGCAACTTTTTTGACAGATTTAAAAAGAAAAAATATTTCATTCATCAAGAGACCAGGGGGGTGAGTTCCTTTTGCTCATGTTTGCCCCATTTTTGTGCCGACATGTGCTGCTTGCACCAAAAAAGTTAAGGTTTCAAATATCATCAATTTAGTGCCTTCTCAAATAAGACATACTTTGTGTCAAATTGCTAAGTTTTTTTAAAAATATTTAACATCTACCTGCAGACCCAGTCCTATCTTTCAGAAGGACGACACCATTTATATTGCTGTAAAGCCTTTGGTGCAATGGGTTTTCGGGGTTAAGCAATCTTACATTTGGATAAGCCCTCTCACAAAGGACTCCCACTGTAACCATAATTACAGAAGCGCATCTACCATTTTGGATTGTACAAACATTATCTTCTACACCCGACCTACATACATATGTTTTTAACATGACCCATTTACAAACCCGAGAGTACATACAAGCAACTGGAATGAAATCTTTGTTTAACTGATTGCCACAATTTTGTCAATTCTAAGACTTGATTACAAGTTACATGCTCTTAAGAATCTCATTTATTTGTATTCAAGCCAGCAGTTTACTTCTTAAAATGATTCACGCAATACTTAAAATATGTGCAATTACCACTTCTATTGTCCTTCATATAGATGTGCTGAAATGTTCCTGCTCTCACATCAAATACATATAAAACTTTGTCCATGATATTTTTTATGAACTGTCCTTGGATGGCCTCTCTGTCACGGGATATGTTCCTTACTGAGATAAAGCAATGGATAGTGCTCACACCATTCAGTGTAACAGAGAAAAAGCTCCTGGAGATGTCAACTTAGTTGGTAAGTTTACATTGTCACAAATATCAGCAATTCCACACAGGACATCCCTTTAAACCACTGCTGAATCCTAATTGGCACCTCTGTTGTTGTTGCCTGATGCATGAGCATTTTTCATTAAGCTGAACAAATGTCATTACATTCTGATAAATACTGGCCTTTTTAGATCTCCTACATCCTATTTCTTTGGTAGGCATTTCCAACAATGATGTAATGGCATTAAATACATCTTCTTATTCCTTTAGTAATATACTGAAAACAAATGATGGTTAGGTCAGCAAGCAAACACTATATACTATGTATAATATATAAGTTGTTGAAATTAGACTTGCAAATTAAAAATTAAAAAAGCATCCACTCACATAAACATGCAGCAGAGTCTTCTAAAACAGAATGTTATTACTGTATATGCTTGAGCCATAAACTTGCTGAGGAAACATACAAAAAAATAAGAAATACAACCTCTTTCTACAAGACATTACCGCATTGTGTCCTTTAGACCAAGGCATGTGCATAAACAAAAGAATATCATATACAGTACAGCAGCTAATAACATAATATGGATTTTCTCTAGTTTTAAAAAACACACATTTACTGGTCCCACCCAATGTTCTAACAGTTTTCAGTGACAAAAAATATATACATAAAAGGCACTCAATGGTACAGTCCCCCCATTAGTGAGTCTGGTTTTTATATTATGTTGTCTTACCTACTTGCTCCGCTATTAAATAGAAAAAGTAAATCTAGAAACAATAATCAACAGTGAATTGCCTGACAGTAGCTTCTCTTTGGTGTGCTACTTGTCTGTATTTTCCAATCTATTCATGAGAACCAACCAGTTAATTCCTCAAATCTCATGCAGAAAGATAACTGGCTTCAGTTAACCTGTTTTTTTGTGCCTGATCCAGAGGAAATGTATTTAAATATATTCAGAAGTTCTTCATTTAGGCAAAATTCTGCATTTTTAGTCAACCCTATGATTACTGACTCTGACTACTGACTCAGCCAAACCTCTGTCAGCTGATGGATATTAAGTCAGTGTTTTACTAAAAAGTAATTCTCAACATAACTTCTTAATAGAAATGGGCTGTAATTTTGCCTCTGTAAACTCATCAAAATATTTTTATCAAAACCATGTTTGAGGCACAGTTTTACCAAATATATTTTTGCATGATCATATTTCATAATGTTTTCTAGATTAAGATATTTTCTTAATAAGTCTTAGCTAAACATGTTAAACATTTCTCATATTTGCTATATTTTATACTTTAATTGTTTTAATTAATATAATTAATAATAAGTATAATTGTTTTATACTTTAATTTTGTAACTATTAATAATAGTTCCAGAAAAGAGAATATGACCAAGAAGTGACACTCCAGCAGGGCTTTTGATAAATAAATTATTGATATCTTATTAAAGGGTAATACAAACCCCAAAAAAGTATTGCCAAAACACAACCACCAAATAGTATAAGCCCATTTATTTTATGTATTACTAATATGCAAAAAAAATTTTGAGCCAGCACACATATTAAAGTCAATGGGAGTAATTCACAGAGGATCTTTTCAAAAACCCTATTCACCAAAGGCTTTGTGGCAGATTTGAATAAGGTTCAACAATAAACAATAAGACCAGTCCCCAGCAGATATAATTAAAAAAATCTGCACAAAATTTAAAAAAAATATATATTTCAACACAATTAACAATTTGGGCACAATTGCTGCAAAGCAAATTTTAGGGAATGAAAACTTTTGTGAATTACCCATATTTTTTACATTAGGCAAAGTAAATATGTATAGAAAGGCAATTTTTTGACTGACTGGCAAGATGACTGGTTAGATTCACAACAAGAGCATATTATAACTGTCTCTTACTCCAAATTCACCTTTCACTAGTACAGCACAATGGTCGAATGGCTAGAAGGGCAATGTTTATAGTTGAGGGGCTGTTGTAATTATTTTAATGCTGTAAATCTCTCTTTTTTTGCAAAATCTGTTTGCAGTGAAATTCTCTACCTATCCATAACACAACAGCCTCATTTACGCAGACTCGCTGGGCATATATTTCGAGTTAAAATTGCGCTAAACCGGTTCACTACCGGTTAGTGTAACTTTAACTCCATATTAGCGTCAGATTCAATATGCCATTTGAATGATTATAGTGCAGGATATTAACGCCAGCTGGCATTAAAATCCTGCAGTGGGTAAATCTCTTACCAGGATTGACCCACATTCGCAAGCACGATATTGAATCCCGAAAGGAGCATTACCCAGAATGATAGCGCTCTGGGTAAATGAGCCTGAAAGTGTTCTAAATACTAGAATAGGGAGTAAACTAATTACATATTTTTATTTAAGCATAGAATGGCTTAGTTTTTTCCTTGCACAATGGTTTGTTGTTAGGCTCTTAAGTGTGTTTCCAGCTGATGCATAATTGATTATAAGAGTGATTAATATCCTCTTGGTTTATGTCTCTCTTTTTTATGAATAATTTTTTTTTTACCATGCACTTTTTAATCATAGTGTTTTAACCAGCTTAAGCGGATCAAGAGATTTCTAAAAATGAAATAGTTATGTTTTAAAATGGTATGTTGTTCTTAATGATCTACACAGTTATTAACTTGTACTGCCTACTTCCTGGATTCTACAATAATCCGAAACATAGAAAAAAAAATATATAATCACATTCATTTCTCAAGTTGGAGACAGGTTTACCCCTTCTGTCTGAATCAGAATTGAAATGTGTTCGTGTGTAAGCCCTAACTCTATCAGTACAGATGACATTCAGTTTATATGTAACATTTTTTAATGGGTGTTGTATTCTCTCTACATTACTAACAAGCAAAATCCACTTTATTTTTCAGCTCTGTTCAGCGGGGAAAAAAACCCATTCTTTAAAATAAACTAAATAGCTGAATAAATAAAACTCTTTGGTAATTTATTGTTTTTTGCTCATTAGTCTGTTTGAACAATCATTTATATTTCGTATTCCTGCAAGACCACCAATTTTAGATACTGATTACTATAAAATAAAATTGTTTAGCCATATTAGTTCAATATATGTAGTAAAATGTAGAGTACTGTGATCTTTTAATGACGAACAGTTTTTTTAGTAGACAAGCTGTTTAGGGATCTACCATCTTCTCAAGTCAGAGCAGTACTGATTCTGTTATGTTAACCTTTGTTTCAATCAGTACTGCTCTGACCTGAGGAAGAGGGTGATCTCTCGAAGCTTGTCTACTACATAAACTGTTAGTCCATTAAAAGGATCACAGTACTCTACTGAATTACTATAGGAACTAAACGTTAAGGGGAAATTTCATGGGTCTCTTAGTCTGACACTTCAGTCTTGCTACATTTTTCTTTCAGTGGTCAAAAAATAGCAACTGGGAAGGGAAACTAACATTCAGATGACCAGCCTCTGAGCCCCAATGGAACCTGTCAGTAAGGGCATCCAGCACTCTTCCCAAAAAGAAGCTGGTCTGCTTCCTTTCCAAAAAAGGATGGCTACCAGAGGGAATCGAGGTCACACAGAAGGTAAGAAACACCTAGTGCTGCATCCCACTAAAAAAGTTACCAGTTACTTTTTACAAAAATGGAAAATTCATATATGTATTCTTCATATTTTTTCTATAAATATTACCCAATGCATAAAGAAAAAGAAATGAATTAAAAGAAACCTAATTAATCATAGTCAATACAAAACTGTACATAGCAAACTAACTGAAGAGCTTTATCTACTAATTGGTAGGCTTTCTGATGGGAATTAAAACAATATTTCAGCACACAATCGGAAACATTTTCGAGGATTATTGTTTCATCAAGGCTATTTTTGAGGATATTCGAAAATAGCTAGAGCGTTCAATAAAAACAAAACTCGCTCTGAAGTCCCGAAATCCAAACGATCCGTCCTGTTTTGGATAGAACATTCGTATTTCGGAACTGAGTCCGAGTCGGACCCGGATCCCATCTCTAGTAGTTGTGGTAATGTTCAGGAACTGCTAATTAGTGATGAACTTGTTTCGATTTGGAACTGCTGGTTTTGAAAATCCACAGATCTTACAGAATTTTCTCTCATTTTCAAACTGGAAACTCTTTTTCGAAATTTAAATATTAAAAATCGACAAAAATTTAAAAACGGTGTTAGAAAATTACATTTTGACAACTCAATTCAATTGGGTTCGTAATGAATTTTTTGTTTTATAACTTTAATTGGTTCGCGAAACCACTGTCAGACTAAAACTACACCAGTTCATCAAAGCTAGTAAACCAGGTCTTTAGTCCCATTTCCCTCATAATTCCTAATTCTAAATACACTTGGTTGTTAATATCTTAACCATAGACAATATAAATATAAATATATTCTTTAGAGTGACAGGTTTTCCATGATCTCAGGCAACCTCTTAAAGCAGTGGGAGAAATCAATATCTTCAGCGGTTATAGATGTCATTATTGCGATATTTTTTCTTGCAATAATCACAGCTTTAGTCCATGTTTTCTATAAGTCCCCAACTATAATCACTAGGTAATCACTGTTTATTTAAGGTTAGCTATAGTTTGTGCAGGTGATTTGATAAAGGGCTGTGCTGTTAGGCAGTGAAGTTTTTTTTTAAGAAGTCAGCAAGATAATTTCACTCAGAAATTCTGAACAAATTCATAAAAACTACAATCACAGCGGGTTATCTGATATTCAATGCCTTGCCACACACCTGCCACATTCGTCCTATCACTCTATGGTCTTATATTCACAGTGTGATAATACTGTATGTGTGATAGCTGAATCGCAGACCAAGGATTACCCTGCCTTAATGAGCAACTGCTGTTGGTTCCAGCTAAGCACATTTCTAAAAGATATTTTCTACAGATTATAATTTAAGTGTGTGCTCATTAAAGAGAAGAAACTGAAACTACACTAACTTTTGCAAAATAATTCTTGAAGATGACATTATTTCTAGTTATTTAGAAAAACTCTATTAATACAACGAACAATATTAAATGAGCTATTCCAATTAGGAATGCACAGTCTGCCTAAAAAAGCGCTCCACGAAACTTCATAATGTTAATATTGAGGTACTTCTGCATGGATGTCATCAAGTGAATTATTCCGAGGATTCGTTAGAGGATTGTGTATTTTTTGGAATAATGATTGGTTGTGATTTCTAAATATTGTCTTAACTATGTCCGGGGCTTTTGTGATGTAAATTATGCGTCTCTGTTCACAAAAAGATGTAGTGCAACCACTGCAAGCAATGTACCAAGGTGATTGGGTACATTTGTGCGAGTTCCTTAACAACAGAAATTAGCTGCCATTAAGGTCACACAATGTACTTAGAGGTGCAATTGTCTCTATATATTCCATGTTATTGGGACTTCTTTAGGAGAACTTAAAATCCATATCTATCCCCTAAATAAAGTTTTTCTGTTTAGGTATATTTAGGCATGTTAAGATTGAATATTATAACAGCAGCTTAAAACCCTGTTCCTGCAGGCCAATCTTCTATATCAATCTAACAACCCTCTATAGAAAAAAAGCAAGGATATGTGGCTAAAAACAATATTTATTATATTCCATTTAAAATATCAGTATCAAATAATTACCAAAAATAGTGAATATCAGAAACACCTTTCTATAGGCTCCCCACCAACAGTTGGTCTAACCTTAACAACATGTCAATTGGTCATTATTATTAATCCTGTAGCCATACTTGTCAAATAAAGCATACAGTTTTGAGTCAGTCAGGTCCATGCACCAGAAGTCTACAGAGTAGTGCAGATGTATCAGGCTAAAGTTGCAGGAGACCGAGACAAGTATGGGTAGATGGGGTCCCATCTACCTATAAAAATACCTAAAATTACTCCATATGGCCCCCTGTGTAGTTTAAAAAAAAATTCTTACCACACAACTTTGCTCTTTATGATTCTCCTACAGTCCTTGTTTAAAGTCCAGGAAGGTTGAAGAGAAGGAGGTGTCAGTGAGTCATCCAGTCCTTGCTATTTCCTTAACTTCAGTAAGGAAGGGACATAGGCAGTGACAAGTGCAGGGGATACACACGCCCCCTACCTTCCACCAACCGGATCCATCCTCTGCAAGCCATGGCACCTTGCATGAAACCCTTTGGACATAAGGTGATGGACAGTGCTTAAGGATGCTATACTTAGAGGACTTTATCTTAGTTAGACCTAATATCCTTTTGGTTTTTCCATTTATCCTAAAATGGGGCAATATTTCTATGAACACTCTCATACAGGGTGTATGTTAATGTCATTTATCATCAAATTTATCATCATTGTTACAACAACGAAGGAATAACTGCTATGTAGAAGACAGAAAAAGGGTAGAATTGAAACAATTAGTTTATTCTGCAGAGAAAGGTAAAGAAAGAACAATGATTTCAATTTCCTCAATTGTATAGGAAGGGGGAAAAATTTTAGAGATATGTCTCGTTGTACATTCATGTAGATGAATACTTCAAACTCATCTTATGGACAGTCCTTGTCATTTTTCAAGAATATTTACAATGAAACAAAACCGTCACGTTTCATTCTGCCATCAAGAATTCGATTTGAACACAATTGCCTGCAGAAACTTCCAGTTTTGCAACTACGATTTTCAACTAAAATTTTCAACTTTCATCCATCGTGATTAGAGATGTCGAACTTCGAAAAATCCGGTCGCCGCGAGGATCCGCGGATTTTCGAAAAATCTGAAAATTCGAAAATCCGCAGCGGACCCGTTAAAACGTATTAAAATGAAAGTTCGGCAAAATCCGCATTAAAAGTGGTCTAAATACCTTGGTAACGTACACTAACCACTCAGGAACCTGGGTAAGGTGCTTAGAAGCACGTATAATGCCAACAATCCTAAAAGTACAGTCCGCTAGCGTGACTTAAAAAAACGGTATTTTTCGAAAATACGAGGATTTCCCGTAAAAAACACGAGATTTCCGTAAAAAAAACGGGTTTCTGTAACTATGATAGCTGCCATTGGCTAATTTGGATCATGTGGCTTGCTCCGTCTTGAAAATTTACACGAATTAACTCGTTTTTAACGAGTCCTCGGTAATTTACTCGACCTCGTAATTACGAGGATCTTCGGTTTTTCCGGATCCCGTAAGTACCGTAATCCTCGTAATTACGAGAATACTCGTATTTTCGAAAATTTTCGTAAAAAAATCCGCAGTTCGGAAGTTCGGAGTCCGGAAAGTCCGGAATAATCCGCCGTTCGCGGACGGGAGAAATCCGCGGCGGATCCGGGTTCGGGTCCGCAACCGGCCATCTCTAATCGTGATTTAGACTTTTTTGCTTTTCAAATTTTGAAATTGCAAATTTAATAGTCATTTTTTTTTAAAAAATTCTGCTTCAAGATTTCTGCAAATTCCAATACAAAACCAGGTATATTTTGAAACTAGGTTACTTACACCTCCCAATTAAACAGAACTTTTATTAAATGCATTAAAGGTTCACAAAAGCAAAAGTAAGCAAGGCATCAAAATGCATTAAATGTTATTTTATGTGTAATCTGATAATTGTTGTGAAGGTCCTCTTTCACATGGTATATCTGTTGTATTCAATTAGATCACTGGACTTGAAGTTTAGTTCTTGAAGATGTTTTGCTAGTCATCCGACTGGCTTTCTCATTCATTCATTCTGAATTGAGAAGCCAGTCAGATGCTAGCGAAACGTCTTCAAGAAGTAAACTTCAAGTCCATTTGATCTAATTGAATACAACAGTATATAATCTGATAATTTGTTTTTAGGATTATTCAATTGTTTTACTTAATCCATTTTCTGCAATTGATACTGTTCTTACTACTTGACATCATACATCGTGGGGTTTTAAAATGCCATATAGTGTAATTAAATCAGTTTAAAGGGGAAGTGCAATACTTTAAGAAAAAACAGCATTTTTTCTATCCCATGACCCTTAACCTGCCCATTTTGTCTGTGTAAATAAATGCTTCCAAAATACTGACTTCCTGTTTGCAGGACCCGTAATAAGACCGTTATTGTCTTGCCCTTGACCCAGCACCTGTTTGCTCAGTAGAAGTCAAAGCAAAGGGTATGAAATCAACTGAAAGACAATATGTAGAATGCACTAATATATTTAATATAAACTAAACATTTAAAAAATAATGATATTTTCCTCTGAACTTTCCCTTTAAAGCACACCTCATGTTCAATAATTTTAAAGCTTTGTAAAGTTAGGAGTCTTAAATAAACTCCTATATATTTTCTGTTTGTTTAATATGTTAATAGACTATTATGATAGTGCAGATTTGCATTTTTATGATGCTTATATGTCAGAGATTATAATGTTCTGTCATGTTTTGGTCCAGAATTTCTTTATATTCTCTTGTATTTTTTCCCTTTTATAGATATCACCATTTTTACCAATATGTTAAAACTGTACATGGCAGCAGTGATATGACAACAAAATGAGGTATATTTGTCATTTTATACTTTTCAAAAAGGATCATTTGTTTACTAAACCTAAATATCTGACATATTACAAATGATTTACTAGTTATTGGTTTACTGGTCTGTTTAACATAATGTAAAGCACGATTCAGTGTGTCTTGGCCTATTTATTGTAGACAGCTAAACATTTTATTTCCTTTCTTTTGGCTGTTTAAGTATTTTAATAAAATATGTAGCAACATTTCAAAAACAGTTACATTGTGCTTTGGTTTGTCTCATATTTCAAGCCTTTAATGTATGAGCATCATTATTCACCAGGCATGGAGATTTAACATTTATTTTGTCAAATAAAAAAACACACAAACATAACAAACCAGAAATCAAAGCCTAAGCAGTTCTCTTATATAGCTAAAATTGATTATGCACTAAACTATTGCATTGCATGTCGTGGAAATATTGATTTCGTACTGCTTTGTGTTTGTACAGTCATGAGTGTAGCACAGTGACTTTCAGGTAAGGATGCAGCTATAAATTATGTAACTTCTCGGTATTGAAAATTTTCACAAAGAATTTCATCTGTAGTTAGGCTGTAAAAGTCAAACTCTGGTGCTTTTATAATTCTGGTGTAAAATTATGGGTGGGTATAAAGGTCTACTGCAAATATAAAATCAGGTAAAAGCAAATTAAAAGCCATTATTAGGTGCCACCAGGAGGTCCTGGCAAATTTGCATGTTATAATTTCTTACCAAATTTTCGCGCTAATATTTGCATCAAAATCAGAAATTACAGGGCTGAATTTCTGCCTTGCATTGAAATTCATAGTTTTCTTGGTGAAAATTAGTAATGAAATCAGTCATTTTCTTGAAAAAAGTTTATGTTCAAATGAAAGCCACTCTACACATTATGGAGTTGATGCAATATCAGCCATTTTTGTGCAAACCCATGCTACCCTGTAATATCGGGTTAGCGGGTTTTGCAATAATTGTGCACGGGCCTGGCCATTTCCAAACAATTTTGGAATAGCGTGGCTTAGCCATGTAGTAATGGCTAAGTTAAGATTAGCCAACCATTTTGCACTAATCTGAACGCCATTCTTACAGTGGTGTACAGGGCCAATGTAATACAAAAAAAGTTTCATCTAACTGACCGAAATTTAAAGTCTCCAAGAGACTTTAAAACATCTCTGGTTCTGATCAGGTAAGATGATTTTTTTTTTAGTTATGCTGCGATATGTAAAAATTTTGCATACAGTAGTCTTCCTTTGTAGTCTATTAATATGAAACCAGTACTATGCTAAAGATTGCAATGCACTAGTTAAGATCCAGTTCCATTCCAGATCCCAGTGCTGAGGCCTTAAATGTAGTTTATTTATAAAGGTTTTATAAAGCTTTTTTTTTAACTTTACACTTTATATTGCAGTGGGTAACTTTGTTCATCGTGTATTTATCATCAAGGTCTAAAAAGCTGTTTGTTAATGTTTGTTGTGAATAGAAATAAAACTGCAGAAACCCACAGGAGCCGCCTGTGGGTTTGCAGACTGTCAAAATTTCAATGCAGATTTTGACCATCGAAACTTAATTTAATGCTGAAACTGAAAATTCAATTTTGAAAACAGCAAAATTCTGTTTTCAATGGTAGAAATGTAAAAAAAAAATCTGTGTTAGTTTACGTTTGTTTTGACAGCAGAAATTTTGTTGCCAGAATTAGTAGTTTTGACCCAAGCCGTTTAAAATGTAACTCTGGCTCATCCTATAAGAAACAAGTAGCATTGTCTCTCTTTACAGAATCCAGTCCTTCTACAACTAAACTAATCCTAATGTAACTAAAAAGTATCTCTTAACACAAATTTAAATTCATAGTTTATTCATTCTATATCTGAATATCAAACCACTGATTATCTTTCTTATATTACTTCACACACAAGACCCAGCCACTAACATTCTTAGATTTTCAAGACCTAATACACTGTGAACATTCATATTTTCAGAACAGAATAAATGATATGTGTGGCTTATTCTCATTGCAGTAAAAAAATGGCCTCATTTAAATAAGTTCTGTCTATATTCCGCTCCACCCACCTACTTTAAAATAGCGATTGAGAATTTATGCATTTACATGAAATATGAAACAGTGCTGCAAAGCTGTTAAATTGCCCTAGCTATTTTTTAGAGAAACTGTTAAATATACAAGTACATTTTCTTTTGTCTGGGAACATATATTTTGAGGACCTGCTGGATGCGGGTTTTAAAATTCTGCTGAACTTACAGAACTTTTCGTAACCATAACTTTTTGGAACTTCAAATATTCAATGGGGCGATTGATAGTCTATATCGAACTTCGGATATTCAATTTTGAACTTTGAATAATCAATATCAAACTTTGAAAATTTGATACTGAACACAGAAAACAGTCAGAACTGTGGCTCCTATTGACTTTTATAGGGTTAATTTTCCAATCATTTTATTACATTTTGTGTAGAAACTCATTTTGAATACTGTGAAGAATATGTAACCTATACTATTCTAGAATAAAGTTAACAGGAAATTGGTTGTAGATTATTGCAACTGCAAATTTCTGAAATCCTCTGGCCCTGTTACTCCAGATCATAAATTACAGTACAGCATTTACAGTAAATGTCACTTACCCCATGCATGTTTTAAGATTATAAAATGCTTTTCCTTTCAACTTCCAACATACATTCTCATTCTGTTTATTAAAAAAACATGCAGGGGAATTCACTCCAGCCACATCAGTAAATTCAGGGGTTAAACTTGCACTAAGCCATTCAATATCTGTTAGTACAAGTTTACTTTACCTGCAGCAGCTGCGCAGGTTATTGCAAAAAGCCTACCACAGCTGTCGCAAGCTATTCAATATCGGGTTTTGGAGTTGATACACAACCGAACTCGAACCCGAGTTAGAGACAACTTTATGAGTTCGGACGAACTCGAACTATTCGAATTAACCCTCGAAAGTATTGTTCGTTTTCAGTAACCCTCGAATGTATTGATCATTTTTGCTAACCCTAAATGTATTGTTTGCTAACCCTCTAATGTAGCCTTTGATTTCCGATAACCCTCGAAAGTATCATTCATTTTCAACCCTTGATGTATGGATTGTTTTGCTAACCCTAGAATGTATCGTTTGCTAACCCTCAAAAGTATCGTTCGATATCCTTAACCCTCAATTTATGGTTCTATTTACACCCTCGAAGTATTGTTCGGTAACCCTCGAATTGGCCATAACCCTCGAATGTAGCTTGCACAAACCAAACAATTGCCCACTCATGTTTTTAAAGTGTTTAAAAAAGTTTTGGTGATAGTGACATGTTCCCCAGACCATTTCCCAGGTGCCACAGCCATTTACAGTAAGTTACCATTGTTAGTTTAGCTGTAAATCTTAAAACTTTTAAAACTATCACTCCCCCATTGACATTAATGGGTCCAAATTCGAACTTTTGAAATTTACTGATTAGGAAGTTCGAAAATGGACCAAACTTCATGAAGTTCGGCCATCTCTATTAAGGAGATACAGACTGTCAAACAACTTGCTGGTTTTTATGAGGAAGTAAGTAGGAATGACTTGATGTGAATACTTTCATACTTGGATGTTGCTAAGATTTTTGATACAGTCCCCCATAGTAACTTATGTGTAAGCTAAAGTTGTGTTGGGCCTGGGTGGCAAATTCTACATGTATATAAATTTGTTGACCGATCAGTTGCAGAGAGTGTTTGTGAATGGTGCTTCATCAATATTGTGGGCCACAGTGTTCTGTGTTGAGGCCACTTCTATTTAATCTGTTTAATTAATGATTTGAAAGTAGGTATGGCCCGACTTTATTTATTTCCTGTGCCTACACATGACACTGGGCAACCATGGGTTAAATCTCTTTGCTGTGTGTGTCGGACATTTATAAGGGCTCCTCCCCCCACCTACTTGTCTTTTTTGTTCCCCTTGTGTAGGACGAATGGTAAGCCTTGCTTTTCCCCTGCTTCCAGTAGTCTACTTACTACTGAGGCCCCGCCTCCCTGTTTATGCAATGAGAAGCACTTTTTTGAGTGTGCCTCCCTTTCAGAAAATAGCCAATATTATTATTACCATTGTGGCATGGAGATTGCGGAGTGCACCTCACAACATTCCTGCTACACACTCCACACACTGGTTTAAGATTTTTGGCATCCCTGTTACAGCCAAGCTCCTGCTCTAATTTTCTAAAGCCTGTAGCTGTGGGTAACTTTCTTTGGATTTATTCTCTTGGTAGCTTATGGTTTGTATTTTTACTTTTAGAGTCTGATGTCTCTAAAAGAACTTGAGATCATGATCCAGGGGTGAACCTTTATGTTAATCATCCTGCTAGGTGGTTTAGTATGATTTTAACTACCATATTATTTTATTAAAAAGCCCTTGTTATTATGTGCTTATTTTAGATCTATTTCTCCCAATGAAAAGAGATTGCTTCTAAATCATCCTGATCTGTTATGACAACCTGCTTACTGGGAAAAGTTGTGCCCGAACTGCTTGTCTACTCTTTTTCCTTCTTCCAAGGAAGATTTATCTGGAAATTATCAGTCTACCTAACTAGCGCACCTGTTCCCTCTGATTTACCTGACCGTTCCTTGCCCTTCGGACAGGCTGATTTTTCATAAGGAGAGCTTGAAGAAGATTTTAATCAAGCTACAGCATCCAGTCTTGACCCAGAATTGGGTGAATCATCTATTTACCTGATGAGAGACCCTTTACTGATTGATTTCCCTGGAAACCACCGGAACAGGATAGATGGTTTCAAGAAATCAAAATGCTTAATGAAAAGATTTCAAAATTTTACTAAAGGATTGATTGGTCCCTGATAGAAGATTCCCTATGAACCCATCTTTTCAGAGATTATATACCTTCAGTACTGAAGATGCATAATTCGGGAATTATGCCCACAAGGTGGGTGTGACCATGGCAGGTATGCTAGGGAACACATCATTAGGTATTTATTAGCTATTTGCTATAGCTCTCTATGCTATAGCTCTCTCTGTTGCAGCTCGCCATGCAGTCTGGTTGAGACAGTGGCAGTGGGAACCTAGCAAATCTACATTTTGAAGCAGAATTCTTATTTGGACCAGCCCAGGTGCAAGATCCAGCAGAGAAAGACCTTTATAAAGGGTTTCAGTCCATCATCCCCAGGTAGGAGGAAGGTTTGTATCATTTTCCGGATGCTTGGTACAAAACCGTTTCAGATCCTAGGGTCCTAAAACTATTTCAGAAGGTAACAAAATAGAGTTTCCTATTTGTCATCATATTCTGGCCTCAAGAATTTCCAATACCAGACATGAAAGATTGGCCTAAAGAAGATTTGGTCCCAACTTTTACAGGAGTCAATAGGGCCTCAGTAAGATCAGGAGTGTATTCACCTCTTTTTCTTGCAAGCACCGTCTATACAAAAATCTTCATCATCAGACTGGTGTGCAAAATAGATCTGGCAGATGCTATCTTCATTTTCCCATTTATGCAGCTTACAGCTTCTCAGGTTTAAAATTTTCAATCATCATCATCAGCTTCCATTTGCACTCTCTTCCACTCCCAGAGTCTTTACCAAGATTCTAGTGGTCCTGGTAGCATACCTAAGAACTCAGTAACTATTGTTTGCATATTTAGGTGACATCTTGCTCAAAGATGACATCTTGCTCAAAGACCTTCTATTCCTTCATCTTTAATAGGCTCTAGATTGTTTCAAAAAACATGGATGGCTTTATAAATTTGGCAAAATCGGGTAGATTTTCAGGTATCCCCGCCTTTACCAAAAAAGAAGGAAATAATCCAGAAAGTTTCAAATACCATAAAGTTCCCTTTCAGCACATCAAAATCTGGAAAAGCTTTTAGGGAAACTAGTCTGAACAGAGGGTCCAGTTCCTTAGGCATATTGCATCTCCATCCCTTGCAAATTACCTTATTGGAACATTGGAAACCCAATAAGTTGTCCCAAGTAATGATTTTTCGGGGTACCAAGTAGAAAACCAACTTCACAGGTAGGTAAAAAAAGGAAAATTTCTACCTGTTTCTCTGGATATTCCCAAGTGAGAAATAATTTTGACCGATGCACTCCTTCAGTTGGGAGCAACCTATCTAGGCCACCTAGCTTAAGAACCATACAAACAACAATCGCAATTACAGAGAACCTGTCTCATTTGCAACACCTGATATTGAACAAACACATAACACATTGTATGAGATAACACCTCCTTGGTGGCCTACTTGAACAAACAAATCAGAAAAATGCCACTGACACTCCAGCTCTTTGCAAATTCTGTTTATTCACCCATATGTGGGATCTCTCCAGCAACGTTTCAGGTGGACCTCCACCCTTTATCAAGCTGGAGAGATCTCACATAGGGTGAATAACAAGAATATTTCAAAGAGCTTTGGAGTGTCCAGGTGCATTTTTCTGATTTGATGTATTATAGACTGAGGAGCAGTACAGTCTTCAGAGTGACGGTCCAGAGAGGAGAGTGGGATCCAAAAACTTGTGAGTTGCTACCTAAACAAACAAGGGAGCATTAAGAATGTGATTATGGAGGCTGATGCAAAATTCTTCTATGGGCAGAGAAAATTTGAGAACTTCAGAATGTACGATACTGCTAAATTTTGATACCACACTTTCTAAATATGGCCCTTTAATCATTAGCTGCTGTGGCTCTGGGTGAATGTCTCTAATTAAATTCAGCAACTTAGCAGCAGTTGTTTAGAACTATTCAGTTTATCTATCTATCAGTTAAAAATGGAATTTCCCAGTTTACGTAATCCAAATGTTAACCATAATATAGGCAATAATAATACTTGTTCCTTTAAAAAAAATTACCCATTTCTATTAAAAAAAAATATTTGGCTTATAGCAATCATATATTTATTTATTTGTTTGCATTCCTTCTATTTAAAAGTTTTTTTGTATTGTTTTCACTTGCACATCTATTGTTCATCAAAATGTATTAATTAACCCTATAGCCATAAGCCACCTGATTTACATCCACAGCCGTCCTGCTTTCTTGCTTAATTTTTAAATGAAAAGCACAATTACATACGTAATTTAGTAATGCATGTTGTTCAAATGAAATGAAGAGAAATATTTTATCCCATGATTATGAGTTTGTTATTTATTGCAAGTACATTTTACTGTACAAATTTACTGGAAAATGTTTACTTTTTAGATGAAATCTCAGCAGCTAATACATGGCTTCCTCAGTTAGAACTAATAAATTGGGTCCATTGTTTACAGCCATTATTGGTTTTATCAGAAATAACATTTGAGAACCTTCCCAAAATAGACAGAAAAATACGACAGAAATAAATGTCATCCACCGCTGCTTCTGGCTTCTCCATAGCTCTATAGACACAGTGGCTTTACAATGTACAACTTCATATTAGGTATGGGAATATGAAATGGCTGTCCGGGGACCTTCCAAATAGAAAATGGATGTTATAAAAGATACAATTCCAAGAAGTACGCTGCAGAAAACTGAATCAAGAGGATTTTTCATATCTGTCACCAATGAGTTTTATTCTGGATATCCATAATCTCATTCACTTTTTACTCACTCAAACCCGGCAAGAATAAAGGTTCAGTTATCACACTTCAACTGCACTCATCTTTTATTTAAGAGGGTCTGCACCTGCACATCCATTTCAAAGATGATTTTGTCAAAGAGAGCAGAGATCTGGAGCACTGTGTTTTTGTCAAAGAGTATGTATGTATTTGAAGATTAGCTGTCCAACCAATGGCGTATATTTGATGCTAAACTGCAACTTTCAGCAGTTTCCAACCTACACTCTAATAATATTGCATTTCCCTAAACAAAAAAGCATTTACTAACACTTAACCAGTATCTTTATGATGATTGTAACTAAGTGGCCATACACTGGGCTGATATTATGATCATAGTAGATTGGGTTTTACTTCCACGCTATGGTGTGGTAGGGAATGTTTACTTGATTTGGGTGGCTGCCCTGCAAGTTGTCCACTGATTTGTTTATAAAATCTTTAAAAGTATCTCGCTTGCACTTGGGGGTATCGGTAGAGAAGGGTTAAAACGAAAAGTAAACAATATAGGTTAAGCTCAAGATCTCTGTAAAAAATCAGTTTAAAATGACACCTCCATATATTAAAATTCTTAAAACACTCACTTGTGCCTTTCAACCACTAGAGGCATTGCGGGGTTTACTCTCTGCTGTTCGGACATTTGCTTGGTCTGTTTAGCTCCCAAAAACCTCTGTAAACAGGAATAAGGTTGCCCAACAAACTTTATTATAGCAATTAAAAACAATAAAAACACTAAAAAACCTTGCAGAAAACAGTCCTATCAGTTGTTGAAGTGCACCTCTCTGCTATGGTGAGCCCCCTTTAAATCGTGGGGGTCTTGTGGTGAGGTATAATCCACTTGTGTGGTAGTTCCTATGCATTTCGAATTTATTATAATGTATTCTGTACATCCTTTTGAAATGTTTCTGCCTTATAAGCTATGATTCAAACCACTTCCTGTTTTTGTACGGAAGTAACATTTGTCTTCCATTTGCTGTCTGTTGTGTTCCAGCAGCCATTTTGGATTTTTTTTTCTTATTTATAAAGTCTATTTTTGCCCTTTAGATCAGTTTTAAATAGTTATTTTTTATATATTCAACCTTGGGGTGTCTTCTTGTCTAAAATATAGTTGGTTATAACAGTAAGTTGAAACAATGAACAGGTTGTTATAAGTATGAGCAATAGATATCTGGACTCTCAAAGGTAATGAGAGTCCAGATATCTATTGATCATGCTTTTAACAAGCAGAGATTTCCCATCATCCTCTCTCACCCAGTAATTCTGTACAACCGTTCTTTGTTTCAACTCTAAAAGCAACCTAAAAGCAAGATACTTTTAAAGATGAGATTATAATCAATTAGACATGCAGTAACATTTCCATTGATTGGCCAAAAATTTTAAGTTCAAAATGCTATTCTGTCGACAATAAATCCAATATGGACTGTACAGTATATGGTTGGGAAAGACCATAATTTAGAAGTCAATCGTTTAAATGTTCGCAATAGTTTCTGAAGTTCCTATTAAATGTAAATGTTACCCCACACATAGTCGACATTAGGGGCGATATTTTAACCTCGCTATCGTTATCGCAAAAATAACGATCGTTATCGGTTAAATACCGATCGTTATCGTAAATAACGATCGCATTCCCGATAACGCTCGTTATTTACCGATAATGATCGTTATTTTTGCGATAACGATAGCGAGGATTTATAAATATTGCCCTAGACATCAAACGAATTGAACAACATGTATGGTACATCTGCCCTTATAGGGTGGCCATACACTTCCCAAATGTACTTACCAGCCTTCATTCCCTCACCATGTTCTGCCTGTCTTCTTTGCCTTTTCCATGCATGGAAGACAAGCAGAAGGGGCTCAACCGGCATCTGCTCCTATGATTGGTAGAACTATAACCCTCGCGAGGTCTAGGTTTATGCTATATCCTGCAGAAAACACATTTTTAGTTGGAAGGGTGACATACCCTTTAAGACAGCATGCAGAGATGGCAAAGGAATTGCCTTGCAACTGCAATAATCTGAAGATCGGACTAATGTAGTTAGAAGGAGAACTTGACACCAATTGAAAGATGCAGGTCTGAAATTTCTGTTACAGGACTATACCAAAGCCAATGATGTCTTCCTGTAGCTTTTCTTTTAGAAAATAATGAATTTGGGTGGGGCATTCAATATTCTTTCAGCTTTTCATCATCCTACAAGAACCTTGAAGGGAAGAAGGAGAAGATTATTGCAAACCCTTTAGTTTACTATAAACCTGGTATACGGCCTTCACAGGTTAAGCTTAAAGGGAAGTTCAGTGAAAAACTCTTAGTTTATATTATGCATAGTTATTTTACTGTACATATTCTCTTCCATTTTGAAAAATCAGTTGGTTTCATGCTCTTTGCTATGCCCTACTGTGGTCATTAGTGTTGGTTTTCTGTAAACCTCTACTTCCAGTTTTTTACAGAAAACCAACACACACAGATCAGTATTTGATGTTTGACTCCCACCACCCTTTAGATCACAAGCTGGGTGTCATCAGAACCCTGCAACACAGAGCCGAGAACATCCCCACTAGCACAGAGGCGAAGGCTAAAGAAATGAAACATCTCAGAGGAGCCCTTAAAACTTGTGGATATCCAGACTGGGCCTTTGTCAAAGAAGTAGAAGGAAAGAAAAGAACACAAATACCAACAGTGAAGGGGAAAGCAAGACAGGAGGAAGAACATGGTCATCCCATATGTAGCAGGGGTCTCCGAGAAATTAAGAAAATTTTCAAAAAACATCGTATCCCTGTCTGCTTTAAACCGAGCAACACGCTGAGGCACAATTGGTACATCCAAAAGACCCAATACCAAACACAAGAAAAGCGACATCATATATGCGGTGCAGTGCAGGAAGAATGCTCTGATTTGTATGTGGGGAGACCAACAGCAACTGCATCAACGTATGGCCCAGCACAGAAGAGCCAATTCTCGGGTCAGGACTCAGCCGTGATCTGCATCTTAAGGATAAGGACATACCTTGAAGATTGTAGTTAACATACTGGCGAAGGAACGTGACTGGTTCAAGAGAGGTGTTAAGAGGCCATTTATGTGAAAATAAAGAAAACCAAGCTCTAAATAGAGGTGGGGGTTCGACCACCAACTGTCTGCCATGTACAATGCTGGTTTTAACACCTTACTCTGGGCGTTCCTATAACACCTCTTAGCCACTATCTAATCACACACCCTTAACACCTGGCTGTGTATGCTAATTGGGATTCTCCAGGTACATAATTGCCACAGATTCTTGTACAAGTCATTCTGAATTGAGAAAGCCAGTCGGATGTACTGCGAACGTCTTCAAGAACTACATTTCAAGTCCAGTTGATCTAATTGAATACAACAGATATACCATGACCTGGATAATGAGAACCTTCACAAGCATGTGTGGTTTAGATTACTTCTGTTACAGAATTCTAAAGATAGTTACAATATTAAAGGAAACTTAACTTTGTTTTAATCCTCATGTGACACTTTTCTCCCCGAACACATATACATTGTCAGATACTTCCCTAGTAAGTTGCATTTACGTCACTATGTAAGAAGTAGATTTGGTAACCAAAAAGGTATTTATGTTGTTGTCAGTACAACTCAGAGCCTATGTAGTGTTCAAACAGCCTTATGGCATGTAAATCTATTGGTCTTGCCCCTCACCCTACTCTCTCTATGCACATATATTCTATACAGATGTCTCCATGCCAATATTGAAGTCCCTGATAAGACTTTGATAGCTGCTTATTACCCAGCAGTTTATTTTCCAGCCAGTATGAATTGTCTATAGCCTTCCAGGACCAATACAAAATACTCAGCTTTTTGTTATCTATTTGTTTTGCTTTATCTGTTCATAGCAAAAGAATAAAGTTTCTAAATGCACCTGTGGTCTTTGTGTTACCTCTGGTGGCTAAGTGGACTAATGCTTTACTTTTGCATGTGTGTTGTTTTTTTTCTCCTCAAAGTTCAATAGCAAATAAACTGCAAAGATTACTTCTGGTTTTGTATGAAAAAAGAACACGTGGGGAAATGGATTTTTTCAAAAACAATTGTAGAATGTTAAATTCTAAAACTCTCCACTGTATTTTTGCCTCCCCAAATGTCAAGGGGGGCGTCATAGTTGGCGTATTTGTAGAGTCCAGTTTTTAAAATTAAGTTTTAAACTAGAGATGGGATCCGGGTCCCACTCAGACCTGGGTTCAGCATGGAACTGCTCCGTTCTGAAATCTGAACATTCCATCGAAACTTAGTGGATCTTTTAGATTTTGGAGCTTATTTTCGAGGGTTACCGAATGTACAATGTTATTTTGGGCAACCTTCAAAAATAACCTTGTACGTTCCATAACCCTCAAAAATAAGACCAGAACTACTTTTGAGTATCCAATTGTATTTGAGAGGTTATCAATGTACGAGGTTATTTTTGAGAGTTACAAAAATAACCTCGTATATTTAATAACCTCTAAAAAAGTTCTGAACCCTTAAAAATGCGTTCATTTTTCAGAATTTCAGATTCAGATTGGGTTTCTCGAGTTCCGTAAATCCAAAACAGAATGCATGCCAAGACACTATGTATTAAGTATCAGAACTCCTGCTTGTATGAAGGTGCCCATACACTTGTAAATATTATGCAAATTCAATTGGATCGAATGGGATCTGGGATTACTCAGCTGAGCAAATCCTAAACAGAATATAAATCATTGGTTGGTGTGTGTTTGTTGCATATTCCTGGCAGACTCTAATTGAATTGGTTGTGTAATATGTGATAGCATTCACGTGTGTATGTCCACCTATGTAGGTTTTTGTACAAAAGGCATCCTAATGATATAATAAAACTGTTACAGGAGATATTTCATTGTGCACATAAAATATGCCAAAGAGCAACATGACCTGTCTTTAGAAATGCTATAGATGAGCAAGAAGATTCAATAAAAGTTCTTATCCTTACAAATGGTGCTAATTTTGCCCCAACTAATCAGATATTATTTAACAATTGAAGCTAACATTTGATTGGTTGGGGCAAAATTAGCACAATTCTTAATGCATTTATGTGCCTCCAACCCTTCTTAACATAGACCTATACTTGTTTCAGAAAGTTCAGGGAACTAGCTAAATGAATGTCTCTATTCAAAGATGTGCCTTTTGCTAATTTCAAGGTTTTATAACCTCTGGAACTATATATTTGGGGTTTTTTCCTTTGGAAACAAAGGTTTACAGGACAGGTAGGTCAGGAAAAAAAAATGGGCCAATGAAAAACTATTGGCTTTTATTGTAATTGTAGGCTGAATGTTTGAAGCACTGTCTAACTTTTGCAAAGCCTTGTCCCAGTTTGTCATCATTCATTTTAAAGTGTTCATACGCTATTTTAGGAATCCTTATTTGCATTTTTAAAATCCATGTAATCCCAAAAATGAAATGTGCTCTTTGTCGCATTAATCTTATTCATTCATTATTGTTAAACACCCTATTACACTGGGACTGAATGTCTAGACCGAGAGAGATTCTTAACAATGCACATAACTGAAAAATGTTAAACAACAGGGATTCCCCTGCCCAAATTAAAACAACATAGCTGTTTGCTAAATGAGTACTCCCTGTATAGGTTCATACATACGCTCAATTTTCTAGTGAGCAACGAACCCCCGATGGCCGAGCGATACATTCGAGGAACGCCCATTTCGGCCAAGAATCGACCATGTGTATATGTTCGGTCAGGGGTCATTCGTCGATCCCTGACCGATCAACGAACGCGTGATCCCTAGGCGGATCAACGAACGCATGTAGCGATGTCCCATACTGATCCTGACTTTCGAAAACACAGGACTATATGAACACATTTCAAATGTAATGGGTCTCATTTATGAGAGCCCCAAGCACAGCTTTTTCTGTGTAATATTAACCCTTTCATTTAAGAAGGGAATTGCAGCGGGCTGCATGGGTATCACATGTCACTTGCGCAGCCACCAGTATTGTACCAACGACAGCACATAGCTGGCATTAAAGTCCACATCTGGTAAGGCCTGACTGGTATTTACCCATAGTCACAAGCTTATTATTAAACAGAAGCAAGGGGAGCACTTGTGGCGTTCCATAAATAGGCCCCTATGTTCCTGTTTTTCTTATCAGTGATTAGAGATGAGATCTGGGTCCGACACAGAACCCCATGGATTTTCATTTTTCTAATGTATGGAGCTATTTTTGATAATTCTCGAAAATATCTTTGAACGTTCGAAAATCCTCGAAAATAAGATTGGAAACTTGAAAGTGGTCTCCGATCATATTTTTGAGAATTTTCGAGCGTTCAAAGATGTTTTTGAAAATTATCAAAATTAGCTCCATACATTCGAAAATCTTTGAAAATTCGTTCCATTTTCGGGTATTCGAGATTTTTCCGAGATCTGGGAATCCAAAAATGGAACGAAACTATGTAGTTTCACCCATCTGTATCAGTGATTGGTTTCTGTAAATGGGTTCTTCTTATGTTTTCTCTTAATGGGCTGTTGACTATTTAAACATTTTGATAGAGTTCATTGCTATTTATCTAAAAATCTAAATTTGACAGCTAGATTTGTTTTGAAGATTATAAACCTTACCTTAGCACACAAGCTCTTTATTACCAAACCCCTATTAGCTATCAGGCATACTGTGCTGCTGTGTATCTAGGAGAAAACTCAATGGTAAAAAGAAATCTAAGTCCCCCCGTACTGCTCAGAAGCACCGCTAGGGGGAGCGGTGTGTCAGGCAGCAGATTACCTGACAGCTGTTCACCTTTTCCTCAAGGCTTTTTACATTTATTATAAAAATTCCTCCTTTAATTATAACAGTATTAACTTGTCTGGGAACTGCTTATCCAAATAAAAATTATCTAAAGATGTAGACTAACACCCATATGCTACATAGATGTTGGATAGATTAGGCATCTAGACGAACATCTAATTTATCTCATACTCCGTGACGATCCTGCCTGGCCTATTCATTTTGTGATTGCTTGTTGATTGTGGGTAGCTTAGTAGCGGTACCATCCTTTAATGATCCTGAACTTTCTGGCCCCTGTAAAGGCAACTTTTGTGGCTTTTCTTGTCCTTTAAAAGATCAATCAACTTGCAAATGTTAAGCTGGGTATACACATTACCGTCGGTATCGGGGGCTTTATTGTTTATGTGTGTACCTTCGTTTCCCGAACGAGCCAAATGATTGGGCCGGCCGAATGCTCATTCGGGAAAGACCGAAAATTTTCATCCCCCACCTAGACTCCCTATAGAGGAGTCTAGCGCGGCCGATGGAAACACACAGTCCCAAGCATTCTCCCTATATGTTCATAGGGAGAACGCTCGGGACTGTGTGTATGCAGATCTTTGAAAGATGGCAGACAGGATCTTACAGATCCTGTCTGTCATCGTTCAGAAATCTGAACTGTGTGTACCTAGCTTTAGCTGTTGTTTTTTTCCTAGTATAATTCACTAGGAGATTGGAGCACTTGCTATCTAACATATTGTCTTACAAGCCACAATATCAGTAGCAGAAGATCTGCAATGATCCTAAAGCTCTGCGATGTGTCACTCTGGCCCCCCTTCATCAGATCACTGAGTACACTTGGGAGTATGTAAAACATAGGCACTGCATTGCGAAATGGGAGTAATCGCAGAAATGACACCTTCAGGAGCTTCTGAGGGTCCTGCAGATATTTTGAAACATCGAGGGGGGCATAGTTTAAGGATCCCTGCTCTATGTTATAAGCATGTAATTAACTATATGAATATGTTCTAATTTTGATTTCTTCTTTAAAAGTTTTAATAATCCCACTCATGACACTTTTTTTTTTTAAAGATAATTATTTTCATGTTCTGTCTTGAGCCCTGCAAATCAATATACCTGGTTTGTTTATGTGGAACAAAATGTTATTATGCATATTAAATATATACGAAGGTAGAACATAGTAAATTACTGTCAATACATAATTCTTAAGTACAGTAACAATCACTTACGTAGGAATCTTCTATTTCAATAATGTCTGCAAACAATGATCAACAATTGTACTGAACCTGATGACAGATAATGATATAAAAAAAAATAAATAAACCTATTTTTGTTTGGTTTCCATGGAAACTAACTGCACAAGGTTTGAAGATTCCAGACGTGTTTTGAAATAATATGCTGTTTGCTAAAGCACAAATATTGGATAAAGTTGACTAGTGTTTTTTTTTATACAATATTTTTTACATTTGTAACAGTTTTGGTTTTTTTTCTTCTAGGTATAAAAATACCAGACTAAAATTAAATATGAACCTTTTAATTATAGAGTTTTGCAAAGTTTTCCAATCTGAAAATAAAAGGAAAGTTATACTCTCCTTTCCCACACTCCCCACCTGAATAGTACCCAGGGTGAGTTCCTAAACCGCTCCTTAACCCTAGGTACTTTACCGATCAGCTGGAATACTTACATTATACTTACATTAATTTCTTTCATTGCTCTGTTCCGCTTTGCCCCTCAGCTACTGTCAGTGGCAGTCTGCAATCTGGCCAATGGGAATACTTGCTTCTTTGCAAAGTATGTCTTCCCATTGGCTAAATTGCAGATTGCAGAGGCAAGCGGAAGAGGACCAGAGCAGCGAGGGTGACTTTCAGGGCAATTAAATAAAAGTTCTTGTTGTTAATGGTGTAAATGGTGCTAATTTTGCCCCAACCATTCAGGTGTTATAACGAGAAACAGACACCAGGGAGCGGACCGCTCCGAAACTAGGAATCAGCCATGGCGGATAATATCATGATGTGCTTTTATCATAGCCGCTTCATCAGAGACTCACTGAGCCTCTCCCTCAGTGAGTCTCTGATGAAGCGGCCATGACGCCGTGAAACGCGTAAGACTACTGACTTGTTGCACCTCCATTGTTTTTGATTTATGACACTGCCTTTTGATGTACACATGTGTGGGATTGAATAAAGCACATCATGATATTATCCGCCATGGCTGATTCCTAGTTTCGGAGCGGTCCGCTCCCTGGTGTCTGTTTCTCGTTCTAATTATCGTGAGATTTTGCTGAAGTCTCGTTTAGGGAGAGAGGACCTGCACGCTGGAATACAGCATAGTGCGGATGCAACACAGACGCTGTTGGTGAGCGCTCCTAATCCAGACCTTGGTATGTGATTCAGATGTTATCTTCTATTTGAAAGCTGACATCTGATTGGTTGGGGCAAAATTAGCACCATATTTAATGATAAGAACTTTTATTACATTGCCCTATTAATGTAAGTATTTCAGCTGATCGGTAAAGTAACCAGGAGTGAAGACCTGGCGGTTCAAAATCCTCACCCTGTGTACTATCATGGCTGCAAGAAGAGGAGCAATGGGAGGGGAATAGAATTGTCCTTTAAACTGCAGATCATATTAAATGAGTCTGGACTTTTAAACACTAGGTCAAGAGTTGCTGAGAAAGGGGATTTAAATGGGAGCTATGGTTTTGGTTTGGTTAAGATAATGAAATAGAAACATTTTTGAATAGTACAGTGCTCTGGAATATAAACCTCATATGATGCTACAGACAGATGCTGTCTCCTGATTGTGTATTTCTTCTCTGATCTAATAATTTCTTGCAGCTAAATGTTTGTAAATTAGTATGGGGTACCGTTATTGTAGATAAGATACCCAATATACATCATGACTTGGGAGGAGCAAAAGTTTTTATGATTCACAACAAGCAATGTGGTGGATCTTGCCACTAATATCTCATATGCAAGCTAAGCAGCTTTTCATGTGGTATACTGGCATGGCTAAAGATGAAATCATTCCTCTCTCCAGTAAACCTTAATGTATTTATGTATGTATAGTTTATTTATATAGCGCAGCGCTGTACATTAACAAAAAACAATATAAATACATAAATAGTTTGTAACTAAATAAATTATATAAATATCAGTGCTAGAGCCTTGCCACAAGAGGAAGGAGGTCCCTGCCCCTTAGGTTAGGTTCCAAAGTCTTATATTACTGATTTTCCACTTTACCACTTATTGCATGCATCTTGTAAAAACAAGACTTTATTGAGTATCTTTTAAACAATAATTCTAAAAAATGGTACACAAAAGCCTTGTACTGTTTTGTGAGGTGCATTGTTTTTATTGTACTAAATAAAATCTTGTGTGTAATATGTGATAAAGATATGGAGAAGTGGTACCCCAATGTATGAAACCAGTTTGAAACCAGCTTTATGATTTACAGAAGGAAACCTCAAACTATGGACCTCCAGATTTTTAAAAACTTCAACTTCCAGCATTCCCTGGGTTTCCTGTTGAGGAATAATAATTTTTTATTATTTTTCAAAGATTTGGATGGCCATAATTTAAGGATTTTTGTAAAATGGACCAAGAACATATCAGAAAATAAGAAGATATCACACAATCTCCTCCATTTTCCTGACTAATGTCTCAGAAACGGATGGATAAATGTATCTATCCCATGTCTAACTAGTCAAGCTCATCAGTTGTATATCCCTTCACCATTACAAGCCACTTACTCGCATGCTTATTGTGCTTCACCCAGGATGTGAGAGAGGGGCTGTGCAGTTAGCTACTTTATACATATCTTAAAGGCAGGGTAGAGTGCAAACAAAAGTGACTACAGGTTTTTAAGCCAGGTAAATTTATTAGCCTGGACTAGTTCTTTACCCCACCCTCAAAACTTAAATGTAACCCCATACTGTAGTCTTCAAAAATCCTTATCTTACAACTCTTCTCCAAATGGTTCTACTGCAGTGCTTGTCCAAAGTCCAGGAAAGTGAAGAGTAGAAGCTTTCAGTGAGTCACCCGGCCCGTGCTGCTTCTCTAACCTCAACAAGGACTGTGACATGCGCAGGTCGAGCCCCCCCCCCCCCCCCCCCCGCCCCCCCCCCCCCTGCTGCATCCCTCCTAGCATTAAATTCTGTTTACTATGGGTAGTCTATCCCACCCCACACCCAACTCCGACATGGCTGCCGGCCCCGGAAAGCCGGCAGCCATGTCAGTGATTGGCTGTCAGCCAATCACAGACGTGGATGCCGGTCCGCCCCTCTCTGCTCTTTCCAGCTCAGAGAGAGCAGAGTGACGGGATCAAAGGTAACTTTACAGTGTTTTTTTTTCCAAATATAACTCGGCGGTTGGGGGTGGGATGGGATAGACTACCCATAGTTAAAAATGTGAGAGAGGGGTGGAGATACCCTTTAACCAATGTATGAAACTTTACTTATTTAATTATTTATCTGTTTCATTCCTTGCACATCCCCTTGTTTGTATATTCTGTATTTCATAATGAACAGTGCTGTGTAATCTAAATAAAATTATACAGTACTTATATACATTAACGGTAAAACATTTTTTCAGAGTTGCAAGTATGAGATTGCAAAGAGATGAGATCTAAATTTAGAATAACTAGAATACCATATAAACTCATGTATAAGCCGAGATTTTCAGGTTTTAAAATTAGCCTGAAAACCTAGCCTCGGCTTATACTCTGGTCAAGTCCTACCTTAGACCCAAATACGGTGCAAATCAGGAGAGTCAGTAGGAAATAACATACAGATGGGTTAACGCTGGATTTGCTCCAGGTCACAAACAAGCTTGATTTCTTTCTGAATGCTGCAATTGCAGATAGTAACCAGTAGGTGGTGTTAATAAAAACATCCTTCGCCTGCATAGAAAGTTACAGGAAGAGCTGATCTGCCTTTAGACTCCTTTCTGTAGTCTGGCTGCTGGACTCACTCAGCACTGTCACTGCTCATCTGGAGGCTGTTAATATGGTGGGTATTATTAGTTTGGGGCAAAAAAAATGTCTGCTAGTGCAAATGGCAGCTTGAAACTACAACACTCATGTGACATTTTGGGGTCAGCATGCCCTTTACTATACGGGGGTCAGGAGAATTGTAAATGACGGTAAGCTAAATTAAAAGTTTATTGAACCTTGCCACTCCACATGTTTAGAAACTACAACTCCCAGCAACTATAGCATGCTGGGAGTTGTAGTTTCCAAACATTTGGAGTGCCAAGGAATTGGGGGTTACCGGTACTGGATTTGGCTATTACTGTATGGGATTACTGTATGGGAATACTGCTGTACATTTAAAGGGCAACTTAAAGGGAATGTCCACCCCTCTTTTAAAAATACATATATTGTAGATTACCCCCCAAAAGTTTGTTTTGGCCAAAAGCTTTAAAGTCAGTGTCGGCCGTGACAGTGATGTCACAGACAACCACTGACTGCCATTCCCGGAGCAGTCTCCACTGCGGCTGCTCAGGAACATAAAAAGAACACCGCACAGCCACATTGGAGATTGACTAAGAACCTGGAAGCGGCGGTGGAGCAAGGCATGTAAGTATAATAGCTCTGTGTGGGAGCCAATTTAAAGCTTTTGACTAAAACGATCTCTATATTTTGGGGGGTAATCTACAATTTATGAATTTTTGAAAAGAGGGGTGGACAGTCCCTTTAAGCCTCAAAACAATACAGAATCAGAAGGCAGTAGTGATCATAATTTCAACCCTCGGCTTATACTCAAGTCAATCAGTTTTTACACATTTTTCAGGTAAACATAGGTACCTCGACTTATACTCAGATCAACTTATACTCAAGTATATACAGTAACTAACCATCAATAACGGTTTTAAATTGTTAAAAAGGAAGAGTCAGTCTACCAAAAGTTTTCCATAAGCTAATATCTGAAGGCATTTATTATAAATTGACTTTTAATATTCATTGGTAGAAGTGTATGAAATAAGATAACAAGTTCTCTTTTTACATGAATTAATACAATGAAAATCATCTTATTCGCTCAGACAGAAAAAGAAAAAGCTTCAGGCCCAAGATGAATAGTTAATATTTTATTGCTATAATCTCTTCATCTGATAAAATGTAGAGAATAGATGCATTAGGTCTAAGCTCTGTTCCACATTTATTAGTCCCATTTAAAAATGTAACCATGCACGCTTAACACTCTCACTAGGTCAATTCAACCAGTCATTATTGTGCATTGCTATACTTAACTAAATGCAAAGTGTAAAACGAAATGATAAGTGAGCTACAACGTACTGGTAAAAAATCTTTATTGTTAGTCCATAAAAATCACTTACGGTTCAAACAGGAGAGGAGCATGGTACTCGTGAGGCACCGCCTTACGCGTTTCGTGACCCTATGTCACTTCCTCAGAGGCAAAGTGCAAAATGCAAAGTGTACGTTACCTTCATTTTGTGCAGCAGAATTTGTGTAGATGGGTAACTTTTGGTCTGTGATCATTCCAGTAGACTAGTCCACATGAAAATATGTAGGACATAACATATCTCCCACAGGATATAACATACCTCCCAGCATTTAAAGATCCGAAAGAGGAAAACTCTTGAGGAGGAGCTACAGCATGTGTGCTATTGAACATATAAAATGTCACCCACGCCTATTTTCTTAAACCACACCTACTTTGCAAGGCCATGGCTAATTTAAAAGACAAATGTATGGTTGTTGCCAAACCAATAAGAACATTCTGTAAGAAGCACCTTTTCTCATTGGATAGATCTTAGACAGAGATGGGGTGGAGCTTAAACAATACAGTTGCCCTTAAAAGAAGACTTCCTGGTTAAACTGCTGGGTTCAGATGAATCCTTGGCTACATTATATGTTTGTATGTTACCCTTGAGCTTACATTGTTTTCCTCTGGCCGCTCTGACAATCAAAAAGACATACTAATAGGTTGTGTGTATGTGAGAAAAAGTTATTAGATTATAAGCTCTTTGGGACAGAACCTGTATACACATACATATGTATTTCTCTATCACACGTACATTTGGCAATATTCAGCGACTCAATGTATGCTGCACTAGTAGTGAGTAGAGATGTTCGAAACTGTCGAGTTTCATTTCATTTTCAAATTTTCGAAATTTTCGGAAAGTTCGAGTTTGGATTTTCGAAAATCGTCTACTTTCTATTCTTGAAAATGATTTTCGTCTACTTTCAATTTTCGAAAATCTAAAGTAGCCGATTTTCGAAAATCATCTACTTTCGATTTTCGAAAATCGCCTACTTTCGACTTTCGAAAATCATCTAATTTCAATTTTCGAAAATAGAAAGTAGCCGATTTTCGAAAATCCTCTACTTTCGATTTTTGAAAATCGTTTACTTTCGACTTTCAAAAATCCATCTACTTTCGATTTTCGAAAATCATCTAATTTCGATTTACGGTTTTCAAAAATCTACTTTCGATTTTCGGAAATCATCTACTTTCGATTTTCGGAAATCATCTACTTTCGATTTTCGAAAATCATCTACTTTCGATTTTTGAAAATCATCTACTTTCAATTTTCGAAAATAGAAAGTAGCCGATTTTCGAAAATCCTCTACTTTCGATTTTTGAAAATCGTTTACTTTCGACTTTCAAAAATCCATCTACTTTCGATTTTCGAAAATCATCTAATTTCGATTTACGGTTTTCAAAAATCTACTTTCGGTTTTCGAAAATCATCTACTTTCGATTTTCGAAAATCATCTACTTTCAATTTTCGAGAATATTTTTTGATAATTATCTACTTTTTTAAAATTTGGGTTCCGTGAAATTCGGGAATTCGGGAATTCAATTCGAAACTGGGTTCTAATAGATCCCACATTACATCTCTAGTAGTGAGTTATGCTACCTACTTCCATCTCTGTTACTATTCTTATAGACCTATGCATAAATATATCGGATGAGCTCTGTAATTTAGCTCCTGCTTTTAAGATGTTTTTAGTATTGTGTTATTACCTTTGTTTGATTAAGGCTTTGGATATACTTTACTGTGGATTAGACACTTTCATTCTCTTGCTTCTGTTATGTTTTCTGTAAGTCTATATTGCACCTACCTACATAGGTAAAATTTGGCTAGTGCCCTGCCACGCTGCCACCTGTTAAATTTCAGCTCTCCATGCATCACCTTTTTATATACAAGGAAATGAATTAAAATAGCACTTTCTATCTTTTCATTCCTTTTCATTCCTTCTGGGAATCCTGCTGTCTATCAGTTTACATGGTTAGGCTGATTACATTTCCTAAGAGAAATGAACATATAGTTTAAATGCATCATCAAAATACAAATAACTAATTCCTAGAATGATCAATATTCCACATGAACTGCATACACATTTTAGCATTAATGCAATCAACTTTTAATGTCCAAATGCAAAAATTTCTCTTATCAGTTTACTATTAACTGTAAAATTAATGGGCTAGTGCAGGGAATATCACTGGAACATCAGGAAATAATACTGCAGTGGAATAGTTATTAGATTGATTTGATTGTTGAATTGTTCTAATTACTTGAGTGTAAGGCCAGCATAAGGAATTTATGATTAATTAAAGCAGTTGCTTGATATCATGAGATATTTTGATTTACCACTACATTTGAGAGTTACCGAACAATACATACAAGGGTTACCGAATGAACCACTATATTCAAGGGTTATTGGTGAAACATGCAATAATTTTCCGACATGCCAATTTTCGCCTGTGTGCACACTCTTGGGGGTGGTTCATTGGGAAAAAATTGTACGTGTGTACGAAGCTTTAGGCTGTGTACACACCTTGCAATGTTTTGACCTGATTGATAAATAACAGTGTATTGGTCGATCGGGCCAAAAATATTGCATTGCTGTCTGCAAATTACCTTTCGTTCATCCGAATCGGAGATCGGGCGTGGCCGAAAACCAGTCCCAATCATGTGGTCCTCTATGGACCTCATGCTTGCTCATGCCAAATTGTGGGCCTGTTTTTACAGCGACGACAGTCCTTTGTCATGGCAAACCGATCGGAAAGAAGGATCTGAAGGTGTGCACACAGCTTGGGGCTCAGTGGAAAGCTAAACATCTAGCTGTTCATGTTAGTAACATATGGGAGGAGACCATTCTTTAAAAAAGTATGTAGTTATGAAACAGCAAGATAGTTCTCAGGGAAAGGTAAGTACACAGCCAGTAATATGGTTTTGTAATAATTGTTCTATGATTTACATTGGTTAATGGGTAACCAATGTAATCTGAATTGGTAATCTGGGTAATCTAAAAACAATTAAAACAATAGTAGATTAAAACATGAGAAGAGATCTTTTTATTAACCCTAATAAGAATACAAAGTATGAAAGACAGAAATATACAATTAGTCCAACAACAGATAATCCTAAAGAGATAACAGAATACAGTACATAATAAGGCTTAAAGTGCATAACAAAAGCTGACAGATGAAGCCAATTAAATTTTGTTGAACACAAGGATTACAAATTCATGGGTAGTATAGCATATGATTTAAAAAGAAAGTTGTATTTCTAAGCTTTTCCTTAGATTAACATGTCCTTTCTGGCACATTAAGTATACAAATATGTAGTAGGTCCATGGAAATCAATTGCCTGACAAAAATAATAGACTAATGCTTGGTACACACCATTTTTGGTCTTTCCTGAACAATTGAGATTCCGTTGGGAATGTTCAGGGGCTGCACTCGTTCAGGAAAGACTCTACACACGCTGACGATTAAGTCCTGATATCGTCAGATGCGACAGTGTCGGGGCTTTATCGACAGTGTGTGAACCTAACATTAGATTTCTAAACTGTTCTTTCTGTAATTTCTTTGAGACACTTTGTGGGTTATTCAGGGCTCGTTCACACTAGAACACAGGGAACATCGTATTT
Source organism: Hymenochirus boettgeri (assembly GCA_019447015.1). Taxonomy (NCBI): domain Eukaryota; kingdom Metazoa; phylum Chordata; class Amphibia; order Anura; family Pipidae; genus Hymenochirus; species Hymenochirus boettgeri. Next base: position 95,397,934 of record CM033471.1, on the reverse strand, counting down.
GCGTGTGCTGTTCTTGCTGCGTAAACGCACAATGCATGCCATTAGTTTGATTGGCAACGCCTTGCGTTAACGCACCAAAATGTTGCACGCAAAGCACTACATCGCATCACTTGTAAACGGCGCCATTCATTTCTATGTACACTGCGTTTTAGTGCAATATAAAATGCACCAAAACACGCAGTTTTTTCCAGGGCACACTGGTGAGTTTCAACATTTTTGTTGTTAAAGGGTATGTCCACCATAAAAATCTAATTTTAATTTATGATAAATACTCCCTGCCCACCCCTAATGCCCATGTTATGTCTTTGAAAAAACTAATAAAACTGTACTTACAGCCCGTTCACTCCTGCGGCGCACTGAAATGGCTACCTGTTTGCCAGATTTTGCAAGCAGGGGGCTGAACCTGCTGAGACGCAGCCAATCACATATGCGGCTGACGTCAGTGGAGAGTGCCGCGGGAACAAAGCGCTGTTAGTACAGCTCTGATTATTTTTTTAGAAGGTGTGTTCACCCCCAAAACTATTTTTTGCTGTAGTGTAGGGAACACTATCCTGTTTACTTCTGCCATATACTTTCATTATTATTTTTTAACAGTTATCAAGTTATTTTCATTTTTGTGTTTCTTATGGGTGCAGCAATTGATTTATCTCCTTCTATAGTGGGCAGTGTTCTTGTAGTCTATAGAAATATGTCAATCAGTAGAGTTTTACATAATGTTTAATGGCAAAACACCTTCTTACAACAGAAGGCATCTTGCAGCCTCATGCTATATGAATAATAAGAAACAAGAAGCAATTTTTTTACTCCCAGGTTCCCCAGAGTAATGAGCAGAAATATGCAAAATACTCCTTTATGTCCCTTAGCATATGCATGCATCCAGAACCGCTGGCTTAATAACATGCAATATAGCCTAACATATGGAGCCAATCATCTGACCTGCAGACATGCTTTAATCTTGTTAGATCTCATCAGTGCAAGATATTTCTTAGAATTTGTGAGCAATGCTATTCATATAGCATGAGACTACAAGATGGTTCTCCATTTTTATGCTCAGTGGAGGGCTTTTTGTTCCTTTTGGCCCCTCTCTTCCTAAGCTTTCTAGCTGCCTTTTCTACTGTACGCCCTAGGCCTACACCATAGAGCCATGAATCTGTATCTTGCACTGATGAGATCTAACAAGATTGAAACATGTCGTGTCTGCAGGTCAGATGATGGCTCTATATATTAGGCTGTATTGCATGTTATTAAAGGGAAACAATAGTGTTCAAATTCAAATGATTAAAAACCTCATACTATTAAACTTTAATTCATCCCATCCCTGAACACGTGTTTCTCTTTCCAATCCATCTGCCCGTTTTGTAGATATTAGATTTATAAGTTTTTAAGATTCAGAGAGAGGAGCTGTCAATCAAAGTGAATGGCATGTATAGTCATGCTCTCCTACTGCTGTGAAATGCCATATCCACGGTCTTCCCTATGAAGTAAATTACCATATCCCTCTAACTATTAAAGGGCATGTCCACCCCCAAAATTATTTTTTGCTGTAGTGTAGGGAACGCTATCCTGTGTACTTTTGCCATATACTTTCATTATTTTTTTGAAACAGTTATCAAGTTATTTTTATTTTTGTGTTTCTTATGGGTGTAGCAATTGATTTCTCTCCTCCTATTGTGGGCAGTGTTCTTGTAGTCTATGGAGACCTGGAATTCTGGGATTTTACATTAACCCATTCCCTACTTCTATAGTCATTAGAACTACATGATCTGATATAGTTGAGTGCAAGTAGCATGTTGATGTCATATATATATATATATATATATATCCCTCATATACCTTATATATTATAGTTTAGGAGCAACTAACTAGGTGGGGGTATATAGCATTATTACACATAGGAAATGTCCATGTGTATGTGTGTAATTAGCACTATTTAATTAAAAAGCCATAAGAAATAACACCATACAAAGTATAGTACTACTACCTACTACTGAATTATAAAACAATTTATATACAATTAATAAACTAAACTTACTTTACTGGACACCCCTAAGTTTGAATGGGAAAACTCAAAATGATTGGTTAAGACACACCTCCAGGATTTCTACAGGGTCTCCATGTAGACACTTAAAGGAAGTGGAATTTTACTAACATCCAATTAGAGGTTCTGATCTTCCACTGTTAGCAAATCAAAAAATTCTCTTAGGCACTGTCCATGACAAGACAGGAAGTGTAAGGAAGTTCCTGTATTACACCCAGTTATGCGCTGTTTGTAAAACAAGTGACAGTCTTAGCCAATTAGAAAATTCTTCAGACTCTCACATTTACTCCCCCTCCCCTCTCCATAGAAAGTAATGAGACAATCCAGTTTCTGTTTGCTAGACAGGAAGTGTCTGTTTATGATTAAATGACTTTGCACGTCTCTGAAACTACCCAGCATTCTTAGAGAAATGGGCAGTTTTTACCCCAATATTAATATATTAAACATGAGGCAGGTACTTTCAGTTATAAGAAGGCTCTACTTCATTTTATACCCTGTGGGGAGCTTTTAGCTCCTTTATCCAAACCTCTCCAACTTGTCAAGCTAATCAGAATCCTGTGTTTCCTAACCCCATAGTGACTGTAAATCTGGAACTTGTTGTAGTAATTACCAATAAGTTTGAACCTAGCATGTTATTCTGGATCTTGTATAGAGTTACAGGATGTCCAATGGAGCTGTTCAGATTGAATTGCACATTGTGGCAGGATTGCCTGGATCTGTGTTCAGGCCTGCAGGTTAATTCCATTTTGTCTGGATACATATAACTCTATCATGTGTCCCAACTGAGCATCTGCTTTGTGTGAGAGTCCTGCCAGGACAGATGACTGTTGGTCACAGTAACAGTGGCTGCATCCAGCAGCACATGTGACAGACTGATCATGTGGTCCCATAGGGAACTGCATGATTGGCCGTGATTTACTAACTGACCCATTTGTCTGATACGGACGACCGAACTCGGTCGCGAATGGCCGCCCCACACCATCACATATTTCCAGCCAATCCGTGGCACTATTGTTCGTTACTGGTGTTTACCCAGCCTTAAGAGTCGTACACACATGCGATCGCAGGTGCCAACCGTGTACGATGTGAACGAACGGCCGATAATCGTGCCATGTATGGGCACTTTATCGGCTAAAATGGCCGTTCTGTCGATACACGGCACGGATATAATCCGAAACGGCCGTTCGCACACGTCATGCAATCGCATGTGTGCACGAACCTTTAGACTTTATAGATTATAACTGCCAGGTAGGTGGTATTTGGAAGTGAGTGCAAATATGGTAAAGTTTATGACTCTAACAGGGAGATTCACCCAGAAGCACAAGCTCTCTGGGCAAATCTCCCGTACGGGATTTACCAGAGGCTGTGCGATTGTGGGTGAATCTCACCCGCATTTAAGTATTTATCGCCAGCAATTAGTTGGTGTTTAATACTTATGTGTAAAGAGGCACGCAACCTCTGGTAAATTACTTTGAAACGGCCTCTTCTGGTACTCGTGCTGCCACCGCAAAGCAGGCATTAACGTTGCGCCAATCAATCGACCCATATAATGCTTCCCTAATCCAATAGTCTAATAGCTATGGATGTAAGGGAAGGGCAGATGAATCACTTGCATGTTCAAACCCTTGGGTAGGAAGCATAAAGCATGACCGTGGGCTTTTAATGTCTGTAAGTCAGGAAAATGTCTTTATTCCAGGATGTATGAAAACTAAGTTTTCCAGAATTCTGTGCAGTTAGGGAATGCTGGGAGTTGTAGTTTTAAACATGTAAAAAAGTTCATTAAGAAGATACTAACTGCAAAACAGAGAATGCTAGGATTTGTAGTTTTCAAACATGTGAAAGGTCACAAGCTTAGGCTGTATTAGATCTAGACAGATGCCTTAGCTACAAGATATTAAGAAAAAACTTACTGCAAACAGAGAATGCTGGGAATTGTGGTTTTCAAACACGTAAAAGGTCACAAGTTAAACACGCCTGCTCTATACCATTAGGCTGTATTATATCTAGACACATGCCTTTGCCACAGGCAATAAATAAGATACTTTGCATGTCCCCACCCATTTCTTTAAGTGAGAAATATGTGTTTATATATTAGATTATTAAGGCAATGCTATTATAATAACATGATTCTATGAGGTACCTTCTGTTATAAGAAGACTCTATTTCATTTTATACTCTGTGTGGAGCTTTAAGCTCCTCTATCCACACCTCTCCCTAACATGTATATTCAATCAGTATCCTGGCTCCCAAGTCTTAACCCCATAGATTAGTGAAACTTGTTGTGGTAAATACTAATAAATATGAATCTTGTATTTTAGTCAGGATACTGTATAAGATTTAAGGTGGGTATACATATATCCGATTTTACTTATCCAACCAAGCGCTCATGCAATATTAGTTTGATCTTGCCAGAACCAACTTTCCCATTCTTTTATGCCCCAGACAGGCAGTTCTTGCATGATCGGCCTAATGTCGTGGGAGCACTCGGTCGGGAAAGTAAAATCGGATATATGTATGGGCTGCTTTTGATTGCCCAAAGGTGCTGTTTAGATTGCCTGGATCAGTTCTCAGACCTGCAGGTTTATTCCAAATAGACCCTCTATATTCTAGCTGGCAGGTAGTATAGGTAAGGGAGGATATAAGTGTGTGTTTGTTCATTTAACATGATGCGATTATTTGGTTTTTTTTTTAGGGCCTTCAGACTAATTTTATTATTGCCCCCCTGGATGTTTCCTGATGGTTCCTGTGAGCACTGCAACTACACATAGCAAAACATACACACATAATTTCCACAGTGCACCAACACGCACACTTTTGCTATTTTATATATATATATATATATATATATATACTTAGGCATTTCCTTGCTTGGAATGGAGTGATGATCGCTGCTGATTGCTCTATTGTAAGACACAACATTTGTTACAAGCAGGGCTGCATTTATTACACACTGGTTGCTTTTACACTTGAACTTATTCACACTCAGCTTTGCTTCATGTGTTTCTGATATCCCTTTGATTACCATGTTGCTCTCTAGACTGGTTTGCAAACATCTCCCTCTGTTCTATTACTGGAGATTATTTCTGGTAAAATTGTGGAACCAGATATTCCAATACATGAATAGCTCTGTTACTCAGATCTCCTGTTCAATATTTAGTTGGGACAGCAAACCAAACTTTTGCTAGAATTTTTTTTTAATTTTAGATACAGAAAGCCAAACACTGAGAACTAAATTGAGAGCAATCTGATCTAAGGGCTGCCCATTCAAGCTACACAGCCAGAATCACTCAATAAACATATATCCCAGTACATGCCTCAGAGCTATAACATCTCAGATGAAATGCAAAACTGAAACTGTCTCTCTTTACTGAACATTCACTATTTGTAGTGACTCCTAAACTCACCCCCAATATCTGATTGGTCTAAGATCCAAAATCCAATCAGATTTAAGATTGTATCTAGACCAATCAGATTTTGGGGGGTTGTTTATGAGACACTATAAAACAGCATGGAATCTTCAGAGAAGCTCAGTTTCTAATCAGCAGTCAAACTAGCAGGTCTTGCCTTTGTATTTAGGTTAGAGATTTGCAAGTAGATGGCTGGTTTCTTAGTTGGACTGCCAAAATGAATATTTTTTAGCTCCTGGGTTTCATACCTATGGTGTTGTTGTATAGCAGTCCATAAACTGCACATAAATGTTAATATAACAGATAAATGATAATAATAGTGTTTTGATTACAGAGCTTGAAATTACTTTCCTTTGGTTAAATAGCCTGCAAAATAATGACTAACCCAAGTGCCTATGTAGTTGCACTACTAGTTTCACAATTCCCTGACAAGCACTCTCAAACAGCAAAGGGCAGATAGGGAATGTATAGGATAGGGGTTGTATATTGAAAACATGCAGTGTAAATACAACCAGGTTGTAATGAATGCAGCCCTGCTACTTACATTTACTATAAGCATCCCCCAATAATGAGATGATCTGATGACTAAATATATATCCACTTGCAATATAAGCTTATTATAAAATAAAAAATATGCTTACAAAGGCAAAATTACAGTTTATTCCTGTGCTAAGCAGGGAAACTATTTCCCAATTGCCATAGAGCACTGCATAGCCAGGAAAACCCAACTTGGATACCTCATTATACAGAAAGTGAATGGTTGGGTAATCCACCGGAATGGCGGCAACTATGTAACATAGTAACTCTTTAGTTGCTGCCATTCAGGTGGCAGGATGCACATAAGTAAAAAGACCTTTCAAATGTTGCAACAAAAATTAAAGTTTATTGCAAGCACTTTCTGCACATTTCCTTTAAGGTAACAGGTATAAAAGGACATCTATACTGAAACAATAGTTATCTTTAGATATCAAATCTGAAATATCTTCTGCTAGGTGTAATTTTGCTATAGCTAGAATGGAGAAAGTTCATGCAAATCATGTGAAATGCATGATGGGAAATTCCCTCTTTCAATGCTGCCTCATTGTGATTACTGAGCATACTTGCCCTCATAGAAACATCTACAAGGAATAGTTAGAGGCGTAAACAAATTACACCAGAAATGGCTCCTACTCTTTAATTTCTGGGACTCTGAACAGACATTACAGGAGAACCGTTTGGAGCAGAGGGGTAAGATGAGGATTTTTGAACAATACACAGTGAGGTCAGTAATATGTTAAATTTTAGTTTTGGGGGTGGACATGCCCTTTATGTTTCTTACATGCTAGCTAAGAAATACACTGTAAATATTACTTTTCTTTTTGTATGAAAGGATAACATCATGGTTAGGATAGGAACATTGAATGTGTTTGGGGGAAAAAAAACAAAATCCATGTTCTGTGATTGGCTGTCAGCTTTTAGCAAAGCAAGGGTGCAACTTATTTGTTTTGATCCGTTGAGCACTACAGAGCATGTGCATGTACCACATACATTTAGCGCTGGGTTTACCCAGCTAAGGTGGATTGTGGGAGCTGACCCCTTAGTACCCACAGGTTAATTTCATAAATTACCCAGCAGCTACAGCAAAGGGAAAGGTGAGACACAGCATGCTGTATGTTTGTGAATGTGCTCTGTCTATTGGGTCAATGTTGTCTGGAGACTTTAGTTCCTTTTAGGACTGTTTCAACATCAGTCATCATAAACTTGGAATTATATGTATTTGAGCACACTATTGAATGGAGTGCAGATTTTACAACAAAGCAAAAGCACACATGCACATTTTTATTGCAGGACATTAACAATCAAAATGTCTTAGCTGATTTAACACTAAATGGGTTTTATTACATTTTAATTCATGTACTTTAAAGTATCGAGTGATTTGACAACAAACCTGATCTGGCTTTTTTTCTAGATGTAGCTTCTTCTGGGGGCTGCCTAGCTGCACAAGATACACGTGGTAAATACATTACTAGTAAGTGATATCATAGATCAGATTTCTAGTACTTAATGATAAATTGCATTCCTTGGTGTGAAAAAGAATAACAGGGCTCCTTAATGTTCTGATAACTTGTTAAATTTACCAATTCTTAAAGGGACAGTTCAGTGGAAATGATCAATATTTGTTAAATTGTTAGTTTGTGTAATGCCTTCTTAGTTATTCTACATATTCTCTCCCATTTTGAAAAATCAGTTGATTTCATACCCTTTGCTGTTCCCTGCTGTTGACAATAGTGAGCTGACATTTTATCTTCTAACGGTCCTTCTTCTTCCCAGGATGCACCACTTCCTTGGAATGTTCCTAACAGTCATTTCTACTGATTGGCTGTTGGATGGGTCAAAGATGCTCAGATCTCTACTGAGCAACTGAATCAACACAGGCGCTAGGTCAAGGGCAAGACCATAACGGTCTCTACTAGGGGTCCTGCAAACAGGAAGTCAGTATTTCGGTTGCATTTATTTATACACAGACAAAATGCTGAATTGGCAGATTAAGGTCATTGGGATGAAAAATACTGTTCTTTTTTCTGAAAAGCATATGTATTTGCACTGAACTTCCCCTTTAACTGATATTAAACTGTTTTGTGACACCACCAATACTATGGGAACAGATTGTGATCCAGAGAAGGAAGGTGGTTAACACATTAGGTCTGATGCCTTTACACATGAGTTTAAACGCACCATCTGCAAAAAATGTATAGATTGTGGGAATTTTTTTTTTTTTACATATTAGCAAAAATATATACCAAAGCTTTTGAAGCATTAGTAGTTGCCAGTAGGCAAGGCAGTACTCAAGCTCAGTGTGAAAATATTGTACAGGAGTTGCATCACTGGGGAAGCCTACTGTTTAATGTGCCATATTAAGTCTATAGTCTATATATTAAGTCTATAGAACTTTAAATTTTATTTTTTTAGATGTGTCTAAAATGTGGATAATTCCACCTTAAACTTGCAAAGTTCTTTAAAATATACTTTGTTCTGCTGTGAACAGATGGTTGTTATATTATCATCAGTAGCATACATTCATAAACATCACAGAATGCCTGAAGCTTATCTGTACAGGAAGTGTAAAACCTCTGTCATTGTACATTATCTGTATATGCAGTTTTCAAAGTACAGGGAGGGGACAAAGCAGCAATTCCCTGCCATCACATATCACCATACTGCTGTGTTCTGGGAAGAAAGAGACCAGAATATATAACACAACACAACCTAGCATTTATGAATGCAAACATAGGGGGGGGGGAATGTAAATTAGTTAAGAAAGTTGAATTAGTTAAAGGGACATATCTGTTGTATTCAATTAGATCAACTGGACTTGAAGTTTAGTTCTTGAAGACGTTTCGCTAGTCATCCGACTGGCTTTCTCAATTCAGAATGACTTGTACAAGAATCTGTGGCAATTATGTACCCTGGAAAATCCCAATTAGCATATCACAGCCAGGTGTTAAGGGTGTGATTGGATAGTGGCTAAGAGGTGTTATAGGAACGCCCAGAGTAAGGTGTTAAAACAGCATTGTACATGGCAGACAGTTGGTGTTGAACCCCCCCACCTCTATTTAGGTTTGGTTTCTTTATTTTAACATAAATGGCCTCCTTGACACCTCTCTTGAGCCAGTCACGTTCCTTTGCCAATATGTTAACATTACAATCTTCAAAGGTATGTCCTTTATCCTTAAGATGCAGGTACACGGCTGAGTCCTGACCCGAGGAATTGGCTCTTCTGTGCTGGGCCATACGTTGATGCAGTTGCTGTTTGGTCTCCCCCACATACAAATCAGAGCATTCTTCACTGCACTGCACTTCGTATATAATGACGCTTTTTTGGTGTTTCGGTATTGGGTATTTCGGATGTACCAATTGCTGCCTCAGTGTGTTGTTCGGTTTAAAGCAGACAGGCATACGGTGTTTTTTGAAAATTCTTTTTAATTTCTCGGATTCTTCTTAATGTTCTTTCTCCTGTCTTGCTTTTCCCCTTCACTGTTGGTATACGTGTTCTTTTCTTTCCTTCTACTTCTTTTGACAAAGGCCCAGTCTGGATATCCACAAGTTTTAAGGGCTCCTCTGAGATGTTTCATTTCTTTAGCCTTCGCCTCTGTGTTAGTGGGGATGTTCTGAGCTCTGTTTTGCAGGGTTCTGATGACACCCAGCTTGTGGTCTAAAGGGTGGTGAGAGTCAAACATCAAATACTGATCTGTGTGTTGGTTTTCTGTAAACCTCTACTTCCAGTTTACCATTTTCCTTGACTTCTTCCAAGCAGTCCAAGAAAGCCAGTTTGTTGTTTTGTACCTCTTCCCTTGTAAATTTGATGTTATGATCTACTGCATTAATGTGTTCTGTGAAAGCTTGTACTTTCTTCTGGTGGATTTTAACCCAGGTGTCATCCACATATCTGAACCAGTGGCTGGGTGCTATGCCCTTAAAGGGCTTGTTTTTCTACCTCCTCCATGTAAAGGTTGGCCACAATGGGTGAAACTGGAGATCCCATAGCACATCCATGTTTTTGCTTATAGAACTTATCCCTGTATTTCAAATAAGTGGTATTCAGGCAACGGTCCTTCTTCTTCCCAGAATGCACCACTTCCTTGGAATGTTCCTAACAGTAATTTCTACTGATTGGCTGTTGGATGGTCAAAGATGCTCTACTGAGCAACGGAATCAACCCAGGTGCTGGGTCAAGGGCAAGATCATAACGGTCTCTATTAGGGGTCCTGCAAACAGGAAGTCATTATTTCGGTTGCATTTATTTATACACAGGCAAAATGCTGAATTGGCAGATTAAGGTCATTGGGATGAAAAAATACTGCTCTTTTTTCTGAAAAGTACATGTATTTGCACTGATCTTCCCCTTTAAGAAAGAATACCTTCTGTCATTATAGTATCTTATTACACGTGTATAGTGGATTATATGTCATTGGGACTAAGTTGTAATAGTTTGTAAAGAGCATAAAACAAAACCCTGGCCATAACCATTATATTGGCACTTAGCAAGAGAAAGAAACCTTACTAACAGAAGCAACAGATAGAGAACAGCTACTGAATAATGAATGGGAATCTTTGTAACCCAATGCATTTGGTGTCCTGCCAAAATATCAAATAATCCATTTAATCAGTCAGAAAATGAAGAATTCTGGAATCTTGTAATGTTTGCAATGCCAGAAACCAAACAACCCAATACTGTAAGATTAACATCACACGCACAATTCTCATGAAATACCTTAACAAAACTCAGGTGCCCTTTTTATGGAATATACCTTTCAATTTAAATAAATACTAATCTAATAAAAGACTAAATAAAATTTGCATTATGTATATTACTATAATAGCTCCTTATCACTTGAAACAAAGAACTGGTTCAATGTTAATATAATATACTGTATACAAATTATACACCCTCTACACATGATAACTGCGTACTATTTGGTTTATAAAAACCTATTCGATATTTTTCAGTGCCTCTGTGTTAACTGTTGCTGGGTTTTCAACATCCAGAGGGGTTGAATATTTCCATGTCAGTGTTCTCCCATTTAATAATTGCTGGTAAATTTCAGCAGTCATTCCAATGATAAAGGTTCAAAGAATGTTGTTATTTTTTTTGCATTTAATAGTAAACATTAAAGGTAACTTACAATTTCTTGATTCAGGTGCGCTGTATTATTTGAAAAAAATGTTGGAAATGGCACAAGCCACGCAAAATGAGTGGAAAACCCATGCCTACTGATTACATTGGGTAGAGTTGATTATACACTTTTTTCTTGGATATAGGACCCTATATTTTATCAACCTGTAAGACTTTCTGGGGGTCTGGGATTAATATTTTTTACTATTCCAGAAGATTATGTCATATTATCTTTCTGTCTCACAGTTTGCTGGCACCTCCTTCCCACTCTCTGATCACAATTTAATTACTTTTTCTACCACCTACTCTCCCCTCTCCTCTGACACTCAATCTACTGTCCCTGTTCACAACACCCATACAATAGACCTTCTGGCTCTATCCTCCTCTCTCAGTTCTAGCTTCGCTGCTCTCATGTCTGATTCTAACCCTGATTCCAGAAGAAAAGGCAGCTAGAAAGCTTAGGGAGACAGGGGCCAAAAGGAGCAAAAAGCCTTTCACTGAGCATAAAAATGGAGAATACCTTCTTATAACAGAAGGCATCTTGCAGTCTCATGTTATATGAATAGCATTGCCTACAAAACCTAAGAAACAAGAAGTCATTTCTTACTCCCATGTCCCCCAGAGTAAGGGGCTGAGATATGCAAAATACTCAACAAGAACACTTGATAAAGGCCTAGCGGCCGAAACGTCGTGTGTTGGTGTAACTGCAAAAAGAGGGATTACCCCTTGTAAATTATAAACGACTGGACAGCCCTACTTTCTTTATTCTTTAGTATATGCAAAATACTCCTTTATGTCCCTTACCTTATGCATGTGTTTAGAACCGCTGTCTATATTGCATGTTATTAGCCAGCGGTTCTGGACACATGCATAAGCTAAGGGACATAAAGGAGTATTTTGCATATCTCCACCCCTTACTCTGGGGAACATGGGAGTAAGAAATTACTTCTTGTTTCTTAGGTTTTGTGGGCAATGCTATTCATATAGCATGAGACTGCAAGATGCCTTCTGTTATAAGAAGGTGTTTCTCCATAACCCTGATTCCCTAATACTTTTGTATAACTCTATCTTATCCACTACTATGGATTCCTTTGCCCCCCTAGCTAACCCCTGTCCTTGGCTCAATTCAGATACCAAGTTCCTACCCTACTGTACTCGTGCAGCTGAGCGACTGCTTTCAGCAGCAAAACACTCCTACTTTAGCACGCTTATAAACAATAACAAAAATAACCCACATCATCTATTTTCCCTATTTAACACTCTCTTGCAGCCCTCCTCTACTGACACTCTTCATTCCATTAACTCTCCTTAGGATTTTGCAGACTACTTTAGAAATAAAATAGATGATATACGTACTCTAATCCCCTTACCCCAGAACAACTCTCACCTTCTTTTGCCTGCCCCACCACCTGCAGTTCTGTTATCTTTCACCCCTGTCACCCATTCTGAAGTCTTCGACCTCCTGTTGCCCTCACCACTTACAATGTGTACCCTTGATCCCATGCCCTCCCTCTTACTCAGACACTGCGCTAAAATCCTTTCCCCTGCTCTTGCTTACATTTTTAATTCCTCCCTGACCTCTGGAATTTATCCTGCTGCCTTTAAACATGTGTGTGTCCAGGGGAGGACTGGCCCAGTAGGCTGAGGGGCAAATGCCCCCCGGGCTGGTTTCCAATGAAAAATTTGGGCTGCCACAGAAGCTATTAGTAAGTTACGTTCTTAAAAGGCACAACACATACCTCTAACTCTAACATGGGCAATGAACAGGAAAGTCTTCCTTATTCAGTTCATTTACCAGTCAGCCCTCAAGATCATTAGCCAGTGTTGTCAGTCCTTCAGATTATTAGCCAGTGTAAGTCAGCCCTCCAGTTCATTAGCCATTGTTATCAGCCCTTCAGATTGTTAGCCAGTGTAAGTCAGCCCTCCAGTTTATTATTCAGTGTTAGTCAGCCCTCCAGTTTATTAGGAACAAAAAAACTTTGGGTAAATATAAGTATTGACTTAGAAAGTGTACCCAGGGGTGAGGACTTAGTGATTCAGTACTTGTAAGGGGGAGGGGGAGATTTTAGGACTATAATTGTCCTTTAACCCCATATACTTGAAAATGTTGCAGGCAACAATGTGAAATGGAAATAGCTGTCTTAAAAATGGGCGTAACTTAAACAAAGTATGTGACCTTAGCAAAGTCAGCTTGATCACAAATGATGCAATCAACCGTGAATGGGCCACTTGGTTGCATTTGCCCCCTCGGCCAAAAGGTCCCAGTTCTCCCCTGTGTGTGTCAAACCTCTTCTTAAAAAACCCTCTCGGGACCCTACCTGTCACTCAAACTACCGCCGTGTATCCCTTTTACCGTTTGCATCAAAACTCTTAGAACATCTCGTCTCTACACGCATTACTAAATACCTGCATGCTAATAACTTATTGGACCCGTTGCAATCAGGATTGCAACCGGGTCATTCAACTGAAACAGCCCTCTGCAAAGAGACTCAAATGACCTACAAGCTGATAAATCCAAAGGACAGTTCTCGGTCCTCATTCTCCTTGACCTATCGGCTGCATTTGATACTGTGGACCACTCTTCTTATGCAGATTCTATATTCTCTGGGCATCCGAAATCAAGCTGCGGCGTGATTGTCTTCTTATCTCTCTAACAGATCTTTCATTGTCTCTTTTGTTAACAAGACTTCCTCTCCTGTTCCGCTTAGTGTGGTGGTCCATCAGGGCTCGGTTTTAGGACCCTTGCTGTTCTCCCTCTACACTATCTCTCTGGGAGAAATAATCAGTTCTTTCGGCTTTAAGTATCACTTATATGCTGATGATACCCAAATCTAGTTCAACCCCAAATCTCTAAATGTCTGCTCTCTATCTTTTCCTGGATGGCCCATCGCCACCTTAAACTCAATCTATCTAAAAAGGAATTAATCATTCCCCCCCCTAAACTGGGACCTAGTCCACCCTTCTCTATCTCTATTGACAATATGGTCATTAACCCAGTTAATTCTGTATGCTGCCTTGGAGTTATCTTTGACTCCTCTCTTTCCTTCCATCATCACATTAACAATGTCACTAGGACCTGTCATTTTCTCCTTCGCAATATTGGCAAGATCTGCCCTTTTCTCTCTCTCCCCAATACTAAAATGCTCATCCATGCCCTTATAATCTCACTGTAACATTCTACTACTTGGACTCCCGGCCCTCATTTCTCTCCTCTCCAGTCTATCTTAAACTCGGCAGTTCGTATCATCTTGCTCTCCTCCAAAAGAGAACCTGCAACCCTGATACTTTAGTGCATAGGGTGTCTTCCCATCAAACAAAGAATCATATTCAACACCCTTCTTTTAACCTTTAAATCTCTTTGCTCTACTGCACTTCCCTACTTATCTTCTCTCTTGGTCCATTATGTTCCAGGCCGTGCCCTCCGTTCCTCGCAAGGAAATCTTCTCCACAAACCCCCAACAAACACTGCTGCACCCCCCCTTAAGCCATTTTCTCTTGCTGCTCCCTACCTTTGGAATTCTCTCCCTCTCTCGCTTCACCTGATGACATCCATTAATGCTTTTAAATCTAGACTGTTATCATACCTTTATGAGAATCAGCATAACAAATGATTGTTTGCCCTTTTAAGCACTTTGTACCCATCCCCCCACTTGTATCTGTATGTTGTCCCCGCTTTGAGGCAGAGATCTCATTCCTAATGTGTCGTGTCAATACAAGAGATTTTGAATACCCTAAAAGAAGTGGTGCCTTCCATATTAAACTTCCAAGTTCTCATCTTTAAACAATGTTATCAATAACCATTTTTTGGTGGTAGATGTAAATCTGAAATCTTTAATGAGTGATTGATGAGTAATTTTTATTTAATGTGAGAGTTTTATTCACAAACTTTTATCTTTGCAGAACCCTTAAAACAACTACCCTTTTCAGGGAACCCTTTCATAGAAAAGAACATTTTATATTTTTATTTCTCAGCCATCAATTCAAATATATATAAAACACATAGATAAGGAATGTATCAAAAACTGTATCTGAATTTAAACAGATCCATTGCAATAGGGGATTCTTTACTATTCATGTCACTATCTCTTGAGGACCCCCAGCAACCTCTCAGGGACCCCTAGTTGAGAAATACTAATCTAGATGATTCCTAAAGCACAAAATTCTAGGGGTTTTCCATTAAAATTGAGTGAAGCTGCCCCACTATATTTTTCTCAAAAAAAGTTAAATATGTAAACTTAGGACCCTAAGCACTGAAAACAGGAAAAGTAATCTGTAAAAATGTTTTCTGTCCGTTCATTTTCCAACTTGACTAACATGTATATAGAAAACTTGCAGTCCTGATGGCTAGATTTTTAATAGTGTGCACTGAAATATTAACTATGAATCAAAACAAATGGCCAAACGTTTCTGATTTTCACTTCTTAAAAATTCCACAGTAAACAGAACCATGGTAACCTGTTGCCGTGTACTCTGCCACAAAAGTTAAGGTTTATGTTTCCTTTCCAGTAATAATTTGCAACTAGCGAGGCTAACTCTAACTCTTTATGGTCAGCATGTGTGGTCAACACAGTAAATACTTTTCTATGGCCATATCCATTCCTACACAGATAGCCATTCCCTAATCTCCAAGTTTCCTATAGTCACACCATGCCCCTACAGCCAGCATTTCCTATACTCGCACCATGCCCCTGCAGCCAGCATTTCCTATACTCTCACCATGCCCCTACAGCCACCATTTCTTATACTTGAACCATGCCCCTGCAGCCAGCATTTTCTATACTCGCACCATGCCCCTGCAGCCAGCATTTCCTATACTCACACCATGCCCCTGCAGCCAGCATTTCCTATACTTGCACCATGCCCTTACAGCCAGCATTTTCTGTACCCCACTGTATGTTTTATGAGTAATACATTCAAAAATGTCCTTTTCATTGTAAAATGGAAATCGATTTTCGTTGATTTTGTTCTCTTTTAAATCACTGGTGGCTGCTACTAAAAAATATTTTTAAATTTGGAAAAATATTGGGGAAACTAAACAAAGTAACGTGTGTATGTAGACAGGTATTGGCTGTCCGTATCAGTGGTGACACAGTCTAATGTAAAGAGTTGCTATTTTTATATATATTTTTTATCCCAGAAAAGTATCTGATATATTTTTTGCTCCTAATATTATAAACATTTTTTATGTGTCTTTTAAAACCACTCAGATGATTTAAATATTGCTCTAATTAAATTGGAGTTTTACCCTAGCATCCAGATTTGAGCATTATATTAATTTATTGCGACAAACATCTGCAAATAATGATAAGCAAATGTGCTTCCAACTCTTTTTGCCCTGATACTTTTTAACTATTCATTATACTGTATAACAGAAATGCGATGCAGAAAATACATGTGAATTTGTGGCAGGAATCATGTGATTTTATTTAAAGAACCATTTAAAGGGAATGTTCAAATTAGTAACACCCCCAAGCACAACAGTTTTACTGCTCCAAGGTAAAAGACAAACCTTATTTTGACTGTTGCTACCTGAAAGTACTAGGGACCATATTTATTAATCTGCAGTATTGAAACATGGTATTATATAGGTGATTGTACAATTAGGCAATCATGCTCTCCTTAAAAATCCCTTTAAAATGTGGTTTGATAAAAATGCACATTTCCCCCCAAAATAGAAGAGGAATCTGAATAGAATTGCTGATATTCATTCGTCAAATATATTCCCAGGCTTCTCTAGACTTCAGTTTAGAAATCTCTACGGCTTTCATAATGGAACAAGACCAAAAGCTGTTTACTGTGCCAAGGCTTAAATGTCATGGCAAAAAAAGGCACCTTTGTGGTGTCTTGTGTACCAGATGTCATTCTGAGTAGCATATTGCTGTCCTCCAAGGTTTCTCTGATTTCAGTTTTTGTTTCTCAATCCATGGTACCCACTGTTCTGCTTTAGTAAACATGTCGAAATCAGGTTTAGATTATTGGAAGACAATACCACCTTTCTTGGTGACTGATTAGAGTTTTTCTTGTTGTAAGAAAAGTGTTGTTTCCCTAATACAAATAATAAATGTTCAGTCTTTGAATAGTGAATATGGGATTTTATTGGGGTTTTTTTTTTTGAGATTACTATAGTCTTATAACAAAAAAGGCTGTTTATTACAGGTAGTATAATGCAAAATGTGAGTTAAATAAACAGACAGAAATTTATTGGGGTAGATTTAACTAGGAACTATCCTGCACCTATTACATTAGGTGAATAAATGATATACTGTATTTTATCGAACAAATATATGTTACATCTTTAATTCCTTATCAACACATAGAAGTGTTATTTGACAATCCCATAAGAGTAATTATGCATGAATGTAATGGGGATTTCTGCATGAGTTTTACATTTTCAAGTAAGTACTTCATATGTCCACAATCTACTTTCTTTTTGTAATGTGATAGATAGATAGATAGATAGATAGATAGATAGATAGATAGATAGATAGATAGATAGATAGATGGAATTTGTATGTAGAATAATAAACCACTACCTAGAAGAATTTGTATATTCATTAGTATGTAAAAAGCAGTCAGCATTAATGTGATTTGTGTTTCTGGTTGTGTTAGCACCATAATCACTTTAGGCAGATGTTATAACAGATTTGTAGCAGTGAAATGCAACAGGGACCCTTTATTTAATATTGTATCCAATGTGATTTGACCCTTAAGAAATTGACATACAATTAAAAAATGAATGCATCTTATCCCAAGTCTGTAATTTTTAATTATCTAAATGAAAATATGGCCATAGAAGAAAGACTTTATTGCTTTAGAAATTAGTTCACAGAAGAACAGAAAAAGCAACAAGGCAAAATTTATACTTAAGATTTTTTTTTATTTCAAGATTCATACAGAAAAAGTAAACTTGATTTAATAGAAATATGAAAAGCATACAGGAATATTGATCAGAAACAGAGATCATTATATTAGAACATTCTAAACTTTCTACTAGTTACCCATGCAGAATTTCTCCGTCACCTGTTGGATCCAATAATTCAACAAAACAGAGCAAGCGTGACATTTACATAGCTGTTAACTTCACGCAATGTTCTGTTATGGAAACTGTAAGTTCTACATATGATTTCATATGAGCAGAAATACAAATGGAGATGGCACCAGCCATTATTTTCTCTGGTTTTATGGAACCGTTTGCAATGGAAGCAGTTGTATAGTGGCCCAATATCATAAGACAACTGATCAGCCTGAAGTCCATAGTTATGATACAACATCAGCTCCTACCACATCCTGTAAACAACAAAGCTCACACCCTGACTCCTTAGATTTCCCTCTTAACTAGTCAACTTTTATTGCTCAAACTTTCAAAGCATAAAAAAGAAAATCTGAGTATAAAAGGTTGACCTGAAAAAAACCCCCAAAACTACATAAAGAAAAAACATTTTCCTGAATTGCTTTTCAATGTCTATAAGCTCCGTGACCATTGCATTTTCTATGCACATGGCCCCCATCTTAGTTGATGACTTTTCACAATGTATTTCATGGCTTCCATCCCTACATGAGACATTATTACTATCACATAGGAATAAAAAGCCATAAAACACCACAGTGAATTGATCTCGATCGGATGCAATACTTATTTTCTTCACATGATTTCACATCCATTTCAAAACTAACCTATAATTTCATGCTACATTACTGAGCGTTTTAAACTATTTTTCAATGACAAGCTGCACACTCAAACAGTCACATCAAAAATTAACAGAACTGCAGCTGTCACAGTCATTTTGGTGGGAGGGGGTAAAAGACAAACAAACAACACAATAAAACAACTCAATTCACCAAATGTGACAAGACACCAAAGACAGCTAACTGACAAAGACGACGACACTAACATGCAATAAGAAAATGCCATGAAACTTCATGAAGGCTGGTTAACTGAAAAATTAGCCCACAGCAAGTTTTTTTTTTTTTTAATCAAACCATCACTGTTTAATTAAGCAAAAGCAGCAATCCTACCAAATTAGCAAACAAAACTGCATGAAACACCTGCATCAAACTGCTCCACAGAAAAACAAAAGCCCCTTTTCTACAAAATTAGAATATGAACACACAATATTGTCTCAATGCTCATTAAAGCACATGCATTCATTGTTCATGAATCATTCTGATGACAGACCGGTCTTCAAAAATAACACAAAGTACGCAGTAACTGCAGATATCATAGCACTGATCTAGAATAACATGCTTGGATTTTTTGGCCTTAACTTAACACACGCACACATACACACAAAAACAAAACCACTAAAATCATTGGACAAACAGATGGAGAAAACTGATGGTTCGGTAAATACTTGAAATTAATTCCATGCACATATAACATGAGATAGAGATGCACAGTCTAATACGTTACAGGTTTTCAATTGGTTTGTAATTCTAAGGCTAACTACGAAAGACATTTACACATTTGAGAGAAGGCATCCTTCCCTCTTAATTTTACCCCTCTGTCTTTACTTACCGCTATATCCTGACTTTATACTGGAGCCAATTTGGGTTGCATGGAGAAGAATAGGAAATTGTAAAAATATAATTAGCACATTCTCTTTTTAAAAATAGAATTAAAGGTACAATTTTACTTGGTAATGGTGCCAGGTTTTAACATTTAGGGGTGGATTTGTCTCTCAAAAAAATAAGACTAGGTTCCCACTAGCAGGCTGCTAACACTGCGGGGGACATAGCACTGCATTGTTGTGCAATGTTCCCCTGCATTATTGCATAGCAGTCTAGAGGTGCACAGCATTTTGGTGCAATGTTAACGCTTGACCTTGCACCAAAACCTCCCCTAGTGTGAATGAGCCTTAAGAGATTCTGTCTAGGATCATCTGAAAATACTGGTAAAGTGCCAGAGGTATATTATCTCCTTAGGAATATTGGGTAGTTTATTTTTAGTGCAATTATCATATTATCATCGTTCAAATCAAATTGTTAGTCTAGGGCACTGGCGGATTCTGTTTTATAAATAAGAATGTTGTTTTAGTTACAACTTACAGAAAATTTATAACAAAGCAGAATAATATATAGGGCCTAACTGGCTGTCAAAGAGTATACATACAAAGTAAAAGCTTGATGCTTACTAAGAGTCAAGGTCAAAAACTGAATACAGTTTATTTAAATGTGTGATAGGGAACAATTAATAGCGTGGATGCCTCATATAGACTGTTAGCTTTATAAACAATACTCAGCAACTGTATGTAACATTACGTGTCCTGTCCATATTGTTCAATGACTATTGTCTAATCTGGCCTGTTTGACTGGGTTTACAAGACACAGGAGCATTAGCGTAACTAGAAATCACAGGGGCCCCTATCCCTGCTTCACCTACAGTGATTTTCTGGGAGGAGGCTTTATTTGTCATATACTCCTGGGCCCCCTGCAGTTGTAGGGTCTGCTCCCTTGATAGTTACGCCCCTGCACAGGAGGCCTCAACCAAGCCAAAGTATTTTCAATTCATAATAAAATATATTTACATTTTTGCCGTGAATATTATCAATTACCACATTTATAGATTGGGTGCTGCTAGAAATATTATTTATATACTTACCTGTGATCAATTATAAATGAAAATGACTGTTAAAAGGCAAATGTAGTGGATCTGAAAGATCTAAATAATGGTAGCTTTGATGCATTTTCTAAGGATTCCTCACAGGTTAAGAATAATTCCTTTTAATTTAAGATTGACCATAGGTGGTATAATGTTATTAACACTACAGAAAATCACCATATGTATAACAATAATATATTATCAGATATTCTGCATGATGCACTGTGATGGTTACTTTATATTGGGGACCAACCTGCAAATGTATAGTCATAACTGGTCTAAATATACATGTTAACCCAGGTAAGGTGCTGCATGGTTTGACAAAATCTGTACTGCCAGGGAAAATTATG
Source organism: Hymenochirus boettgeri (assembly GCA_019447015.1). NCBI lineage: Eukaryota > Metazoa > Chordata > Amphibia > Anura > Pipidae > Hymenochirus > Hymenochirus boettgeri. Next base: position 95,376,888 of record CM033471.1, on the reverse strand, counting down.
GTTCTAAGAAACTTAATAATACACATCCCTATATATCAATAAAATCCAATCCTGCGATTACAAAGATGATGCCCCTTTACAATGGAACTGGTGCTGGGACACAAATTGACCAAAAGAATTGTTCTATATAAGACCAAGCAATAAAGAGTGTTTGAACATGAGTCTGCTATGTAAAGAGTTGCCATGGTTTGAATGCCCAAAATTTTCAGCAGTTCATTATGCAGGTCATTATGTCCAACTAATATTTGAACAAAATATCACATTTTACATGGGAAATTATTACATTTTAAGTCTGTACTAAATGTTACATCTATTCAAATCTAAAACATTATGGTATCGAAATGGCATGTAAAGCATATTTTGCTTGCATGTGACCATTCGCAGGACCTGTTATATTGGATTGTTTCACAACCCAGTTAAACTAGATTAAAAGTTTATCTATAAGAGATAATTGTTAATTGTATGCAATACACAGTGAGTCGCCTAATGTGTTAAAAACAACAATATATCACAGTAACATTCAACAAACATCAATTTAAACCAGACTTAAGGGCAGAAAGGGAAACTTATTTTCACAATATGGATTTTTACTTCCATCTTTTGTTTCCCTAACTTGTTTGCAACAATTATAATGAATTATAATGAATGATCTTGGTATAAGTTCCTGTGAAAAGGCATGAAAATGGAAGGGGAAATCTAGAAAACATGCAAAAAGAAGGTCACATTGCAAGTAAACTTTGAACAAAGATTTAGCATATTCACCTTATGGAGCCATTTTTCAACTAGACCATTGGCTTCTGACGGAATTATTCTCAGCACGAGTTCTACTTTTTCATTTTCTGCTGACTCCATGTGTGTAATTTCTTTCTTTGAATTGAAAGTCAGCTTTGCTATACCTTCAAAACATTTCTTAAGGTGTGGTTGGACTCTCAGTGGGTCCTTCGTCTCAGACAGAATTTCTAATAGCTCATCATTAGACAGGAAAAAAAACCTAGACATAAGAAATAGAGGTACAAATGAACCTAGAAGGTTTCAGAACATATTTTTATAAAAACACACACAGCTGACGGAAGAAAATGGACTGTTTACCTTGGAAAGAATAGTCTTTTCTTCTCCAAATAATCATTCAGGCCTTTCTGAATGTCATCCAAAAGCAATTCTGCCTCTTTCAACCTATCAAGCATCTGGGGCTGTGAGATAACCCTTATGGCATTGGCCTCTTTTACAGACTCCTTCATTATTAGCCTCCTGGTGGGTGAGATAGAATACAGAGAATGTAATAACCATACTTCACACAACAGGCTCTCTCTCTTTCAAATTGAAAATCCCCTTATTACAAAACAAGGGGTGATCTTTTTGCCTACCTTTAACTAGGGCTGCCACTTCATAGCTTTTTTTTTTGTAAAAATGCAGCTGCTCTTTAAGCTTCAGATAAATAGAAAGTGCTAGCCAGTAATTCTACTCAGCCTGAACACATTATTCTCTTAGACACTTTGGTGCAGGGCTTTTCATTTTTAACTGTATTGGACAAAAAAAGTCCTTCGCCCATCTAATTATGGCTGAGCTTTGTGCAGTGCTATTAACCCATGTTGCTAGATGAATCCTCTGCTATTATTTGCCACACCAGTTCAATAAATCAACTTTTATTATTTCATGGAAATAAATGGGTTCATTCAAAGTCTTTGTGGTCACTAATGATGGCTGTGCAAACAATAAAACCAAAAAGGAAATAAATGTCTATTGCTGCAGTTTCTTGTATTGTTGCAGTCTGTTGTATATGTCCATTCAATATAATGGGAGACTACAGGTATAATTAATCACAGTCCTATAGCTTGCTTTTCTAATTTAAAGTATAGTCAGATATCTTATATAGTCTCATCCATGGATGAATGAGTTTTGACCCAAACCTGGTTATGATGAGTGGAAACTACTAGAAATTTTGCAGCTTTGCATTAAATTTTCACAGTTTTGAAAATGTGGTCAGGTCCATGGATTCTTATCCCTGAGCAAACTCTACCAACTATTGCTGGCAGGCATGCTTAACCTTTCTGCCCCTCCAAGTGAAAGTCTACTAATACTGCCCCCCTTATGCATGGGCCCCATTGCAGTATTTCAGTAAAAGAACAATGAGTAGAGAATCATTATCTATAAAAGGATTTAGCAGAGTTTGTAAAATGTAATTCTTGTAAAATGTAAGTTAAAAGGCATGCATTTATAATTAGTTCAGCAAAGTTTGCATTAAGACAACAAAGTTAGCATTGCTTTACTACTATTTAAACTATGTAAAAATAATAACTGGTGTCAAAAAGTCATACTTCCACATATCACTTATCGACCATACATTGGGGCGGAAACAGATTGATTGTATTTAGAAAATGTCAAAAACTATTGTAATCGAGTCAACCGATCTCAAGTCTGAGATGCCAAAAATCTCAGATGCATTAGTGGGCATATTTCTAGCCTGGAAATGGGTCACTGGAAGGTGTCATTATGGCGGGTTTCCCAATACAAATAAGGGTCCATTATGTTAAAAGAACAAAACTGCTGAGTTTCATTATGATGGTGGTTCCGTGGAACCAATTGAAGTCTGATTGAAATGGAATTTTAAATTTTTCGGTAGACATTTCCGATTTTCTAATAGAAATTTTTGATTTTTTGAAGGACATTTTTGATATTTGAATGGAATTTTTGTTTTTAAAATCCATTGGATCAGTGGATTTTTTTAAAACTGGCAGTTTTGAATCTAAATTAGGTTTGTGTCGGGATTCAACACATACTACTACTACTACTACTACAAACTACATATAACTTTACTAAAAGCTGGGGATTTCTACCAGTCTTAATTCTAGAAAAGCATTCAGTTAAAATGAACAGATGAAAAATGGAAATGCTATATTTCTCCATCTCTAAATGTCCTTATTGCTAAACTACTGACATTATGGGGCAAATTTAAAAATGTTTCAGCATATATTTATAAAGCGGCGAACTGTTGAAAAACTGGGAAAATGACACAATTTATCCCAATTTATCCCAATCAAGACTTAGAAATGTTAATAACATAGCATCTTTGTTAATACTAAAGGTATTAAATACTCAGGGGACAAATCTGTACAAGTCTTAAACCCCCAGATAAAATTTCAGCAAACATACTGTATGTAATGTAATTTAACACCTCCATGTTCACTTATTTGCTTTTGCATACGAACACACAGGGAATTTTCAACAATAGTAATGTAATGTAATTTTAGGGCTAAATTCCCCCAAAATGCATTTATGCCAACTTAGACTCTGCAAAAATTTTACAGTTAGTTGTGTGTGTGGTTAGTAAATGCATTCCCTGCTTGATGAGTTAATGGGAATGATAAAATATCCTTAAATTTGACCATCCTTAAATATTCGCTCTGCTGCTCCTCCTTATACTTTCTCCCTAGTGTCCCCATATGTTCCTGCCTATACCCTCCGCTTATCACAGAACCAGCTCCTGTACAGACCCCCCACTCGTACTGCTTCCTCTCACCTTAAACTTTTTTCTCTTGTGGCTCCCATCCTCTGGAATTCTATTACCCTCTCTCTATGTCAAGAAACCTCAATAAGCAGGTTTAAACTTAGCCTTACATCCTACCTATCTGGTAACCAGCACAGTATATGAGTATTTGATTGCTTTGTTTGCACTGCATACGTCTCACTCCAGCTCTTCATTGACTCTATATGTTACCCACCTAACTAGATTGTAAGCTCTACAGGGCAGGGACCTCCTTTCCTCTTGTGGCAAAGCTCTAGTACTTCTATTTATATAATTTATATATTTATGTACTGAACTATTTATGTATTTATCCCCCTTGTATGTCTAAAGCATATGCTTTCAAAAGGTCAAATTGACACACAAAAAATTATTTTATTCTGATGTAGCTTTGTCCCATATTATTATACAGACGTTTAAAGTGGGCAAGCTTGGGACAATAAAACACGCAAAAATATGTCTGATCCCACAGCAGTACTTAAAAGGTCACTTTTCATTCAGAATCTGGCAAAGTCATCTGGCAACAAATTATATTATTCACCATGTTGTAGCCAAGAAAACACTTTTCTGAAAAGGCGGCAAGCAGAAGAAATTGCAACATATTCCTGTCAAAAAACCAATCAAATGTAATGTCTACTAAGAGAACAGTTGTAGTATTAGAATGGCCACCTCAGAACTGTGTAGGATCTCTATGCTCAAAAATAAGCAGACATAATCAACTCCTACATGAAGCCTGGTGACACAAAGCTATTTGAAAAAGCAATATAGCAATGTTCCAAGGGAACTTTAGGGAGTTTAGACTTTTTAAGGAGGCTTAATAAAAAAATTATGAAAATCTGTTAATGCTTGTGCATAAATATTATTTTTAATTTATTCATTTTTTAAACAGTAAATAAAATGTCTAATGGGTTCTGTACAGGGTTATACACCAAAATGTTGGCACTGGAAACATATTTTTTTATTAGGTGTGGGTAGATATTTTGTTGAATGGTGGCTGTGTTTCCCTGAAACTTTATCCTGTGGTGAATATATTGGCTAAGGGCCTTTTGTTACAGAAATTGTGAGAGCAGTCCTTTGGATGATAGCTATATTTAGTAAACATGACTGAATGTCTAAGCATTGGCACCACAAAAAATATCACAAGCTAGTTCTAGGAATGCACACTATTCTATATAATTGGACATATCAATTGAAAACACTTTGTTGGGATGCTCTTCTGTGCTGGTCAAAATAAAGTCACTCCATTCGAAAATTGCAAAGAAGAATGTCCAAATTGTAATAATGAAAATGTATCCATCAAAAACAAACATGGCAACATTTTGGGCACAAACTTTGCCCTTTCTCAATCTTGAAAAAGGTTAAGTTTGTGCCCAAAATGTTTCCATGTTTGTGGTATTTTGATAGATTATTAAAAGCACAGTTTTACTATTACAATTTGGATGTTTTTCATTGTAATTTTTGGACTGACAACTTGAATTCCCTACCACCTAACTACTGATCATTGTATTGAACAGTAGCCTGTCAACAGGGATATTGGTCCAGGTTTGCCCATATGCACCAACCCTTACAGAAGCTGCTATCATTTGTGCACTAAACATTTTGTTATAATCCGTCAACTTAGTCGAGTAAGATGAACATTTCTTTTTTTTCTTATAAAAGAGGAGATTTAAGGCCTTAAGTGTGTCCATACACACAATGATCCTGATCGTACAATTTTCGGGATATATTGAAAGATATTACAACAATCTTCCAGCGTTCATATGATTTCCTTCCTATCAGACAAGTAGAAAAAAAATGTAATTGGCCAAAATAGATTGTACGTTACCGGTATCGTATGATCAGGATTGTTTTGTGAATTGTCAACTTTAGTAACTGCTGATATTATGTGTAGGAAGGGGACAGGGCACTTTTTGAAGATGAGGATGTGGTTTCATCAGTAATTATGATCCACTCTTATATACATTTTCTAACATGACTCCAAGAATTGTGAATAATAGATATATACAGGTTATGCTTTAATTAATGAGTACAATTATGCTGGCATTATTATATGTTGTGCTGTGTTTTTTATTAGAATTGTATGTGTATACAGGCATGCTATTCTGTGTCATTTACCTTGGCCAGATAAAGGAGTAATCTTTGTTCTGCAATATACCTGTTCATTAAGGAAAGATTTCGGTATGTACATTGTGTGACAGTACATATTTGTAGATTGGGTGATTTCATTGCACACATACATATATAGTTTTTTCACAAATCTTGAAATGGCATTAAAGATGTAGCAGCCAAGTTCAACTCTAACCATGAGGTACATGTTGTTTTTAGGGGGGGAAAAGTTCAGTAGAAAAAAAGCATTTCTAGAAAATGCAATTATTTGCCATTCATGAACTCAACTGTTCAGATTTATTCTCAACTCCCTGAAAAAGGTGAAATGTGTCACATGGAAATTATTCCTTGATTTCTTTTCTTTTTTTCATACTAAATATTAGCTGAGAATAATACAGACTACAATAACTTTAGCTGCTTAAAATTCAAAACTTCAAAGGTTTTCGTACAAAAAGAAAGTCTTCTAACAGAAAATTAATGACTTTGCTGTCTGATGTCTTTTGCAAGCATCAGTAGAAACAGAATAATTATGAAATGGAGAACTAAAAGTGCAAACCAACAAAAAAATGTCACAGAGGTTACTGATGTGTGGGCATTTGCCTTACATACGTGTATGATCTATCTGAAGGATTTGGAGGTGATATTAAAAGAAGCAGCTGGTAATACTGTTAGTATAAACCAATACAGTCAACTTTTCATAATTTAAATTAACCTTTTAGTTTTATTCAGTTTTATTCAGACCCAAGCTAGGGGTTTACTTAAGTTTAGACTGACATGGTACCCCTCGGTTTCCGAAATCTTAATGATCCGTCTTTGGAGCATATTTCTATAATTATCGAACGTTAGAGGATTATCGAACGTTCAAGGCTATTTTCGATAATCCTCAAAAATAGTTTTGCACATTTGGTAATAATCAAAATTTTCGGATCTTCAGGATTTTACTGAGATCTGGGAATCTGAAAACGTAACTGGTGAGTTTCGGGCCATCTCTAGTTTAGACCGGAGTCTGGTTTCAGGTCGAAACTACTGGGATTCTGTCTTTAAAATTTTCACAGAAATGTTGACAGTTGGAACAGTTGACCATTTCTTTGTTTTGACCGTCAAAATTTTGCATTGAAAACTACATCTGGTCTATGAACCTGGTTCAGGCATCCTTAATATAAACAAGTAAAGTATCTGCTAATGAATTAGTTGAACACAATACATCATTTTGTGCAAATTTTGAATTAAGCGTAAGTGCTAGATGCACATTGATTAATAATGATTTACAGAAACTGCTCTCCTTATAGAGCACCACACCTAGCATGTAATAGTTTTCCATCATGTACAGTGTCATATAGCTAAATTCACACTTCTCAGATTCTTATTCATAATTAGAACATTTGTTATAATTCACAGCATTTCATTTACACTTTAATAATATTATGGTATAACAAATAACATACTATTGTATTATGTAATAATCTATGCATAAAATATGCACAGGTGGTACTTGCTGTCACAGTTACACATACTAGTTTCTATCAAAAACCTGCTTAGCTACACAAAAAAGAGAGAGATTGAACCTACCAGTTTGCATCAACGATTTCAAATTTGTTCCCTTCGATTGGTATTTGCCTGCGTATATCTTCGGATCCAAAGATAGGTTCCAGATAAAGCCAGGCCATTTGAACTTTGAGCCAAGATTCCAAAATCTCGTGCAAGAGGTGCTGTAAAAAAAAAAAATGAGCGAGGAAATATATTTTTTATAGCTGCTGATGGAACTTGAGGCATATGCTTTAAACAAACCTATATAACTATATTACAATGAAATGGATTTTTTTATTGCTTGTTCTGTGCAATCACAGATTCTTGCAGAAATGTCTTCTGAACTCTCATTTTCTGTTCTACTTGGTAAAGCACAGTAAAGAATGAGCTAGCGCAGCTGCTTCTTTGTGTGTCTCACTTGGATGATTCATGCTTACCGGGTGACTGTGTCTATTGCATTTAGACTCACATAATAAAAAAAACTAAAGCAAAATCAATTTAACATAAAGAATGCAATACTTCACACACTCCTTCCTTAATATTCTTCAGAATGTTGAGGGCAAAGCCAAGTTTAAAAAGTTTTATATAATGAAAGCCACTGAGGCATAAATCTTATTTGGTGGTGAAATCTAAGACATTGAATGGAGATGAAATCTAAAATTTAATTAAATCTAGCATGAGCTTCACTAAAGGCAACGTACCAGCTTAGTTTCCCATGCTAATATTTCTGTTTGGAATGGTGCAATAAATGGAGAGCCTTTCATAGTTGTAGTTTTCACAATGTGATCTTCCAGCAAAACCTTAAAAAGTAGTAATGTAAAAAGAGGCAGTTAAGTTTTCTGAATTCAAAAGCTGAATAAAATCACAATTCACAAAACAAATGGTTAAAATTGAGCTTCTCCTGAGTTTATTTTAAAGCTAGCTAATAAATGGAATGAGCATTTTTCATTTCCTCCTCAGCCAAATATGTAAACATTAGTGGGAAATCTTTTTTAAGGGGCATCTAAAGTGGGAAAAAGAACTTTTTTTCTTTCTTTCCCTAGAGTGTCTTCACTTTTTTTAGATTCCCTCTCTGTCCTGAGACATACCAGTTAGAAGAATACGTGATTGCATTCCTCTACTCCTACTTGGACTATCAATCAAATCCCTGTGACGTGATCCCCCCTCCCTGCTCTGTAATAAACATAGAGATAAGAGCATTAGCAGGGGGAGAGAGGTAGCTTTGGTGGTAGATATAAGGCTGCACTTGACCCCCCTTCTTAATAGCTTTCACTGATTGATGATGGGTCACAAAGTGAGAGATCATAAACTGTACTGTTCTCCTTCTTCTTCCGTGTCTCCAGGACAGCTTTCTTTCTATTGGCCACTGTGCGTGGGTGTGTTTTTTAGGATGTTAAACTTTTAACTCCTACTGCACATGAATAAGCTTGTCGGTTAGCTGGAGTTGAGACATGGAGGAGGTAACAGAGGGGAGGAGGAATGCTGCACAGAGATCTGACACCATGGTTTAACAAAGTCACTGACAGAGATAGGAGTAAGACAGCACAGAGTAGTGAATTTGACTTTGCAAAGGGGCAATGTGTATTTTTCACTATAGATGCCCTTAATTTGCCTTAAAAGCATAGTTTAATGGGAAGCTCTAAAATGTTTTATATTTTTAGTGTTATATTACATGCATTTCTAACCAGAAATTTAATAATAAGTATCTCTCACTTTCTGGCAGAGGTTGACTCCTCCTCTCCATGCTCAATGAGCTTTTAGGAATGTGAGCATTTGTAAAGTAGACAGCAAGGGAAAGAGCAATCAGCCATTGACTTTGATGTCAGCAGATACATCTTTGATTGACTGCATGAAGGGAGGAGCCAGCTTCCTCTGCCAGAATGGAGGCAATAATTATCCTTAAATATCTGGTGAATATATTGGTTTGAGTGTGGGGCAGGAAACAAGAGAAAGTACTTACAAACAGGAAGTATAACCACTAACAAAAATAACAGGAAATAGACTGCTTCCAAAAGCAAATTGCCTTCACTGCTGTCCCCGTACCATTGCTGCCTCCTGTGCAGACATTAATAGCAGGGGCACTTGTTTTTCTATTTGCCTAATTGAATCAGCAGCCCTGACACATTCATAAACACAAATCAGCTATGTAAAAATGGTTTTATTTAAATGGCATCTCCATCCTCAAAACAAAACTACCTATGTTAGAACTGAAGAGAATGTAGTTCTTGAAGACGTTTCGCTAGTCATCCGACTGGCTTTCTCAATTCAGAAGAATTCTGAATTGAGAAAGCCAGTCGGATGACTAGCGAAACGTCTTCAAGAACTACATTTCAAGTCCAGTTGATCTAATTGAATACAACGGATATACCATGACCTGGATGAATGAGAACCTTCACAAGCAACTGAAGAGAACTTATCATTAAACATCTGGTTACAAATGCATGTAATAAACTAGTAAAATAGCAATTAGTGTTGCAAGCATATTACTGGCAAGTAAAAAATATTGTATTTACTGTATATACTGTATATACTGTAAAAAGTACCTGTATATCGTCTACGGCTGCTAATACATGAATATCTCCATCTTTGTAAGGCGAAAAGTTGAAGCAAACATTCTCCCAATCTGTTTTCATTTTATTCAATGCTTTCTCCAGGCCATATTCTTTACTGGCTTGTGAGCTTATTTGATTTAACTCATCAAGGTACTTTTCAAGTCCAAGCTGTAAAACCTCTTGAAGTGAGGTGTGTTCGTGAGTGGTGATTTTGAAACCAACCTAAGAAACAACCGTAGGCCATTTAGTATATTTATTTAACCTTTTATGTCATAAGGAAACTGAAGCTGAGCACACTGTTTATTATTAACACTTGCAAAACACAAATGAATGCAGAAACAATGCATAATTAATAAAATACGTATTTTTATTGATAATGTCTTTTACAATAACCTTTTTGTTCCACCTGATAACAATATTTTTCTGCCTTTTTAATTCGGGCCATTTTAGTTCGGGCCATCAGTTAAAATATTCTTCATTATCTAAATTGTTAACTATAAACAATGAGTAATATATAAGGAATAATATGCAGTGTAATATAAGGATATTACGCCACCGAGGAGTTCCATGACCATATAGAAGCATGAGGCCGCAGGCCGAGTGCTTTTATACAGGTTATGGAACTCCGAGGTGAAGTAAATCCATATATTACACTTTAGGTTGCGTATTATTTCTTATAATACATAAGGCCAGCCAAAAAAAACAAAAAACTGCCCACTACCACTGTCTCTCCCTTCCTGTATTAGTCATTTATATAGGAATCCCTGTTTAACGTATAAATAGTTAATTACCATTCCTATTGAAAAGAGAAAGAAGGACCGAACATTGTCTGTCAAGAATAAACAGGTATTCCTATATAAATGACTAACACAGGGAGGGGGAGACAGTGGGAAGGGCAGTGGAATACAGGAAGTCACTCAGTAATATAGATTCACTATATGTAATATAGATTCTCGCCACTACACCTTCCCATTAAAAATGCCTAGTCTTATATATTATATTACAATTGGGAAACTGAGTCAACTTTTGATGATAGAGAATAAAACCATGCAAGTGGGGGGGAAATCATCTTGGCTATTTTTATCATAACTTTTATAAAGTTACTGTATGTATAAACATTAAAGTTGTAGAAAAGGTCACACGCTTCATATATTGCTTTTTTTCCTAAGGATTATTTTGGCAAACTTGAGTGGGATGCATATTAAAAAAGGATGAGTAATTTCACACATCTTCATGCACACAACATGTTCATTTTTTAACACATGTAACACAAGTATTATTAAATGTCAGCTTATCTCCACAGAACAAGGGAAAACAAGTGGCAGAAAATACAAAATATTAAGGGAAATGGATGAAATAGCAGTTTGATTTTTATCATACCAATTATAAGACTATTTTTGTAATTAACTGTTAAATGTATACGGTTCAAGTTATACTGTTATATGTATATAAGTGCGTCTTTTAGTGTCTTGACATACTGCACTCTTAAAAGAGTGCTGTCTTGGGCCCCTGTTTAACATGTAGGGGTATGTTTTTTATACTGTAGTAAGTGTTGGTTGCTATAGGATAAGAAACAAAATTTTCAACCAAACACAACTAGTCAAATTTTAAATAAATTTGTTTCATTACAAAAGGAGCCACTTGCATAAAATGACCAGAAAACACAGCATTATTTATCCATTTTTGTGTTTTATTTTAAAAACTTTTTCCATAACTGAAACTTTACCCATATAAACCTAAGGAAATGTAATGCAATAAGTTTTTGTTTAAGTCCCAACAAAGGTACGGTAACAAAATAGAGTGAGGAAAATATAGAATAGTATAAAGTAGAGTTGGTCCAGGGATATTTCCAATTGCCACTTGGAGTCAGAAAGGATTTTTTCCCCTTTCATAAATTTGGTGGGTTTTTTTTCCCTCCTCTGGATCAACAGTTAGGCAGGAAATGAGGGTATTGCTAGATGGGTTGGACTGGAAGGATATATGTGTTTATTCATCCTCAAATACCATCAAATGGTTAGCAGGGGTAACCTCTGTCATGAGCCAACACGCATCACTAGGATTCCCCTTATTCTCAGGTGACAGGTACATGTTTAACTATTTTAATCGCATTCCACTGCTTTTTAAAGGAATTCCTCCCTTAGTCTGTTTTGCCTGATGGGTTTGAGTACATAACAGACAATATTTTGGCATGATTGACAAGCCAGTGCAATATTTCAGTTGGAAAAATATTGGCTAAAAAAAATTGTCGCCGTCATCAGATTGATCATGGAATGTGTTCTATCAGTTGTCTTTTAGTTGTTCCAGGTCAGTTCACTTATGAGATTCTTATGCTAGTTTACATACAGATGTAGTTAAACATTGTTGATTGTTATTATTCAAAAGACTTCCATTTCTGAAGTTGGTCGGGAAAAAAAGAAACTCTGATAGTTTGGCAGAACCAATTGTGTGGCCTGCTGAAGGCAGTGTGAAAACTGATCTGATTCCTTTTTCATGAACATTTTGAAAAATCAGAATGGAACATGATGATTGCGGAAAAAATCACTAATTAATACCGGAACAACAAAAATATTGTATAAGGTGTCAGAATAGTTTAAATACTGACAGGTGTGTGATATAATGAATGAATAAAGGATCAACTGAATATGCTTAACATATATAAAGGCTAGTTGAATGGTGTAATATTCCAAATTTGAGGAAACAGAAATGTTAGCATGTTAAAATAAGATATATAGTAAAATCATCCATGGTTTAACAAACATTTTAACCTAACAAAGTCATGATTATGAGGAGAATATTAAACTATTTTACATCTCCTGCAAAATTACTTCATTTAGTCTTAGCCAGTTTACTATCATAGTTTCTCCTCCAAATATAAGGCCTCACTACCACTTTCTATTGGGTTAATCTCTGACAAAAAATTGCACAAATCACTATAGTTACTTGTCAATAAAATGCAAAGTAACCAAATATAGTAATCATTTGAGTAAGGCTCACTTCTATGGCAATTTCACAGATATTAGAAAACCATATCTGAATGTGTCTTGACATTTAATTTAATTTTTTTTAATGAAGGCAAACAAAATGTCATCAAAACAAACAAAACATTGATGTGGGTAAAATTTACAAATGCAAGCAAATAAACAAGCTTTGTAAATCATGAAGGCCTTTTAAAACTGAAGTGAATTCCCTTGGAAGATATGGTAATTATTTAGGACTGCGTTTGAGGACAATCATTTCCTTTTAATGCAGGTTAAGTAATGATTGCAGCTGTTGCCAAATCCTCTTAGGAAAAAGCTGCCACTCACTGATCTACTTATTTAAGTGGAGTCCCGTTTCCTTGTAAATTATTGATTGATGGATATGCTTTCCCAAAGGCCCTACACTAACTTCTAAAGAACAAAAAATGTCAAAAAAAGCCATAAAGAAACAATTTTTTTTATATATGTTCAAATTTAAAGATAATGGCTGAAGTAAGCAAGGTTGCCAGAGAATTATTAAAGTTGCACAAATGGATGAATAGGCAATTTCAGAAAACTGAAGAAAGGCAGGGCCGAAACCATAATGTACCACCAATGGAAAGGTTTTAAACTGTTTGCCCTGTTTTTTAGGACCAACCTACAGGGAAATGTAATAAAAGTTCTTATCGTTAGAAATGGTGCCCTAACCAATCAGATGTTATGTGCGCTAATTTTGGAAAATAGCCTTGAACTTTCGATTTTCGAAAATACGATCGGAAGCTCAAAAGTGGTCTCCAATCGTATTTTCAATAATTTTCAAACGTTCAAGGCTATTTTTGAAAATTATCGAAAATAGCCCCGTACTTTTGGTAATTATCGAAAATATCTTTTCCGAAGTCCCGAAATCCAGAAGATCCGTCCGGATTCCGACGGAACTTTCGGATTTCGGAACCGAGGGGTTCCGTGTCGGATCCAGGTTTGTGTCGAACCCAGATCCCATCTCCATTTGAAAGCTAATATCTGATTGGTTGGGGCAAAATTAGCACAATTTTTAAAAATAAGAACCTTTATTACATGTCCCTGATAGTCGCTAGAAGAACAAACTTTCACTGCTGAAATATGCATTATCACCCAGAGAAGACCAGGTGTAAACAAATGAAGAATTGGCTAAATGGGCAAGTGGCAACATTTGCTGCTGTGTCCTCACCCTTAACCATAGCATACCTCCTCCTTTCAGTCTTCAGTCTAACTAATATGTTGGAAAATGTATGAATGAGTTATGGCTGAATTCTTCTTTTACAGTGTGTATTGCACTTGTTTTGCTGAATCATATGATGTATTACCTGCCTTCATATTCCATCTGGTTCCTGATATACAGTCTGTCAAAGTTTTAAAAAAAACCTGCAGCTCCTTCTTAGTCCCTCACCCAAACCATTGCTGACAAGGAGTAAAACTGGAAATATAAAATAGATAAATCACGGCAGTTCTTTTCCATCTGGGTCCAATCACCAGGGGCCCAATCTCTGACTATAATCAATGATTCTATAAAATGCAAGCTCAAAAAAAGTATATAACATCAAAATAATAAAAAGACAATCTATAAAAAAAAAAAAAAATTATTTCGCTCATTCTCTTTTAGGGTAGCTACACCATAAAAACTATTTTCTCTTCAATTCTATAATGATATAGGGGGTGGGAGAAAATATTCCTACCTCTCATTTTTCTTGAACTTAAAAGTAATAACTTTGGAAGTTTTGTTGCTGTGTGATTGCAGGTTTCAATCTTCCTGGGTAAGTTTAATAAAAAATAAAAACACAGGGAACCCATCTCCCTGCCTGACTCCTGACTTCAAGGCAGACTGAAAGCTACAAGCACTTTTTTTTAAGAACTGAAACTGGGTAAGGAATTATGCTAGTTACACACAGAAAAGATCTTTAAAATGACAGACAGACAGATTCTCTTCTTCCTTTCCTTTGTAGTACCCAGGGTGATGACCTAAAATGCTAAAAGTCCTCACCCCTGGGTATACTCTAGTTTAATTTGGTGTTCCTTTCCTCTTCTGCAGTCCATGATGTAGTCAATGGGAAGATGCGCTCTGCCTTTAGAGTATACCTAAGAAGAGATTTGGTGGTAGAAGGTCTGTTTGTACCTAGCCTTAAGAGTAAAACAATAGAGAGAGATCCTGCACACTCACAATTTCTAAAATGGAGACTTCAATGCTGGGTGTTCCAGTGAATAGGCAAGCATATCACAGTACAGGAACAAGAACTGTGCACCAGTCTTAAAGGGCATGTCCACCCCCAAAACTAAATTCTGCCCCCACTACCGGCCCCACTGTGCTGTGTGTAAAAATCCTTACCTTACATTTCTACTCCAAATGGTTCTCCTGTAATGTCTGGCCAAAGTTCTAGAAAGTGAACACCAGGTGCATGGCTGAGATTAAAAACGTTTCAGCCTCTTGGGTGTCCTCTAAGAGGTTTCAGGCTTGCTCTGTGCAGCCCTTTAGCCCTCTCCCTCCCTCACTCCCAATCCATGTTGGCTGCCGGGTGCCCTAGCGTTTAACCAATTTTCTGTAATGTAGGGCTCCCTGTCCCACACCCAACAGCTGTATTTGTGTGTAAAAATACCAAGCCGAATTCTACTTACACTGTCTCTTTCCCCTGGCGTTCTACACTGCCAGCAGCCGCATCCATGATTGGCTACCTCTCCGCCAATCAGGGACATAGCTGCCGGTCCGGCCTCCTGCTTGTAGTTTCATGTAAGCAGAGGGCAGTGTCTGAGCGCCGCGGGAAAGAGGCTTTGTAAGCAGAATTCGGCTTAGTTTTTTTGTACACAAATACAGCGGTTGTGGGTGGAAGAGGGAGCCCTACACTACAGCAAATGTTTTGAAAAGGGGTGGACATGCCATTTAAATGCAAAAGGTGTTTATTAAAACATTAATAAATCACCACGTGTCTTTTCGGTGTGGTGCACCTTCATCAAACATATAGCCTTAAGAGTATTATCAAGTACAGCTGTATGCAATCTAGTAAATATAACAATTACCTTAACTTAGACCCTAATGCAGCAGAAACTAAAATGTTAAATTAAAAATGTACTAGAAAAATCTTAAATATCTTTTTATTTATGTCTATTTATTTTTCCAATTAAGGTGTATTGAGATAACTATCACAAGTAAAACTAATGTTTAGATGTAAATCTCAAAAGTACTGAAAAACTGACTTTGCCTCAGCTTTCTTCCAAACCAGAATTATATAAAAAGCCTTCCATTGTACCTTCAAAATAAAACCTATATCACATCTCTAGATAAAATTTGTAAGAAGCTATTGCTGGAAAGGTTCAGCAATATTACTTCCTGCTTGTTTTCAGCCATGTGACCAGCTTGTTGTCATGTGACAAGCCTCAGTCTGCATTAATGGGCTCTCCTTTTCAACTGACATTTCCCTTCCCAGATACTTCCTGATTTCCCCAACATTAAGTCTTTACTGAGCATGCTTCTCCCCCGGGGCGGACGGGTGGGGCAGAGGTCAGGTGATATCACTCAACCTACTGGAAGCAAGAAGTTTGAACATTCACCCCAATGTAATTTCTGACAGGGTCCAGCCAGAGATGTGATTGTCGACTCATTTTAAAGGAAATACTGCAGGTTTTCATTTAACCCTAACTTGTTTTGAGATCACATGTGTGCGTTGTTGCATGCTTTCCCTCTAGTACTCATTTTGGTCATACTCAGTACTTAGTATCAACCCCAATGACTTCTCATTTATTAGAATTGAATCTGTGAGGGCAAGCATGCTCAGTAATCACTACGAACACTGAGGGGGAATTTTCCACCATGCAATTCTTACATACTATTCCAGTTACAGCAAAACTGCACACAGCAGAAAAATGTATGATAATAAGGCATCTGATTGACAGCTGAAATGTAAAATGTTTCAGACTGGATATCTAATAGTTGAAATAGCTGCCATTGTAATGGGCAATCTTTATTATTTCATGGACTCTAGGGTATAAATACTAATCTGTTTGATTAAAAAAACAATGACAAATTAATGTAAAATTGTCAAGCAATCAATTTATTCACATTGACACTATAACAATACATAAACATGTCCAACACAGATTTTCACAAAAATCTTTTTAGAAATCCTGGGAAATATAGAAATTTATTTTTCTATATTCCAAACACCATAGACATCTGAGTTTTCATTAAAAAGCTATCTGCCATTGCTAATTAGTATTTTCAGTTTAGCATATTCACTTTCAGCCATATTGTTGTTTGCACATAGTAATTTAGGTAAACAGATAGCATCCACAGCTGCATCAATTAACACTGCTAATCAAAACTGAATTCAGGTAATTAGGCCCATTTATGCAAAAAGTCTATAACTGGGGGCTAGCTTATTTGATGATATTCACAAAACAAAGAACATATTTTATAAGACAAAATAATAACAAAACAAAAATTAAAAAATGATAATATGTGATGGTGAAATTAGAGAGTTTAATTACAGTTTATTTGCAAAAATCAACTTTTCCTTTTGCTCAGTAATGTTTTCATTTTAATTACAGTTCCCTCAAGGGCAAGTATAGAACAACATTCCAGCAAATATCTAAAGCTGACCTCACATATTCAGATCTAATTAGACATACAGTATCATTGGCTGACCCCCATTGCATTTGTGTTGTAATTAATATCCCTTAAGAGTTGTATATTAAGTTATATTTTATATATTCAGTTGGATTTGTAAAATATTTTTAACAGTGAACTATTTTTCTTGTGCATATATATATATTCTGTGGCCTTAATGTTCAAATGCCATTAGTAAGCTATTTATCCAATCAATGGTTTGTAAGTCAATGATTGGATATGTTTTTGGCATTTGTGACAAAGCTTAAAAATAACCATCTCCAGAGTTTTAGTCATTTGATACACCACTTCCTCAGGTACCAAATATAAGAATTGATTATAGCTATTTGTCTGATTCAGCACTTAACTATTATAGTATTAAAGGTCGTGATGTGTTTAAAAAAGTAATTTATAGTGAGAAATGACTCATAAATTATGTCTACTATGTAATCAAACAAGTAAGTTAATAAATGCACATTTTATAATGTACAATGGGTAAAGCTTAGTAGCCAATCATAGAAGGCAACTGTTGTTACAAACCTTCAGTCTTTCCTTTAAAATGATCACATCTTTAACTGCAGTCTTTGAAAAATGATATTGTGGATAATGTTCAAACTTGCTGCTTTCAGTAGCTTGAATAACATCACCTGACCCTTTTCTATTACCCTGTCCCTGGGGTCTGAGCAAGCTCATTTAAGACTTAATGCTGTGAAAGACAAGAAGTACCAGCACAGACGTAAAAAGAATTAAAGATAAAGGGGTGGGGCTATACGGTAGGCAGAAAGAGATATGATCCAGAGGTTATTTAAAGTTATGTCGGAAGAGCTTTTATTTAACCCTAACTTGTATGGAGACCACAGTTGTCCTTTAACAAGCAAATGTCCATTTACATGTTCTACAAACACTAAATTAGCATTCACATAATGCTGTTAAATTACTCCAAATTACAGGAATATGGCAGAAGTTGTTTGACCATGAACTGCTTGTACCTGGTTCCCAATAGACTCCACCCCATCTACTGTAATGTTACAATTTATAGTTCCATCTTTAATTTACATAATTTAAAATGCAGTGTGCCTAATCTAATATGGACAATATATCTAAAGCTCCCAAAAGAAATAATTTAAGATTAAAATCTCCATAATATATTTAAATTTTAATAATAATTAATTAACTTTAGTTTTGATACATTGGAATTTGAAAATGTTAATATTTTTCCCCTATCACAGCGGGCTTAATATAAATACACATTAAATAAAAATTATCCTATTTTAAAATATAGAATAAGGAACACTATAGAATCTTTCACCTTTTCACTCATCAGTGTCCAGTGTCTTGGTTTGATCCCTGGTGTGCATAGAGCTGTCACAAGGGGCATGTTGATCTTAAATTTCTCCAACTTGGTCTTAATGGTGGTAGCTACTTTCATAGGTCCATGTAAATCCGGGTGATAAAATGCTTTTGTCAACTTGTAACTAGCCTTCCATAAATTTTGCACCTGATGAAAAACATTTTTCAGCAAGGAGTTATTGATTTTTTTTGCAGTGGTGTAGGATTCATATATCATATTGCCAAGCCCGGGCTAATTCTTGTCATATTAAGCCAATACAATTCAAATTGATTTAGGTGCAAAATAGCCTATTACATTGGACAGTTTACCTTCCCTATAAATATACAATATAAGATGGCTTTCCTGCAATACTGTAACTTTACTTTTTACTAAAAAAAAACAACACCCTAGTTATTGTTAATATTCAAACTAAAAAAACGTTATTATATTTTACAAGCAGTTACCTCCTCGTTAACTTCTTCTGCATTAACTTGTAATAGGGAACCATTCATCCATTTATCATAGTTAGTTGTGAAGTGGAAAGCAGTTGTCCAAAGTGTGTCATAAGGCTCCTTAAGCTTACTGATTTCTTCTATTTGGATAAATGCACTTAATTGTCCAGTTTCTAAAAGTACCT
The DNA here is from genome assembly GCA_019447015.1 of Hymenochirus boettgeri. NCBI lineage: Eukaryota > Metazoa > Chordata > Amphibia > Anura > Pipidae > Hymenochirus > Hymenochirus boettgeri. The sequence continues at coordinate 95,357,629 of CM033471.1, read as the reverse complement.
CCTCTCTGTTAATTAAAGTCCTCTAGGAAAAAAAAAATTCCCAGAAATAAAACATGTGCACTAGTTTGTAAAGTAATTATACACTGGTCTTCCTACAGAAGAAATCTTTTTTATACCTGCTTCTATATATAATCATATAGGTTTAAACCCTCCTAACTGAACTTTGTTACTATGAGAAAGTGCATGCATTTTACAAGCAGAATGTTTATCATATGCACGGTTAGAAAAATATGCAAGATTTTGGTAAAAATATTCATTTTAATATACTTTCTTTGTCTTAAGTACAAATATACAAGTGTATAATGCATCTCTTATATTGGTGATTCATATAAAATTTTAAATTTAGAGTTCAAAGAATCAAACATTTTCAAGTTTTATTTTCTGCTTTTTGTTATGGAAAGACTTCAAACATCTATTTGTTTTACATTTTTGTAGAAATCACAATTTTTAAAAAACTTAATTTAACCTAGATTAGATAATCAACCTATTTATATAACTTTTTCCAGTGTATGGAATGTAAATTAAAAGTTTAATTCATAAATGAATTTAAAACTATTTAATTCTATCAGAAGGAACATTTTTTATACATACAAATAACTATCTATGAAAATCTTTATTTTATCTTTATTTGTGCTACTTTCCTTATACCAACAATCTGCTTAATCCTCCCTGTCTATTGGTAAATTAAATTACCAGCTACTGAACAGGTGTAATATTCTGTCAATGGTTGAAATACTGACATTCCTCCTTCCCTAGAATTTAATATGCTGAAACAAACCATCTGTGAGCCTTTAAAAAGCTGATGTAAGTCCAAAAATATCCAATGATTTAATGGCTTAAATTAAAAATGAATGTTCAAGATATTGTTTTAATTTAGACAATCTACTCATTGCATGTGATAGTCAGCAATATCAGACTGCTTCTTTCAAATATTCATTGTGCTTTGGTCTTTACTATTTGTAACTGCTAAACTGTTTGATATTTGCACACAGAAAATAGAACATTTTAACTAAATAAATGTAAGAAATCTAGGAGAAAAGTTTTAATACCATAAACTCAGAATTATAAAGAAATTCAAGAAATTAAATTTAGAATTTTAAATAAATAATAAACATTGCATGTTCTTCCATTCATTCTTAATGCTACCAGCAAAACATAAATAACTCACCTCTTCAATAAATTCTTGAAGTTTACCATTGATGGTATTAAGCTTTTGCACATAGGCTTTGGCTTCGCTCATGCGTTCTTTTCTTTGGAATTCTTTTACCTCAATGGCCAGATCACCTAAACGTGTAGAAAAATCTTTCTGCCACTGAGTCAGCTTTGCCAGGGCAGAATCACGTGCCCTCTGTAGTCGCATCTCACTGATCAAATTCATAAAACAAATAGCAATAAATCTTTTTAGATACCTAAGCAGCATTATACTTTTTTGCACACTTGAAATTGAAATTAGAAAAAAAATGTATGTGTGTGGGGGGGGGGATAAATAAAAGGGGAAATTGCATTTTGAGAGATGTAATGTATACTATTTCAAATGCAAAAAGAGACAATTTAGCCACTGTTAATTGCAACTGTGAAAAATATAATTAAAAAAAAAATACTGGAAATATTTAAATAATACATCATCTATATTTATACTTCCTTTAAACCTTTCATACACAATCATAAAGCCAAACTGTCAAACTCATTTTAAATTCTGTTAAACAATAATGCCTTTCAGGTTAGAACATCAGTATTATATTCAAATTGGATAATCTTTTATGTTGTCTCAAACATAGAAAACATAACATAAGAGAATATAACATTTTCTCTAACCAAATTACCTGTTTTTTATGATAGGGATAATTCTTTCAGGCCAAGAAAAAGTGTTCCCATTCAAGATAATGCCTTCTTTGGATAGTGATGCATAGTCATTTAGAAAAAGTAGACTTTCAGCTGCAATGGCCAATTTGTCCTAGGAATTAAAATAAATTTACAATGGGTGCAACGATCTCATTAAGTTTCCATGTGTAATGTTAGCAAAATGGTTAAATCCCCATAACAAGTCATTCTGTGTAGCACAGAAACAGTTTAAGACTTCATTCCATATAGAGGGGGATTGTAATGTTTTCTTAGGTAAAGTTAATGTAATGTTTGTCAAAATAACAGGAAACCATTGAATGGGAATACCTGCTAAATAATATAGTTTAATAATGTATTATTCTATTTCTATGTTGTACTATCTATTATTCTATTTACTACTAATATGTACCTTTCTGCCCCAACCAAGAAACATTACAATAAAGTGCTATTGACTCTTGACCTTGTTATCACTTTATTACCCTTAAGATATGCGAGAAACCTGCTGTCTATCACTGTCATTCTGGCATTCGGTTACAATGTGTATTGACTGAACAAGTACAAGCAACACAGCACTGACAAAAAGAGTCATTATAAATTATTTAAGGGGACTGACGTGCATAAGTTAAATATTTGGCATTAAAACACAAACAGAGAACAATAAATATACATTTACACATATTTATTCTTTGAAAATCAAACCAATGTTAACATACAAATTAATTTTATAAACAAGATCACAAGATTTAATATTCTGAATCTTTTTTTACATGTAAATAGTGGTATATATCCCTAAAAGTATTAAAATATTAATTACAGCCAACTACAATAGAAATGAAAAAATATACCTTACCTTAAGCTGCAGCAGCTCTATGCTCCACAGCTTGTCTACATAGTTTTGTAGCTCCAGAAGAGCAGATGTTGATTCTTCAATGGTAGTGATCTTTGTGACAATGCCGTCATACTGCTGGCATATTTTCCGATTAAACTTCTCAGATGTAGAAGCGACTTTGTTAATTATGATATTAGTCAGCTGGTGGGTATGATCAATCATCCACTGTAAGGAAGTCAGACAATGAGACAACTAATCATTGCAGCCAGAACAGATAAATTTTGTTCTTTTCTTATACGTGTCACAGATTCTATCCCTCCTGACCCTCTACACAGCCATCGACTGTCAAATTTAGATTCAGAGAGCTCCCAGGCTTTCTTTATCCCTTCCTTAGATCTGAGACTCTTAGCTATCAGGAAGACAAGCGTCACCAGCTGTCTTAGAGCAAGAAGGCAATCAGGTGAATACTACTTATTATCTTTCATTGCTTTTCGAAGAGTGACAAGATTGATTTGGGACCAAGTGTACATCAGTATCAGTAACAATTACAGAGGCCTAAGGTTTCCTTATTGATACATATGTAAAACTGCACAGTAGACATCCCAGAAACCTATATTTATTATAAATTAGATATTATCTAATTGCCTGTGTTTGCATGTATGGATATATTAAACGTACAAGAAATTTTATTAAAAAATAAAATAGGTATTATAGAGTATATATGCACGCTACCTTTTACTCAATAGATGCCTTTTCTAATACATTTGTTTTAACATTATTAATTTTACCACAGTTCCTATTTAATCATTAAAATGATTTAACCCTACACAGTAAACATTTATGTGAATATTTACAGAGAAAAACATTTACATCAGTGAAAAAAAAAACTAATTTGTCTAATGATGCATTCTAAGCTACAGTGCTGAGTTGCAAGGAGTTAAACCTATAAAAAACAATAAATTGGTTATTTCAATTGGTGTTGCAGTTAAAAGTAGATTCCAAAATGTGGACCCCTATAGCTATTGCTGAGCTGCAAGTCAAGAAGAACTAATGTCATACTGAGAACTGGGGTATAAAAAAGCAAGTGCATGCTTCACAACTGTTTATCTTGCATTGCAGGGTACTTATGACTGGTACATATGGCTGTATTGCACATGCTCATTCTACACTATATATTTCACATGACTTGTTTATAACTAAAGCATCTAAAGAGGAAAAAATATTTAGTTGAGTGACATAATCTCAAATTATTAAATGTACACATGTATTCAGTTAGTAAATTCACTACAGGAAGTCCTACAATCCTGCACCAACCCCAACAATTTAAAAGTCAAATAATACAGTGTTCCAATCAGAAGTTTATGCACAATAGAAGTGTTTACCTAATAGTTCTCCTTTTATTTTTGCCTTTACATTTTTTTAAATTTTGTTTATTGGGGAGATGGTATATCAAAATGCCAGGTTGTTATTTTTACATTGACAGATGCTATGTTAAATACAGTAGCACATTAGCAAAATAGCTGACAAAATATTTTAAGACCAGTCAAAATATAATAAAAAAAAGATTAAAATTTCAAATGTTATCTAAATATAATTGCCATTTGTCAATGTATCTTATTAAACTGTACTAATTAAAAGTAATGGCACACAAGATACATGAAAAAGTCCTTTATGGTAGATGAAGTAGCCACACCCTAAAATCAAGTGCAATAATTACTAGAATTAGTGTATAAATCAATATGAATCAGATGTGACTCAAGGGATATACTACAGTAATTAGTACCTTGTTCAGTAACAAAAAAATAACAGGGAGATTCAAATAAACGTTGAGTGATTATTGTGATGAGTCCCAAAAAAATTCTGGTTCCCCCTTTTTAAGGATCCGGCAGAACTTTCTGAATTTTTACAGGCAGAAATTTCAGGAATTTCAATTAAATTACATTTTAAAAAGTTGAAAATTAAGTGTTGAAATCACTGTAAAAAAGTCACAAAGACAGATGTCTTTGACACTGAAAATTCAAAAGATCTACTTCAGTTGGGTTCAAAGCTGGGACCGCTGGCAGAATAAAACTCGTAGAAAGGTTTGCACTCATATGTAAGCTTAACTGATTTATATCAACTGATTATTCCATTCAACAGCATCTTTGTCTGTGTTTGGTATTTGAAGAAATGTTTTTAACCTTTATAGAGAAGTTAATAGAATATTGTATGGCTGCCTCCTGCCTGCAAATCATTTTTTATTTGTAACTGATTTTACAACATGAACTAGATAAGTCAATAAATGACTCAGTTGGGAAGCTTTGGGCAAGTTCCGAGGAAATGGTGGCTTCATGTGAACAAATTCGAACTTTTGAAACTTTCGAACTTTTACTGAAGTTCAAAAGTTCTAAAACACACACCGAACTTTATGAAGTTTGCCCATCTCTAAACATTACTATAAATATATAATGCATTGAACAAATTATTTAAATACCTTACCTGATTAACCTCAGAACAGTCTAATAAGAACATCTCCATTGGTACATATACTGGCAAAGAAGCAATATCGGATTCTATTTTTTTCATATTATCAACTTCTCTCCTATAAGCATTAAGACTGGAATCTTTATTTGTTAAAGCTTCAAGTCTATTTCCAGTAACTGGAGACAGAAGCTGAAGATAAGGTTTGTATTCCATAGAATATCTGCAGGTATGCAAAAGAGATATAATTAAGAAAGCAAATCAAACAAATGCCAAAAGAAAATAAAGGTATTAATACTTTATTTAAATTGATTGTAGTTATTTATAAAGGCATAAGTTCAATAATAACTTGTGAAGGTTCTCATTCATCCAGGTCATGGTATATCTGTTGTATTCAATTAGATCAACTGGACTTAAAGTTTAGTTCTTGAAGACATTTCGCTAGTCATCCAACTGGCTTTCCCAATTCAGAAAAAATATATAACAAGTCCAATGCTATTTAAACCTGAATATTTTAAGGAAGTCATCCTGTTGTGTGCAACCAATGCTAACTGGCTGTGGGAAGGGAATATCTGCTTGTCAGCTGGATGTACTAGACAGGAGAACCTTGCTTGTCATCAAATCAGAATAACCACATAAAGTACATATTCAGCACTTATGATCTGAATCTCTACATGTGGTGCTGTGAAACCATATGTATAAGTAGACATGTGTCCTTGTTTAATTATCACTGCTCCTAAAGTTTTATTGCATAGTAAGGAAATGCCAAAGAAAAGAACAAAGTAAAATTGATAGATTCCACTGAAAATGTGTAGTGGCTGTGGTTAGGGAGATCATGCATTATGATGAAAGATGAAACAGATGCACTACACAGCTAAGATCAAAGAGTCCCTTCAATTCATTTCGAGAGTCAAAATCCAGCTGAGCATTAGGAACCCTGTCTGCATAATAAGAAAGGTTGACTGTAACATAAGGATTTAACAGATGAGCTGTCCCTGGTGAATGAACAGTAGTAATGCACTGCTGAGCCACTTGTAAAGACTCTTTGGAATTTTACACCTGCTTCTCAGCAGTGAAGCCTACAGGAAATGTGCCTGTAGAATAATATCTGCAAATAATCTAAATAACTTGTTCAGGTGGAGATCACATTCAATTGACTAAACCTTTACCCAAAACAAAATCAAACAATAAACAAAATTACTCTAATCAAATCAACTTCATAGGTGTAAAATGACAGATAATACAGAATACATGTTCCTGATTGTTTCCAAGCTCCTTATTAATAATACATTAAAAACACAAACTAAAAAAAAATCCCTCATTTTTCTGGGTCCAGTAAAATCCAGTTCCACTTATCACTATGAAACAACAAATAGACTTACTTTACTTACAGGTAAAGTCCCAATTATTATTTTCTACATTTCCTAGTCTTTTAGTTGTAGCACTGGTGACAAATATGTGGCATTATAAAAATAACTATGTTGGTTAAAGTTAAAGTCTTCTCCCTCTTACATTAAATATATGTAATCTTTTGTTCTATTTCCTAAAAACTAAAACTGTACCAAAGGATATTCCCACACGTATTCATAGTAAGTCATTGAGTTTGGGTTTTTAATAATTAAGGCAAAATTTACTAACCTGCTAGGACCATGCATGTTTCTTTCAATCACAGTCTTTATTCTTGCCTTGGCTGACAAAACAATCTCTTCGTGGATTTGCACTGAGCTGATGTATTTGATTTTCAGATTATCTACAGCCTGCAGACAAAAATACCTTGATTGTTTACCTTGAAAACTGTAATGGGCATAAGCTTAAAGAAACTCTCCAGAGAATGAATCTGGAAATAAGCACTATATGTTTAATTTGTGCACAGTGGTTATTCGTTTTCATTTTCTTACAGTTAAAATGCGTTAGATATGTGATCAAATTAGCAGAGCATTGAAAAGTCAATTAGATTTGCATCGTTTGTTGGACTTTTAAATATAATTTTTGTCCAAAAATGTCATTAACCCTTCAACTAACAGACACACTTCACCAACAAACACTACAAATCTAACCCAAGAAACCCACTTCTCATTACAACCAACCCAGCCTACCTGCAGTGTAATACACATCCCAATAAAAACAAATATTACAATAGAGTGGATAAACCCCAGTTAATTCATCTGAAACACATTATCAGCCCTGCCTATCCCAATTAGTATCTGACTCCGTACCTATGGATGACTGTAATTCAACTAGTACATCTTCCATGATTGTCTTGAATCATCTATTTCTCCCCAGAATACCTATTCATTGAAAAATTCTTCTCTGCATTTACATACATTTAAAAATATTCTATAACAAAGAAGATACAGTTTCTAAATGTACCTACACAGTTAACATTATGTCAGGTAGCTCAGCATTCATATACTACATTTTTAGAAACTCGCAGCCCAAAAGGTTACAAGTTCAAATCCAGGCTTATTCAAATAATACAAATAATACAAAATAGTCAGGTGACTGCCTCTTCTTTGTTTTTGTCTTTGTTTTAATTTTTTTTGCTTTGTTGTTCAGCAATTCATTTTAGAAACACACAGCACACGAGGACACTGATTCAAATCCCCAGATTTACTTATGCTTGATAGCATTTACACAGTGCTTGATAGAAAATAAACTGCAAAGATTAATTTTCTTTTTTGTATGAAATGCAAAAAATGTTTTGTGAGGAAACAAAGATTGTTTTTAACATTGTTAAATCTCAACATGGAGACTGTAGCATGATCTGTGACTAACAGAGGCATGTTTTTGTATTGTTATTTGATTGACTGTCAGCTTCTATTAACAAATCTGCAGCTTTCTGTGAAGTGTGGATGGAGGTTACCCCTAGTACCAACAGGTTAATGTCATAAATCACCCAGCAGCCACTGCTAATCCCCTGTAATCCTTGGTACATCAGTTGCAGCTCTTTGTTACATTCGCCAATATCTTTTATAAAAAGAGAAGTATCATAATTAGTTGGTACTGTTTCTTACTTTTAATTTATGCAAGCTTAACTTGTTGAACAGGATGTTACTATGGCTGGTAACTAGTTTTGAGGCTTGATAGGCTTGAAAATAATGTTAGATTTTTAAAATCTGTTTATATGCTCAGGTACAGTAGAAGTTTTCATACAGTAAAGGCAACTTTTATCCTTAAATCCATAAGAAACCTGAAGTCACTTTAATTAATTGACTTTATAGCAAGACAATTATATAGGAATATGGCACTGCAACATAACATAAATATATAATAAATAATGTAGTAATCAATACATTCATATTTTTTAATAAAATATAGTGAAAAAAACATTACTTTTGACAGCTTTCTTCATTATCTTTGCTGTTCTTTCTGATTTTCTTCTTAACATAGCTAATAATACATTTTTAAAAATTCATTCTGCAGATATGTTCATTATAGCTAATTGATTTAGGAGACCAATACAGTGGATTTATAACAAATTACCTGGAAAAGAAAATTCTCAATCCTTGGCATCTGTTGGGCGCTGATAACCACACTTTCCACTACATTGTTCAAGCCACAGACAATTTCTTGAACAGATGGATTAAAGCTGACATCTGATTCTTTTAAGAATGGTCTCTGTTAGATGAAAAACATGAAGCATTTAAACAACTGTAGGTCTTTATTTTTACAGATTAGCAGTTGCTGTTTAACAAAGTCAGACTTTGTACAATTTTAGATGCTTTGGACAAAGGCAGATGACATTTGACTTGCTGTGGATTCAGATAGCAGACACAATCAATTCACACTGTTTCTCTCCATAGCAATCTTTAACACATCCATGACAACCAATTTTAGAATATATATTGTGTTTCACTCTGCCAGAGGTGGCAAGGAAGCAAAAAGCATTTCATTAAACAAGTCAATTTTAATTGCCATTTTTTCAGTCTCTTTGTTCATCTCTGAATATAAACTGTGTTGGCAAATTGCAATCCTTCTAACCCTAAAAAGAACTGTCTGCTTTAGCAATTTTAAAAATTCTCAGGCCTTTCATATACTTATTAATAAAAATTAATGTTTCCTTTCCAGACTTTGCAGCATATAATTGAGTCCAGATCCATTAGCCTTTAATTTAGCATAGCTGCATATGACTCGTTGATTTTGATCATTCTAAGAATTTAGAGAAGTCTCTGCCAAGTCACTCATTAAAGGTTTGTACAAAAAGTTTTCCAACAATTCAGTAGGTAAAGTACATTTTTTCCATTTCATTTGTGCCTGCACTGAAGAAACAGTCTTAAAATTATCTAAGGAATAAGGCTTTGCATAGTTTTTATACTTTTAGATTTAAAGAAGCACACTAATTGACAGGTGAAATGTGCTACTCAAAAATCTACACAGGTCCAATTAATCACAGCTAAAGTCATTAAACCAGACTTCTAACTTCAGTACATTCTGGCAAGTCTTTACTTTGAGAATAACTAAATGTCAATAGATTAAGTGGAAGCCCAGTGCACAGTGTATAAAAAGCCTTAAACAGGAAGTTCTTACAAATTAATAGAGTTCCTTAAACATTTAGGAAGCATAACGAGTCAGTTGAATTAAAGGAGCGGATGAATATTATATGAAAGTTTCCATCTTTAGATATTTAATATTTGTCCTATTATTTATAATTATTCTAATTTATATATGAAAAGAAATATGTATTTCAAACAGGAAAGTTTTATAGCTGCTACTTTCAGATTAGAAATTTGAAAACTTTTTTTACTGGATATATGTTGTATCCAATTAGATCAACTGGACTTGAAATGTAGTTCTTGAATTCAAGAACTACATTTCAAGTCCAGTTGATCTAATTGAATACAACAGATATACCATGACCTGGATGAATGAGAACCTTCACAAGCATTTTTTTACTGGACTAATCAGTTTCTGTTCCAGTCAAATTAATTAAAGCCAAAATCTTTCCCATTGATTTAAAGAACTGCCCCTTTACAGTAAAACTTGTCCCTTTGAGGACACATTTTGTTTCTTCTGTTTGTTTCTGGTAAACAGCTACAAATCTTACAGTAAGTAGTTAGAGATGGCCAAAACTCACCATTTTGCTTCCATTTCAGGAAAATCACAAAGATCCAAAAATCCAAAAAAGAAAGACTTTTTGATTATTATCGAATGTTTGAGGCTATTTTTAATAATTTTCGAAATAGCCCCGAACATTTGATAACCCTTAAAAATACAACTGGAGTCTACTTTTGTATTTTCGAGGATTATCAAATGTTCGAGGCTATTTTTGATAATCCTAGAACGTTCGATAATTATAGAAAATAGGCTCCAGATTCGGACGGATCATTCAGATTTCGGAACTGAGGGGTTCCGAGATGGACCCGGATCCCATCTCTAGTATGGGAGTTTTGCTGTACCTTAAGTGCAAAGTCCTTCCACCTGGAAATACAGCAGATATTTAGAAAATTGCTCTCCAAGCTGCTCATGTGGAAAATTCGATGTATTAGAAAAAATTGCAGAGAACTTCAATTAAGGCATCTGGCCATTGATGCTCTGTTTAATTTCTCTAGTATTTCATTTATTATATTGCCACATTATTATGCTGTTATAGCATGTATGATAAATCAGGTTTGCATGATTTGTTTGTTTTATAAACATCAAATCAATCTCTATTACAGTCATGAAAACTGTTCATTTCATGGCTCCAGAAAACAATCAATAAATCATCTACAGAAGACCGTCTATTAAATGCAAAGAAACATTGTTAACATAATACTTCAATAGCAAAAACATAATTTGTTGGATAAGACTATATACATCTATTGAGTTCATCTACAGGCAAATGCGGTGCAATTTAATTTTAATATTGGAAAAATATTTACGTAGATCACACATGTCAAACACAAGGCCTGCTGGCCGAATCCAACCCATCTGGCCATTGTTTGTGGCCCCGGTGACTGTAAAGCATCCAAGACTTACTACATTGCTATCCATTTGTGCAGTTCGAATCAGCAATGTAACAAAAGATCTGCTGCTAGATACCGTAATCAGCTGTTTCTAAACAGCTGATCGCACTCAACTTTATTAAGATACACGCAATCAGCTGGTAGATCTATAGTTATGCTGCTGCTTGGGACTGCACAGATGGGACTTGCACAAATGGATAGCAGCGTAGTAGGCCTTGGATGCAGTCACAGCTGTATTGGAGTTGGCATGCCATTACCACACCAAAAGAGAAAGGTGGGCATTTCACATTAGCACATGATAGCCTTATAGGCAGAGGATTTAGTCCAAAACAGCATGCTTCACACACTTTCCCTGTTGGGACCCAGGACTACACCTGCTAAGTATCTTAATGAAAACAATTGGGCTCCCCACTTAGCCTGTCTTTATGATTTTGGCCCCTTATGTGATTGAGTTTGACGCCCTTGACGTAGATCAATATAGATTTGTATTTCCATAGCAAAAAAAGAAAACACATGCTAAACACTTATAATCCATAAAAAAAAGACTATTTCACAATTACACCTCTTTTAAAGTTCATATAGGTTGATATGTTGAAAAAATGGAATGTTATCCATGTACATTTCATTAATGGGGATTATACTACAAATTAATATTATGCAAAAATTCTGTTCATAATAGTTGTATAATAATTTATAATCTCTGTACAATACTTTTATAGAATAAATCATAATGTGAAAAGATGTTGAGAGCTGTAAGTGCACAATAACCGGAGATCCTATTTGATACACATGTTGTTGAAAACCAAATTCACCATCATATACCGTGACACTCATTTATTGAATTTCTGCATCACAATAGAAAACAAAATGTCAATGACATCAAATAATGAACCAAACTAAGGCCAGAAAAAATAAATTAAATAATAAAGTAGAAGAACAGTTTATGCTGTGGGCATGGGCAGAGAAGGTATTTTTCTTATTCTTAGTATGATAAAGTACAGGGATGTCAAATTTGCGGCCCTCCTGATGTTTGAAAACTTTAACTTCCAGTATTCCTCGGTTATGCTTGGAGTTGTCATTTTCAAACATCTGAAGGGCCCTTAAATAGTGTATGTCTCAGTATTATATAAGGGATAATGCACCCCTTACAGTGTAATATAAGGCTATTAAGCCACAGAGGAGTTCCCTGACCATATAAAAGCACGAGGCCATAGGCCGAGTGCTTTTATACAGGTCAGGGAACTCCGAGGTGGCATAATAGGCGTATATCACACTGTAAGGGGTGAATTATTTCTTATAATACACAAGTTTTTATTTTAAATAAGTACAGTGATAATAGCTGGTGAAAAGAATTTATTTAACTTTTTTTTTCCAAAGTTTGTTTAGTTTTTCAATTGCATGTTGTAATGTTTTTTTCTTTTTATACATAACATTAAAAAACATTTTTAAAACTTTTAACTATTATTTAAAATCTTTATCTTAGATATATGCTTTGTTATATATGTTTCATTGTTCAAATGTTAATAGTAATTTAGTCAGAATAAGATGTTTGTTTTAGGTTTATTTCACTTGTTTTTTAGGCTTTATGTTTACCCGTTTGTTAATTTTGGTTTATTCCATTTTGTTCGCGCCTCTTTTTTGTTTGCATAATGCGTGTGTTGGTATTGATTTCCTCATGTGCCATAATGGACGGTAATGCGCATGCGCGCCAGGCTGTTCTGTGCCGTGTATACACGGCTGATCCGTTCCTGTCCAGCTCTTGGATTTGTGATTTTGTGAAATGTTCGATTCCGGGGTGGCTGGATAAGAGGTAGGACAATGATTTTTATTTTATATTAGGAATGGAGAGCTGCAGTGGCACTAATAATTGAACTAGTCACTCAGTGACATCACTAAGTCATTCTAAATAAGGATTCTCGCCACTGCAGCTCTCCATTGAAAATATAGAGACTTGTGTATTATATCCCTATATTGTATAGGTGGGCTAAGCAAGTAAAATGCTCTGAATGTGTTGGCAGATGACAGAGCCCCTTAGATATAGTCTGGATGTGTTCCATTCTGTAAGTAAATGTTAAAGAGTGGAAGCTTTAGATTTATTTTTTTAGGAGAATGATAATAGATTTGCTAGTCTGATAAGAATATGAAAAGGACTAGGATAACTAATGCCAACCATACATGGTTTGTCAAATCTATCTAATGTCTTTAAACAGTATTTGTGACCTGGTGGTTCTTCCTTTCCCATGCACTTGACCCATTCATTTTTCGAGTGTGATTTAATCCCCCAAAAATAAATCAGGCAGTTTTTGCAATGCTGGAAGAACATTGTAGGAAAGTCAGAAGTATAATATGTATTATATGAGCTGCTTTATTCTGCATTGAATTGCATGAAAAGGAAATTAAGGAAATTTATTGGATTAGCCCTTGTAGCTAATCAGGATAGTATTTAATCATTATTGTGGTAATAATAAAGTGGTTAACTTTTTTCAGAGAACAAGACTTCTCATATAAAGGAAGACTTACTCAGTGGAGACAAAAGGGGAGAGGGGCTGTTAACTTCTTCTCCATGCCTAAAGATACTGTGGGAAGTAAGGAAATGTCATTGGGTGCTGCTGCAGTGAAACATTTTACTGAATTTACAAAGGTGTATTTAGAAATCACTTGAAAATGGGAATAATGCTTTGTTTTAACACACAGGTGTCTAGGTTATAAACCATTGTAATGTATTTGTGCCTGAAGTGTTCTGTTTACACTGGCCACTTTCCCTGTTTTGTGATTTGATTGGTTAGTTTATAGCAAATACATAGTTAACAGTGAATGTATCTCTTTTTCAGAGATGACCTGCCCTGACTTGAATGATAATAAATTTACAATGCATTTCTTTTGGCTAACATAGTACTTGACCCACACTCCCATGTGGGAGTTCTGCTCACATTAGAAACCATCAGGGTTATTCAATAAAAGTTCTTATCATTTAAAATGGTGCTAATTTTGCCCCAACCAATCAGACGTAAGCTTACAAATGTTAAATATGATCTGATTGGTTGGGGCAAAATTAGCACCATTTTAAAAGATAAGAACTTTTATTGAATCTCCCTGCATGTCTCCAGCTAATTTAGTCCATTTTATCTTATTCTGGCTAAGGCAGCCAAGATTATCATTACATTGCAGCAGGCTACCATAAATTCACAAACATTGTTTCAAAATGGTCTATAACAGTATAATTGCACCTTATAGAAAGATTTTGTTGAACAGGATGTAGGTTTGATATTGCAAGCTACATGCATCATTACTTCCTAAGGGACATTAGTGAATATGGTATGATTACAATTAAATTGATACAAAATTGGCTAAGGACTAAGATCAAATTAGAGTAATGTGTTTATGAAATAATCATTTGAGTCATCTGGCATTCAAATTTTTTTTCACTTCCAGACTTTCCCTGTTTCAAAAGGATCCTTCAAAACCATCTGTATTTACCAATTTACAAATATATTTGATTCTGCTGCAGGTTCAGAGCCAGATTTTGATTAAAATGACAGAAGTTTGCATGACACACCATGCATTTTAAGGCTTTGTATGAAAACAGAAATGTGTTATGGCATTAGAAGCATTTTACTGTAGACAAAGAGTAAGTGTTATTATTGTAATTTCACAGAGCTTTTAGGATCTGTCAAATATTTCAAGTGTACACACAGCAATCAAAGTACACATTTTAACAAATAAATGCACATAGTATCATTTAACTGTCAGTTTAAGTATTGCTGCCAAATACCTGCAGTTTAAAATAAAATCTACAGTTGATATATTTAAAGGAAAACTATATAATAAAATTAATATTAATTTGTAGAGTCTAGGCCTTATACCCCATAGGCTTTTAGATGTTTTAATATAGTCCACTGCTTTAATCTAAGTTAACAATGATATACATAAGGTATAGTCTGCCCATGAATAGTAATCATCTTTATTAAACATTAAAGAGAAAGCTTTAACATTAAAAAAAATTTAATAATATAAAATTAGTCATTGCAAATGTATTTTGGGGTGTTTCCTTTCTTACCAAGGTACACATTTTTGTTTTAGCATATACTACTATGCCAATAGAGCAACTTTACATACAATAGAAATTGTATGTAGGTGTTTACAATTGTTACTCGTTTTTTGTAATCAATGTTTTAACTTTTTCAAAATATGGTAAAGAAAACAAACTTTTCCAAAGTTAAATCTATAGTTATATCCTTATGTAAGTCTAAGGAATGTTTTAAAATAAATCGTGTATTATGCATTAGGCAATTTAATATCAAAAATATTGTTTAAAAATGCTTTTTATTAAGAACGTACCATGAAGATTAGAATAAGATTGGGTTTGATTGGACGCCATAAGTCATCAGGAGCATGGTTTCCTTCATATTCATTTCCTTTGTAATAGGTTTCAACCATGTTGACCACATCAGTAAGAGAAGCCTCAACAATATTTCTTAGAAGATTGGACATTAATGTAGCTAGACTACAAAATAAACGATCCATCTTCCTTCTTCGTAAGCCCTGTTTATGAAATAAAAGTACACAATAGAAAATATTCTGTAGACACCTCAGTGTCCTATGTAAATAGGAACATTTTCTAAATGTAATTTTTATTTGTATATGGAAATTTGGTTATATCATATCACACATATGGAAACAGCTGTAGTCAGATAAACAATAACAGCTGTTTTTAGAAGCATGATATGAAATAATAAAGTCACGATTACACTGGCTTAAGTTTCTATAGTAAACAGATCGTTGTAAGTGGGGGTTGAGGATCCAACCAAACAGCTTCTCACAACATTAGGAAATGTATTGACACATTTCTTACAATGTCTAGGTATACAGATCACAGTTTTGTTATTAAAAATTAAGGGAAGCTTTTTCACACACACAAACACACACACACACATTTATATATTTATATACTTAGCACTGTGTTAAAACGTAGCACATAAGAACTTGGGAAAGAAAGTCTGTGTTATATTTAATTTCAATGATTTGAAGTATAAAAATCAATAGGTCCCGGCAGGGACAGCACATTTTTTCCGCCCTGCCTTTTTTTCTCTGCTGATTTTCTTAATTGTAGCAGAATGTGTGCTGGCAGGCAAAAATCCTAGTAAGAGGTCAGGGTTAGAGATGGCCGAACTTTCGAAAGTTCGGTCCATTTTCGAACTTTCGAACTATATGGAAAGTTCGAAAATGGACCCATTAAAGTCAATGGGAGTCAAATAGTTCGAAAAGTTCTAATGAAATACAAATAAAATATTAATGATAACTTAATGTAAATGGCTGTGGGACCTGGGAAATAAATGGTCTGGGGAACATGTTCGAATATCCAGGACATTCGAAAAATCAATTTTACTCTCACTGGCTCTATTTTTGAGCTCTCGCGTTCGAACAGTCGATGTTCGCGCCTAGATACCATGGACATTTTACTTGCGGATTCGATGTTCGCGTATAGGTTTTAATGGACACTTTACTTGCGGATTCAATGCTTGCGTATAGGTTTTAATGGACACTTTACTCGTGGATTCGATGCTCACATATAGGTATAATAGGCATTTTACTCGCATATTCGAACGGCCGAACATTCGATATTTATCGAAAGTCTGAAAATATTGAAAATCTGGGTCCGGGATAGTTCGAGAAGTCCGAATTCGTTCGAATTCGTTCGAATTCGAATAGTTCGGCTCAAACTCAGGTTCGAGTTCGAGTTCTAGTCCATCTCTAGTTAGGGTCAGGGATGGGACATATTATAATTTCTGCTTCTGGAGTGACAGGTCTTTCCCTGTAAATGAAGATGAATTTAAGATCTGAAAAAAAATTGATTTTAATAGATGCATTGTACCTGCTGTTGGGCATCTGGTGGATGCATGAATGGATGAGTGCACATGTAACGTTTATAACAATCATGTCCTTTACATGTTTTTTTAACAATGGGTTTGGTGTCTCTGTTTTCACCTTACTACAAAACACATTTTTTCCACTCTTATGGTATAAGCCTGAAAATCCTGAAAATATGCTGTTGACAATTAAGCTGGGTACACACAGTAACAATCTTTCAAAGATGACAGACAGAATTTTACATAATCTTATCCTAGTGACCATTTTTGATGCCGATGCAGAACGTACGTCGCATTGGAAGCAGTTGTTACAGACATACAGGGTTGGCCCTTTACTCAGTTTAAGACTGAATTGAGTTAGTTATTTTTGAAATACTAATATTTGAAAACTAATATTTATTTTTGAAAATTGATATATGTGTCTGTCAACAGAAGCCAAATAAACAGGACTTACTGCTGAAATTTACTTTTATACAGAAAAGTTTAAATACACAAAAATAACAGACAAGAAATTCTCACCTCATCATCTTGTGGCATCACAGATTCTATATTGTCCCTGTTTTTAATTACAATATCACAGCAATCTTTCATCCACATTTCAAGCAATAACTCTGAATTTTGTTTGGCATTTAGACATATATGTGTTACAAGATGATCTAGCACCAGTGGTATAGTATCATGCAGTTTATCCACGTCAATGAGTCTAAAACTTGCGTATCTAAAACAATATCAGATAAATTAATCATACTAATGTATGCTCTGTTTATTAATACATATCATAAGCATATTTTAATATAATATTAATAGATGTTGGTGAAACTAAATTATATTAAATTAACTATATTAATGAAACATGGTATATACTGTATTTACTTGCACCTTTCAATAACATTGTTCAATAACATTTTTAGCATTAATTGCGTACGTATAATTCATTCAAGTCAGAAAAGAGCCCAACCATATTTAGATATTTTGAAGGATAAACAATATAAATAATCAACAGCCCCATAAATGCAATATTTGCCTAAAGCTTAAAGTTCATAATCTCATCTTATTTTTCAGGTTCTGTAGACATCATGTGACACAAACTAACACACCTCCAAGGGACTACTGAACACCACTTCTCGAACTCAGCCTTCTACGCTGTGCCCCTAGGCTCTCAATTGATCATGCACATAATTTAAGAACTATAATGATGACCCAATATCTTCTCTGTACTGGCAGACTTGTGTGTAGAGCTGAAGGGGGAAGTAGAAGCTGATACCTACAGAACTTGTAGGCATTAAATGTATATCTTATACAGCTGTTAAAAAAAACTCCTGGGGATGCTGATGATTTCATTGTTTAATTTCATTTAAGCCTAAATAAACTTGACATAAAGAATAAAATTATTGAATAGTTAGCTTCAGGTGGATTCAAAACAGTTACGGCTACAGCTTGCCTTACTTAAAGGAAAACTATAATGTACAAATTTACTCTTGAAAAATAAAAAGTACCTGAGGTAGGGAGGTAGGATTGATTATTCCTACCTCCCAATATTATTTTGTTGAGGAACTGCAGCACTTAAAGTTTTCCACTGTGAGGTTAGCACTGTAGGCCTACATGCATTAAAGTTAGTGCTGAAGCACTCAGGAAGTCTGGCAGAAAAAACTTTATACACACTATAGTTCCCCTATAATTTTTATTTGAACATATAGTTGATCATATGATATGCTGATTATTATATATTAATAACTACATTGACCCAGTGTGAGTAGTGATAGATAAAGCCTGGGAAAAGACCAAAAAAGTAGCTAAAGAGACATCTTTATATATATGTCCTATGTATATTTTTTAGTTTTCCCACATCTATTGCAGCCCTCTAAATGTGGGTTAAAAGGAGATTAAACTATTATTGGTCATCAAACATTATACTTTCTTTGTGCAGCCCAACAATATGCACCCCCAGTCAAATGCTGTAAGGCTTTTTCAGGTCACACCAATTTAAAGCTAACAGAAGGAAAACCGAAAGGTGCACATAGGGCCACATATATAGACACGTTTGTCTAAATACCCGGCAGTACATTTAAAGACTTAATTAAATGTTAACTGAAGCCTTTGTTTAAAATTTCTTATAAACATTTGTGGGGGGAACCAATAATAGATTAATAGGAAAAAAAACTCTTTTCTAATGAATTTAGCTACTGATGATACATAAAACAAGCCTTTTTCAGTGACCTACTTGGTATAGAAGTTGAATAGGATGGCAGGCATTATTGGATGGGTGATGAACAATCTGTTTTTTAGCTTGTTGTTAGCCCTATGTACACTTTCCTTCCAAGGATATCCTCCCCTTCTGGAGCTGTGGGAAACCTAAACCATAAATGACAGTAAAAAAAATTTCAAATTCATATCCTTATATCTCATTCATACATTACAAACAGTTTTCCATTAACAAAAACATACAAGCCAAAGTTTAAATAACTCAGCTAAAAGCTCCTGAATAGAAATAAATATAAAACAAAAAAGTGAAATAACTTTACTTTCAAATCCCAGAACACAAAAAGCGTTTTAAATAAATTACAAAGAGACACTGTAAATCTGTCCCTTGAGAACAAACCTAATCCACCTGAACACTAATTAAACTTAGATTCCATCTCAGAAGATAAAAGTGATACAGAACACTGAATAACTTGTTATACCAATGACTGAGGCTTCATTTAAATAATGAAGTGCAATGTATGAAGAAGAACAACCTTCTTTTCTACTATCACGTTTCTCTGTGACTATCCCTCTTCTGTCTTTGAACTGTAATTATTCTGAATCCTATCTATTTCTTTCCTGCATATTTGCATCATAGTAACTAGGTGGCCCAGCGCAGTGCTGTTCTTATGTAGCTGCCATCTGCCTTTTACTGGTAGACATTTCAGATCCATATCAGTTGCATGTGTAAAGGGATCCCATTAACAGTCTGACTGGTGTTAGAAATCGCATCTTGTAAGATAATGTGCAGAGATGTGATTTACAGACAATAGAAAACCGTTTCCTTCTAATAAAATTTTGAAAAAGCTCTTAAGGTGGGACTCTAAACCCTAAATGCTTTTATAACTCCATTATTTGTAAAGTACAATGAAGAATATATGATATTCTCCCAAGAGATCATTATTTTCTACAGTCTTATGATTATGAACTACTACCTTTTAAATTTAATCTAGAAACTCCGCTAACACAGGGTAATAAGTCAGTCTTTAGTCATTTAAAAGAAAATAAGAATTCTTCATTAGCTTTACATTGAAAGAGGTTAATCTCAGATAGAGCTTGTGTTTTATTTAGCAATTAACAATTCCCAAAGTAATGACATTATTGAATATGAAAACAACCTATGACTTTTGTTGATTGCTGCAGCCAATACACAGGACCTGTTCCTCAGATCCCACTGACCGCAAACATAGCATAAATATTGCATTTCTTCCTAATGAAAATGTTATAATAAAGGCAATAAGGTGTCATATACTGCATGTAATATCATTTTCAATTCTAAAATAGCACCGCTTTATTGCTTTACAAGGCAGAAAGACTAACCTTAGAAGAAATTTCAATGCTGAGCCTTTCTTGTTCCTCTTGATCCAATAAAATATAATCTAATATTGATTTCTTAATGGCGTTAATATAACCTTCCTCTGCTTCCTTTAGTTAAAAAAATATCAATATCAGGAAAAAATATCAGCATTTTTAATAAACAATTTTGTATATAAAATATAGTGTCATCTTGTGAGCGTGAGCACAAACTGAGGATGTTCAAGGAGATTGTAAGCTCTACGGGGCAGGGACCTCTTCCTTCATGTTACATGTTTCAAGCATGATGCACATACTAATTTTATATCTATAGAAAAACAAGTTGGCTGACTGCACTCTCCACACCAGGGTGCTTAATCCAAAGGTTTTAACAAATTAATACATTTGTGTAGGAGCACTCTGGATTTAAAAAGAAAACAAGTTTATTTAAACAATATACTGGATGACATCAATGTAGCAGGTCTATTGATATGTTAATTATGTTAATTACCTTACCTTTAAATCCCCTTTAAAGGAAATGAGGTTACTGTAATCCTTATGAGGGTCTCGAGTGGACTGAAACGCATTGATGTCATCCAGTATATTGTTTAAATATAAATGTTTTTTGGTTTTAAATTCAGTTGAGTGCTCCTACACACCTTTTTACATTTTTTATTTATATATCTATGTATTTATTGGTCCCCTTGTACAGCTTTTAGCATTCTATATTGTACAGCGCTGTGTCCCCAAGTGGCACTATATAAATAAACATGTACATACAAGAAGAAGTGGTAAGTTTGGATATTTTTAGGACAATAAAATAAATAGCCAGCTACAGTATGATTTAACTATATGATGCTTTGTTTATAAGAATATAATTAGCAGGACTACCATTGGCTATTTGACATTTCTAGCATTAAGGGGGGGAGGAGAGGAAACTCATTTTCAACTTCATAAATTGTTTCGGACCAATGAAAGTTAAATAAAAATGGTTTAAAGAAATGAGTCATTAACCACCTTTCGGCATAGTTTAACATGAATGTAGTAGCTATTGTTTTGTGAAACCTACCATTTTATGAGGTGTGTGTTTATAAAAGAGGGGATATTTGCTTCAAAAGTATGTCTGTATCCTAAATAATTTAGATATTTAGAATTATATTTGTAAACCCCCAGATAACGAATTCAATGGCAGGATATATATATGGAATTATGAAAAGAATAGAAGTATAAAATTGACCAGAATATATTTGTGAAGGTTCTCAATCATCCAGGTCATGGTAAATCTGTGGTATAGTTTAGTAAGTAAGATCAACTGAACCTGATGAAGATATAATTGGAGGGACTAGTAGAGGAATGGTGCTATTCAGTTACTATTGCAATCCAGAATTACTAAGCAAGCTGAGAGCTAAGATTGGAGGCTTGTGGCTGGTTCGGTGTAACCACTTTTAGGACTTGTGATCCCGTTGGACATCCGTCCCTCAAGCTCACCACTTGGTACTTTGCTGATAGGACGCACATAGTCGGAAACAGAACCGGAGTAATATTTGAGTCCAGCAAACAGTGTAATTTTAATGTTTACTCTATTTGGGAAGTTCATGTTTGGCCAAACAGTATATTCAGGTCTGTTGATATGAGGAGATATGTTCCTAATATATTTACTATTGTATTAATATGTGTTTAATAAAGGGATAGTGAGGATTTGTTTTAGAATTGTCTGTATTCATCTCATGTTTACTTAGAACTACATGACATGTGCTATATATCCTATTCATTTCATGTTCATCTCATATATACTGTATATAGATTTTTTTACTGAATGTATAGAATACAATTATTTTTTTCGTACCATTGTTACCAGAGAATGATGAATGAGTAGAGAAGTAATGCCCTATCTCTGAATGACTGGTTGATTACATTTGAGCACAAATGTCTATACAGAGATATATTATCCTGTCTTTTAGACTTTTTTCTTTCAGTCCATTACTTTTATGGTATTTAATTAGATCAACTGGATCTGAAGTTTAATTAATGTTTTGAACTTTAGTTTTTGGAACTTAACTTCAAGTCCAGTTGATCTAACTGAATACCACAGCTAAGTTGACCAGAAGCAAAAGAAATGGTATCAGATACACATGAAAAACTCCAAGTACGGTAGTTAAACAGACCTTGCATCTAAAGTTAACATTGTATGCAAATCCACCAATTAAAATATTTAGGAGCATGTTGTTTTAACAGCAATGCACTCTTGGCAATGTCCTTACCAAATTGCCATGCTGAAATACCATGATATATTTACAGCAATATGCCATCACTACTAGAATGTGACATATACCAATATACTGAAAAATGTGGCAAGTAATGGCTGTTTAATTAAAAGAGCAATTCCAACAAACTGCATAGAGTAAACAGTAAGACTGGATGAATGGGCAGATAAACAGACAGAGCAAGATAGCGAGATAGATGGATAAACTCGAGATAGCACATAAACTCAACACATCTAGCTTTTTCTTTACTAGCTTTTGTGAAGCAATGTTAAAATGAAATTTGCAATATATGCAGTTCTTTTAAGAACAATTACAGGATTTATTATGCACACATTCCAAACCCACATGGATTTCTCTCTAAACACATTCATCAAACTTTATCCCAGGTGACACTCAAGCAATTCCATTTTTTAAGCAATTACCTTTATATTCAAGACCTGCAGTGTAACTTATCTATATAATGGCGTTTCTGATACATGTAAAAAAAAACATGGCATAGACTGTCAAACCAACATTTAAATGATTAATTCTCTGCTGTTCTTGGCCAATATTAATATAATAACCACAATAAAGGTTTCTAGTTCTTGACACAATCCATACATACCTTTGTCAAATCCTGAAGGGATTTGCTGTACATTTTTCTAAGTTCAGCAGGTACATAGGAATAGATTCCCTGAAGACATTCTGAGCTAAGTGGAGTCACCATACAGGGGTCGATGGATTCTTCTATAAGCTTGTAATATCTGTAGAATGAAAATGCAGTGTGAAAACAGACTCTTGTCAAATGTTATGAAAATGGGGGTTTGCTTTATTTAAACCTGACACACGAGTTAAAAAACTGACAGTCTGTACATTGCTGTCACAACCTTAAGTTAAGATATGTCAGAAATGAGCCTTTAATAACAGTTATTTTGACTAATACAGTTAAGCCAATGATAACACACAGACAAGCTATTCCCTTGATTAATGTTTTTGATAGTAAGTGATGCTTCCATTTGAGCCATTCTAAATTAAGCTAATTATTTTTTCACCATACTGTCAATTAGGTTCAATCTGGGAATATCAACAAGTTTAACTTAACAGAATTTGCATAATAAAATCATTAAAATCCTTTTTAGAGGACATATGCTAATACCAAATGTGTAAAGGAATTGGAAATTCTAACACATCCAGGTATAAAAAAATAAAAAATCCTTAGCACAATAATGTATCTTAATTAGAGGGTTACGGGGGAAAGAAGTAAGTTATATACCAGTGTGTGTGAGTGTGCATATTTGTGTAAATGAGAGAGATGTGTATAAGTGAATGCATGTGTGAATGTGAGAGAGTGAAATATGATATATCCAGAAATATATAAATATTATGGTAACTAAACTACAAGCTATGGTAAATTTGTGCAAAAAGTATCCCATTAAAACAAAACAAGATCTGTATTTAAAGTTCCATTTATATCCTTATAAATAGTAATGGCCCCGAACTAAAATCCGAACCCGAGTTCAGGTTGAACTTAATGAGTTCGTACAAACTGAACTATCCGAACTAGTTTGTGTTCTTCGAACCTCGCAGATATATTTTTGATAATTATCGAATTCTCAAATCGGTAACCCTCAAATGTAGCGTTCTGTAACCCTTTAATGTAGTCTTCAATTTTAGTAACCCTCGAATGTAGCATTCGGTAACCTTCAGCTGTACCATTCTTTACCTTGAATTGGCCATAACCCTCAAATGTAGGTGTAAGTGTTTAAAGTATAAGTACACTGTAAATGCAGGTTAAGTTTAATTGTAAGCTGCAGCTTTGAAAAATCTTTTCTCCCCCTTTTTCCCCCCTAGATTCCTCCTGAGCCTACCTGTGCTGCTGTATAGTTGCTGACATCTTGGATGTGCAGTGAAGACTGTTGAGCTCCTCCCCTCTGAGACTTGCTGGCTTCCCCTTCTTCTGTAGCCTCCAAAAGCCGTGGCATCATGCCACGCGGCACAATGACGTCATGCGCACACGCCTCCGTGCATGTGCGGACGTCATGTTGCATGCATGTAGCTTTTGGAGGCTACAGAAGAAGGGAAAGCCAGCAAGTTTCATAGGGGAGGAGCTCAACAGTCTTCACTGCACATCCAAGATGTCAGCAACTTTACAGCAGCACAGGTAGGCTCAGGAGGGACCTAAAAGCTGCAGCTTACAATAAAACTTAACTTGCTTTTACAGTGTACTTATTCTTTAAACACATTATGGTGATTTTTCCAGGTGCCACAGCCATTTAAAGTAAGTTACTATTGTTATTGTATCTGTATTTTATCCAAACTTTTTGAACTATTATTCCCCATTGACTTAAATGGGTTCATTTTCAAATTACCAAACTTTTACTGAAGTTCGGAGTTCGAAAACGAACCAAACTTCAAGAAGTTCGGCCATCTCTACTTATAAATGGTGCTCATATCTTTATATGTCAGTTAATATGTCAGTATTCTAGATTGCTCCGATCCCCCCCACACCCCAAAAAATGAAGGGTATTTGCCTTATACTTCAAAGTAACATAATCTAAATTGGTAGTGCCAGCACTCAAGGGGAACTAAATCCAAACAATGAATATAAAGTAACAGCCCAGTATCCAGGAATGCAGTCAAAAACTTCCCAAAAGTAAATATATTTTTTAAAAAAATGAAATGGTCATATTGTACTTCACAGCTGAGACTTGCATAGTAAAAAAATATTTCAGGGCTGGTTAAAAGTGGTGTGCGCAAAGCACACCTACTAAATTGCCTTGTTTGCCCCTATAGTAAAACCATCCCAATGTTTGAAAAAGGACAGCACTTTTGGTGACATCACTTCTGACAAAGGCAACAGCAGGAGAAGGTAAGTATCTTAAAAATTTGAACTTCTAGAAACTAGAATCACACCATTAGTTTGAATCCT
This sequence comes from Hymenochirus boettgeri, assembly GCA_019447015.1. Lineage (NCBI taxonomy): Eukaryota > Metazoa > Chordata > Amphibia > Anura > Pipidae > Hymenochirus > Hymenochirus boettgeri. Next base: position 95,331,980 of record CM033471.1, on the reverse strand, counting down.
CCAAAAAAATCAATGGGAGTTTTCATATTTTTTCGATATTGAGTGGTCGATCAAGGAAGATTTCAAGATTCAATTGATTCTTCCATTGTAAATCAATCTGAAAGAATCGATTGGTTGTACTAATATCTATTGACCAGCATATGGCTTGCTTTAGGCAAGAATCCTGGATACTGGATTGCTGCCTCCTTTAATTTGCCCTTTAGAGATGATTGAAATTTGGTCACACACAATGCATGCGTAGAAACGATTTCTAATAAAGGCTTAGTTGCACTGTGCATTTTTGCTTTAGCCTACATTAGCTGTTCTTATCAGGTATGTAAGAAATAAATGGCAAGCCAATGAGTCCAGGGAATGGTTTAACTGTTTAAGTTACTCTCGTAAAAAAAAATATTTTGGGCCATAGCTTTCCAAAAGTTGGACCTTTAGTTTTGTGGCACAGAGAGTCAAGTCAGGAAAACTCTACTGTAAACTTTCTCCAACTTTATTTCTATATAGTTTGAAAGGATATGTTGTTTATTCCTATTTTATTTTGTTACTGTTCTGTCATTAATTTGTTGTTGCATTGTTTGTACTGATTGATCCATACATCGTCCAACAGAGAAGATTATGTATTCACCCTGTCTACTTTCTTTACTTCCTGTCTCCTGTACTTTCTGTATTTTACCAATTAATTTTCTCTGGATTCTGGGCAGAACTTGATTTCACATAAATAATTTAGAAAACATATATGTATGCTGTACTCTTTGATGGCTACATTTTAACACAAAAGAGAATTATATTAAACAAAATTGAAATCAATGTAATTTCCTATGTTATTAATAAATATGTTGCTGTAGGCACAGGGGTAAAGATAATAGTTAAAAGTCAAGGAAACAATCAGGGTTATTCAATAAAAGTTCTTATCGTTTAAAATGGTGCTAAATTTGTCCCAGCCAATCAAAACTTATTTAAAATTTGAAAGCTAAAATCTGATTGGTTGGGGCAAAATTAGCACCATTTTAAACGATAAGAACTTTTATTGAATAACCCTGAATGAATTTAAAGAGCAGCTTAATAGAAAAAAAAACTAAAATGCCTTTCAAACTTCTTCAGCAAATGGTGTTATACAGGATAACCTGTACTTTTATACATAAGAGCAATGCATTACATGGCTGTCTGAAGGCTGCATATTTCAGCATCATCAGGCAGATGACAGGAGATACAGGGAATGTTCACAGCAGCGGAAGAGAATCAAGATTTAAATCCCTATCCACTTTTCATTATATCAAATTTTTACAACTACTGCAAAATTCTTCCTTAAAGTTCTCTTTAATCTAAACTAGTCTGTATATTCTAATTCAACTAAAATATGAAAATGAATGCACTTCTCAATAACCAAACCAGCAACCTGAAATGGCTATAGACTAGTTACAGTATAATGTTTTTATACTGAAGCTGAATTAAGCTGCATTAATTTTTTGGATTATAATATTCTCTATATTCTATGTATTTAAAATGAAATGGTTATACATGTAACTTATGTATGAGGTCTCAGTTTGAGCTTATTTGCACAGAATATTTGTTCCTACGGTATTATCATTCATTCATTTGGATGGCCTATCAATCATCTGAAAAGATTAAAAAAAACTCAATAAAGCTTAATTGAATAATTAAAAAGCCTTAGACATTATTTATGTAACATATCTCTAGAGAGGTAATCAACATGAAATTTTCTATTCAGATATACAAACTGCACACATGATAATCTATATAATCATGAATTACTTTTTAAAGCTAAAAGTAAAATCTCAGCCACCCACGGTTTATAAACATGGTATATATATTCACTGTAAAAACTTACTGTACAAATCCCCTATCATTTAAATAGTATTATATAATATATTAGTAAATTTCAGAAGAACACAATGTTTTTTACGTTGCAAGGATTGTGGTTATATGAACATTAAGGATAAATGAGATACTTCCCAACCCATTTGGGACAGATATGGCAAGCCCTGAAAGCAATCAATGTCATTGATTGTGTTAAGTGCAATTTATTGTTCTCTTATAAATACAGTAGTAGCAATAAAGGCTTGTAGCATCTACAGCAATATTTAAAAAGCCCACTGGCTACATTTATCGATCTTGCCCTATTACATTGATTTTATCTACAGATGCGAGTAAGTAGGCAGTTTATATGCAATGAATAATAGGTACTGTTCCCTTGCTACATGCTGTGCACCATCAGCAAAACAGACTAAGCGAATCTTTTAAGTATAAAAGTGTTGAAAGTCTAAATGAGAAATAGTCAAGATATGCAAATAAAGATCTTGAAAAGGTCAGACAGCAGAGAACAAATTTATACATTCTTTCTACTGATTAGGCCTTAATGTTATTCAAATTCTAGTTGGCTGTTTTAAAACTTTAATCTAAATCAGCTTTTTTGTGACACTTCATTCAAATGTTTATGATTCATCTAGTTGAAACGCTCAATTCATGATTTATCAGGATCTATGTAGGTATAGCCTTTTAAGGACCCAAAATGTGATAAAGAGGGGTCAGATAGGATCTAGCCATGTATACTGGATTTACTGCAGTATTTAGTAAAAATATTGTCAGGCACATTTCCGTAGACCCACTATCGCTACCTGCATTAAGCATCTCACGGCAAATCCACTTATGTTTGCAACTTTTGCAAAAAAGTCTTGTAAATGGAATTTTGAATAGGGTACCTCCCTAAACTAGTGCAGCTGCTGTAAACCCTCTATTAAAGTTGTGCTAACCTGCAGCTGCAGATCCTTATATTAAATAGGTTAGCACAACTTTAAAAATGGTTTGCAGTGGCTGTACTTGTTTCCAGATAACATTTAAGATAACTTTGACCAGCACCTCTGGGTAAATGAGCCATATAAGTTTCCCAAGTGATGAGAAAAGCTTTTCAGAATGCAGATTTCAGTTTTTATTAGGGAGTCTGTCACGTGAGGTTCTGCTTGTATAGACTCAGAAGGTCTTGCATAGCTCATAGAGATGGAACAGCAAAGTATACAAATTGTCTTCTCCAATAATAAATAAAAGGTCTACAAGACAATATAATATTGATATGCATTTAACTTACATACATATTTAAAAAATGCAAAAACGACACTTGTGACAGTTTTGTGCCGTCATTTAGTGGTTAGTGGCAAATTGCGCCAAATTTCTAACTGTGCCAAAACACAGATTTTTCAAAAATTTGCACTGACATAGTTTTTTCTCAAAACCTTATTCAATATCAATCACAAAGCCTTTGGTGAATGTGTTTTTTCTGGCCAAACTCCATGAACAGCCCCAGATATTTATATGCACTATTCTATCATAATTGCTTTCATACCTTGGTTCTCATGATTTAGGTATACTTTCCTGAATACTTTTTGATACTGCAACATGGTGTTTGTGGCATTAAGAAGGAATTCTAAACATCTTTTTAGAGTCTGTAAGAAGTTATTTAGTCTGACCTGGGCCAACCTTGGTCTGATATTCCATTCAAATGAACCAATTAGTTGTCTGTCAGATGGGAATTTAAGACCACAGAAATTGGCAAAAACTATTAACATGTCTAAACAAAATTTTTTGACAAATTTTGAAGAAGTTACAACACAGTTTATTCTCTACCAGTAAAAAGGAAATATATAGGTCTCCTTAGGACTCCTACACACATTAGATAAACATTGTTAGATGCTTAGTCCACCACTCATTATTTACAGATAGGCTGTTCTGTTCTATAAAGAGGGGAAGGCGAGAGAGTGGGAAACTAGCCAGACAGCTCATTTAATAATGCTGGTGGGAACCTCTAAACCATACCATAAAAAAGCACCAGGGGAAACTAACTAAAAAAAACTTACCAATCATAGCTTGTAGTACAATGCATTATTTTACATGGTTTAAAAACAATTCAAACTTCCACTGTTTTTAGAATGTGTGACTGGCTGTATGATCTTACTTCATGCATATATTGCATTTATTTATCAATATTGATCTGCCTTTATTTTTACAATTAGCATTAGCGCTTATCATGTAACAAGACAAAAATGTCTCAATGGTTTATTTTCTCAGTTCAAACCACACAAAGGTTACACAAATTCTTGTGACACAAAAGTCATATTTTCTTAAAAGAATATTGCCTTAAACAAAGGTTTGCAACAAAACCAAAACATATATTTAGTGACAAATTCGAAAACAATTTATTGTAAAATTAACACCTTAACCTCTATTATATTGTAAATATTTACCACTGGGAATGGCTATATTTATTTTATTCTGTTAGTCTGTATAGACTTTTTAAAAATAGGCTTAAAGGGCATCTATAGTGAAAAAAAGACATTGGCCCATTGCAAAGTTAAATTCATGTACTCTGTGCTGCCTTTATCCTACCTCTGTAAGTGACTTTGTTTTTCTATGGTGTCAGATCTCTCTGTCAGCACTCCCCCCTTCCCCCTCCCCTCTGTTACCTCCTCCATGTCTCAACTCTGGCTAACCGACAAGCTTATCATGTGCAGTAGGAGTTAAAAATTCAAAATCCTGAAAAACACACCCACGCACAGTGGCCAATAGAAAGCAAGCTGTCCTGGAGACACGGATCTCTCCGTGTCCTGATCTCTCTCTTTGTGACACATCATCAATCAGTGAAGTCTATCAAGAAGGGGGGTCAAGTGCAGCCTTATCTATACCATCAAACCTACCTCTCTCCCCCTACTAATGCTCAGATCTCTATGTTTGTAACAGAGCAGGCAGGGGAGGGACTTGATCAGGGAAGAGGATCATGTCATAGGGATTTGATTGACAGTACAAGTAGGAGTAGAGGAATGCAATCACGTCTTCTTCTAACTTGTGTATCTCAGGAGAGGGAAACTGAACAAAGTGAAAACACTCTGGGGGTTGGGGGGAATTATAGAACACATTGAAAGAAAGAAAAAAAGTTCATTTTCAGAGACGGGCTGTACTTTCTTTCTAAAACCTCTGTGTCACAAAACAGAAATTTTACCACAAAATGTATCAAGATTTTGCAAACTTGCCAGCAGAAGAAAACCCAGTATGTTTGGCCATCTCTACTGGTCACTAAAAGGTCAAGGAGAACGTTACAAACCTATCCATTTCAGAGTTGTACATTAGCAATTAAATGGAATTATTACATACATGTTTTGGGGTTTCTTTTGCTCCTTTTTGTCCCTTTAAAATAGCATCTGAAAACAGTCCACCTTCCAAACTAATAACTCTAATGTCAAGTACCCATTTACTAAAGTAAAAATATTGTTTTTCAGAATTCTACAAACTCTTGAAACAGGCTGTAGTGGGAAGTATGCACAGACTGTTACTATTTATATTTTTTATGGCCTCTTATGGTTGTTGTGATGTGACTTAACCACGGGTAATTAGCCTAGATAAGCAGATAAAAGCAACTTTAAGTTTCTAGTAACTAATGTAAATAATGTCTTGGCTACTGCCTTATGCTATATTTGCATATTGGCACATTGTTAGATCACAGTTTCTGTGTTGCAGTACCTATAATACAAAACTTTTATCCCATAACATTCACAAATGTAGCATATTTAAGAACAAAGAACTGAAAATATTAGTTTCCTCTTTCACATTCCTTACTAGAAACAAGAGTGCTTTCCAGACGTTGAAAAGTATTTTCTTAACATGATTCTCTTGTGACCAGCCTAGGAGGTTCAACAGAGCAGGCATACACGTGACTGGCTTTTACAAACACATTGGGGACTGTACATGGAAATTCACATATCTTGCATTTTTAAATTTGTTCCTCACTTGCTTAGATTTTGACATTTTCTAGGGACTAATGACTTACATTGTATCTGTATGCTTAGTATTAATATATTATATTGCACAAGAACATTATTTATGTATTGTACTCTGGTGATCTATTTTGACCCTTTCTCCTGCCTGTATTTTAATGCACCGCACATCAAGTAGCATTATATAAATAAAGAATGTACACACTGAACTAAAAATGTACCATATCTGTGAAGCACACCATATGCCTCTAATTTTAATTCCTTACTTGCAACTAAGAAAGGGAGATCAGCAGCTCTTTCAGCCCCAGACTATTTCAATGCATTTCTACTGACAGTAACAGGAAAGTGCTGAACTGAAGGATACACATGGGAACTGGTAGAGTTCATTTATAACACCATAGATCTCCCTCAAATGTCAAAGCCTGGAATGTATGTCCCCTTGAGCCTAATATCTGATCACAAACCGTATCTTAAATGGACAGATATCCCAATGTATATCATAACAAACCAAGGATGTGAAAATAGATTGGCCTTTTTCATGTTTCCACCAAAGCACTGTAAATCTTATGCTAGAAACTTATGAAATGAATGATGCTGAGTATTTTACAGATCTCTATATTTTTTTCTCCCCTAAAATATCTTTAATGCCATCAATGCCACAAATTCAGAATTGAAGCTCCATATTAATAATCCAGTATTTGTTGTTTGATGTATATATTAACTGGAAAATCATGTTTCTACTTTTACTTCTATTTTTACAGTAAAAATACTTTTTTTAATGAATAGCCCAACATAGTATATTTGGAAAGTAAGTATCATTATATTAAAAAATGGTTATAAGATGCTGCCCAAAGGAGTGCTCATAATCAGCCTGGGCATGCAGTCCGAATCTGAAATGCCAAGGATGACATGGTGCTCTGTGTACAATTAGGTTCTTTCAGCCAGTGGTGAATATGGCTATAAGTTTAGTAAATTCTATAGTGTTTCTTAAATACAACTAAAAAATACAAATATATGTAGACATAAAACTAATGTTTCATATTTTATAAATGAAAGGGACCTAAAGCTGAAACTAATCATCCACAACAAAAATGAGTCCATCTGAGAAAGAGAAGTGACCAGTGATTACCAAATAGCCAGTTCAACTTCTAGTCCAGCTACCTCAACAGAGGTAATCCCATACAGTTCCTTTTTATCAGAAAATATTCTCATTTTTGAAAAATCAATTGATTTCATTCCCTTTGCTATGCCCTGCTATTGTTGGTACTGAACTGCCATTCTTTATCTCAGAATGCATACTTTCAAAGTGTGTTCCAAACAGTAATTCTTGCCTTATTTCCTGTTGAGTCAAACATAATAAACAATATTGAGTGTCCTCAAAACAGACAGGTCAGTACTTCAGAGGCGTATATTTATGTGCATACAAAATTCTGGATGGGCCAATTAAGAATTTAGAAAATGAGGAAATACCCTTTGTAAACATAATTTTTGCTTTAATAATGTTTGCCTTATGCTATTTTATTTGCATATTTAGGAAAAATCAGCCCCTTTGAGTTTGTCAATCCAAAAAATTGTGCATGTTAATTATATTGATATTTGGAATCCTTCTGCCTGGCCCAGTTTAGGAGCATCCAGACTCTTAATGACTCCAGACTCCAAATCTTCCAAACTACTGAGCACTGAGCCTGGTGCACAACAAATAGGATGACTCTAGCACTTATATATAATTGTGTTGTGGTAGGGATCCAATTATTATTCACCTAAACTTCAAAACGAAACTAAATCCTATAACCATAACACAATTAGAGCAGGTAAACAATATACTATTGGTAAATGATAAACTTTTGTACTGAAAGTCTCCTTCTCCTTTTATTTATCTTTTATTTCTTAAAGGGTATGTCCACCCCCAAAACAAAATTTTGTATATGGCCTAATTGCCCCCAAAACCTCAACCTCGCATGGTCTAAATTTTAAAAGTTTAGACCTTGTAAGGTCAAGGTTCTGGGATGGAGTGGATATAACCTTTAAGTGTTTTACTTTGGGGTTGTCTCTATTTTTATCAGGGGAACAACCAGACCAACATTTTCACTAGTTCTAGGATTACTGTAGTCCATAAAGGTTGCAAATCCATAAAATAATTTAAACATTGCCATTTTTTGCCATGTATGGATTTTTTGTGTGCAAGTAAGATCTTGTAAAACAAACTATATAAATGTGTTCTCAATTACCTTATATATGTTATTATAGCAAACTAAAATATATCATATCTTTTTATAGCAGTAGTTGTGTAATATCCAGCTAACTTCTATGCTGAACAGTTTTCTTTTTAAACACACAATCTGCATATCCGCTAATAGGAAACTAGTTAATTTAACAATTTCCTGAGCAATGACAATGTAAATAATTTATAATTGTGGATATACTGCTGAAATCTAGACTTAACATTGTTTTATGTAAATTTTAACTTGGCCTTCTAGAATGAAACCACAGTAAGATTTTTTTTCTTGCCATTGTGAATTAATGCGGATAGTTTGTCACTTGTCACACCACCCCCAGGTTTTTTATTCTTGTTTTTAGCCACCAGCCATTTTTTTTAATTATTAACAATGGTAACATAGTTCTTGTTTCTACTGTAGAGAAAAAACATTGCCTGAAACAGTATATAATGCAACATCCATAATTTAAGACCTAATCCTAAATATTTAGATTAGTGGGTTCCCATTCAAAATAAAACTTTAGGAAGCTAGGGAAAGTTTAATAAAGGACAAGAAACTTAAAAAAGAATGGACTTCTTAGTCACAGGGACAGACTATTCAGTAAGGGTCTCTATTAAATTGAGGAAAAAATAGTAATATAATCAATTTATTAATTTATGACATTAAGGCATAACGGTTTTGTAACTATTTTCTTTGCTGTTAAATAAAATAAAATTGTACTTTCATAATAAACACACCTAGCTCATTAAATTGTTAAATACAGAGAAAAGACCTTTTAAATATATTTTTAGGGGTAAATGTAGTACTGATGCTCCCATGATGTTGTAACTGCTGCAAAGTGTTATATCACTCCCCTAGTGTTTTAATAAACTTCCATACATAGTAGTAAACTGGGGGCTGAATTCTAAACCCAGAAACAAGATATGACCTCATATGCAGATTTAAAAGCACTCATAACTACTATATATGAACATTTTGTCTAATATGTAAAATTAGCGCAACAATATATTACTTCTGTTATTTCTTTCATAAATAACAGATTTAAGATCATGTTCACCTCCCGCACAAACCCACTTTTTTTGCAATACTTTTACTATAGTTCTTCTAAGTCCAGATATTTTGCCTTAATCTCCTCCTTTCCTTTGCTGCCTCTTCGTTTTCATCTAGTGCAGCTGTCGTAAGTCATTGGCTGTGATGTCAGCATCATAGCCTCAACAAACAGCTGCAACACAAAAGTGCTACAGAGACCAGTGAGGGAACATAAGAGTTCAAGGTAAAATATCTGGACTCAGGAGCTCTGTGGAGAAAGGTAAATACTAAGAAAACTAAGTTTTGGGGTGAATACAAAAGGATTCCATTGATTGCAATCCTTTTTTTTTTTTTAAATACATACTATATGTATATCATTTGCTGCCATTTTTGAAAAACCATGTCAAAAATATAGAAAAATTGAGCAATGTAGACGACTGTTTCAGACTTGTGCTGCCATACTTTCTATAATTTTTTTCATTTGGAGAACAGCCCAAGCTCAGATTCATTTCACTTTCCATGGTTCACAACACAAGAATGGGGCATTTGGATTAGCAAGTTGATGGACCAAAGAGTAAGGGAAAATGACCCCCGTTCAAAGGGTTTTAGCATAAACAGTATGTAATAGCTGAAATCATACCTATACATTTAAACAGCTAAAATTCTAAATAGAAAACAAAAATGTTTTCTATTTAATTCGATTGAAAACTGTCAGTTCCCCTGAGCAAAATCAATAAACATCCTATTAAAAGATCATATGCTGGGAAATTAAAAACTTAAAGAAATATATTTCCGGATCTTTACCATAATATTGAATACAAATGTCTACAAGTCCTGCAGTCCATTTCTCTTTTAAAAGCATCATTTTGGTCAAGTGGCAATCTGCATTCTAATCTGAAAGATGTGCTGGATGTTATACTATACTATACCCTCTGTATGTATTAACAACTTTCTAGACTTAATAAGTTTTCAAGACTAGTTGCATATGAAGAATAGAAATAATAATTAATCTAAATGAAACACAGGTTTTCTTAGATTATATATCCCAGATTGGTTACAAAAGTAAAGGGAGAATGGTAAAGTAAGGAGCAGCTACACATATTGCATCACTTTAATGGTGAGGCACTGCCACTAAATTGCTTTATTTGTGCAGTATGTAACCAATGGGGTCTAACACACAGGTCCAAAAATTAAGAAAACAAGTAATGCATCATATCAAATATATAAATATATGAAAGTTAGTATAACTTACTTTAAGTGGTATTGTCACCATGAATAAAACATAACACACATAATGAATGATGTTCTGCAGTTTTTTTATGGGGAAAAGTAGCACATAACAATTGTCCTATATTAGTATTATTCAGCAATAGGAGTTCTCACTTTTCTCTTTATCATATAGTGGAATCTGAATATAACAGGCTGTTCACTGTACACCCTACAAACCAGCCAGGCAGATTGAAGTGAAAATGAAAAGCATATTTACTAAGCTATTAGCCTACTAATTATGCCAAACAGAGGGCTTTATAATAAACAGTTTGTTAGTAGAGATGGGATCCGAGTAGGACCCAGATACCTCTCAGTTCCAAAATCCAAATGTTCCATCCAAAACCGAGTAGATCGTTCAGATTTCGTGACTTTGGAACGCATTTTTGATGATTATTGAACGTTCGAAGCCATTTTCGATAATCCTCAAAAACAGCCTGGAACGTTCAATAATCTATGAAATTACGCTCCCAAGTCCTGTAAGTATGTTCCGTTTTTGGATTTTAGGCTCTTTGGGATTTTCCCGAGATCCGTAAATCTGCAAACGGAACAAAACTTACCAGTTTTGCCCATTTCTATTTGTTTGTGAGGACTGATATATACTTGTTTTTCTTCTAGCAATTCTTTGGGGCTTAGATCCTTGTAAAGCCCTACTAAATAAAACATGATAATTAAAGGGCAGAAATTAGGATTATGCTTTTCTACTTCCTGTTGCATAATTTTCAAGCTCTCCAACTTTTTTAAAATAAGTTTTTACATGCTCAAAGGTGGCAGTCAGAGGAATAGCATTCAGTAATTGGCTGTGATGTCATCTCTTAAATCCTTGACTGCAGCATTTCAGGATCGACTTACATCTCTCTTTCTAACTATTGCAGTATGGGGGTGATTTACCTTTTACAATTTTTATTTGAAGGGTGAACATGCCCTTTTAATGAAATATTAAATATCTAAATCAGAAACTCTAAAATAAAGCAAATTTAGAGGTAGTGGCTTTATTCGCTAAAGTTACATGAATCAGTACAAGAGTCATATTATTATTAAGAGGTCAAAATTTTGCACATGCTATTAATCTGCAACCAATCAAAAGTTAACTTTTTACTTAGTTACTGCAGTTAGAGTACATCTTATTGGTTGCTGCAGATTAAGTTGTACTTTTTATTGCACCAAAGAGTATGTTATTTAAGACCATGTCCACCCATCCCAAATTACAACTAACAGCAGGACCCCTCAAACCTCAAGACTGCAATTCATTTTTTTTCCTGAAGAAAGATATTTCTCCCTGTAATGTTTTTCCTGGTCCTCCATGGTAGTATGTGGCAATGACATCACTCCCAATGACTTACAGCTGCTTCCCATGCCACCGCCTCTGTGGCTACACAAGCTCATAATGTTCATGCGTAGCTTCAAGAGCAGGCGTGAACCTGCCTGTCAGGGTCAGACAGAGATCATAAAGAATACCCTTCTTCAGGAATGTAGGGGGGAAAGCATTGCATTTTTGGAGTTTTTGGGAGGTCCCGCACATAAATATCAATTATAATTTGGAAGTGGACATGCCCTTGTATGTGTAGCCTGACTATTTATTTTTTTAAACAATAGGTTTCTGTTTTGCTACAGGGATCCTGATGAAACACCACTATAGGCTTATTGTAATAATGCTCCTAACAGCTTCACAGCTTCATCTCACTTAACACTGTGGAAACAAAAATGTGTGGATTCTTTAAAGCATGAAGTGACTATAATAAGCTGCCTTATCTATGATGTCCTATGTTCAGAGAAAAAATCTGTTCCAAAATCTATGGTTCCTACCAAGCAATGATAGATTTGAATAACACTTAAGTCTAATAATAAATTACATTTCAATGATTCTAAATATAGTGGGAAACTGTAACAATGTATTTTTAACTCTACAAAATGGTAAATGCCTAGTTATCTCTTGCTTGTGAAAATGGTCCTTGAACATTTGACCTGCAAAAACCTTTAGAAGGTGAAACCAAACAAGCAGATGATATCAATGGTTTTATTTTCTCAATTTCCCCATGAGACCTAATAGTCTTAGTATCTTTATAACTCAGATACAAGGGCATGCTTCCTTTATATTGATTGTTCAATACGTTATCAGTTGACATGGTAGGCAATTTCTTTAATACCTCCTGTACCAGGATAATCCTAAAAATATTACCTTTTCTGTTAATTTTATATACCAACAATATATATATTTTATATTCAAATAACCAACTGTATCTACTGGCATATGGTGAAAGCTTTAAATATGCTGATTCACCACAGTTGACTAGTTCATTGGTATTATCTCATGGCCCACTTTGCGCCACAACTGGTTGTAGTTTTACAGGCTTGATGGCTTTAAAACTGCTTTGCCTGATACAATGGAATATGCAAATATGCTGCAACTGAATTCATGGTTCTTCTTGTGTGGTGATTACATATTCATCCTCAGAAAAGGTGAGTAATGTCCTGTTGTATGGTTGGGAATTGCTGGAAAATTATGCTTACAGAACACTGCTCTATTACATCCACCAGCTATGCAGCACAAACCATCTATAGGGGTTCCCCATTGTCAAAAGGTTCCATGGCAGTGAATTTATGCTAACAAATGCCTTACATTATTCCTAGGCCAAAGTATTATACATATGTAAAACAGCTTATTATACAATTTTGAAAAATGTAATGCAATAAACACAATGAAGATGAAAGACCAAGGAGCACACTACTTGAAGTGGTTTCATCAATTTATTAGTGCAAACAACATACGTTTTGGCAACGCTATGTTGTAAACGTTGTATGTTTTTTGAACTAATAAATTGATGAAACCACTTCAAGTAGTGTGATCCTCTGCCTTTCATCTTGCTTGGATTGCCCTAGGATTAAAGAGCTAAGAGGATTGCACCTACCTATGTGTCTGGCTAGTAGCCAACAGCAGTTTGCTGGGGTATCTTTGAACTGCATTGCAATAAACACTATGAACGTTACAAAAAGTGGTCCGCTTTTAGTAATCTAAGCATTTGTCAGATACAATGTAGGTTAAGTTTAAAGTCTTATTCATTCATTAATTTAGTACAGTAATACACTTTTTGCTAAATAGTCATTTAATTGTATCCTACCATATACTTTACAAAAATCTGTAGTTTGTGTTTAATATTTTGGTTAATTTTTTCTATATACTCATAAAATAAGTTTCAAAATGAATATGAATGTATCTTATCTAGTATGATATTTTCACATATATCAATGTTCTGGAGAAATAGAGCAAAATATACTCAATCATTCACCAGAGCAGTCACACTTTTTGTAAATGAATAGAATTTTATAGTAGAGCTCTTTGTTAAACTCTTCTGAACATCATGATAAGGTGACATTACACTCTCCTTCACAGTTTTGAATCATTTTTATCTGTTGCAGCATCACATTGTTTATTTAACAGATCAGGCAAAGACAATTCATTCTGTGTTAAAATAAAAAGGGAGCAATCCATTAATGAAATGGATGTCCTCAGTCTCAGGTAGAGATCCTGCTGAATTTCTACAGCCATACCCTGCTGATTGATTGATGGAATACAGCTTAGGTTATGCAGAACCAAAGTTCTTTCTCATAATGATGGAGGAGACCAAAACATTCAAGCTGTGTGCACATTAATCTTTGCATAAAAAATAAATTAGGAGCATTATGCTTACAGAGGGACACAGTATTTCACTGCCATTCCCCTCCCTGCTATGTGCAACTCTATCATCTAGGGTGCAATCTCAGGCTTCTATTTAAAATATTTCTGAAAAGCCAGAAAAAATTACTATGAAGGATGACTTTCAAGAATTGGCATCATTGTTTTAATTATACACCTTTGATAACATTTTTTTTTGGGGGGGGGCTAAATAATGTTGATAAATACTATTATGTGTTAGCATGTTAACATTTCTGTTTTATCTGATCTCTCTGCCCAGTCTAAAACAATAGTAATAACAATAATGTACAATGCATTGGCCATTAAAAACTTAAGTCTGGAATAGTAGAGCTATGCTATAATCAATAAAACATGACAGTATAGGGATATTATGTTGAATATTAAGATGTTTAGGGTATTCTATTAAAACAAATATATCAGCTGTGATTGACAGTTTTTCTTTATAGATTAACAGATTTACCAGCAAAATAATAAACTTACACATACTGTAGCATGAATAATGACATCAAAGCTGAGCTGTTATTCATAAATCTCTATACAGTCTCTTTTAAGTGACTATAATCTATTTTAAACCAGTTGACCTTGGTAAGTAGCAAGCCTTACCGCTTTTGCTCGCAAATATAGCCCCAGCACTGGTGTCATACTCAAGCCAATTACCAAGATTTATTGCCTTGAATACTGTTTGCATATAATTCAGAGTTTGAATTTCCTTTTTAATAACAGGCTGCCCTGTAGCCTGGTTTGATGAACTACCATTTCTCCCTTGAGAAACCCATTCAAGATATATTCGGAAAAGCAACCTATACAGTCTGCTAAGTTTTCATATTAATGAGGTAATGGTACTTTGACTTGCATACATGTTACAACTTTTACAAGTAGTAAGATGTTCAATTCTAAAATCCATGTCTTATCTTGCATCTCAGAATTTGACAATAGTAAAATTAAGACTTGATGAGCAATAATATATCCTGAGTACAAAAAAGTACATGTAAGTTTAACACTACACCTTCTGCAGACTATGAAAATGGGAACAGACTGGACATTATCATAATAACTATTTCTAATAAACAAAACACAATTTCTCTGCTAAACAAGTAGAGGCCTTATACATAATATATATGCTAAACAAAACTAATTGATTGAGCACCGTGTAATATGGCTTGACTGTCAATATACATAATCATTACCAGACAGCAGAAATGAAATGCCAAGTCTAGAATGCCATTTCTATTTGTTCTCTTTGTTCTGCAGCAGTATCTGGTGCATTATTAAACTCTTATAGTTCTGTTTATTCATCCAAGCTAAGAAAATCCATATAATTTTTATGCTTTTTATTGCTTTATCTTACTTTTTGGAAACCACCGTTCACAAAGTAAACATATTTGATGTATTTCCTAATGGGTAATTCCCCATGGCAAAATACAGAAGATGTTTATTGTGTACAGAAAAATAAGTTGTAGTTGTATTAGCATTACAATAGTTCTATAAAAGAAAGGAGAACAGGAGTTGATGGGCATGGCTCCCAAACCCAGTAAATTAACCTAGATCCTTTTTCATCACCACAGATCTAAGGGGTAAAATTAAAAAGGATTATCTCATCTCTGGCCATTCGAGAGGATTTTTATAATGAGAAAATTTGCTGAGCCCCTTAAACAAGTATTAGCCCTTTCAGTACATTTAAAACATATAATATTTCTATAGGAATAATGCAAATATTTAAAACTATAGCCTGTTTAATAGGAAGCAATTAAAACTGGTTATTGGCTAGAAAAGTAATGTATACTATCCACCACTACTTCCAAATTTACAGTATGATTTCTTTTATTATACCCATTTTATTTATACAAATCCAGTTTAGAATTCTATCGATTTTACGAAACATTTTTTAGACATTTTACGAAATACAGATTTATTTAGAAGGGTGGGAGAATTGGAATGAGGATTTTCAAAGACTGTTGCATCTGCGGTAGCTTCTTGAAATTGCTCTTTCAAACAAGCTGGAAGCCTCATTAATTTTTAAAACTAAGTGACCTTGTATAGTGTTCAGAGTGTAAACATAATTATAAAGAAGATGTCAGAACCTTGTTTCATTTTGCATACATACTTTTAGACACACACAGTGCTTCTGTACTTTATGACTGCCTCTGGGGTGCTATTAAAGTAATGTACCATAGTAGCATCCAAAATACTGTGCAAAAGATTGGCATTCACACCAGCTTTATGTCTCTTCTCCCAGATCATACACCTAATACGCATGTTTCCATTTGCAAAAATATTCACTTGTGCCCCAAATTTTAATATCCAAGGTACAAAATAATAAAATAAACTTTTTACTTTTAATGCTGCACTCTCTATGCACCTCTAGCCACCCAGGAGATTGGATCTGCAGTGTTTAGCATCATGCGCCTGTTATAGCTATTATACTAATAATTCTGCTTAGTCCAATAGACTGCATGATAGAAAAGAAAAAAATATTGCTTACTGACTTCTAGGCTTGGGAATCAGAACATCAGGCCAAGTCTAGATTGAATGAAAATGACACTATTAGGAGCTTCAAAGCCCTATCCTTCATGAAGGGGGAGGGCAGATTTTCTTTCTTTTTTTTCCCAATGAAAAGTAGACTGTCATCTGGGACTCATCTCCTAACAGAGGAATACCTTATACAGATTACTGCTGTCTGCCAAGCCTCCCATAGTGAGTACAGGTAGCTATTGTTCCAGAGATAAACGTAGATTCAAGAACTGAAACTCTCTAGCTTATCTTAGCAAACTATAGTTCTTGCCTTGATTTTAACTCATTTTTGTCTTAATTTCCAATCATTGGGGACCAGACTTATTTGCAGTCTTGAAAACAAATGCAACCAAAGACTTTATTGGTAGCGAAAATTACATTTTTCTTCCTCTGATTTAAAGACATTTTTGTAATGTTTGCGCCAATTGTTTAATCGCTAATAGCAAAAGCACAAAAAAAAGGTTCATTTAAAGATATTTTTAATACCTATTCATGTCTGTTGTATAGAAGTGTAAATAACAGAAAAAAAACATTATTTAGATCACTTGTCTCTAAATGTGTTATATCTCTGTGTCCCTATTGCACATCCATGCATAAATGTACATATGATCAATTATTCATGCTTACAAAAGCATGATGACATTTGTCAGTAAAGGATTAAGGAAGAAAAGAAAAGTTTTCTCCACCTAGACAAAGATGCTTCAAATGACATTTATAGGTGCACAACATTTATTAAGAATGTACTGTAACACAAAATGCTAACATACTAATATACTTCACTCTGTATTTCATTGTTCATATGTCAACCTTACAATGACAAGGATAATCACACTCTCTGTATCAACAATCACACAGCTAGATTTTTTTTTAAAGTAGGTAGGGATTTATAATTTGTTTCTGAATATTAAACATATCAGTCACTGCACGATGGACAACAATATATTATCATAGGGCAGCACCTGTCTGGTGGTTAGGCAATAGAGTGTTTAATAGCACAGTAGCATCTCTGTAGGATAGGATATAGAATAAGGTTGAATGTAGGTGGTTACAATCAAGTGATGCATAAGCTTCAGAACACCTGCATCATACATTAATGAAAAGAGATCATTATACAATGAATGAAAGAAAATTTATGGGATTATATAACCAAATATGGATTTCTACAAACAAGGAAGCTTTCTCAGTAAATTCATATAGTAAGTAAATGTGTTTCTTTTAAATCAATATTGATCACTAAACATCCGACATGTGGGTCAATTGCTCCATAGTGATTTCTTAGTAATTAGAATTTAAAAAGAAGAACCTGTGCATTATTAACTTTCTCGCTCACCAGAGTTAAATATTTTAATAAAAGTGCTAGGATTTTGGCACAAAAAAGATCACGTTTGTTTATCACAATTAATTTTGGTTTACATATATATATGGTAATGCATCAAGTAAGATATTATTATACATGCTTTTGGTTTATAGCTTGAATAAGAACAATCGTACAGTACTTTTGCCTCATGTCACCCTGGATAACCTTACATTTTCTAATCTACACTTGGATTTTCCGGATGCTCTCCAACAGGTGATATGTACCACTTTAATTAGAGTAAATAAATTAATGAATAAAACAAAATGATCAATGCTGAATTGGTTGTGGGGAGAAGCATTTAAACTGCACATTACAAAAAGGAATATTTTTAACTATATAGAACTATAAATTTAAGTATTGTGTTCCCTAAAGATCCTGAAATTGAATACAATATTTAGGAGGGTCTGAACAGTTCAATGGGCTTTAATCTTGTTGATCCTAGTTGATTACCTCGGGGTCTCTATGCTCTCTGCATCTAGTATTAAAATGTAATCTCCTTGGATTTGGAAACCTCTGTAGTTTCAAGACAAGTAGACTGCAGGTCTTGAAAAGAAAGTATCCATATACAGCTTTGCCTAATATATTGCCAAAAATGTATGTGTTAGCGTAATTAAACCCAAAATACAGCTAGGAACCTGAAAAAAAGTGAATGTTTACTTACATGCAGCTTTCTCCTCATATAACCCAATCTCTTTGTCTCTGGGAAAAAAATTCATATAGGTACAGCTCTATTCTAGGTGCCAATAGGAATCAATTTATTTTTAGACCAGACATAGTAGTCCTTCACCCGATATTTCTTTGAAAACATTTGTATATATGTCCATTTTTTAATAGAATAATGGACTGACTATTTTTAGAACTTGTAGCTGTGTAGAGAGCTGCCCAAAGCAGCTGCCTGCCTGGATTATATTAAACATGTTACTTATTTCGAAATGTACTATCCCAATTCAGAATTATTCTACCTATTCATATTTGTACCAGCTGATGCTAACATTTAATGTTATAACTATGTATTACAGGCTTAACACAAAAATAATTAATAAAACGTATATTGCGCAATTAAGAAAAATATTTTCTTTTATGAAACATTTACCTCTGTATGTGACCTTCAAGGGGTGTTCCTGGTCTGGAAAGGCCATGTGTAGAATTGGAAGATGGGGGAAATACCACATTTAAAACTGCTTTAGTGGATATGTTATGTTCCCTTTTGACATCTTCTGGGGCTTCTGAAGATTAAATCAAATAATATTAATTATTTATAAAAGGTTATCTAAAAAGGTCCTCGACACAGCAATTAAAGAGGAAACACAGAGGAATTTACTGATATAACACAGACACATCAATGTAGGAAACTAAAAAGTGATCAGAAACTCTAAAAGAAGTAAGGTTAACTTACTATTCAGATATGTGTATGATGCTTAGAACTGATGATAGATTATATTTAATAAAAACTGTATTAATCCTCAGCATGTTTCTTTTTTTAGTAAAATATGCCTTTGTATATAATAAATAAAAATTATAAAAATAATGAGTCAATGATAACAACATACATTCTGCTAGAATTATAAAAACCAAGTACAATACTAATGTGTTTAATAAATATTGTGTAGTTAAAGCTTTTGCATTTTATTGAACAAAGTGTTTCTCCTTACCAAAATGTTTTTTCTCCATTTTCCGCTGCTTCTGTTCTAAGACTGGATGAATTTCAGGATGTGCAGATAGCTTATTCCTTTCCAGTCCTCCTTGATCATCTTTAGCAGGTGTACTGGAAGAATGACTGCCTTTGTGTAGAGATAAAGACTGTGGCCAGTGCATGCCAAGGTTTTCTGCATTGTCTGATGATGTTGAAAGAAGTCTGAAACTCCTACAGGGAGAAAGGTATCTGCTGCAGTCTGCAATCCAGACAGGTTCATTTATGCTCTTGAAATGACAGTCACCTTCGTTTTTCTGTCTCTGAGACTCTGTGCACTGAATCAGGGGATGTCTCTCCTCCTTAGTATTTATTTGCTTCTGGATTGGAGGGAGAGGTTCCGAGTTTTTCAGTCCAAGATCAAAGGGAGGCATGCAATTGGATGACACACTATTTTCTAACAGACATTCAGTTCTCCCAGTTGCTGCATTGCTGAAAAACTCACAGTGGTCTTCATTCCAAGAGCCAGGGTGTCTGTGTGATTTAAAAAAAAGATCATTTAAGAAACAGAAAAGCATTCACTCCTCCCCTCTTTACATTCTTGCTTCTCTAAACAGTAACCATTTCTGCAAAGGGATCACTTAATAAAGTCAAGGTCAGATGGCTTCGAAATGCAATAATTTGCTACAAAAAAGAAAATAATACAATCATAAAATTTATGAATTTTATTTCCCTGCAGTCACAAACATCAGACATTTACTTTAGAAAGAAAGCTGTTAGATCCTTTCTCCTGTTTCCATAGTGATTTCATTTTTCGCCCCTTTTATCCCAGATTGGTTGTAGAGCTGCTTTCCTTTGTTTTTTTAAAAGGCTTATGGTACAGACTGTCAATATAAGAACAAGTAAACAGAGCACAATGAGCGCTGCCAATTTCTTTTCTACTCTGTTTAATTTATTAAAAAGAGAAGAAAAAGGCAAAAAGATGACAATAGAATAAAAATGATGCATGGTTTTTTTCCAATAAATGTAAACAATATTGTTTATGTATGAGTTCATTGAGCAAATTTGTTGTTCAATTTGAAATCTAGTGTATACAACCACAACTTTCATCATACAAAGTGACAAATATCAACAGTTTAATTAAAGAAAGAATTGCCTTGTAATTTCTTTGATATCAATAGGATCATTAGCAGAAATATTGCAAAGATTCTTTATAGAACTCCATCAAATACATAAGCATTCACACTTTAAGGAAATAAGACACCCCCCCACACACACACACACACACACACTCTCACACTGAAATATATGCCCTGCCAGGATTAAACATTCTAATTAAGACCCAATTCTAAACCTTCACTTGCAAGGTTCTTTAATAACCACAGACCAGGACATTGCTGGTTCTACTTGCACATTATTAAATTCAAGTATAAATGTCTTCTCTTTGGAAAGAACAATTGTCTACACATTAAATATATTGATTTTGTGTCATCATTTGATATATGCTTGACAAATACACTCCAGGCACTGAGAATACATGACAAATCTGCTGCACAAAAAGAGGGGGGGGGGGCATTTCTGTAGCCTTAGAGTGAGGATGGATAAAATTTTTGATGGACACTTTATAGTGATGCATTAAAATTAGCATGATGAAAATGATTGTGTTAAAGGCAAAGTTGTGTTGCTTGCCAGATTTTTTTTTTGGGACTATTAAAAAAATATAGGTAAAATTATGTAAAACATCTTTCCTTTATGAGTCATTTAGTTTAACATAGTTAAGTTGGATATTTTCAACATATTACTTGATATTGTCTCCTTGGGAACATCCAAGATCTATTTTCAGTAAAAATGAATTAGCCAGATGTTTTGCTGGTTTCTGTGTCCAGATCCTATATGCTACAATATGTGAAAATCATTACTGCATTAAATTAAGTAAAATCATGTAGAACGTGTATCACAATTAGGTTAGGTCTGCAATATCCACATTGTGTCTCTAATAGATTTTGGAACAGAAACGTCATATTTGCTAGGGGATTTAGAGACTGGTAAAATATGTGGCACATGAGCTTCCAAGAAGATATCAGTAGGGTGATGCTTTTGGAGCTTAAAAACTACAAACTACTTATAAAATAAATCAGACTAGCTTAAGTGAACCACCAGGGATAAAAACTTTCTAGAAGAGAAAGAATAGCATTAAAAAGAGACATTTCCTGATCTATAAATGCACGTGAGGACAGACCATTCTATAAACTCATTGTCTCTCTGTCTCCTGTCTAGATAGCCCTAGTGGTAGCAATAATACATGTGTAAAGCAGCTGGGTACTGCATGATATTTATATATCTTAAGGATTGTTTTTTCAACCAGAAATATGCTATGTTCATAGATCATAATGGGGGCAATTTACGGAGAGCGACTATTAGCAATTATAGTCTTAACATTGCGTTAACACCTTTGCAACTACAAGGCTATAATAAAGTATTGTCCCAACTGATGCAGTGAGACAATAAAAGCTTTTTTGCATGAGTTCTTCAACACCTGCAAACAGGTGGTGTTAAAGAATCAGAATGAGTTAACCCAATGTACTGAAAGCTGCAATCTGCTCGGTACATTGCATTATGCATTACACAGACAAAAGAGAGCAATAGAGGGCCCAAAAGTAGTTCTTTTTTTAGATATGATATAACTAGAAATAGTTTAGAAAAAGTTAAAGATAAAAGTTAAATAAAGAGAAGAGGTTCTCTGCTTTGAAGATAAGTTAGATATGCTGTGTGTTTTCCTTGAGAAAAGACACTAAAGGGTCATATGTTCAAATGTATTAAATAAACTAGAAAGAGTAAGTTTAAGTATAAATATTAATTTGTCTTGAAAGGCAGCACTATTAATTTCAGTGTCTGCATGTGCTGGGAATTTTAAAACCTGGGCCTGTGACACAGCTGATTGCAATCAAGAAAAACCAGCACTGGTAAGGCCTGTAACACAGCTTAATCCAATCAAGTGACAGCTAATCAGAACTTTTTAGGTCTGTGACACGTGTCCATTAAACTCTATGCGCCAAAAATGCCCATAAATTCACTGATAACTTTCACGGATAACTTTCCTTCGCTAGAAGGAGTTACAGTCCAAAAAAATGGTTGGAATAAAAGAAAAGAAGAATGAGAAGGAGGATAAGAAGGAGTAGAAACATCAGTAAGTTGTCTCTTTAAAACCAATGATTCAATAGCTGCTTTGGTTCTTCCAGTTTAGGGAGTAAAATTAAAAATGCTGAAGAAAAGGCTATTACCATTTCTGCATTTTTACTTGTCTACTGTGGAAACCCCGATTAGCAGAATAAGCAACTATAAAAACTTCTATAAAACTTAAAGGGACAGTTCAGTGGAAATTATCAATATTTGTTAAATTGTTAGCTTGTGTAATGACTTCTTAGTTATTCTACATACTATCTCCCATTTTGAAAAATCAGTTGATTTCATACCCTTTGCTGGTCCCTGCTGTTGACATTAGTGAGCTGACATTTTAGGTTCTAACGGTCCTTCTTCTTCCCAGGATGCACCACATCCTTGGAATGTTCCTAACAGTAATTTCTACTGATTGGCTGTTGAATGGGTCAAACATGCTCAGATCTCTACTGAGCAACTGAATCAACCCAGGCGCTGAGTCAAGGGCAAGACCATAACGGTCTCTACTAGGGGTCCTGCAAACAGAAAGTCAGTATTTCGGTTGCATTTATTTATACACAGACACAATGCTGAATTGGCAGGTTAAGGTCATTAGGATGAAAAAATACTGCTCTTTTTTCTGAAAAGCATAAGTATTTGCACTGAACTTCCCCTTTTAGCGATAACTTCTTAGGATGCTTAACCTCTTTAACTGTCCAGCCAATAGAAACTATATTAAAGGAGAACTAAAGTCCCCAGACATTGTCCCAATAGACAGAGCACATTTAGAAACACACAACAAGCTGTGTCTCATCTCTCCCTTTGCTGTGGATGCTGGGTGATTTATGAAAATAACCTGTGAGCACAAGGGGTCAGCTCCTATAATTCACCTTATCTGGGAACACCCCGCTAAGTGTGCGCAGTACACATTTACAGGAAACTGCAGTCTTGCTTCCAGGAAGCTGACAGCCAATCATGTTACAGCTCAGAGATCATCCCTCCCTCTGACACAGAACACAGATATCAGTGCAGTTTTTTTGTAAACACATTACAAATGCTCCTGTCCCTAACAATGATAAATTCCTTTGCTTTTCATACAAAAAGAAAAGTAATCTTTGCAGTGTATGTCTTTGCTAGCATGGTTGAAAGAAACAGAATATTCAACATTTCAGCAAAAAATAGAAGTAAGTATGGTGAATCGAACCAGCAACCTTCTATACTGTGTCTTTCTAAAAACAAAGCTTTCTACCACTATGCCACAATGGCTAATTATAATGATCTAGTACATGTGGAGTCTTTATCTTTTGCTAGACACATAATAAAAACAAAAACAAAGGGAGCATGGGGAATCAAACCTGTGCCCCAATAGTCAATTTTTTTTTTACTAACCTAGCACTTTAGCAGAACGCGCCACTAGTTAACTTGCAATAGATGGAAGTACATTTCTGTAAATGTCAGTAAAATCAGTTCACTATTGTTCCTAAAAACACTGCATTTACATGGTGCGCCACCAGAAACTCAAATGTGATCACAGCTACATTTAGAAACTTTGAGGGTTATTCAATAAAAGTTCTTATCGTTTAAAATGGTGCTAATTTTGACCCAACCAATCAGATGTTAGCTTTCAAATGTTACATAAGTTCTGATTGGTTGGAGCAAAATTAGCACCATTTTAAACGATAAGAACTTTATTGAATCTCCCTGTATATCTTTCGCTAGAAAGAGAAGCTAGACATTTTGTCAAGGGGCGTGGCTCTTTGAAGCCAACATGGGCTATGAGTTGTACTGGCAACAACATGGAAGCCTCCTTTGTTACAGAATCTATTACTTATATCTACTAAATGCAAATAACTAGAGAAGAATCTTTCAATGTATAGGTGTTCTGGGGAGAAAAGCTTTCACATTAGGATTTTAAAAAAAATAAGTTTAGTTCTCCTTTAATCTCTACTTTGTTGCTTATGATTAGAGATGGGATCCGGGTCTGACAAAAACCTGCATCCGACACAAAACTCCTTGGTTCCGAAATCCAAATGATCCATCCGAATCTGGACAGATCGTCCAGATTTCAGGACTTCGGAACAAATTTTCGATAATTCTCAAATGTACAGAGCTATTTTTGATAATTTTCAAAACTATCCTCGAATGTTTGAAAATCCTCGAAAATACAATTAGAAACTTGAAAAAGGTCTCCAATCATACTTTTGAGAATTTTCAAACGTTCAAGGCTATTTTCAAAAATTATTGAAAATAGCTCCGTACATTCGAAAATTATCGAAAATTCATTCTAGTTTTGGATTTTCGTATCTTCTGGATTTTTCCAAGATCTGGGAATCCTAGAACGGAACGAAACTAGTGAGTTTCAGCCATCTCTACACATGATAGGTCTATGTTCAGTGAACTCACTGAAATCTATTCCACTTGAAGTCAATGGGAGACAGAATCTGCAAGATTCTGTCACCTTTGACAGATGGGAGTACACTTAGTCATGATCATTCTCCCTATATAAAGTATAGGGAGAACGTTTGTGACTGTCATACTCCATACGATCATGGCTGACTCCCTATACCTCAGTTTAGGGGGCCAGCTGCAAAAGAGGCACATTTTTATTTTGTCACAATTGATTCCGATGCTGATGGGGAACTGTACACGCTTCACAGATAAAGAGCCAATCCCATTGGTACATTTAAAAAAGTTCTGCCTAAAATTAAGGTATAAATAGCAATGGTAAACTGTAAATGGCCCAGGGAACTAGGAAACGGTCTAGGGAATTTGGAATGGCCAAAATCTTTAAAAAACAACGTCCAATACTTGAAACTTTATGCACTTCCTGTTTTGACATTTCGCATAGTATTTTCAAGATTTTTCAACATTTCAGAAATTTTAATTTTTATATACTTTCAAAAATATTTCCACGGTTCATATAAAATCTTTAAAAGTCAGAAATCTGCAAAGTCCGGGTTCCGCTTCAGAACCAGGTTTATGTATTTCTCTAGATATAATTCTAAAATAAAACCCTTAAACAAAGACATGCACTAACTGATCAAAAAAGCACACCCTCGCAGCCAGTGCCAGCCATTCAATATCGCTTTTGTGCCCCTTTTTTTGCATGACTTTTTAATGCCAGATAATAGCTGGAGTTAAAAGTCTCACATATAGCAATTCCATTTATAAAAATTCCCCATATCGAATTTCATATAGGATATTTACCCAGAGCGATAGCGATTGAAAATAGTAAGGGAGATGACTGTAATAAAAGTTCTTATCATTAAAAATGGTGCTTATTTTGCCCCAACCATCAGATGTTATTTAACATTTGAAAGCTAACATCTGATTGGTTGGCACAAAATGATTACATATATTTAAAAGAGATCCTGCCTACAGTAAAGTGATTTTCTTAATAACCCCTTTAAGGGCAACTGAAACCAGACAAAGAATAAATTTTATATCTATGCATATATTATACAACATTATGTACTTATCTGCAGAAGTGTTTTGATAGCAAGGAATATTTTTTTGTCTTCTGGGGTACCCCATCCATTTAATTTCACTTGCAGTCCCCTTATACTCTGTAGTCTATGGAAACTTGAATGTAATATGGTATGTCTTGTAAGAAACATTATTGCAAAATACTGTTCTTTAAAAGCACAAGTGTAAGACAATGTGCAACCCAGTTTTATTATTTATATGTAGGGTTTATTGTCCTAAAAAGTGAGTATACTTTACATTAGTTGTCCATAAATGAAAAATAAAAGGCCGACTATAATGACCCTGTATGAACTTGCTAATAAAATCACATAAGTAACACCTCCTATTCTTCAGATTTCTTGATTTTTCAAAGTGGGTCTCAAACTGGTCCCAGATTCACATTTGAACATGTACAGTGAATTCACTACCCAACTTTCAGACCTGTCAAGTAACTAATAGTTCACCTTTGAAATGATCTCTCTGTATTCAATTGTTACTCAAAAGGAACCAGGGATATGGAAACAAGTTAATGCCATAAACTAACAGAATAATAAATTATTTCTATACAATGCTGTTAATTTTAATGGTGAAAGTTAAATATCTGCTTGTTAGGAAATACCAAATCTATCCAGGCTCATTTACATTTACTTGTAGTTTTCCTTTGTAATTCAAAATGATAATAAGTCTTAGTGCAATAAATTTTAATTGTTTCTCAGCATGTGTATACTTTAAGGATTACTGAAAAAACAAGTCCCATAATCTAGGGATCATTGCAACACAAAAGATAATACTAATTAAGAATATTTTATGTTTTGCAGGTGCAGATGTGGCTAAAGCACAACACTTATTTTTATCAATTGTCTTATAATTAGAGACTGGATTTGGGTACCAATTTAAGTTATGGCGATTTTCCAGGTGCCTGAGCAATCTACAGTTGAGGTACATAAGCACTTGTGACCGTGACACATGATGTGTATGCATGGCCGCTTTGCCGGACAATCCTGCCGGCAACGAGCCCTGACCGAACAGCAGTTTCAGCCAACAAAGTGCCCATATACAGTACAATTGTCGTCCAAAACAACATTGTGTTTTGGGGGTTGGCCACCTGCAATCGCACGTGTGTATGAGGCTTAAGTTACCATGTTTACTTGGAACTTTTCCCCCATTGACTTCTATGGGTCCATTTTCAAATTTTCTGATTTTTTTGGAATTCTGAAAATTCGAAAAATGGAATTAAACTCACCGGTTTCAACATATCTACATATGATAAATAAAAAAAGCAACATTCTACCATGTCAAATGGCTAAATCTTTTTAATACATACCTGATAACCCAGTCAAGAAATGCTTAACTCATGGAAGTAATACACAAATACTGTAGGGAAGATGGTTAGAAATGACCCCTACTACCACATGTAGCTGGTACATGAAATTCAAAATGGCGCATGTATTTCAAAGGTACAGATGTTTTCTATTTTTAGATCTGGAATCTGAAATGTTGAACTTGCATCTCAGTAATACGTACTGGAAAAATCTTAACACCTCCAAAGGGTAGGTAACCCCTCACTCTTATGCAGCTATTTGAAATCTACTGGGGGGGAGGTTGACTATTTTTAAGGAACATCTGAGCAAGTGTTAATATGGTTTCAAATGACATTAACTAAAATCTCAATGCTACTTAGTTAAATACCCTAGAAAATGAAGTTGTTCATCAATAAGAATTCATAAATTAACTGATATACCAAATATTACGGGATTTTTTTGTGCATGACTGTAGCATCCTTATTTTATTAATTGAAACTCCGATATATAACTATGACATTTCTGTGTGTTTACCTAATTAAGTTTCCTGCAAACATCAAACAATCTTCATGCTTAATCAGTAACTTTAATGTTATTATATTGTATAAAATAAAAGGAGATAAGCTCTGTTGGATTATGTTTTATGAGGTAAACTTTTATTCATTTTTGTGGTGGTATATCTATCAAAATGACACTAATTTATTCAACGAGAGTAAATATTTTAATGACAAAACCTGAATACTGCTAGCACAGGGTTGGAAAATTGCTACATAAACTAAACAAACATGCAATAAAGTTTAATAGTTTGCCATGCAAAGCAACTGGTAAAACTAAAATCATCTAAAGGTGCCAATAACTAAATACACTGCACAGACTATTAATAGATCTATTTGTAACTGATGGCAGAACATTCGTTGGCAGCAACTTTTATTTCTATTGGTTGGATTTATTTTTAAAAAGAATCTACTGTAATCTATATCAATAAGCAGAGAAGAATATTATAATAATTTATATTTACAAGACTCAACCTAACGGAAGAATTTAAAAGCTTTTCAGCCACTTTGTTTTATTATGTTTCTCTGAATACGTGTATGCAATACAGAACCAAAGTAGATATTAAGAATATTTTTTGTTTGCTGCTTTAATTGTATCTTTTGCCATACTACATACATACTTTTAACTACATACATACTTTTGACTACAATGACATCTGGTCAAATCTTTTATACCCTAGGGAGTTTTTCCTTGCTGGCTTCATATGAGAGGTTTATCACAATAAAGGATTATTTCTTTTTGCAGATAAAATAAAAAATTATTCTGAAAATGACATAAACAAAAGGGCTGTTTTCAACAGAGTTCCAATAGCTTAACTTGATTATTCTCTCCACCTTAAAACTTTCTAGGAACATCTTAACAGTATCTAGGAAAGACAGCAAGCAGCAATGTGTCCTGCCTGTAGAGATGTTCGAAACTGTTGAGTTTCGTTTTGTTTTCGACTTTTCTACATTTTCGAGTTCAATTTTCGATTTTCGAAAATTGTCTACTTTTGATTTTCCAAAAACATCTACTTTCGATTTTCGATTTTTAAAAAACATCTACTTTCGATTTTTCGAAAATCGTCTATTTTTGAAAATTGTCTACTTTCGATGTTCGAAAATCATCTATTTCAATTTTCGATTTTCAAAAATTGTCTATTTTTTGATTTTAGATAATTAGCTACTTTCGATTTTCGATAATTATCTACGTTCGATCTTATATAAAAATCAAAAATTAGAAAAATTCAGGTTCCGTGAAACTCTGGAGGGACTTCGAAACCCTCAGATTCGATTCGAAACTGGGTTCTAATCGAACCCACAGTACATCTATACCTGTCTGTTACAGCCTAATATACCAGTAGCGTCAGAGGTATAAACTGGACAACCCTGCATTTTCTGCTGTAACAATAACATCAACAGAATGTGCCCTTCAAGAGCAGCATGGCCCCTACCAAAACATAAAATCACAGCTCCTTAATTAATAGGTACAGCACCAAAAAAATCATAGAAAATTGAGAAAAACATGCGGAACATCATGGTTATATATAAAGGTACATCTCTTGGTTATTAATATAAAATGTGACTTTTATATTGCTGTTACTAGAGAGGCTTTAATTAGCATAAACATCTGATGAAGGAACACTTAAAGTAGCACTGAAAAACTCATAATAGAGAGATTACTCGCAATACTTTGTATAACTACAAAGAGTTAGAAGGGAGTATATTTTCCTACCTCCTGTTCTGTTTTCAGTTGTCAGAATCCCACTGTAATCGGATCCATGTAAGCCATTGGTATGTAGATTAAGCATATAAAGCTGGAATTTTTTGAATATAAATGAGTGTGGTTTATACTGCTAAAATCACTAAGCTCATCAAGGACCATGCTCAAAGCACTTAACATGTCCCAAAGTTCAGTAATTGGTTGGAGGATGAATATTTGTCACAGAGGATGTAATTTACAGGTCTGCAAATGCTGCACTGAACAGAGAGGTTTTTAGGTCTGGATTTAAACACTTCCAAGGATGGGGCAGTTCTGGCAGAGTGGGGTAAGGAGTGCGGCATGACAGAAGGCTATGTGACCAAAGGATTTAGATGGACTCTGGGGATGACTAGGTTATTTGAACCTGCTGATCTGAGGTAGCGGGAGGAGCAATGTGGTTGCTCTTTCATGTATCGAGGACCTAAATTTTGCAGTAATTTATATGAAAGAAGGCCAATGTTGAACAGGATCCTTGACTTTATGGGTAGCCAGTGAAGGGAGTGTAGGATCAGTGTCATCTGTCAGTGGCATGGCTGGTTTGTAAGAAGTATGGCAGTGGCATTGTGCACTAGCTGTGGTCGGGTATGGTCCTTTTTTGGAAAGGCCAGAGTAGAGGGCATTACAGTAAACCAGCCATTCCTAAGGTGAAAATAAGAGGATTTCTGTGAGTTTAAAAGTTTAAATCACCATCAGTTATAACTCCCAGGCTGTGCACATGCTTGGAGATATGCAGATTTGTACCCCCTATACTTAGTGAGGATGGTTGCAGATAGGAGCTGTTTTGCTGCCAGTCGCAGGGCTCCAATTGAAAGGACTTTAGTTTTGTCCGCATTTAGTTTCAGCCAGTTGTCACTCACCACACTTGTTGCTCTGCTAAGCAGGGGTTTATATGGTTGGAGTTGGGTCTGTTAGTATAGTTGGTTATCATCAGCGTAGCAATGGTATGACAGTCCGTGTTTTTGGATGAGTTTGCCAAGTGGTAGCAAAATGACAGTTAGAAAGTGACAGTCAGAAAATGGCAGTTAGAAAGTGACAGTTGTGAAATGGCAGTTGTAAAGTGACAGTTAGAAATTGGCAGTTGTAAAATTAGTTAGAAGGTGGATGTTGGAAAATGACGGTTAGAAAATGACAACTGGAAAATGGCAGTTGGAAAGTGGCAGTGGGAAAGTGATAGTTGAAAAAAGTAACAGTTGGAAATTGGCAGTTGGAAAATTATAATTAGGAAGTGGAAGTTGGAAAATGGCAGTTGGAAATTGACAATTTGAAAGTGACAGTCAGAAAATGGCAGTTAGAAAGTGACAGTTGGAAATTGGCAGTTGTAAAATTAGTTAGAAAGTGGATGTTGGAAAAAGGCAGTTGGAAAATGATAGTTAGAAAATGACAACTGGAAAGTGGCAGTTGGAAAGTGGCAGTGGGAAAGTGATAGTTAAAAAAAAAACAGTTGGAAATTGGCAGTTGGAAAATTATAATTAGGAAGTGGAAGTTGGAAAATGGCAGTTGGAAAATTATAATTAGGAAGTGGAATTTGGAAAAGGGCAGTTGGAAATTGACAGTTGGAAAGTGACAGTTGTACAATGACAGTTGGAAAGTGACAGCTGGAAAATGACAGTTGGGAAGTGACAGTTGTAAAATGACAGTTGGAAAGTGACAGATGTAAAATGATAGTTGGAAAGTGACAGCTGGAAAATGACAGTTGGAAAATGACCATTTAAATGTGGCAGTTGGAAAGTGACAGTTGGAAAATGGAAGTTGGAAAGGGGCAGTTGGTAAGTGTTCACAGAATAATTATATTAAAATTATAAACTTAAAAATATTGGTGAATTTACATACAGTAAATAAGTACACAGTATGCTCCCAGAGACAATATTTACCTTATATGGAAAATCTGCAATGTGAAAATTTTGTGATCAGACATCTTTGTTACAAAACCTGAGGTTTTATCCAAACCATTTAAAAACCTGCCTCAAGGTAATAGTATAGTTTGTATTGCAACACATTCCAAAGGTAGCAAGTTTAGTATGGAAAGAGACCGGATCCTCTTGGTGCCTTTATAACTGACCGGACCCTCTTAGTGCCTTTATAACTGACCAAAAAAGATCAATTTTAGTGCTATTCCTGTGCCATACAGCTATAATTCAGTATAAGCTGACCCGAGTATAAGCTGGGGTACCTATTTTTGCCTGAAAAATTAGGAAAACATCATTGACTCGAGTATAAGCAGAGGGTTGAAATTATGACCACTACTGTTTTCTGATTCTTCTATTGTTCTGAGGCTTTAGATGTCCTTTAAATGGACAACAGAATTCCCATACAGTAGTTGCTACGTGTCTACCCGCTTCTCTGCTGTCCAGTCGGGTGCACCATATGCAGCGGCCTAATGGGAAGCGACCTGATAGAATGTAACGTATAGTAGTACTTCTTACACTTCCCATGCGTCTCTGGTTTCCTGACATTTTTCGTACATGACCCGAGTATTAGACGTGGTAAGCTTTTTAGCTGCATTTAAAAAAAATATAAACCTCGACTTATACTTGAGTATATACAGTAATACACACTCAGCTAGGCAAATGCTCTAAAAGGCCTCTTCTTCATGTGTACACTTGCCACAAGAGAGTAAATAAAAAAAATTATACTGCAGCTACTGTCACACATGCAGTGTTTATGTAGCGACATTCTTTTTACAAAGATGAAACACTGACTTTACAATAGTGCAATTATTAATTAGACAAGTTTCAACTGTAAAATAATGATTCGTTAATTAGTAGCACATTGATTACCAAGCATATACTAAACTAGTGCTTTGTTTATAAATAAGCACAGTGTACTTTTAACTAGGATAAAGGCATGATAAACAATATTTAATTCAATTCCTTACAGTGAAACTTTAAATGGGTTTTATTAATTTATACATGACAAACCATGGTACATTGATATGCAACAGACTATGGTCCATATAATGCAAGAAAATTTTTATCCCACCAGAGAAATGGATGGCAGATGCATTACTTCTCATTAAATCTACTATGCACACTTTCCCTCACCTATTAATGCAAAGCTAATGGACAAGACCCTGAATTAAATATGTACTGAAACCACTAAAGATGAATAAAAAGAAAATTCTTCCCCACAATGCAATAATTAATGCTACTGAATACAGGATAAAATATGTGTTTCATTCTTATCTTTTATAATACATAGTCTTTAGGTTTCAGGGCACATTTTTACACTTTCTTTCCTTTTGATTGGCTGCCCGATTGGTCACTGTTTAATGCACAAGCTATTTACTATTGTCACTGCTCAATACTTTCCCTTGATATCTGTAATTGAGTTCGACATCTACAGTAAAAGATACAATGTTAATGTTATTTGCACTTATGGAGGTGCCATGGCCTGGTTCAATGTCATTAGTTTGCAGAATATCCTTATATGCCATTAAACATTTAAATGAAGCAAGAGATTTACTGAAAGAACATTTAGTTGCTGATTTTCCTTTTTAACAATCTTAAGAACCTCAGCTATACAAAAAAACCAAAAATTTTATTTCTCAATTGGTACTATGTGAAAATTTTTA
The DNA here is from genome assembly GCA_019447015.1 of Hymenochirus boettgeri. NCBI lineage: Eukaryota > Metazoa > Chordata > Amphibia > Anura > Pipidae > Hymenochirus > Hymenochirus boettgeri. Next base: position 95,298,718 of record CM033471.1, on the reverse strand, counting down.
ACAGCAACCTACAAATATCTTTCCAAATTTACTGCTATTGTACTTTAATGGTGGGGTTTTACACCTATTTGAATCCCATACATTCATCATGCAGTATAATGCGTTATTTAATTTTACAACAAATAGTTATGTTACAACTATCAATCAGCTATTTATACTAATATAAAGCCAACAAGGAATATTTTCACATATTTATGTGACAAATATATACAATAAGGCCGCGCACTCCGGTAAACAAAATCCAGCAGCTTGTTCAGACAATATACTTTATTCCACACATCATCAAGACAAAAGACAAGTGTACATCAGATCCATAGCCTTACGCGTTTCGAGACGACTGCTCTTACTCATAGGCTTTTTATGTGACAAGAATAGTTGGAGTAAAAGAAATATTAGGCAGTAGTGTTCATAGAATAATTATATTAAAATTATAAACTTAAAAATATTGGTGAATTTACATAGCAAATAAGTACACAGTATGTTCCCAGAGACAATATTTACCTTATATGGAAAATCTGCAATGTGAAAATTCTGTGATCAGACATCTTTGTTACAAAACCTGAGGGTTTTATCCAAACCATTTAAAAACCTGCCTCAAGGTAATAGTATAGTTTGTATTGCAACACATTCCAAAGGTAGCAAGTTTAGTATGGAAAGAGACAGGACTCTCTTAGTGCCTTTATAACTGACCGGACCCTCTTATTGCCTTTATAACAGAGCAAAAAAAGATCAATATATGTTAAAAGCAATTTTAGTGCTATTCCTGTGCCATACAGCTATAATTCAGTATAAACTGACCCGAATATAAGCTGGGGTACCTATTTTTGCCTGAAAAATTAGGAAAACATGATTGACTCAAGTATAAGCCGAGGGTTGAAATTATGACCACAATTGTCTTCTGATTCTATATAGTTCTGAGGCTTTAGTTGTCCTTTAAATGGACAACAGAATTCCCATACAGTAGTCGCTACATGTCTACCCGAGTCTCTGCTGTCCAGTCGGGTGCTCCATATGCAGCGGCCTAATGGGAAACGACCTGAGAGAATGTAAAGTATAGTAAGTTACCGTACTTCTTACACTTCCCATGCGTCTCTGGTTTCCTGACATTTTTCGGACATGAACCGAGTATAAGAGATGGTAAGCTTTTTAGCTGCATTTAAAAAAAATATAAACCTTGGCTTATACTTGAGTATATATGGTAATACACACTCAGCTAGGCAAATGATCTAAAAGGTCTCTTCTTCATGTGTACACTTGCCACAAGAGAGTAAATAAAAAGGGCTATACTGAAGCTACTGTCACACATGCAGTGTTTATGTAGCGACATTCTTTTTACAAAGATGAAACACTGACTTTACAATAGAGCATTGCAATTGTAAATCAATTCTATACATGACATAGAGGACACTTAACAGCACCACAAAATCACCCACTAACATCTCAGATGCTCACTCACAGGCTTACCGTCTAATGCAACTACTTCAAGCTACATTATTGTACACAGGCAAACTGGAGCTTTGCTACCTTAACACTTAAACCTTGTATACACGCTACGGTACAGAACTGTCATTTGGAACAATTATTACAAAATGGTGATGTAAGGATTGGTACTGAACCTGTTTAAAGAAGTGGTCAGCATGTAGGAGGAAGTTTATAGCACAAGGCACAGAGGAGTAATTAAAAAGAAATACATAGAATAGGTAGAGGTCAGGGCAGATGGCAGGCTAACAAAGTTCAGGAACCATCACAGCGTTATGTTACAAGAAGAGTCCAATGGCCAAAGTCTAATGAGTGAGACAGGCAGCTAGAATCAGAGTTCAATATCCAAACAAGGGTCAGAAAAAATCCAAAGAAGGCTCAGGAGCACACCCGGAAGCAAGACAAGCTAAGTAATGATATAATTGAGCATTGGCCAGTGTTGTGCAGAGGATACCACATCGTGTACTCTGGGCACAGCCATCATGGAAGGAGCAGAAACGGAAGGTATGTATCAATTATTATAGGTGGTGCCCAAGACAAATCTATTGTAGCCTGTAGCCTGTAGATTCAACAACAGTTTGAACCAACAAAATTTGGTGGCAGAAGCAGGTTCCGGTCAAAACTCTTTTACATCCCTAGTTAATCATAAACCTTCAAACATTCTAAGCAAAATTTCTCTTTAATTTTTACATTTTAATCATAATAGAAAATAACATCAGGATCATAATTCTTTCACAGTGGTTCAGCTAAATCCTGTTGATCCTCAGCTGCCTACTTCTACATATGCAGAAATAGAAAATTATAATGATACTTCTACAAATGCAGAAACAGCTCCCTTTTATTGCTGAATCCCTAGGAAATACACATCTATCGCTCTTAAAGGGTAAAAAAAAAATTTTTTTTTAAAGTGCCTGTTTTGATCTGACACCTATTTCTTTAGATATCTAATCTGAAGTTGCTTCAGTTGTCAATCAAGTACCTTATCTTCTGCTGTGTGCAAGTACTGTATTTTGCTGTAACTGGATGGGTGACAGTTGGGGAATTCTATCTCTCAGTGCTAGATCATAGTGATTACCAAGCATGCTCAGTTAAAAAAAAGTCAGGTTGGTAGAAAGAGAGGGAGGGGATTGTACTGGATTGAAGGCATGCAGCAACTCGCACACACTTCAGAGTAAGTGCTACTTACATGTATTTAATTATAGATTAAGATGAGGCAAAGTCAGTTTTTCAGTATACATACCCTTTAAAGTTAGGTGATCAACACCCTGGAAAAAAAACGGATATTGTAGTTAAATGGCAAGTTCAAACCTTACTTATCTCCATTGTCTTCTGGGACTGGGATACTAAACCTGCAATATGCTATTCTGCGCACAATTCTGCGCACACATGGGCAGAGGAGATAGGCTGGTTCAGAGCAACTAATTATTGGCAATGATATATGGGGAGAAGCTGGTGAAGAGGACATTGGATTGCAGGTTTTGGATTGCAGGTTTAGTATTTCAACCCAGGAATGCCAGGAGGTAAGTAAAGTTTGTAAGGCTGGGTTTTTCGGGTGGGGATGGTGAGTATAAAGTTATGTGGAAGGAAAGGGCCTTTAAATCTTTGGGTTTTTTAATCCTAGAATTGATTTGCTGACTTTTGCAGCTTTTGTTTTTTTTGAGTAGTACCCTGGTATTTTATAAAATTACCATGCTATCACTTCTGTTTGTCTTAAATTGTGAACAATGATTTGAAAATAACAAATTAATTTTATAATACCAGAAATAATAATTTTAGGGAAAAAGTCCCCTCCTGATTAATTCATTTTTGAAATCCAATTACGAAGAAAAACTCATTGCTAGAAAATGAAATCTCTTCTGCTGTTCTTTGTCCTCAGTCTACATAATTTCCACTGTTCTAACCTTTGGTACAAATGGCATGTTATAGGTCATCAAATGACCCAGAGGAAATTATAATGGACTATCGGAGAAAGGGGAGTGTGATAAGGCTGGAATGAAATCAATCTATTCTTACAGCAAAGTGTTCTAACATAAACAATAGCCACACTAAGGAGATATATATATTTATATCTTTACTCAAGTCACCAAACTAGTATAAATGATGACAGATATGTTGGAAAAGGATGATTTTTTTTAATGCAACACCATCAGCTGCTGCTGTTACTATGGCAACAATTAGAGATCATCTCTACGGCACTCCATAGATAAATATAAGATATTGTCGCTCTCAAGGTACGGGCTCAGACTAAATGTCTACTCTAGTTTTTAAATAACCTTTGATTTGCAGCTTTACTACACTAAAAATAATCATGCATGACAAAAAATACATGTTACTGAGCAGGAACAGAGCAGACTAAACCTCAACATAATTAAATGCACTGTTTGCATGTACAGTGCCTGCTCCAACTTATAAAACGTATTTTTATTTGTTTAAATTTGATACATTTTATTGATCACTTTACCAAGTGACGAGTGATAAAGTTGTAAAATGTGTTGAAAAAAAGGCAAAAATTATCAATAGGAGTTTTAAAGGATTAATTCCAGGGCGATGAGGGTTAAAACTAAGAATTAGAGCAGGGAGCGATAGAATAGGTTTTGGAATCAGAACATGTAAATAGGACCAAAGCAGATAAAATATAGAGAAAGATTTGTGACTGGTATAGACAGAAGAAGTGTACAGGCAGGATCTCAATGCTAAATAAGGATTACTGGAAGAGGTATCCGGTTACATGGTTATATGCTGAAAATGCTACTGATAACGGTTCGCTAGAATATTTTCACTTCTGATTTGTATGTACATTCATTTTCTTTCCTCCCGGTAACACTATGAACTATGGTGAGCTGCCAGTTCACATTCCTGAACTGAAATTATGCATTACAAAACCATTAAGCTGACTTGCTATATCTTTTTTAATAGCGCTTCAATATTTTACAGTGTAGACACTTGCAGCCTGCACATGCTGTGAATGTGTGTAACCGTTCTCCTGAGAAAACATGTCAAATGGAATTTTAAACGCCATTTTATGTACGAATAATCCCCCAAATCTTTTCTGCTACAAACAAACCTATCCTAGAGGCAGAAAGTTTCTTCTATAAATGTGAAAGCTGGTTTGATCTGAAGGGGGAATTTCTTGGATTGCTGTATTGTTATAAAAGAAAAAATAATAATTGCTTTCAATGAATTCTTTATTTTATATGTTTTCCCTTTTCCCCAAGTGTGGTGCACACTAGGATTCACTCAGTGGGGGGAAATCAGAGAGAGATGTCAGGGGCTAATTATGTGCAAATCATAAACAACTACAGCATTACAGTAATGCAGTACATTTTGGAATACATTATGAATATGATCAATAACATATGGGGCATATTTATAAAGGAATGTTAAGTTTTCTTCCACCATTTTTGGCAGAACTAGACTCAATAATATGGCGATTACTGGTGGTCTTTCTGTTGCACATTGCAGGCAAAAAAATGCTCATCTGCATTTATAAAACAGCAAAATAACAGGGAGATTCAATAAAAGTTCTCATTGTTAAAAATGGTGCTAATTTTGCCCCAACCAATCAGATCTTATTTAACATTTGAAAGTTAACATCTGATTGGTTGGGGCAAAATTAGCACCATTTTTAACAATAAGAACTTTTATTGAATAACCCTGAAAGTGTTTTTTGTTAAGCCTTAAAAAATCAAGGGGGTGAAAATACATTAGTGGGCAAATTTGTAGTCGATTGTGGGTCTTATTTTCTCATGTACAGAATTGTCTCATGAGTGTTTAACCTTTTGGACCATCTTTAATGTTACCTAATTATCAGTCACAGTCCTGGTCAGCACACTATTAGACTTAATGCAATGAATTAGACATGTACAGGGCTAATAATGGTTAAAAAGAAAGTTATTTAGTTACAATTTAATGCTGGTTCTTTTTAATGAGTATTATTGAGTATGATAAATGGGAAATAGCAGATTGGGAGGGGGAAAGAGGGTAAAGAGGCAACAAGTAGAAATATTTAAATAACCTGTACACGAGCACTTTATATACATCATCTCCTATATAGACCCCCCCCTCACACTGCCTCCTCTCGCCTTAAACCTTTTTCTGTTGTGGCTCCCATCCTCTGGAATTCTATTCCCTTCTCTCTTCGTCAAGAAACCTCAATAAACAAATTTAAATCTAACACACATCCTATCTCTCTGAGCACAGCATAGGACTGTTGACACTGCACCAGTTATTACTATGGCACTTCTACCCTTTCCTATGTATCTGTATGTTACCCACCTAATTGGATTGTAAGCTCTACAGGGCAGGGACCTCTTTCCTCATGTCTTTTTGTATTCGAATATTGGACTGTGCTACGTCCCCAAGTGGCACCTTATAAATAAACCTACACATACATATATATATATATATTTATGTTTATATTTGAAGTGTATTTCTCACAGAGGTAAGAAATCCTATTCTTACCTACCTGAGTGATCACTAACAAGAGCTGCCAGCTTACAACTCTCTGCTCTGCCTACAGAGCAAGACTATTCCCTCCATCTTTATTGTTGGGCCTAACGCATACTGCAGTGAGCTATCAGTTGCAGATTTTTTAAGTGGTCACCAAAGGAGATAAAAATTGGATTTCCTACCTCCCTGGAAATGGAATTAAAACCTAAACAGTGTTTTAAAATCCTTATTTCTACTGAAGTTGTCCTTTAAGCTGTACTTTGTGTGCTCATTATACAGTAATATATACACTAATGTACAGGTTAGTTAAATATTACTATTTCTAATGCAAATACAGTAACTGGAAAATGGAACAGAAACATGTGCCAATGGCCAAAATATCTTTAACATAAGGATAAAAGTTTGTTATTTGGACTGCACATGTTTAGCTTGTATAGCTGAGTTCATAATGAACCATAGCACGTGAACACTGGGCATTTGTTTGTACCTTATACTACATAATATGGTCATCCTTTTTTTCAGTCACTCTTATGTAAATATTAAGTAGCAGTGCAATTAATTATTCCCTTTGATGTTGCATTTGACTAATTAGAATATTTAGAGATATTTAGATCTCAAGAAGTAAAAACAACATTAATACTGTTTATAATTATCATTAGAGATGTTCAAATACCATCAAATTCCATTCCTGTTTTTCGGAGTTCCGAAAATGTAAAAATACGAAAACGAACCTATAGAGGTGAGATCCGGGACCGACTCGAATTCCAAAAATTTCCGGTTCCGAAATCTGAATGTTTGGATTGTTAGGATTTCTGGATTCGGAGCGCGTTATCGAACGTTCAAGCTATTTTCAAAAATTCTGGAAAATAGAATTGAACATCCGATAATACTTGAAAAATACGGTCGAAAACGCTAAAATAGTTTCCGGTTGTTTTATCAAGAATTATTGAATGTTCAAGTGTATTTTTGAGAATTTTCTAAAATAGCTTGAACGTTCAATAAAAATCTAAAACTCTCTCTGAAGTTCCTTTTTGGATTTTTGGATCTTCTGGATTTTCCTGAGATCAGAAAATGGAACAAAACCCGTCAGTTTTGGCTATCTCTAAGAACCTATAGAAGTTAATGGGAGAAAAACAATCAGAAAGTTCTGATTGAATGTAAGTAGAAATAATGGTTACTAATGGTAAGCTAGTGTAAATCAAATTTCCTTTTTTTTTTTTGAGTTTCTGCATGGAAACCCTTGTACTAAATTCTGTGACCCATATGTAAACTTTTGAGGGCTATCAAATAATAAAGGCTACTTTTGTGGGTTACCAAAAGTAGCCCCATATATCTGGTAACCCTCAAAAGCTCCACGTGCTGATGCACTGAATGTCATTAGTGTTTAAAAATTCTATTTTCCTACAAAAATAGATTTTTTACTTTTTTTTGCCAAACAAAATTTAAAGATATGGCTACACTTAGCTGTTTTCCAGAACTAATCCATGAACTAATCATACACTTCCCCCAAAAAGATGGTTCCCCATTCTCCCAAAATAGGAGAAAGCACCAATAATAAATAATTTAAAAATACATAAAAGGCTGGGAAATGGCTTGGAGGACATACCAATGGCAAAAACGTTATTTAATAAATATTTTGTACTGCTGCCTATGGAAGCACAAATAATAGAAATGCTTGGTTTGTGAAGTAAAATTTCCCCAGCAAATACCCAAATTTCACTGGAAAATGTATTTTCAATGCTGTATACAAACAACATACTTCAAGTGTTAATTTTAAAATAAATTGGTACTAGAACATTGTTACTTGTTTGTGGTTTTTGTATATGATTTTTTTATGGTGTGATGGATGTTCCTTTAAATATTATGTAAACAATTGTTACATTTTCTACAAGTTGGAAACTACTGCTTTGTAATCGAATTTCCATATAAGTGAACAGAAGCATGTTATCAGCAACAACTTGTTCTGTTTCCTACAGGGGCATAGCTAGATATCACAAGGCCCCATAGCAAGATTTTAGATGGGGCTCTCCAACCCGGTTTTACCCGGCCAAACTGCAGCCAGTTTTTTTAAGGGCATGTTCATCCTCCTAAGAAAAAATGTACCTCACGTAGTTCATTCCCACATAGAAAAACTGTTTTGTTTTACTTAAACCTTTGAAATATGCTCCCAGGCTCAGATATTCTACTTACAAAATCACTCACTGGTGCGGCCACATCTCCACTGCTGTCTACAAATTGTCTACATTTCCAGATCTTCTAGCCAGAGATGATAATAAAAGACTTATATAGAACAGTGGCAAATAAAGAAAGGCTTTCTCTGTCCTCACTTAAAAGAAGTTAAATTGAATCCCAATTAGTGTATATTAATATATACATACCAGATAAATAAGAAATAAAAAAATACATACATACATAAAGAAAGGGTGGAACTATTTTTTCCCCGAGAAAAGTATAATGCAGTGCCCTGTATAGTCAGAAGAACCAATCCATACCATGCTTCAATCAATGATACGTGATATGTATGTAATGTTTTGGTGCAATAATTACTTCTTTCCCATAAAATGCGCATTAATATATTAATATAAGACTAAAGGTGGGTACACACACATGATTATGTAAGGATAGATTCCTTTGGAATCTGTTGGCAATATGCAGTGTAAGCTGCCTCCATGGCCATGACCAACCCCTCATACACAGGATTTGTCTAATATCGGCCATGTGTATGGCGTCCTTAAAATATCACATACATATGTTATACATGAGTAAAGCCACAGATGGCCAACACACAGCCTGCAAGTTTAATTCTAATTTACATTATGTCTGATGTTAGTGTAAATAATAAAAAATGGTCACACATGCTTTTGCTTTTTGAATAAAATATATAAACCTTTTTTGGTGAGATATTATAAAATGAATTTCATTAAAATTAATCTTATGTACTAAGACATAAACAAAACTGCCAATACATATTTTATTTGATACTGGTACACATAACAAAAAAATAAATCAGTAAAATGGCAGCAATATTTCGGGGCACTCAAAAAATCAAGCCTGGACACCCTTATACAATATGTATAAAACCACTTGATTGGTCCTAGGCCACCTCAACTCACTCCATTGGCCACACAGCCAACCTGGGGTTCTGTATACTAACAATAAATTAATCTGCGACAAGATTAATTTATTGCAATTATCTTTACAAGAGTTATGGTAACAAATAAGTAGGGTTTTTTTTTAACATCAGCTTTCTCCATTTAGGTTTGGTATTGCTTTCTTTTTATAATTAAAGGATATTTTATAGCAGAAGGCAATTCAAAAGGTATTCATCTTTAGACTGTACAGTATATTTAAATAACACCCAATTATCGTTGGAATGTTGACATTTTTGTGATAAATCTTGCACCTTTCTCAAGCAATTGTTAATGACCTGGTATTGCAGGTTAAAGACTTAAAGATAAATAACCTTTTCAGAACAAAACACCAGAGCTTAAGGTGCTGGGAGAGACACAATCATTAATTTGTTCCTTGTTTGTTTCCACCTTATCTCATTCTGTAGAGTAAAATAGCAGCAGAAAATGTTTATTTTCAATTTGTTTCCCCTTTTCCCTTGTACTTAATTACTTTCTTTGCTTGCATGGATGTTCTCATTTTCAATTTCCACACAGATATCCTCAATACATTAGAGACGTTAGTCTACTTTTTATAGCTGAAATGTAACACAAGCACAAAATATTATTGAGCTTAGGAAAGGTGGAGCCAACGTAATTTTTCTCATTTGCGATAATGTATAGGATGCAACAAAATATTATTTTCCATTTTTCCAGATACAGTGGCTACCTACTGATTAACGTTCTAAAATAATCCCCAGACATGCAATCGTGCATGCAAAGAACGGGTGTGTCGGATGACAATTAGTTTATGCATGGCCATATGGTCAGGCATAATTAGCGATACGACCCACAGTTCAACAATGACACCGACTGAATGCCAATACTAACCAATTTTCAGCCAAAATCTTAGCTTGTCTTTTAATTGCATGTTTTCTGCACAATCTCATGTCAATACCTAGTTTAACATAGACTCCAATCTATTACTCTCCAGTGCGATATTATCATACACTTCACAGTCTGAAAAAGGCAGTAAGCAGCAATTTACAATATTTCTAGCATTTAGGACAGTATATGTACAGTATGTGTAGGATTGTATTTATATTGCACATTTGGACACAGTATCATACAATATTACAATGCATACAATTCTGAAAATGTTGGCAGAAATTAATGACATATTAAAATGTGGTAAAATTATTTCTGAAGCTTTAATGTCAAATAACAAATACAAATGTACCCCATGTATAAGCACAACCATTTTTCATTATTACTTTATTTTACCAATTATGCATTCATAATGTAGCTTCTTTATTCATACTTTATTTATTTGTGTTTTTGTGCTTAGCTTTTCCATTAAGAGCCAGATAACAAAGACTAACAAAGAAATGTGATAAAAGGTCTTATCATTAAAAATGGTGCTGATTTTTCTCCAACCAATCAGATGTTAGCTTGGTTGGGGTGAGATTCACACCTTTTTTAACAATTAGAACTTTTATTACATCTCCTTGTTAGTTTACTAAGCAATACAAAATGTAATTCTACACTGGTGGCCTGCTCCCTTACATATAAGAACATTTTATGGTATTTACTGGACACCAGCAGAGCAAGCAACCCATTCCATGTTCTATGGGCTTGCAATGGGGTTTTTTTTGTCGAGAATAGCAGCTGTATAAGCGCCTAACTGTCAAACCTTAATATGTAGTCCACCCAAGGGAATATTTTTTAAAGCTAATATATTTTAATCCTTTGATGAGAGTCTTATGGATGTTACATGCGTTCTTAACTTTCTTTACCATTTCAAATCCCTTTAATTCCCTATTAATTGCATTTCTTGGAATGGACATTTATATATTAAATTTGAAGGAGATGGAAGGTGAAGAGGGTTTGTAGAGTTGCAAAGAACAATCTACACACTACAGCATAATAATAATAATAAAGGACAAACCCATCAAGCAGATAATGAGAAGCAAAAAATGAAAAATAAAAATATAAAATATATGTTAAAAAAGCTTGTACAGAATTCCATAAAAAGACTTATTTTTTTGTGTGAATTATGGAACATAATGTAAAATAACTAAAACCAGAGCATCCACGAGTTTAAAGACACATTTCGAACTACTGTAGCATATAGTCCAAGGCAGCAAACTGACTTGTAACTAAGGATGGATGAAGTTTCAAAGAGAAGTTTGTTCTTTTCTTTCTTTTGTCCATTGGTATCACATGGCATTTCCCATAACCTACCTATGCAATTTAATACATAAAAACATTTTATGGTAAAAACTTTGACAAATGAAATCAAGTGGTTTTCCTCTATCTTTAAAGGGCATCTCCACCCATGATATTAATTTTTGATATATAGCAGGACATCCCCTCCCACCCCCAACCGCTATGTTAGATGTGTAAAAGTAGAATCCAAACTCTACTTACAGCCCCTCGCTCCAGCTTCATTCTGATACAGCTCCCTGCTTGCTGGAACTACAAGCAGGGGGCCAGACCGGCAGCTGTGGCTGTGATTGGCTGAGAGGCAGCCAATCACAGCCACAGCTGACAGCAATAGAGAATGCCACAGGAGTGAAGATCTGTAAATACAGCTCGGATTATATTTTTACACTTCCAATATAGCGGTTGGGGGTGGGAGGGGATGCCCTGCAATATATACAAAAGCTTTAATGCTACATGAAGGGCAGCCAGGGAGGGATCTGGAGGGTGGGAGGGATCAGGAGGGTGGGAGGGGGGGGCACCTCTGCACATACCACTGCCCTCTCAGAGGACAAGGAGGAGGCAGAAACCTTTTGGAAGGGAAGACAGCTACTACTCCTCAGTTTCCTGGACTTTGGACAAACACTACAGAGGAACCATAAGGAGCAGGGATGTAAGGTAAGGGTGTTTTTTTAACTACTCAGTGGGGCTAGTAGTGGGTTGAATTTTAGTTTGGGGTGAACTTGCCCTTTAACACTAATTTTCTAAAGAAAATATTAGTTTGAAATAAATTTACTAAACTAAAGATAATAATAGACTAGAATACAATCACTTGCTCTTCCACCGGACTATGCATGTGCAGAGAATACAGATTGTCCCGTACAAAATCATATACTAAACCAGTTAAAAAAATAAACAGGCAATGCATTAAAAACAGAGATCCTGATAACACAGCTTTAGTATGTGTTAAAGATTTAAATTAAAAAGGCATTAAAATAGCCCAAAAAAAAAAAATCTTGGTATTCCTTTTTTGAAAGAAATTTAATTGGTTGCATCAGATTAAAACAAAAAAGTGGCGACTCTGCTACAGGCTAACCAAAGTCTGCTTTAAACAATCCCCATTCCCCAACCTCTTACTGCATTTTCACAAAGGTTTAAAATGGTACCTCAGAATACTGCACCAAACCGAAACGTTGTTTAATTCAAGATCATTATTTAATAGGATTTTTTTTGAGAATGCAGATTCGATTTTCATTCCTACAATAAGGATTCTAAACATTTTCAGCAACACCACTGGCTGTAGAAATCTGTACACAGTTCAGAAGCTGATTTCTCGCTGTGTGTATGTACAGCAATGGTGAAATAAAAATGCAGTGCCTTGTGACTGTCATGGCTGTCAGGGAAATAACATTGGGAGAGAAAAATCTTCAGGTGAGAAAAGCTTGTATGAGTTTTTGGTAATGTCACACTTTACACACTTTACACTTTTCAGTTGGAAAGAGTCTAGAGAAACTCTTGCAGGGTTATTCAATAAAAGTTCTTATCGTTTAAAATGGTGCTAATTTTGCTCCAACCTATCAGATCTTATTTAACATTTGAAAGCTAAGATCTGATTGGTTGGGGCAAATTTATCTCCATTTTAAACGATAAGAACTTTTATTGAATAACCCTGTTGATGTGCTAAATTCTCTTTTTCAAATTGCAACATTCATCTCCAAAAGGACTTCAGTGCAGATAGTAACTAAACTCTAAAAAACAGCCCAGGTTTTTTTTTTAATCTAATTAACAGCTTATAGAAAAGTACATATTTAAAAAGCAGCATGTTTTATATGCAAAACCAGGACCCTCTGATTCTTACATGTGCCTTTTTGGGGCTTAAGGGTCCTACAGCTCGAAACAAGGGCCCCCTTCCTAATCCTTAAAAGAATCCATGTAGACTTTTAAAAAGGCCTTTGTGGGGGTCTGCAGCCTGGCAGAGGGACACCCCTTGGCACTTTTAAAAGCCATTGGCGTCCTTACAATGATCCACTTTGCTGTTCTTACAAAGAGTTTTTTGTGGTCCCACATCCAGAGCTGGGAGCCTGACACTTAAAAGAGCTTTGATAATTGTTTCACAAAGCTTAAAATTGAGACACTTTTTTAAGGGGTAAACTTGACAATTAAGTTATGTGTAGTGAAGTGGAATGACACAGGGAATAAATATTGTACAAGAAAAGGAGGAGCAAAAAGATACGGAAAGCCAAGAAACCAGCTACCTGTCAGTATTTAGAAAGCAAACCTGTAATCTATCAGTGCAAATTAATATCAGTTGGTTTATTTGTAACTGATGACCTATACAAAGGTTTCTCATTACCAAGGTATCAAACAAGAAGCATCTTATGGACTCAAGACTTTTACAAGCTTACTGTTGTAAAACATACAGACGTATTTCTAAGCTTCTGGATTTTTCAGCAAGCAACATTGGGGCCATAATCTGGAAGTGGAAAGAACATAATTTCACCGTAAACCATCTACAACCAGGTGCACTTTGCAAGATTTCTGATAGAGGAGTCAAAAGAATAATCAGAAAAGTTGTCCAAGAGCCTAGAACCACTCACAGAGAACTTCAGAATTACCAGGTACCGAAAGAAAGAAAACAATAAGTAATGCACTAAACCGACATGGCCTGTATGAATGCTCACTTGCGAGATGCCACTTCTGAAGAAGGAACACGTTGTTGCAAAATATTTAGTCAAGCCAATAAATACTGAATGAATATCGTCTTGTCAGATGTGACCAAAATGTAACATTTTGGATGTGATTGCACACACCAAATTTGGAGGAGAAATAGCACTATACATCACCCTGAAACACCACTAGGGAGATGTAATATAAGTTCTTATTGTTAAAAATTGTGTGCAAATTTCCCCCAACCAATCAGATGTTATTAACCATTTGAAAGCTAACATCTGATTGGTTGGGGCAAACTTAGCACCATTTATAACGATATGAACATTTATTACATCTCCCTGCAAATATGGGGCTCTATTTATAAAAGATCGATATCATTATCGAAAAAATAACGGTCGTTATCGTAAAATAGCGATTGTTATCGTTAAATAACGATCGGTATTTTACGATAACGATTGGTATTTTCTGATAACGATTGGTATTATATGATAACGATTGCTATTTTACGATATCGGAAAATACCGATCGTCATCGGAAAATATTGATCGTTATTTTACGATAATGGTCGCTATTTTACGATAACGATCGTTATTTTTTTAATAACGATATCGATCTTTCATAAATAAGGCCCATGGTACTGGCAGACTTCATATAATTAATTAAAGAAATTATGAATGGAGATATGTAGGAGATATGTACTGAATGATTCTTGATAAGAATCTGCTGCCATCTAGCAGTAACCCCAAACACACAGCCAAGGAAACTATCAATGGGTTTCAGAGAAAGGAAAGAAAAACTAAAATGACCAAATCAAACACCCAACTTAAATCCTATTGAAAGTCTATAAAAACATTTGAAAATCAGAGTTCATAGAGGAGACCCCCAGAACCTTCAATATTTAAAGGTTGTGTGTTAAAATGGGCCAAAACCATGCAATGAACATGATTAGGTTCTCCATACACAAGACGTCTTGAAGCTCCCTTTACCAACTAAGTATTAAATAATTTTAGTAAGCGTGTTCAATACTTAGTCTATGTTTCCTCTCACTTTAATACACATAACTTAATTTGTGGACATATTTATTTTTATTTATTTATATGTGGGAAGTACTTAGGTCTTTACTGGTATTTATGTAAATGCCATGTCAAAAGCTTTGTTAGAAATATATTTACTGAGAAAAACATTGACGTGTTCAATATTTATTTTCTCCGCTGTACATAAGTAACAACTTAATTAAAAAAGTTTTACTGATCAAGAAGTTTTCATTAATTAAAATTTTGAGGCACACATCTGGCTCTCTTGGTAACGTGTGTGTAGCATAGTGTTTGTAAATCAAAGTATGAGTGAAAAGTATATATATGTGAATGAAACATTTTATGTGTTTGTGTAGCACATTATGCGTAACAGTGTATGTTGACAATCATTTTATCGATCAGTATATCTGTGAAGGAGAAAATTAAATAGAAGTCTACCCATGCGTACCCTCTTTTTTAGCTGTAATCATTCCTCCCGTAAGATACAATTATATTAGATATATCTACTGCATTTACCACAAGTTTTATTAAACCTTTTACTAAAGTAATATGTGAAAACTAGTTTCAAGGGCCGTAATCTTAACAGCACAAAACTGGTGAAATTAATATATGTATAATATGGTATACTTTTTTAATTAAACATTCAAATAAAATAAGGTGAAAGATATTTACCAAAGATTTGCAAAATGTAAGAATGCAATATAAACAAGTTTATTTATTATGTATGTATCTATATTTATGTACTCCTACACTTCTTCAAATCTTGTAAACATGTTACATATATTGAGATTAGTCTTATCTAGATATTGTCTAGCTTAAATAATATTTATGTACAAAAATAAACCACAAACCTGCATTATCACCTTATTTATATCACAGAATATATAAAAACAAGTAGTAGTGTAGTATCTTATACACTCAGAGGTATCCCTTTGGGCTTTATAGTTTCATTTTGAGAAGTTTGTTGTTTTTTTTAGTGAAGGCCCTACTTGAAATAGAAAATTACAGTGTTTTCTTAATAATAACATAGAGACCAAAGTTCTTGCAATAAAAGCAAAGAGCAATGTGTACTTCTTCTATCGTAAGATTATATGAAATAGCTTTTCTGGTTAATCCTAGAATATTGTGGTAATCACTAGGTGGCCTCAGATTACTTGGGTTGTATGTGGTCTAAAGATGATGGTTATTAAGTCACTCTCTACTTTGTAAAGCAACCTAGTAGGTCTTCAGTTCCCTTGGCAACAATAAGACTGACTTGTAAACATTTTTTAAGCAGGAAAAGGACAAAGGGCAAATTAGTCATGGAAGACAAGGGAAATTAAGTTGTCACTTATGTTCTCAAATTTATAAGCCTGATAAGAATGTGCAGACACTGGAAGATACTGAATGCACATAAGAGAAATTTTTGTAGAGCACTATTTGTGCATAAATCTCCACAGTAATGAACATAATGGTAGGAGGCTACTAATAAATAAATGCAACAGTCCCTTTCATAAGGCTTATTTGCATATTGAGCAGAGGAGCAGAAGCCAAAGGTCTTCCGTTCTCATATGAATTTTAGGTTATATTTATGTTGCAGGATTTTCACCATTTATAAGTTTCAGATCCAGACTCAAAAACTTTTAAAAATAATATTAATTCTTTTATTTACTGATACACCTTAACATACAGCAGTGGCAGATAGAACTTACATCCAGATCTTGATAGCATTTTATAATTGAATATTCAGGTTCAGGCTACAATTCCATAAATAAAATGATGTCCCATAATGCACTTTCATTTTTTACATATATAAATGTGTAGTATAGGATTTACATGTCAAGGAAAGGGGGGGGGGGGGGATTTCTTCTGATATTGTTGCTATTGCTAAGGAATGCTATATAATAAAATTTGGACAATGCAATGGACTTTTTATTAACAAGGTACCCTCATAATAAAAAAAAGATCTGGCATTAAGAAGCATTGTGATCTATCAATAAATTAAATTTAAGCTAGGCTAGATAGTCAACATCAACTTGGATTGAGACCCGACACTGGTAACAACCACTCCTTTCATTAGGCAATTATTTAAAGGGGAACTGTGATCCTCCATTTTGTATGTGTCTTATAGAGGCATGCCATTGATCACCAGATCATCTGACCACTGCCTTGATTTAGGGTTAGAGCATGCTCGCTGCTGTCTTTACTGCTGAGAAATTCTAATTAACATACCACATATGCAAAATCAACATTATAATTCCCCAGAAGTCTCTTTTTTTATAGTGCCTGCTTCAAAATAACAGAACTATCAAGCAGCAGTGGTATTTTAATACTTGGCACCAAATAAGGAGGATCTAAGTGTTATCAGGGCAGAAGGTAGCTCATGGAGTCTACCCAGCCAGATTTATAGTAGACTTACAGCTAGCTGCTATAGACCTTATGCCTAAACACATGACTACACATTATCAGTATAGAGGCTAAGTCTACACTAAATTGCAATTCCAATCTCTTGCATTTTGGACCAATACCCCACCCCTAAATCTGATTGGTCCAATACCAACAATCCAATCAGATTCAAGATTTAAATTAGACCAATCAGATTTTAAAGGTGTGTTTGGGAGTCACTATAAAATGCAAGAGATCTGAATTGCAGTTTAGTGTTGGTTTAGCAGCTATACTGATAAGTTGTAGTCTTGTATCTAGGCATACGATCTGCAACAGTTAGCTGCTAGTTTACACCTGGCTGGGTAGGCTCAGTGAGCTACCTTCAGCCCTGGTGAACCTTAGATCCTCATTATTTGGTGATAAGTATTAAAACAGCACGGCTGCTGTGTAGTTTTCTGTTAAAGGGCATGTCCACCCCAAAACTAAAATTTAACTTACTACTGGCATCACTGTGTAGTGTTCAGAAATCCTCATCTTACCCCTCTGCTCCAAACGGTTCTCCTGTAATGTCTGTTCAAAGTCCCAGAAATGAAAGAGTAGGAGCCATTTCTGGTGTAATTTGTTTCCGCCTTTAACTATTCCTTGTAGAGGTTTCTATGAGGGCATAATCACTAAGAGGCAGCATTGGAAGAGGGAATTTCCCATCATGCAATTTACATGATTTGCATAAACACTGTGTCCATTCCAGTTATAGCAAAACTGTACCTAGCAGAAGATAGTTCAGATTGGATATCTAAAGATAACTATTGTTTCAGTATAGATGTCCTTTTATACCTGTTACCTTAAAGGAAATGTGCAGAAAGTGCTTGCAATAAACTTTCATTTTTGTTGCAACATTTGAAAGGTCTTTTTACTTATGTGCATCCTGCCACATGAATGTGGCAAATGTTACATACTATGTTATGTAACATAGTAACTCTTTAGTTGCCACCATTCCAGTGGATTACCCAACCATTCACTTTCTGTATAATGAGGTATCCAAGTTGGGTTTTCCTGGCTATGCAGTGCTCTGGGGCAATAGAGAAATAATTTCCCTGCACAGCACAGGAATAAACTGTGATTTTGCATTTGTAAGCATATTTTTTATTTTATAATAAGCTTATATTGTAAGTGGATATATATTTAGTCATTAGATCATCTCATTATTGGGGGATGCTTCAAGTAAATATAAGTAACAGGGCTGCATTCATTACAACCTGGTTGTATTTACACTGCATGTTTTCAATATACAGCCCCTATCCTATACATTCACTATCTGCCCTTTGCTGTTTGAGAGTGCTTGTCAGGGAATAAAACTAGTAGTGCAACTACATAGGCACTTGGGTTAGTCATCATTTTGTAGGCTATTTGGCCATGGACAGCAATTTCAGGCTCTGTAATCAAAACACTATTATTATCATGTATCTGTTATATCAACATGTATGTGCAGTTTATGGACTGCTATACAACAACACCATAGGTATGAAACCCAGGAGCTAAAAAATATTCATTTTGGATGTCCAACTAAGCAACCAGCCATCTACTTGCAAATCTCTAAGCTAAATATAAAGGCAAGACCTGCTAGTTTGACATTTCATGCTGTTTTATAGTGTCTCATAAACAACCCCCCAAAATCTGATTAGTCTAGATACAATCTTAAATCTGATTGGATCTTGGATCTTAGACCAATCAGATATTGGGGGTGGGTTTAGGATTCACTACAAATAGTGAATGTTCAGTAAGGAGAGCTAGTTTCAGTTTTGCATTTCATCTGAGATGTTGAAAAAATATATATATAGTGTGCCTACCACCACAAAAAAGACCACACCACAATATTATAATATATCACAAAAGCTATATTTATACAGTATAAATGGCCGGCCGGTCACAATAAAAATATACCCACATATAAAATATTATAATGATGGACTCTCAAACCCTAAAGGTTTTATAAATAGTTAAAACAGAGAAAAAATTAGTAGTAGGAGGGGGATATTAAACTACTAAGTTAAATCGTCTGAGACAATCCTTTGTTAGTATCCAATAGGCAAATAGTCCGTGATGAGATGTGTAATAGTAATGGGTTAAAAATCAAAAAACCATGGTGTGCGCACACCTAAAAATGTATAAAAAGGACGTATAAAATATGTCTATATCTCTGGAGGCGGGGGTTATAACTGAATCAAACTGCACCGTGCTCTCGTCGTACGTAATTGGGACCGTAGATCCGTCAGGCAAAGCTGGGAACAGTGAAACGCGTAGCAGCAATTGAGACGTGTGGACGTGATCTACGAGGAGTGCGGGTGGTTTAACTAACAGCTGAACGCTACTATTCATCTGCAGAAATAGCCGACGTCGGGAAGGAATAGGAATATCTACCTTCCAGTGGGTATTTAAACGGCACACGGATCCCAAGAGCGTGCTTGCCACGGATGTTGCTAACTTTCAAGTCCGGGGGATCTACGGTGATACAGCGTTTACCCAATTACGTACGACGAGAGCACGGTGCAGTATTGATTCAGTTATAACCCCCGCCTCCAGAGATATAGACATATTTTATAAGTCCTTTTTATACATTTTTAGGTGTGCGCACACCATGGTTTTTTGATTTTTAACCCATTACTATTACACATCTCATCCTTGACTATTTGCCTATTGGATACTAACAAAGGATTGTCTCAGACGATTTAACTTAGTAGTTTAATATCCCCCTCCTACTACAAATTTTTTCTCTGTTTTAACTATTTATAAAACCTTTAGGGTTTGAGAGTCCATCATTATAATATTTTATATGTGGGTATATTTTTATTGTGACCGGCCGGCCATTTATACTGTATAAATATAGCTTTTGTGATATATTATAATATTGTGGTGTGGTCTTTTTTGTGGTGGTAGGCACACTATATATATACTTTTTCTGTTTCTCTTGGCCACGCCCCCCTGGATGTTCCGGGGGGTTTGACTAAGTTCCTGAGTGGGAGACTCAGAGGTGCCTGACCACCCACGTTCTTGGGTGTGTACTATTTATTTATTCATCTGAGATGTTAAAGCTTTGTTCTGAGGCATGTACTGGGATATAAGCTTATCGAGTGATTCTGGCTGGGTAGCTTGAATGGGCAGTCCTTAGTTCAGATGGCTCTCAATTTAGTTCCCAGTATTTGGCTTTCTGTATCTTACTATAGAGCAAACAGCAGCGATCAGCACTCCATTCCAAGCAAGAAAATGCCTAAGTGCCATTCAAAAGTTTTAGACCTGTGAGTGCCTTCGGATTTATATATATATACCATTGATAAACTGACATCAACATTCTACTTGCACACAACAATATCAGATCATGTAGTTCTAATGACTCTAATGTAGTTCTAAGGAGTAGGGAATGGGTTAATGTAAAATCCCAGAATCCCAGGTGGCATTTGCTCAGATTCTGCATGTTTAATTAATAAATGGAGAAAGGGCAATTTTAACCATCATGCAAAACCCTTCTGATTGGTGGACATATCTCCATAGACTACAAGAACACTGCCCACGATAGGAGGAGAGAAATTAATTGCTACACCCATAAGAAACACAAAAATGAAAATAACTTGATAACTGTTCCCAAAAAAATAATGAAAGTATATGGCAAAAGTACACAAGATAGCGTTCACTACACTACAGCAAAAAATAGTTTTGGGGTTGGACATGCCCTTTAATGTTATTTTGGAGCAAGCTCTGTTTAAAAATCTTTATATCTTGCATTTTATTAATTATTGAGCCAGGAATCTGATTTTGTTTTTTTCTAAGTCAAATACTTTCTAACATAGATCTAACATATTTTTTTTTTTACCAAAACAATCAAATATATTGTATACCACTGCCTATATTTATTTTTGGTAATTATGTGTAAACATATATCTTTTGTTCTTTCTGGGCTTTGAAAAATTAGATTTTCAAGGAGTCAAGCGAGTTAGGGAGAGTTTTCCCCACAACTCCCTTGCTTATTATGCAAATAAGTGGAAAAGAGACTTCTGGGAAATTATAATGTTGATTTTGCATTTCTGGTATGTTAACTAGAATTTCTCAGCAGTAAAGACAGCAGTGAGCATGTTCCAACACTAAACCAAGGCGATGGTCAGATGTTCAATGGCTGTCTGCATAAGACACATACAAAATGGAGGACCACAGTTCCCCTATAAGAAGAGCATCCCCTAGTTTTGTCCCCTTGCAGGTTTATAATGTTGGGGGAAGTTTGTCTATCTCTAGAACTCTTTTTTAAACTATTCCAAGGAAGTGAACAGTGGTATGAAAGGGATTTGTTCTGCTTGCATTTGACAAACGCTGTAAATGATATGCACATGTATGCATGATGAACATATTAGGTTACATTACCAGGAGGGGGCGCCAGTCGGGAGTCTTAAGTCACGAACCTGTAGGTCAAAGTTGTACATCAGTGCCACAGCCCCCCCTGTGATTGTCCTGCAGATCAAATATATGTATCAGCACCACCCCACAGACAAAGCCCCAACACATGTAAACCTTCTGTATGCTGTGCTGTTCTGCCTGTGCATTTAGTGTGTTATGTGTAATGATGTATGCACGATATATACAAGCACACACCACAGATACTGAAAGGCAGTACCGTAAGCGCAGGTGGCAGACTTGATTTGTAGCAGGCCAAGGCAAGCAGCATTAAGCAGTGAATTATGTGTGCCCGGGGGGGGGGGGGGGTTTGGAGGGGGTTCTAGGTGCCAGTAGCAAATCTTACACAGGGTGCTATTTAACCTAAGGCCGGCCCTGCATATTAGCATGTGCAGCAACTCTAGTTATCTTATACCCAAAAATATTAGCGCTTCTTTCCATATGCTAAATATATTCCGATAAATAAACTCTGCCTTTCACACTTTTCCAGATAAAATTATCTACAGTAAATGCAATCCAATTTGCTCTATAACTTACAAGTTCATGAACTATCTCATACAAGTCAATCCAATGAAGTGTGAATGCCATAACTGTTAGATAATAATCACTTCCTTGAAGGGATATTATTAACATTTGGCCATCACTACCACTCTTAATGGATATTCTAATTACACAATAAATAAAGAAACATTGTACAGTGCCTATGTATTATCGTTCCTTTTTTGTTTCCTTTTTTGTTACCTTCCCTATGGGACCACATGATCAGTCTGTCACACGCGCTGCTGGCTGCAGCCACTGTTACTGTGACCAACAGTCATCTGTCCTGGCAGGGCTCTCACACAAAGCAGATGCTCAGTTGGGACACATGTTATATGTATCCAGACAAAATGGTATTAACCTGCAGACCTGAACACATCAGGCAATCGTGCCACAATGTGCAATTCAATCTGAACAGCTCCATTGGACATCCTGTGACCCTATACAGGATCCAGAATAACATGCTAGGTTCATACTTATTGGTAATTACCACAGCAAGTTCCAGATTTACAGTCACTATGGGGTTAGGAAACACAGGATTCTGATTAGCTTGACAAGTTATGGAGAGGTTTGGATAAAGAAGCTAAAAGCTCCCCACAGGGTATAAAATGAAGTAGAGCCTTCTTATAACTGAAGGTACCTGACAGCCTCATGTTTAATATATTAATATTGGGGTAAAAACTGCCCATTTCTCTAAGAATGCTGGGTAGTTTCAGAGACATGCAAAGTCATTTAATCATAAACAGACACTTCCTGTCTAGCAAACAGAAACTGGATTGTCTCATTACTTTCTATGGAGAGGGGAGGGGGATTAAATGTGAGAGTATGAAGAATTTTCTATTTGGCTAAAACTGTCACATGTATTACAAACAGCGCATAACTAGGTGTAATACAGGAACTTCCTTACACTTCCTGTCTTGTCATGGACAGTGCCTAAGAGAATTTTTTGATTTGCTAACAGTGTAAGATCAGAACCTCTCATTGGATGTTAGTAAAATTCCACTTCCTTTTAGTGTCTACATGGAGACCCTGTAGAAATCCTGGAGGTGTGTCTTAACCTATCATTTTGTGTTTTCCATTCAAACTTAGGGGTATCCAGTAAAGTTTATTAATTGTATATAAATTGTTTTGTAATTTAGTAGTAGGTAGTAGTACTATACTTTGTATGGTATTATTTCTTATGGAGATTTTAATTAAATAGTGCTAATTACACACAAATATATGGACCTTTCCTATGTGTAATAATGCTATATACCCCCACCTAGTTAGTTGCTACTAAAAACTCAATGTAATCTCCATAAAAAAAGTATTTATATAATATAAGGGATTTATTTATTTATTTATTAAAACTCACATAGGCAGAAATACTTTAATTGACTATAGTTTATATAGGCCTATTTAAGCCTTGTTCAATGCAAAGGGCACCTCACCAGAAAATTGGTATTGTACCGTACATTACACACATTCTCATTTTTTTACACTTAACCCTTTCAAATCTGTTTCTCCTTTCACACAGTGTGCTAATGCAAAACACATTTTAAGTTGCATTTGAACAAAAACACGAGGGAACGCCAGCTGTTTGAAGCACATGTAAACAAAAATTTAATTCAAAATGCATTTTATGGGCAATTTTAGTATGGTTTAAATATGATAAACAGTAATCAGTAAACAGTGTTAAGACTATGAAACTAGCAGGGAGATTAAATAAAACTTCTAAATCGTTAAAAATGGTGCTAATTGTGCCCCAACCAATCAGATGATGTTTAACATTTGAAAGCTAACATCTGATTGGTTGGGGCAAAATTAGCACCATTTTTGACGATAAGGACTATTATTGAATCTCCCTGAGAATAACTGTCTATATTTCTTATATTTTGATGTTCTAATCACTGTCATGGCCGTGACAAATGGCTGCAACCAGGTAGGAGGATATTGGTACTGTCAGGATTAACTTGCTTTGAGAACCAAAGGTGAGTATCACGTTCTCTTTGTTTGGTGGCCCCTTGACATCATTTTCAATAGAGTGGGTGGGGGGTGGACATGCCCTTTAAATACATAATGACTCTTAGTTCCTTACTCCTAAATACTAGCAAAGTAACACTTAGAAATATTGTTTTCTAGCTACTTTTAAATCATCAGACCATTATCATCCCAGATAGCTAAACTCATCTACTACTTCAATTAAGTACAAACCATTCTTCACAGCATTTACTGTCCTATTTCTATTTACAACATCTGTTCTTTATTCTTTTAAATACTGTATCACAGTGATTGCTAATTTATAACTCAGTTTAGAAGATATCCACATGTTTTCTTCTGGCCTAGAAAGAATAAATGGATCTGCCTTTCACTCATTCAAGATAACAGTCTCTAATGACTAGAGATGTTCGAAACTGTTGAGTTTTGTTCCATTTTAAAATTTTCGAAAAATTTGAAAAAAGAACCCATAGAAGTCTATAAGAGAAAAAAATATCAAAAGTTTCTGTCCATTTTGAGGGACAAATAGTAATAGTAGGTTACTGTAAATGACACAGAGACCTGGAGAATGGTCTGGGGAACCCGTAAATATAACCAAAACTTATTTTAACTTTTATTAATCTTTCCTCACGATTGGGCTGTTTTTGAGCTTCCGCATTCTATTTTCGAGAGTTACTGAAATCGAGCGCTACTTTCGAGGGTTACCGATATTACAAATTCGAGGGGTACCAAAATCATTTCTTACTTTCGAGGGTTACCGAAATCGATCCTTACTTTCATTTTGCGGTTTCGATTTTCGATTTCGATAATTGTCTATTTTCAATTTGATGATTATCGAAATTTCAATAAAAATGAAAAATTCGGAAAATACGGCTTCCGTGAAATCTGGAAGTTCCTAAAGTTTCGTCGGGACTTCGAAAAACTCAAATTCGATTCGAAACCGGGTTCTAATCAAACCCACATTACATCTCTACTAATGACATTTCACGACTGTATTCCAAAGAATATAAGCTAAATTATAATACCATGAGCTAAACATTTTCTAAAGTAAAGTTACTTTAGAATTAGCATCCTTATTTTACCACATATTAAAGAAACTGCTCAGATTAAATCTCCTCACCTTATGTCTGTATCAAACTACAAGACATCTGTCTGCTTACATCAGTTTTGCCTAAATGATGTTTACCAGGCGTGATAGTTTTGCACATTCTTTGCCTAGATAAATTATGTACGTACAATCCTATATAAAGATTTGTAGACATGAAGATGAGCTTTATGTTGACAAGTGCATGTTTATCTCTTGCAGAAAGCTATCTGCATTTGGAAATAAATTTAGAAACATGTTTCTGTCGTCTTTCTGAAAAGTTCCCTCATCTTAAGAAACTTTAAAACAAATCTTTCTTTTATATTGAAGAATAGAGTGCTGCTATTTCACTGAAAACATTTATACATACCTCGCCCTTTCAGTTCATGCAACGTCCTCTCTGGCAATTCATTTATGTGCCTCTTCTCTAGAGGATCAATTTCCCCTTCAAATTTTGAACAATGATTCATAACCATGTCCTTTCCCAAGGTGTATCATCTGCTTTTCCCCTAGAGGTGGACTACATTTATTCAGTGTATTTTTTGGACATCCATTTCATTGGTCTGCTTGCTGGAGGTTTTCATTCAAATAATGAAGTCTTTGTGTCCTTTTTTTTTTTAAATAAATGTCTGTGACAAGTATGTTACCTATTATACCCTCCAATGAGGGATACATTTGGATACTTAAATAATCAAATTATATTTATATATTCCTGTCAAAGTGATATTTATTTTATATGTACTTTTAACATTGTTTTGTGCTAAACTGAGAAACTTAATCCTACTGTAAATAATTTATTTGGAATTATGGCAGTTTTCAGAAAGTACCATATAGAAAAGTGGATTGGTCTTGGCAACTCAGCAAAACATACTTAGCCTCTTCTATCCTAGGATGGTCTACTGTGAAAGGGATGGCTGAAGTCCTTGAATGCAACGCCTGCAAGGGGATTCCCAGTGGATGAGGCTTACAATTGCAGTGGCTTAACTAGGGATCACTGGGGCTCCCAGCAAAACTATAATGGGGCCCCTATCCGTGTTTTATCCACAGTGGTTTTCTGGGAGGGGGCTATATCTGTCCTAGAAAAAATTAGAAGATGTGGCCCCTTGGCTCCTGGGCTCCCTGCAGTTGCTCCCCCAGCTTCCCTGGTAGTTACATCCCTGCTGGGGACATATATGTTAGTATTTTTATTGTAGTCCACTTACAATTTTACTTGTGTTTATTAGCTAGCTTATGTGGGATATAAATTTATTATGCGAATCTGTCACAATAAAGCTTGCAAGTGTGTGGGTACTTTTTAGGGTACTAAGTGGGGGAGGTTTATTCCCTCACACTATTTCCAATTTACTTCATTTTTGTTACCCTAGCAGCGTCCAATGGGGCAAAACAGGTCTACTATTAAAGAACCAGTACACTGATTTTTTTTATTTTCATAACAGTAAACAATCAATAAACCCAGAAAAAAAAGCAGTGTATGGAGACTTAAGGTTTGTACACACATGCGATCGCAGGTCAGCCCCACAATCACATGTGTGTATGAGCCTTAAAGTTTATGTATAATACTAAAAAAATTACTTTACGTCATCTTAATCTATAATGAAATACATGTTAGTAGAACTTACTCTGAGGCATGCCTTCAATACAATACTTGTTTTGCTTAGACTCTGACCACTAACCTGACTATTTTCCCCTCACACCAACTATCAAAACTTCATACAGCATACAGCACACCAACTGTCAAACCATTCCAGCTACAGCAAAACTGCTTACATAAAATGCTAAAACATAAGATGTTTCAGATTGCATAACTAATAAAATAGGCGCAGATCAACAAAAAAATCGTACAGTGATAGTTGAGATGAATTATAGTTTCCACTTTCCACTAATGGGCAATTTTAAAAAACAATTTTCCAATGTACATAGCCTTTAAGGGCTCGTTCCCTCTAGGACTGCTGAAAACGGACAAAATCGTGCAGTTCAATTTTGTAAATGTCCCAGATAGGTGCCCTGGAAATGGGAACAGTAATAAGAAATCATATGAGAGAATACTGTGTGCTTGTTTTTTGAACAGACTAATAACATGAATGAACGTGTCCTACTATAAAGGGTATTTACAGATGAAAGGTTCCCAGATTCTACAGTGTGTAAATACTAGCCCCATATCAGTTGCTCTGGTATAGCTTTTTTGACAGATAAACCTTTGATTAAACCAGCCAATTATGATAACTGAAGCCAATTAGACAGACTAAGTCATTCAGCTCATCACATTGTTACAGAACAGGTACGACATCGGGAGACTGGATATGTTGTTCTAAATAAAAAGGAACAGAGTTTGGTTATAGCTATTATAACTTCCTGTTGATAAGAATAGTAATAATGCACCTCAATAAGCAATGTAGATTCTTTTAATGTTAAATTGAATAAAAGAGCAAATGTCTTCTATATAGAGTTTCAACAAGTTAAAAAAACAACAACTGTGAAATCAATTGAAATTCTTCATTTGTGTTTGTCAACCAATGAATGATGGTCGTGATACTGAAGTAAAATTTGTTTGTTGGAAGAATGGACAATTTAGGGATAACTGCCATGTTACAAATCTATCTTGCAATGGTTATGCGAGATAAAAAAAAAAAAAAAAAAACTTGACAGGATGATGATCATTAAGGAGCGAGAAACGAGCTGAGCTTCTAACAAGAAGCACGTACCACTGTTCATCAAATAGTCTATAGCTGTCGCTCTAGGTGCTGGGAAATAAAGGAAAGAAATTGTTCTCTCTAATAGGAATTCCCATTTGTATTATATTTGCTTAACTCTTCCACCACTGGATTTTACAGCATTCGATTTGCTCAAATACCATTTTATTCATTTATATTGTAAATTCTTATAGCTATGACCTTGCTGATATCACATATCAAGTGTATGTTTTGTATATAAAAATATTTTTGAATTTATATTACCCGGTAGACTAATTGTATTACATTGTTGCATTTTATATTGCAGACTGAGATTCAATTAATGGCAATTCCTTTCATTGTTGAAAACTATTATAATAGAAACTGAAATTGCTTTTGTTCTGATGATAATTTGCACCTATGAAAGTCATTAAAACTAGTTTTACAGCAAATAGAGAAGTTCTGCTTGCAAACAAAGGGATAAACCTTTTATTGATATATAAATATCTATATATATCTATACATCTATATATATATCTATATCTATCTATCTATCTATCTATCTATCTATCTATATATATATATATATATATATATATATATATATATACATAAAACTGTAATATATCTAGCTAGTGAAACCTTACAGACCTGTTAAAACACAACAGCTTTTACTAACCCATCATCATTCATTTATAATAATTATAGCCACACAAGCTTTTCAGGCATGTATTAATTAACTAATAATACTAGCCTTTATAATCACAATGAGCCATCGTAATACAGAATCCTATTTTCTGAAAGCTTCCTACATGACAGCTTTTTACTGTGCCTTGTACTCTTGCCCTATTTTAGAGATTTTCCATTCTTTACCATGGGCTGGATTAAACATTTTCCTGTTTATTGTTTTTTTGGATGTTATCCAGGTATTCTATCTTAACGAATCATTAACCAGCTGTAGCATTATCATTCCTGAAGCTTTTGATAGAACTGTAATTTTATACTACGCTAATTGTAACTTGCTATACAATTATTTCTTTCATTTTAGGTCTGTTTATATCCCCTGCAACATGTACTTATATCTAGTCTGTCTGTTCTTACTTGAATTGTATAGCAGTAATGACAAGCACACATACATGTCATACATATTTGTAAGTAAATAACAAAATTCTCTGTTTTGTTTATTTAAATTAATTTAAATATAATGCAGTATAGAAAATCAGTGGCTCAGTGGTGTGCACTGATGGCTTGGAGCACTGAAGTCTTGTATTTGAATCCTCCTAGGAACACATGCTTGCTAACCCTCGAAAGTATTGTTCGGTAACCCTCGAATGTAGCTTGCGCAAAACCCGACAATTGCCCGCTCGTATTTAACAAGTTTTGGTGATAGTGACATGTTCCCCAGACCATATCCCAGGTTCGACAGACATTTACAGTTAGTTACCATTGTTAGTTTAGCTGTAAATCATCCAGACTTTCCCAACTATCACTCACTTTAATGGGTCCGAATTCGAACTTCTGAACTTTTACTGAAGTTTGAAAGTTTGGAAATGCTTTGTGGTAAAAAGTCTTCATCAACTTATTAAATGATAAACAACAGATATTCTGGAATAAGAGTATTTCCCAACTTTAAATCAGTTGAACTTTATGACCAACAAAGCACTGATCTTGCAAAAATCCAAAAAATATTATATAGTACTTTCTGTGGGTGAAAAGAAAATGTATTCTTTTTCTGAGGGATGCTTCGTTTAAGTTATTGTTAATAGATGCACTGTTTTGGCCAAAAGTCAATTATTTTTATAGCTAGCAAATGTAAAAATGCATATTTAATATGCATATTTAATAATTAATAATAAATTGCATATTTAACCAATTTACAAAAGACTGTAAATTCCTATTTAGATTATTACCATGTCAAGGTTATTTAATTAAGATCTAAACACAAAACAGAGAAATATTAATAGAAGGTAGCATGAAAATCTATCCACTAATGAATCAAGTAAGATAGGGAGAGTAAATGCTAGAGCTCCCTTTTCTTATATTGGAACAATGGGAGAAGGGACTTCTGGGTAGTTATATGTTGCTGTGGCCCATGAGGAAATCCTACACCTTCTTTGAGGTTTTAACAACATTTCATGAGCTAAATGCTTAACCGTCTCTCTACTCTCTCCCCTTATAATTTTTATTATCGGTGCCTATTGATGACTTTTTCTATGTGATTATTCCATTAGAGTAATGTTTTGGAAAGGACAGTAGAAAGGTGCAGGGCTGGTTTTACCATGGGACAAATTTCTATGAGGGTGGTCAATGGTCTTGGAGGTCATTTACTAACACGATATTTTCTGTCCTGTAATGGCATTATTGTAGCAGGAAGGAAGAAAACAATGTAGTTTCATCTGAGGGGATTATTAGGAGGGCAGAAGAGTTTTGAGAAGGCCATCAGGCAGGAGTGCCTAAAACAGAGACCATGGTATAATAATGTAATGCAACAGAAAAAAATGACAGCGGTAATATCTACCAATGCTGCTAATATTTACACCTTAAAAAGCAAGTTTTACTCCCAAAGCCAAACTTACCTTTAGCTGCATGCCCCCCAACCACAGGTCTACAATACTTACCTTTTCCCATGATGTTTCTAAAGTTTGCTATTCAGCCTTTTTAATAGCTTCAACAGGCAACATCTTATGGAGCAGCCATCTGTCATTGGGCCATTTTGGCTGTTACTCAGGGCTAATACCCAGAAGAACCAGGAATAAGAAATAAGTCAGAGATAATAGAAAATTTCAGGTGCATTCAACTTGCCCTTTAATGTTATCCTGCACACTAATGTATTATGATCTGCAGTATTAATCCACAACAGTGAGAGGAAACCATATACGGAAGGAAATGCAAAAGCAAAACTATTTTAATATTTAATTTAAAGTTTGAAATAGCAC
The DNA here is from genome assembly GCA_019447015.1 of Hymenochirus boettgeri. Lineage (NCBI taxonomy): Eukaryota > Metazoa > Chordata > Amphibia > Anura > Pipidae > Hymenochirus > Hymenochirus boettgeri. The sequence goes on along the minus strand of CM033471.1, from coordinate 95,267,773 downwards.
CAAAAGCATAAGACACCAATAAACCCTTCCAGATTACTTAACAACATTCATATTGTCCATTTAACATTTACAATAAAATTCATAAAACAAAGTCGAAGTCACATTGCATATTTAGCCATAAACAATGAGTAAATACTTAAAAACATATTTAAAATAAGGATGAAAGGGTAATGAGGCAAATGAAGGGCAAGACAATTGTACAGACTAAAATAGAATACAATAGAATACTGTATGTGTGCTAGAGAAAAAATGATAATAGGATATTAGAGCAAGGGAGGAGCTGAACCGTAGCTAGTGACTATGACACCTGTTCATAACATCTGTGCACACTACAGTGTGGAGGGTTATAAATAAACCATCTGTAACACAGTCACAATTACTGTTTCTTATTCCAAGGCCACAAAATGTTTGTGCTTTTATTTTAGAACTATTTTGCAAGCTTAGTGATATACTTTCTTGGACGTTAGTAATACCACTTATCCCTCAGTTAATTTAAATCACATCATTCTGTACATTAGGGCTGTATAATAAAAGGAAATCCATGATGTGTTTTTTCCCAGTTTGGATGCATGTACCCAATGCAATGGCAAAAATGTTAAAGGAGAACTGTAGTGCATATACAATAAAAAATAAAAAACAGTGAAAGTAAAAAGTAATAATAATAATACCAACCTGCTTCTGTCAGGCTTCCTCAGTGTATCAGCACCAGGGCTAGTTTCTTGCTATTTTTGTGCCCTAAGCAAGTCTCCCCTGATGCCCCCATCCCAACTGAAACTTCCCACAACAACCACGTGGAATAGTTTATGCATAGATTGGAAAACTTACCTGATGATTATATTGTATGCAAAAAGTGGGGCTACAGAAAAGTAGACTGATAAAAGCTTGTTGCTCTATGTCTGATAAGGATCTATTTTATTATTATTATTATATTGTAATGGATTTATACAGCACCAACATCTTCCGTGACACTTTACAATTATAATAATAGCTAATAGCTCCTTTCTCAAGCTCTGGAAATTACATCATCCCATTACACAGTATTAACTTCACATATTATACCCCTTCCCATTTACTTAATCCATATATATTATTTCCAAACGAGCATCTCTAGATGCTTATCCACCCTGCTATATATAGTTCCTACCATAACCCTTATATATAAAGCAGGGAACCTAATTTAAGCTTTTTTAATTTAGCTTTTTTTTAGCTTTAATCCCCTGTCCCTTGCTCAATTTGGCATGGGAACCAGGGGCAAGTACAGGATTTTCAGGAGGGGGATTACTGTGTTTGTTACGTACAAAGTGTGATGATGTCATTTACACCTGTTAACACCTTAGAACATGGTTTTACATTCCTAAAATGTAGCTTTATAAAACAATTATACTGTTTAATCATAGAACTGTTTTATTAAATAAAAAGAATAATAAAAGTGCAACAAATAATTATAACTATTTCCATCAAAACAAACTAATTTTACAATAAATGGTCCTTATTGTATTATCATTGGCTTTTGGCAATACTTTTTCGGGAAAAGAATGTCCCTTTAATTGTCTCTATATATACAAATATAAAACAATAAGCAAAGTGCACAATAACCAAGCTTAAACAAACACAAAGTGCAGCTATCATGTCAAATACGTCCCAAGAAAAGTGCATTATAAATAAAGTAACTTATTTGTAAACTTAAAATAACAGTATTCCTTTACAATTCCAAAGTGCCAAGCTCCATTCTTCTTTTATGCATTGCAATAAACTCTGCTTCAACTGATGGGGGTCTGTCATTATGAACATAGAGCAAAGCCTATAAAGAGTCTGCTTTGGCCCATGGTACTGCATAGATGACTTTTTAAGAGTGTCAATGAACTAAAACTTCTCTCAGCTTCGCATGTTGTTACCAGAAAACGCACAAAATCCGTAGTAACTGACTCATAAGGTGCAGCAGGACGATTCTCCTGTGTTTTCCAATAATTTCTCCACAGCTGTAGTTTGGCATGCACTGTTCTTGGAAATGATTGGTCCTCTTCATATGTTAAAATTAACAGTGACTGGAAGTTGCTATCACAGATGGAACAATTGTTAAAGCCATCATTGATGTCTTCTGGTGTTCCAAAAATCGTGATTTCAGTTCACTTATCAAGTAATCGAGATATAACACAGTTACAACACACTTATAATAGATTTCAGGAGTTTCAGCAGGAATATTACTCCTCATAGTCTGCCTTCCACAGTGGCGAGGAAGAGATGGTTCATTGTAATAACTTTCCTAAACAGTTCTGGATGTAAACTATCCACTTCTTCTTTTGGAGTTGATATTATGGATATGACTCCATCAAGGCCAGAGCAAAGTTTAACAATGTCATGGCTCTGCCTTGCAATGACACAATAAGTCGTTTCAGGTAAGGCATGCAGTAATGTACCACAGTTAAAGTAATAATGTGATCAAAAGTAGTTAAAAAAAAGAAAAATCATTTGAGCATTTACAACAGGGTCTCTTCTTCATAATACAAGACACTCAGGAGGTGGATCATGAATATCTTCCAAGCAATTTACGATTGCTGGATACAGGTCTTGGAAAGTCTCTAGGGCATGGTGCCTCTCTATTCAGCGGGTTCTGCAAAGTGACTTTAATTTTGTTCGCTGTGCTAGATGACATTCTGTTGAAATGGCAAATTCTAAAGCGGCTTGTCGCTTTGATTAAGAGTAAAAAAAAAGTGTGTATCATGTCTATTAAGCCGAACATGTCCCTAACAACAGGTAGGCTTGAGGCTGACATAATGGCAAGGTTTAAAACATGTGCACGAGATATGTGGCCACTAAGTTTTTCTGCATCAAGTCCACATTTTTGAAGTCCATTTTAAATTTGACAAGTAATATGTTGGCCAGTGACTCCCAGTGACACTCTCACTGCAATCAATGAATTTAAAAATGTTCTCCTTTATGCCGTTCTGCTTATTTACATAATGGAGCACCAATACTAATTGTTCTTATTACTTAAATCTGCTATTTCATCAGCAATTACACTATAGAAATCTTCAACTTCAGATACAATTTTCTAGGTTACAATGTTGTCCCATATTTTAACAATCTAATTCTGAATCCGTCCACTAGTATAAGTTGCATTTTTAGGCGCCTTTTTAAAATGTTCTTGAAGAGCGGTATCTCCTTCACTTCTGTATTAAAAAATTGCTTTAAAGTTCTCTCAGTTTGTAGCTTAAAACTTGTCATTGTCTCTATGACCTCTGAGTGCAATATTCTGTCAACCACGTAAGATTACGGCACTGATGATTGGCTTAAAGGGTATGTCCAGCAAAAAAGTAAGTATGTTTCTAAATGATGATCTGGAAGATTTACTGAAGAATGGGAGGTAAGAGGGAGGTAAGACCTCCTGTTCTTCAGTAAATCATTTAGAAACATACTTACTTTTTTGCTGGACATACCTACTTACCTTAACTTACTTGGCATTTCTCCAATGCTCCGGCTATTTTATTCCAGTTGGAGTATGAAACTAAAACTTGTTCGACTGAAAACTGTACAGTAAACAGAGTCCAGCATCTAGACAGTTAGAATAGGCCAGCCACTTATACTTACAAAGGTAGTCATACTGACATTTGTTTTGTTTCCTGTGTATTATTTTTTAGGTAATTTAAAATCGTCTGGGGGTCTGTAGAAGTTGAGCACCAAATCAAACCAAACTTTTCAGAGTCTGTCAGAATAAGTGTATAACTTATGTCCAGCCTTGGACTACTCTCCTTCTCCACATTTTTTATTTCCACAGAGCTTTGTTCATTTTGAACCTCTATTACTTTGCAGCTTTGCTCTAGCTGTTGATGTTGATTTTCCACGTAATGAAACTCTTCCTCTGCACTCTCTATTTCTACATTGTTTTCCGAACACTTAGCTTGTTCCTCTCCTTTTTCAGATTTGGACTGTATGGCCTTTCTAGCAAAAATAGAAGAGGTGCTATCTATCCCCTGTACCTTATGATTTATGATTTATATGTACTATGCTATTATATATGATGTATGTGGGTGCATGAGAGAGTGATATACCGGTATATCAATACTATTTCTATTTAACTGTATTTTGGGCCAGTGGGAACGCAGGATGTGTTTTAAATCATGTTTTTTGTGCACTGATTTATTGCCTATTCCAAAGTGACTATCCACACCATAATAATGGAACAGTTTTTTTCCTAATACTCTCTGAATAACTTCCTCTGTCTATTTAAGGGTGTGCCCTTTCAAATTCACAGCTTTGTGTGTGGTTTGGATCACCTCTCTGAAGGTATTAAACCTTATTACTGTGAGCGCTAGTGCCTGTTTTTTTTATATTAAAATATTTCAGAATAGCACATTTTTTTGAGGAAGAGGGACGTTTTGACATGCTTAGATTTATATCTGCATGTAAACAGAAAGAAGCAGAGACAAGTTACAGATTGTGAATACATTTATATATAGACACACAGTATACAAGCAGTAATTGTAAACATGCAGGGAGATTCTATAAAAGTTCTTATTGTTACAAATGGTGCTAATGTTGCCCAACCAATCAGATATTAACATGTGAAAGCTAACATCTGATTGGTTGTGGCAAAATTAGCACCATTTTTAACAATAAGAACTTTAATTGAATAACCCTGTTGGTTTTTACAGGTCTACATTAAGTTATGAATGTAAAACAGAAAGAAGCAAACAAATTACAGGTTTAGAATATTATATATATTTATATATTGAGTATTTATGAAAAAATATACAAGCAAATTAAACATGGACCAATTTGCACAAAGCCACCAGTACCTGTCAAGTACCTGGGGGATACAGTAAAGAGCGAGAGTTGCAAACTTTGCACCTTATTCTCCTGGGCCCTATCCCTCCTCTCCTCTACCCAGACTGCAAGTAGCAAGGGTGCTAAATAAAAATGGAGTCGAATCTAAAAGTGAAATTTCATATAGGCCGAAGTCAGAAATTCTTAGAATCTCACACTGGCAAAGTGCCAGTAACAGAGGCAAATTTTCTAAATTCAGAAGTGAGAAAACTAGCTTAATTTAAGTGAAGCTGAAACTAGCAAATAGTGCAATAATATTGTAATGGAAGTGCATGATTCTACATTGCACACAAACATGCACATGACTGCAAACAAGCACCTGGATGGATAGATGCTGCAGTCTACGTATCATTAATCATCCTGACTAGTGTTCCATCAATGTGCTATATCATATAACAGTAGGGCCTTTTTGGAAAAAAAACCCAAAACTAGAATGTTCTGAAAGCTTGCTATGAATAACATCCCAGTTAGCCAATACAGATATCACCTTTAAATCACTCTTGTTATACTCTTGTATAGTAATTTTTAATTATTATATTTTTATAGTTGTAGGTTAAGAGTGAGCACAGCAGCAAAGGAGGCTTGTTCGATAACAGCCAATGGCTGACCACCATTACTAAACAAGCCTCCTCTGCTGCTGTGCATGCTCAGAACAGCAGCAGAGGAGGCATGAATGCTCCAGCAAGGGATCAGAGTTTTGTAAGTTTAATCTCGGCATGGGAGTGTCTTTGAACAAAGTAAGTAAATGAAAACAGGGTTTTATTTGGTTAATGAAAAGGTTAACTTTTAGTTTGGGGGTGGGCTTGCCCTTTAATGGAATGGATGGATTTTATAGTGAAATTGTACCCTCTACTATAAATATAAGGATATTAGCAGTCACTGAAGAGTTCTGTGTCCATATAAAGGTACAAGGACACAGAACGAGTTAAAAAGGTCAGGGAACTCTGAGTAAAACTCCTGTATTATAAGGGATAAAGTACCCCCTACTGTGAATTATAAGGATATTAGAAGTCACTGATGTGTTCTGTGCCCTTATAAAAGTACAAGGACACAGGCTAAGTTATACAGGGAACTCTGGGTATCACTCATGTATAATAAGGAATAATGTATTCCCTACTGTAAATTATAAGGATATTAGAAGTCATTGAGGAGTTCTGTGTCCATATAAAGGTACAGGACAGGGAACTCTGGGTATCACTCATCTATTAAAAGAGATAATGTACCCACTAATGTAAATTATAAGGATATTAGAAGTCTCTGAAGATTTCCAAGACCACATAAAAGGACATTTATAAAGGAAACAGAAGTCCAAGGTGACTTCTAATATCCATATAGGTTAACCTATTGATTCTTTACCTCTCCCTTCCATCCTGCTGCAAATTACATAAAGTTTAATGCCATATACCATCCCATGTAGATACCTGGTCACAACCCCACTTTTCACCCACATAAATTCTTGGCCGTAACCCACCTCACATACACATCTTACCTCACCCCCTTACACACATAGATTGCTGGACCATACCACAACACTCCCTCACCCCACATACTGAGACTGCTGGCCATACCACCACCCCCACCTTACACACACAGATTGCTGGACCTATCCCCTGACCATAACCCCCCCTCACCCCACAGACTGAGACTGCTGGCCACAATAACCACCCTCCTACACACACAGACACACACATTGCTAGCCCCATCCCCTGACCAAAACCCCCCTCACCCCACAGAGGGAGACTGCTAGCCACAACCCCCCTTACACACAGATTGCTGCCATACTCTGAACATAACCCCCCTTACTCCACAGACTGAGACACAGAGTGAGACTGCTATCCACAAACACACACCCCCCCTTACACACACAGATTCCTGGCCCTATCCCCTGACCATAACCCCCCTCACAGACAGAGACTGCTGGCCACAATCCCCCCCCCCCCCCCTTTACTCATTGTGATAACAGGTAAAGAGTTTATCCACCCCTGGACTGGAAAACAGTGCAAGTAATACGGATTATTGCGTATATCTCTTGCAATGTCCATATGCCGAGTTGTATATAGGCAAAAGTATTGGCCCTTTTAAAAAGAGATTCCAAAGACATAGGATCAATATTAAGCTTATGCTGATTGAATTGTAGGACAGTACTCAAGTGCAGTACTTTAAACATTGTCTTGAACTAATACTGTTTAAAAGTTACTTTTCCTTTGATAGAAAGTACAATGTAGGGGCCCTGCCATGGAATCCAATGTCACCCTCGGCATATGTCAATGCCTTTACAGCTTGGCTTGAAAGTGACTTTGTCTATGTGCCGCCACACTTTGCCAGGCATTGTCTGGCGTGGTGGCGATACATAGACAACGCCTTCTTGTTGTGGCGGGGCGAAATTGGATTCTTGGAACAGTACCATGTGTTGTTTAACGCGATGCACCCTGACTAAGTATACCTTGAATTATGATTCACATGAAATTAATTATCTTGATGTTAAAGTGAAAAAGGATGATATGATACATACTGAGTAATATTCAAAGGTAAGGGATAGAAATAAGCTACTATCAAATAAAAGTTTTCATCCTAGGTATATTAAAAATGCTCCTCCCTCCCAGAAAGGAGAGGTGAAATTCTTATCTTTCTAAAAAGAATGAAAGCTGTAGTTATCTACACAAATTTTTTGTTAGCTATTGTGCTGTTAGGGGCTGATGGGAGCTATAGTTCTAGTTAGAAAGAATTGAAAGAACTTTACCAGCCAATTATGGTAAAACATATAGTAATATGTTGGTAAAACAAATAGTAATATGTTGTTTGAGAGCCGGGATTGGGCCAGTAAGTACAAGTGCTAACGCTGGTCATGCACTGAACCGAATTTGGGCTAATTTGATGTTTGATCAACGGGTGCAACGTAAAGTTGGTTACAAAATGACTGGACCAGACAGTGTTCTTAATGTCATGGTAATGCCAGGCGGTAAGTTTGCAGTGTAAGGCCAGATTAAGCTAGGTTCTCCCTATACTTTATATATACTTTATATAGGGAGAATGATTGTGAAGTACTCCCATCTTTTGCTGCGACCAACAGTCCTTCCTCTTGGCCAAATAGTCAGAAGCCTCGAATGGTCAGTTAGGAGGAAGGATTGTATGGTGTGTACCTAGCTCTACAGACGCTGTTTCACGACCCCCTAACAGCTGTGCCACTCTATGGGGCCTATTGATAAATTTCTATAACTTAAAGGGTATGTCCAGCAAAAAAGTAAGTATGTTTCTAAATGATTTACTGAAGAACAGGAGGTAAATCTTCCAGGAGAGGAGGAGACACTTACCCGCGGACCCGCTCCAGCGATGAAACCCCCCGACGCCTCTGATGCACCTCTGGTCTTTTGCACTGACAGCTTCAGTTAAGCTGCCATACACTGACTTCTTAGGGCTCATACACATGCATGAAATGGCCGTTCACCGTGGGGGACGATCTGCCGCTGGGGGTCGTGCTTCGCTCGAATATCGACCATGTGTACAAGGCTTTACCTTCCAACGATCATTTTGCAGCCTACATTATGGTTGGAATGTCAATCACAAAAAATGATCTGGCCGGGAAATATAGTGGGGAATGACGTATCAAATGAATTGGCCTGACATACGGTCAGTGTATGACCGTCATATGAAAATGGAAATAAGGGCATTGTGTCACTTGGTTATGTTAAACAGCATACTGCCCAGTTACTGTACATTGAAGGAGTGTGAACTGTGTAATATTTTCCTTGGTTTAATCTAGGTACACTTACGATTGCAGCCACGACCTGCGACGTCTGACAAACAGTCATTATGGCTGACAATTGGGTTGTATAAATTGGGTTGTGTATGGGTATTCATTCACTGATGATCCGCCAGTCATATCACTAACGGTGATCTGACCCCATAAATGAACCAGCAGATACATTCGGCCGACCGACCGATCCACGGCACTTTTGGTCGGTCGGCCGAAAATATCTGCTGGTGTGTACTCAGCCTAACACTTTATATACTTTATACCAACACGTTTAATCGCGGAAGCCGACCCGCAACGCACGATTTGTATGCCATTTATAGGAACTTAGTCGGGGCTCATTGAAGATCCGCCAGGCGAATCTGTTTCAGCTGACAAAGTGCCCATATGCGGCATGATTATTGTCCGAAATTGCAGTGCATACATATCGTATTCACTTTTTAAAAATCTGTGTTAATTGCTCAGGACTGCATGTTTCCCATGACTGCGGCCGACTCCCTTATACTGTACAGGGAGACGTCTGCGGCCAAGGAACATTTACGGTCCTTTCTAAGCAACTGCAAGGCCAACGGGAATGTTCGTGGGCAGTAAGCAGAGGAAAAGCATGCAGTTACATGGAGTGCATAACAATCCATTATGTCACTGTAGTTTCACGCCTCGTCCTTTGCCCTTCCCAGTGTGTCGCACCTTGCCTCTGCATCATCATTCACTCGCAACGGATGGTGGAGGAGGACAGGCATGCTCAATTAACTGTCAATAAAGCTGGGTAAACACAGTGACTATAAAGCTTTATTGTCACTGTGTGTAGCTCATTTTCTGAACGATCGCGATGAACAAACTGTCAGCCTCGCAATTGTTTGGAAAAGACAGAAAATTTCCCTCGGTAGGCCTCCCTATACTTAAGTATAGGGGAGTTGGTGGCAGTCCCCAACATTGTCCCTATGCTGTGTATATGCTGTGTATAGGGAGAATGCTCGGGACTGTGTTCACTGATCTTTGAAAAATCTTGCAAATCCTGTCTGTCAAGGTGGCCATACATATGTTCGATATTACTTACCCGACCGAGCGCTCACGCAACCTTTGTGTGATCCTGCCGGAACCGTCTCTCCCATTCTTATATGAGACCGACATGTGATCGTAAAATGAATGGGATTTTGCGATCGCATGTCGGTCGCATATAAGCTCGGGAGAGACGGTTCCGGCAGGATCACATGAACATCTTGTGAACGCTTGGTCGGGTAAGTAATATCGAACATATGTATGGCCACCTTCATATTTTAAACATCTTTGCTTTGTGTACCCAGCTTAAGTAATTCATTGCCTAGCTGCCTAAGTTCTATTATATAGCAAAAGGGTATAGGGAAGGGGTCATTGTGTCCCAACAATCTACCAATCAATCCACCAACAATCTACCAACTAATCTGCCAACAATCTACCATCAATTCACCAACAATCTACCAACCAATCAACCTACCAACAATATACCAACTAATCCACCATCAATCTACCAATCAATCTACCATCAAACTACCAACCAATCCACCAACAATCTACCATCAATCCAACAACTAATCCACCATCAATCTACCAACCAATTCACCAACAATTCTCCAACCAATCCACCAACAATCTACCATCAATCCAAGAACTAATCCACCATCAATCTACCAACCAATCCACCAACAATTCTCCAACCAATCCACCAACAATCCATCGATCAATCCACTAACAATCTACCAACCAATCTGCCAACAATCTACCATCAATTCACCATCAATACAACAACTAATCCACCATCAATCTACCAAGCAATCCACCAACAATTCTCCAACCAATCCACCAACAATTTACCAATCAATCCACCAACAGTCGACTGAAATATCTTATGGTATGTTCCAGCTGTCGTTTGCAGCCGACAGTTTGCCTTAGGCTGGTTACACAACAGGCAGATTTTTCAGAAAAATCTCAGTGATTTTTTAAGTGGCCGTGACACCCACGATTGCCCGTACATCCATATAGGACAAACGGATTGGGCCTGTTGGTTTATCACAGCCAATCGTGCGGTTCCTTATGGATCGCACAATCAATTGCTTGAATTGTCCATGCAGACACTATTGTTACGAACAACATTCATTTGTCCCAGCCCATTTGTTCCTTCGTGTGAAACTGCCCTACATTAATCATAACATTAAGGCTGATTTACCATCACGTCCGATCGAACAGGCGTTAGACATTGGGTGACAGCACAAATGCCAGGGATTTTTCGTCCTGACCGACTGATATACAAAAGTATTGGTAGGTTTGCCTGAAAAATCACCTCGTGTGCACCAAGCCTAAGCCTTCGCTCACACTAGGCTGTGTTTTTGTGCGATTTCATGCAGGAAAATTGCACCAAAATGCATAGGCAACAGACTGCTGCGATGAAGTGCATTGTAAAAAACACAAGGCATGCAGCAATTTTGTGCGGTACTGCATAGCAGTGACTTTGAAAATAATTGACACCACTATGCGATTATGCAGGGGGACATTGCACTACTTGGCAAGTACAGGCACTGTAACCTGATGCCTTACCAGTGTGCTATCATCGTAACACTGCAGGTTAAGGCTGGGTACACACTGGCCCATTATTTGTCCCAACCGAGCGTTCGCTGCTAGCGCTCGTCCGGGACAAATGACTCTCGGCCGCATCAATAGTGGCTGCGGCCGACTGTGCGCGCAACCGATTGTGCGGTCCCATAGGGAACCAAACGATTGTCTGTGATGAGCCCATTGCTTTCTGGGATGAGAGAAAGTAGTACTAGCTCTTTGTATTGCACTGATACTCCTGGAAATGACCTAAACAACCTGACTGGTAATGTTTCACTCAGACAAATCCAAGGGGCACAAATACATAGATAGTTTGGTACATAAATATATAAATTATATAAATAGATATAAGTACTAGAGCTTTGCCACAAGAGGAAAGGAGGTCTTTCTCTGCTGTGACCTGATCTACAGGTAGAGGTGTTTGGCTGGGTACATACAAGCAGATATTTTCGTCCGACCGACCAATCCACAGCACTATCGGATGGTCGGCCGTAAATATCTACTAGTGTGGGGTGGCCGGCCGTGACCAAGCTCAGTTGCCCGTTTGTCTGAATCAGACGAACGGGCGATCGGGTCCGTTGGTAAATCCTGGACGATCGTGCGGTTCCCTATGGGGGCTGACCGAGCACTCGCAGCGAACGCTTGATCAGACAAAAGTCTTGCATGTGTACCCAGCCTTAAAGAAATAGACACTATTGTATAATTGGGGAACATTGTATGACTATGGAAACAACATTTTGTTATGTCTCCTGGTGTCTGTCTGCTGCAACTACATGGCAGGGGGGAAAGTTTTTTTTCTTTCCTTAAGCTAATTGGGTGTGCATTGTGAGTTAAATGAGATAAAATAACTCAGTTTGACTCAGATATCCTTTGTAAACTCACAATCCAAGCTTCACCCATCTAGCTCTGAAACGTTGCTACTAATTGACCAAGGAGCATGTTGAAACAATAGACATATAATTGCTGCGATTAAAAAACGTGCTGTGTATTATATTATATATATATATATATATATATATATATATATATAATATATATATATATATTATATATAATATTATATATGGTTTTCTTAAAGCAATTTATTTGGTGCAAAATTAAATTTTGTACCAAATAAATTGCTTTAAGAAGACCCAGGATGTCTCCTTGTTTTGAAGTGAGTGCCTGTATTCAGCAGTTATATATATATATATATATATATATATATAAAGATATAAGACCAAAGTATCGACACACTCACAGGTCTTCAATCACAGTAAAAATCTATTAACAAGTCTACATGTTTCAACCACACTTGGTCGTCATCAGGACTCAATGAGTGTGGTCGAAACATGTAGACTCGTTAATAAAGATTTTTACTGTGATTGAAGACCTGTGAGTGCGTCAATACTTTGGATTCTTTGTGTACTATGGGACATCACCCGGGCAAGTATTTATTTCGATTGGAGTGCAGTCTATTCCTGTGACTTATATATATATATATATATATATATATATTATATATACTCGGCCACCTGGGTCCTTCCAAACTGTAGCTACCCAACAAAGAGTAATACAGAGCACTCCTGGATTTATTCCAACTTTTTAATTGTGCAAATCAACGCGTTTCAGTCCCGTGTCTTGAGGCTGGTCCGCATAGGACTGAAATGTCGTCACATTACGTATGTGTGTATGTTTTACGTAAATTAATTTTTAGGTTAAATAAAGTTACTCTTCAATTAATAGTATGCAATTTTGTTTTTGCATTAGCAGGACATCTGTTGTGACTAAGATGGATGTTTCCATCAAAGTATTTTATTATTTCTGTTCTATCTTTTAACTGAAAGACTGGTAAAATGTGCCTAAATTATGGTATAACAAAAGGGTTAGATGGAAGATTAGAGTGGGATTATCCTTTAACAGTAATATAGTTACAATAGGGTTGCCTTAGTAGATACATGCTATTGAAGACCAAATATTGTGTCCTGTAGTTCCATATACTGCCCTTTACTTTTAATGTCAATTGTAATATATAAAACATGCTGAATGGTGCATTTGTAAAGCACAGCAAGCACTTACAGAGGGCCAGTGCAAACCTAAACTTACAATGGTAACTGCAGTCATAAATTTGAAATTACATCTGAAGGTTATATAATATAATGTCTGTCAGGTATTTTGTTTACACAAACCTATACCGGAATAGCCTTAAAAATGTCATACCCATTGTGGTAATTATAAATAGTCCAATTATAAAGAACTGTGTTTTACATAATGCACAGAAGAAATAACGTATCTAACTAAAGCATCTATCTATCTATAGTTGTGCTGTAGTCATAGTTGCATTCTGTGGGTTTAAATATTAAAACATATTACTTATACTGTATATACTAAAGCATAAGCATGAAAGAGTAAAGATGGGAGACAGAACTTATTATTAATGACAGTCTCATTTGGAGAATTACCTTCAGCTTCTATAATAAAAATCTGTACACTTGTTAATTATAATATTATAATGGTAGTAACTATTCAATTGAACAAGGTTATAATAATAAAACATTGTGTTAATAATGCCCTGAAACACAATACATTTATTGAAAAACAGTTTTTAAAATATGTTATAGTAGTATCTAATATGGTAGTTTGCCCCGAGGTAACCTATATTTATACCAATCCAGTAGGAATGCACATGTTTATTTTTATAAAAGAGATACAATCTTATGGACTGGGAATTTTTCAAAATGTAATTTTAGTTATCTCTTAGCATAACCTTTGATCCAAAGGAGGGAATACAACCCATATCTATCTATCTATCTATCTATCTATCTATCTATATATATATATATATATATATATATATATATGTATATCTATATATATATATATATATATATATATATAAGCAGAGATATTTAAGAGGCACTCACGTCTCGATGCGATCTGGCCCGGGTGCTACGTCCAAAGGAAATATACATCTAGGAATGAAACTTGGAAGCACTCCTGGGACTTCGTAATACACCAAAAAATATATCTTTATTGCACAAACATCTACGCGTTTCCGCCGCCCACCGCGGCTGTCATCAGGATACAAGTGCTCAATCAAACCAACCCTATATACACCTACTATTCACATCCCTCCCCCGTACACCTGTGTTGAATAGTCCTTAACTCTTTGAAAACCTCATCACAGGGGCGCGCCAGTACCCATGGCCAGGCTATCCAATGATGTGAAAAACTTAACACCGGACCTCCCAGCACCAGGCACCGCCCACCCCCTGAATAGAGAAAGTGGCAGTGCTGTAACAATTGATATCTAAAAGGCAACAAAGTGACAATGTGCACATATCTATACAATACATATAAAACACATAAAACCACCCCCATATATAAAATATTTAAATCTCCACTTAAAAACATATACTGCAATTAGATCTATATAAATAGCATAACATAATAATAAAACAATAATAATAAAAAGTGACAGGTAGAACCCCAGATAGTCACTATATTGCTATAACTCCTGGGCACCTCATTGTCACCCCTCTATCTGATTCATCAATCCTCAATGTCCCAATCTCAAACCCACAAATTTATTTATCATTATCCGCAGACATTAGAGTAAAATTGGTACACAGTCATAGTCACATCTTGAGACCCGTCACTTTTCTTACTCAGGGGCCCCCCTCACATAAAAGTCCGTTTTGCATGAGCCATATTTAAGTCAAGATCCCGGGGTTCATAGCCCCTTTCAATGAATCTATCTTTTAGTGTCCTCAATTGTTCCTCCGCTAGGTTACAATCAGTGTTGTTCCTCAATACACATAAGAACTGGGAATAAAGGATACTCCTAATGTGTGCCGGTGGGTGGTAACTCTTAGCATGTAACACTGTATTCCTATCAGTATCTTTTCTAAACAGTGTGGTAGCAAACGCTCCATTGTGCTTATAGATACGTAAATCAAGAAAATCTACACTCACCAAACTGGTCTGTATGCAGAGCTTGATCGGTGTCCCCATCTCATTGAGACCATCAATAAAGCCACGGGCTCCAATTTCACTCCCCCGCCATACCATAAAGATGTCATCAATGTATCTTTTGTAAATCACGATCTCTCCCACCACTTTGGGGGTAATGAATGTTTCTTCAAACCATTCCATGTACAAATTAGCAAATGAGGGAGCCACATTGGAGCCCATGGCTGTCCCAGAGATCTGCTGAAAAAATGTCTGTTCAAACCTAAAAAAGTTATTATGCAAAATAAATGCCAGAAGATCTATCAAAAACTCGATGGGAGGCCTAACCTGTCCCAATTTTATCAAAGCTTGTCTGCAGATTTCAATTCCCTGATTCTGTGGGATGACAGTGTATAAGCTACTCACGTCATAAGTGACTAACAATAACCCATCAACATCCCCTTTAAATTCAGTGAGACTTTTCAAAAGATCTCCACTATCTTGAACATATGGCCTCATATTTCTAACGGTTGTAGAAAATAATCTACATATACTGCTGTGGGTTTAAATAATGATTCTCTAGAAGCAATATTCAGCCGCCCTGGGGGAGCTGTACAAGATTTATGGATCTTCGGCAGGGTATATATGATGGTACATTTTGGAAATTCAGGGAGTAAAAACTCATATGTGTGGTTATCGATCCAACCTGCAGTAAGCGCCATATCTAATTTACACTTCAATGCCCTCTGATATCTGGTGGTCAGGTCAGCAGACAAGCGGACATAGGTGGATGCATCCCCCAAATGGGCCAAAATCTCAGATCTGTAGTATTCTTTATCTAGAATCACGATGGCTCCACCCTTGTCCGCCTGTCTGATGATAATATTATCATCTTTCTTCAAAGTGATAATTGCTTCCATTTCGGGCCTACTCAAATTATTATATTTGTATAAACAAATCCCTAATAATTGTAAACCTATTAAGAACAATTATCTCAAATGTATTCTCTGAATAAATATATATATTTGATAATTTCATAATTATTGGGAATTTTTTCCCCTTGAGGGGATTTTTGTTTGGTTGTTTTAAATGAGGCTTTACCAGTGCTTGGTAAAGAGTAGAGATGGCTAAACTCACCGAAATCCATTCCACTTGCAGATTTGCGGATTTTCAAAAAATCCAATAATTCGAAAATCTGCTAGCTGACCCATTGGAAATTAAATATTTTGAAAGTTCCACCTAAAATTAAGGTATAAATAACAATGGCTCAGGGACCTGGGAAATGGTCTGGGGAACACATATTAATGCCCAAAATCTTTTTTTTAAAAACACAGTCCAGTACCGGAAACTTCATGTGCCTCCTGTTTGGCATTCCATGTAGTATTTTTGAGATTTCTTGATCTTTACATTAGAAAATTAACGAAAATAGTTAGGCGGTTTGGCAAAAACTGAAAAATTTGTTGATTATTAAAGGAAGGAAGGAGATAGAAGGATTAACATGACCAATATTTTCAAATGCAAGTAGAAAAAAACTACTTTTTCCATGACAGTGTGCCTGGATTCACATGAATAATAAGTGGATTCCCATTTTTAAATTTTACAAAGTATAGGTGTAAAACATGAAATGGATGATTGTTTTAGTACATTTAGATATTGTAAAAACCCAAAAGCTAAGCTGTTTGGCTATTTATTTGTATGCTCATATTTAACATAATTAGTTTATTCGTTTTTATTAGGAAATCTATTTTCATGAAGGAAAAAACATCATGAAGCATACCTATTTTCTATTTCATATTTACAGCATATTTACAGCATTGCTCTACCTGTTTAATCAACAGTTGTGCACTTTTAGTAAAAAAGTTTAGTTGCATTTATAGTTTCAATTCTCTTTTATTATACAGTATTATTCTAATTATTCTTTCCCAAAAAAAACAAAAAAAAGAGATTTTTCATTTAAGGATAGATTTTATTATCTAAATGAACTATAAAACATGCCACCCATTTAAAGAAAGAAATGTCTCTTTTTTCTTGTAATATTACCACTATACCAAGCAGGCACAGATTGCTACTTCTATTCTTCTATGCCCAGTCCATTTTTTTACAATCTGTCAGCCTACCTATAAAATTCCTTCACTGCTAGAAAGTGATTTCTTTTTCTAAATATAAACCCAACCTTACAATTACCCATCAACTGAATATTTTTGTCAGCTTTTTTCTTGCCTTTTGTTGCATATTGATCAGGTACCATGAGTGTCCTTGACAACTCATCATTGTTAAGTAATGCAGAATCTTCCAAGTTTTAACTCAGGCCCTTTTGAATCAATGCAAATCTGTTTCTGTCATCTCCTTTCTTGTTATATAATGTATTATATTAATAGCATATCCTTAAGGGTCTATGGATCGGTAGAATAATGAAAACAATATTTCTTAGCCTTTTTTTTTTAAACATAAATTTCTTTTTTTGTTTCTTTTAGTGTTCTATTAGTCCCACATTGAAAGAACTGTCAGAATGAGCAAATAGTGACATTCCATTTGCATACAGCCATACAAGCTAAAGGTTCACCTAAAATAACTTTTTTGCTTGTTGTATACAGTATTGATTGTGGAAAGTACAGAATAAAAACTTGAACAAATATAAGTGTCCCTGTGTTAATTTGCCTTGACTTAAAGGAGAACTAAAGCTAAAATATTAATGAGCCTGAATGCCTAACCAGCACTGTGTATAACTTTGGCATTTTTAAAAAAAGTTTTGCTGTCCTCATTCACAGTAAATATTAATAACACCACTTCACCTTCTTTAGACAGGTCACGGGTAGGTTCATTTGTAGTTACCTAACAATTTTGGCATGGGGGAAGGATAGACCTAAAGATATCACCATGCATGTGTAAATATACATCTTGCCTGTGACCTACTTTGGAAAAGTTAAAAACCTGAAGAATTAAATTGATAAATAGTGATGCATCCCAGTTTCAAAATGAACCTGGTTTAGAGGCTCTGGTTTTGAAACAGGTCAAATT
The DNA here is from genome assembly GCA_019447015.1 of Hymenochirus boettgeri. Classification (NCBI taxonomy): domain Eukaryota; kingdom Metazoa; phylum Chordata; class Amphibia; order Anura; family Pipidae; genus Hymenochirus; species Hymenochirus boettgeri. The sequence continues at coordinate 95,249,664 of CM033471.1, read as the reverse complement.
TTGCTTTTGAAAAGTCAGAAATGTAAATTTAAGAAATCAATGTTTAATGTCGACAAAAGAAAATCAATAAAATCCATTTTTATCAGGTTTTGCTAAATTTCAACACATTTTATGGAACCGCTGGCAGAAGAAAGATTGATGGTTTTCTTATACATAAAACTTTTTTGTTAGATGCCTTGCAGCACTGAGTCCAGGGTTCAAATCTTCCCATTGATACAAATCTGCAAGAACTTTGTATATTCTCCCTGTATTTGTGTGGGTTTCAGATACTCCGGTTTCTCGTTTACTCGCCAAAGTCCCGAAATCTGAATGATCTGTCCGTTCCGGACAGAAAATTTGGATTTTGGAACAAAGGGGTTCCGTGTCAGACCCGGATCCCATCTCTAACCATATATATATACCAATAACTTGTATGTAGGAAATAAAGTGATTAGATTGTAAGCTCTATGGGGCAGAGCCTGAAAATATAAATCCACAATTTAGATTTTAGCATTAGTTCTTCTTTCAGCTAATTGAGACCATGCCTAGAGATGAATGAAACCGCTGAGTTTCGGATTTTTGAAACGTTTGAACAAACCCAACAGAAGTCAATGGCAAGTCAAGTTCACATTGAATACAAAATTTCTGAAAGTTATAACAACTATATTTTAACTCGAACATCCCCAATCAAACGTGCATTAGTTTGTCATTGATACAACTTTCTGATTACAAGGCTGCGTGATTCTTAAATTTACTTCTAACAATTGTAACAATTTTATTTTAAAAATGTTAACTTGTGTCACCTGGCAACTATGTGTTATTATTTATATGCATTCAACACTAAAATATAGAAATATAGATAATTCATTAGTATGATCAACCACTGTCACTAGTTTTTCTGATTTATGAAACAGTTGAAAACAAACTCACTGTCAAACTTTTCTTGAGCACCTAAAAAAGCAGGTTTGCATTTCAAATATTTTTCAATATATCAAAGGATAACATACCTAGAAAATGTATATTTGCATAGATAGGTCTATTCAGGCAAACGGCATTGAAATGTCTTACACTTCATTGCATCAAGATTGCTTGTCTGCTCTGTGTAATTGCATTTTAAAGCATTTACCTCAAAAAGATCTGGAACTTGCTTTTATATTGAATTATAATCCTAATACTGTTCAGTCAATTAAAATGCTCTATGCCTTTTATTAGATTTACAGATATTAAGAAAGGGCTGTTGTTAAGTGGATTCAACAATCTAGATTGCTTTTTTATTATTATGTTAGATCTGTAGGTCTACAAACAAAATTGAACTCAAACTTCTTTTATGGATATTTATCCATAGGTGCATCCCTTAATCTCTCTCTGCCTCTCAAAAGCTCTTCAAGTTTTCTTTTTTTTTTTTTACAAAGCTTTTACATACTAAGGGGAGGTAACAGCACATCAGGCAGAATTTCAGTTTAGACTTACATCTTTCAAATTCCTAACTATTTCAGGGGTTATCTGCCTATATACATTTTTTATTTGATGGCTGAACTTTCCCTCTAATATGTTTAAATGTTTCATAAGCAATGTATCACATTATATAGCCTTCAACTTGAAAACAAAACTCAGAGAATATAGCTTATAGGTAGTTTATCAGAAGGGTTTCTCCAAGCACAATTATAGATTGTAGGCCTTTCACATATAATTGGATGTTTCATTTGTAGCTTTCTTTCACTTCTATCCAACACCTTAAATTGTTTAAATGATAGCAATGCATGATTTAATTATTTGTTTTGTGGAGGTCAGTGTTTAAGAACCACTCTCATAAAATTTCCCATTAGTAGAAAAGGCGCAAAGTATTTATCTTGTTTGATAGCGTCTCTTTAGAACTTGAAGTAGTATTAAATGATCAGAATATACTGGCCACGTCTGCTTTATCTGAAGTGGTTCTGTGGCTGGTTAATAATGTCATGATATCCCTCCGAACATGCTATGAACAAACTATAACTGACTGTTCATTTTGCTGTTTTACTTTGCGGCCTTTATGCAGTTAAATAAAGGTAAGGACTAACTACTACTTGATCTAAATAAAATATCGACTTTGTAGCACCAAAACGAACAACTACTGAATAGAGGGCCAAGGTAAGTATTACATCTCCCTGCTAATGTTTTGATTCTTTTTATTTCTTTATATATACAATATATATATATATATATATATATATATATACAGTCCAAAAGACTGGCTCCTGCCAAGGTGAAATAATCAATAGCCTGGGTGCTACTATAAGATGTCAGAAATACAAGCCAAAGCTTGAAAAAGGTCCAAGGTCAGGGACCAAAACGTTGCCTGGTTGCTTTGAAATTGAAAAGAATTGAATGTGGATCTTTATGGTTATTTTAAAACCATTACATATCAGTGTATAATTGTACAATCCATTTATAAAATGAATAAACACATGCTAAATTGCAAAGCTTATTGTGTCATTCAGAGACTGCTGCAGATAATTTGAAATGCCCCTTGATTATGGCAGACAAGAGTCATTTCATGAAGCGTACAGTGCTTTGTATTTGTCAGTCCTTGCAGAGAAGTGGCTTAGGGAAGAATTGACAAGGCAAAACCAATGTGCTTTTAGTTACTTAAAAGGAGTTTGCCATATGGGAATAGCAAATGACAGCTAAAAGGTATTTAAATCAAATTTATGAATGCCAAGGAATATAATATCATTGAAAATGTGAAGCCTTGTAAAGGGGATGGAATAAAATGGTGTCTAAACAATGTACTAGTCACAGGAAATAGAATTCTGGGAGATCAGGGTTTGATTCCTACAGCATTTTATCTTGAACAATAGCAAATTATTTAACATCTATATACATTTTGATGTCAAGATAACAAATATACAGAGTTATGCATTGTTAATGACAACAAAGTACGGGTAGTGTTTTATTTAAAGGGCATGTTCACCCCTCAAATGAAAAGATGTATATATTGTTGAATCATCCCCCAAAACCCAAAAGTACAGTAGTTAAGCTCATCTCAGTCATAAAAAAAAGCTTGGAGGATTATTTACAGTATTCCCTATTCGAAATTGCATGACGTGTGACTTAAATGCCAGCTATTTTTTTTTTTAAAAAATAGACACATGCAAGATATCAAATCTATTTTGTTGGCTGCGTGTGGGACATTTGCAAGACAAACACAATCTGCCACAATTCCCATCTAAAGTCAATATACTGTAAAAGGATTAGTGTGACTTTAAAGAAGAACTAAACCTTTTTAAAAAAAAATTTAAAATCCTAATGTGTAATTTAATCTGTAATTTAAGATTTTCTCCCCAGAAAATCTATACATTGTAAGATACGTAGATGTAAGAAAATCTGTATATTTTGTAACTGAGGAAGCTTCCAAATATTTTCTATACAGATATCTCTCCATATCCGTATGGAAGCCCCTGCAGTTAATTTTCCAGCCAGCATGAGTGGGGCAAAAAATAGTCTATCAGGAACAATACTAAATAGAAAGATGAATTTCAAGCCTATTTTTGGTTTACATGATTTTACTGGGAAACATTTCTAAATGAAGGCATATTACATAAATTATATTTGGGGGGTAGTGGTTCAGTTTTCTGCTTCTTAGCAATAAAGAATACGAGTTTGCATGTTCAAATCCCCAGACAATCTTCTCTAGTGACTTAAGTTCCCCTTTGAGAAAAAAATTTGCGCTTGGGACTCTCTTAAAGGGACAGTTCAGTGGAAAATATCAAAATTTTAAAAAGTGTTAGTTTATATTATACATACCTAGTTATTCTACATATCCATTTTGAAAAAATCAGTTGAATTTCTACCCCTTAATATTCCCTGCTGTTGACATTAGAGAGCTGTCATTTCAGGTTCTAACGGTCCTTCTTCTTCCCAGGATGCACCACATCCTTGGAATATTCCTAACAGTAATTTCTACTGATTGGCTGTTGTATGGGTCAAAGATGCTTAGATCTCTACTGAGCAACTGAATCAACCCAGGCGGTGGGTCAAGGGCAAGACCATAACAGTCTCTATTAGGGGTCCTACAAACAGGAAGTCAGTATTTCGGTTGCATTTATTTATACACAGACAAAATATTGAATTGGAAGATTAAGGTCATTGGGATGGAAAAATACTGCTCTTTTTTCTGAAAAGCATATGTATTTGCACTGAACTTCCCCTTTAAAGACTTTTCTTTTAAAGTTTAATGTTTTAAGATAATGGCTATAACTTTTGCACCAGAATAGAGTCAGTGGTATGGGCAAAGCAGTTTAGTCCCAAACCCTGGGTTATACTTTGCTGCTAAATTATTTTGGTAGTGTGTAGATGCTGTGACTTAGCAACACCAAATTCTCCTACAGTTTTAGTAGGTTAGCTACATAATTGAATAAGGAGTCTAGTCCTTGCTCAACTAAACAAACAATAAACAGTCTTCCTAATGTAAAGAATAATCAGAGAAGAAAAATGGATAATTGTTAAAAGGAAAAGGCTGAGGCAGTTACTTCTGCTTTGTGGATTCTTTTTTGTCACAACAAGTTTCAAGTTAGCATGGGTTCTCTATCATCTAATTGGGTATATGTCTTCATTTAGCACACTACAGCTTCTTCACAAAGCCCAGAAATCAGAATATAAATCTTATCAACACTCTATGACTCTTAAATTACAGGTGTACAAACCAATATTAAGCAGTGGCTCCATACTGAATATCATGCATTAAAATGATTACTAACATTTGCTCAGTATAGTGCCATATCATGAAAGAATGGTTTATGTATTCCAGATACATTGCTGCTGTAATCTTTTTTTATTCTGAAATTGACCCCAATTAAAAATTAAAGCGGCAACACGCACCTTTTTACTATTCCACATCAGGATGGATTCAGATAGAGATGTTTGAAACTGTTGAGTTTCATTCTGTTTTTGAATTTCCTAAATTTACGAAACTTTTGAAATTCGAAAATTTACGAAAAACAAACCCATAGAAGTCTAGCAGACTTTTTTTGAAAGTTTCTCTCCATTTTGAAGGACAAATAGTAATAGTAGGTTACTGAAATGACACAGAGACCTGGGGAATGGTGTGGGAAACTAGTAAATATAATCAAAACTTATTTTAAAACTATCTTTCCTCACGATCGGGCTGTTTTCAAGCTTCCGCATTCTATTTTCAAGAGTTACCAAAATCGAGTGCTACTTTCGAGGGTTACCGATATTACAAATTTGAGGGTTACCAAAATCGTTTTTTTGCTTTCAAGGGTTACTGAAATCGATCATTACTTTCTTTTGCGGTTTTGATTTTCGATTTCGATAATCGTCTATTTTCAATTTCCATAATCGGCTATTTTCGATTTCAATGGTTGCTTGAGAAGGTTCTCATTCATCCAGGTCATGGTATATCTGTTGTATTCAATTAGATCAACTGGACTTCCCAAAATCCCAATTAGCATATCACGCCCTTAACACCTGGCTGTGATATGCTAATTGGGATTTTCCAGGGTACATAATTGCCACAGATTCTTGTACAAGTCATTCTGAATTGAGAAAGCCAGTCGGATGACTAGCGAAATGTCTTCAAGAACTAAACTTCAAGTCCAGTTGATCTAATTGAATACAACAGGTATAGATTTCAATGGTTATCGAAATTTCGATAAAAATCAGAAATTCGGAAAATCCGGGTTCCGTGAAATCCTGGAGTTCCAAAAGTTTTGTCAGGACTTCGAAACTCTCAGATTCGATTCGAACCCACATTCCTTTTCTACTTATAAACAGTAATTTCTTCTGTGTTTTTATTTTCCTTCCTCTGGGTAAACAAGGGTAAGATCTACAATATGTAAAACTGAACCTAATGACCCAGTGCCTTTAGAGATATTTGCAAAGCCACACACAGCACTTGGACTCTGTGTTTTCAGTTGGTTTAGGAAAGAATGGCATTTCTAGCATGGAAATCTGAAAGATTTATCTTTATTGTGATCGTTCTTATGTTTGTTGAATTCGATTATTGGAACCTCTGCTTTTAGTCTTTTTATCAGTCTAATACATTTAATAAATCGTGTTTTTCTTTAAACATTTCTGGTTGCTATTGTGCATACTAGGCTTTGCTTAATACTACCAAATGGTATTTGTAATAGAAAGCCAAAATCTAATGTTACCGCAGTATGTTTCTTTGTAAACTGCCATTACTGACACTGCACAATTTACCACATTTATTAAAGCTCCCCGGGAGAGTTCATAAAATATGCTAACAAACGCATTCACTTAGTAAAGAGAGAAAAAAAGCAACATGTCACTTAGGTGTAACATACTAATTTGTTGTAATTGATTGAGGTGCTAATGTGTTTGTAAGAATTTGTGATCAAAGGCACTTTTGGGTACTTAGTAAAACAGTTCATACAATCCTGCAGAACTAATATCCTATATCCAATAGCTTTGTGTTCTTTTAAAGCCACTCTGTGAAAACAATCTATCTTTTCTTTACCAATGCATTATTTATGCATTGCAAGGAAGTTTGGAGTCCCTAATTAATGACCTGAATGGATTGTTTTGGTTAGTAATCCTTGTTTTGAATTGCCGCGAATTTGCTTATCAGTTTAATTAAACCTCCTTTCACTGAATATTATATTAGCCAATATAATTTTCAGTGGAGATTAAAAAAAATCATACAAATTAAGTGAGGTACAAGACAGCTATAACTTAAAGGGCATGTCCACTCTTAAAAAAAAAACTGGTGACTTATCTGCTATCTTCCTGAAACCCAAACTACTACATTAACTTGCATTTGTAACTAAATACTTAATTAAAAGTTTCTGGTAGTATCTGCCTCAAACAATACAAATATGATTGGTTAATGTGTGATCATATGATTGCAAGCATTGAAATATTAACCAATCACAATTGGATTTGGTCCTTTATAAGGCATGCTCATTTATTACTGTGTGCCAGCACTGGGAAAGGGAATTTCCCACAATGCATTTCACACAAACCATGCTTAAAATTGGATATCTAAAGAAATAGGGAGCAGATCAACAAACAATGGCACAGTGGTGGTTTGGAAGAATTATAGGGCCCTATTTATAAAAGATCGGTATCGTTATCGTAAAATACCGATCATTATTGTAAAATAACGACCGTTATTTACCGATAACGACCGGTATTTACCGATAACGACCTGTATTTACCGATAACGACTGGTATTTAACGATAACGACCGGTATTTACCGATAACGACCGGTATTTAACGATATCATTCTCTGGTAAAAAAAAAAAAAAAAAAAGACTCCTGCAAAATATTATGGAAAATTTGCTTTAATTCAGTAAAATCAGAAATTGAAAAGTAAAATCTTTGTCAGATCATCAACAGGGCCTGAAAACCAACCATGTTCTAGCTTCTTCCTTGATTCTGACCTATATGTAGAAAATCGAATTCCTCCAAACCCTAGGTGACCCAAGTAACTAAAGTGTTGGTAAAAACAGACAGATATTAAGCCACAGGGACAAATTCAGAAACTTGGATCTTGTCCCCCTTACCTTAGATCTTTCTACTGGATTATAAAGCACTGTGCATAGGGTCTGAAATTTCTAGCACAGTTTATTTTGAAGCATTAAAAGTATAATGCTTGATGTAATATTGTATTTTGTCTTATAACCATGGATTACGGAAAATATAGAAATCAAAGGAATCATTATAATGTTGTAGTACATACTTACACTATAAATTGCAAGAGGAGAACTATAGGTCCAAAGCCAACTCCCTTTGTGGGCTGGATGTTCCTTAATCTTAATTTGTCACAGCTAATTAACTAAGTCTGATGCATGGCTAGCAATAGGTAGCTGCTGGCAGTTACTGCCACATGACAGACACCAAAAATGTGCAATATCACTGAGAACATCCAGGCTGAAGAAAGAGGTAGGATGTAATATAATAACATAGTAATGGAGGTTGAATAAAGACATACAGTACATCTATCTAGTCCAACCTTTATAGCCTACTCATTAACCCTACCTAACAGTTTATCCAGAGGAAGGCAAAAAAAAAACTAAAAAAGGGGAGGAAATTCCATCCTGACACCAAATGGCAATGAGAAAGGATCCTTATACTTTTCAATATTTTTAAGTTTTAGAAACGTACCCAGTTTACTTTTAAAGCTTTTTGATTAAAATATCTGCTGGAAGACAGTCCCATACTTTTACCATTCTCACTGTAAAGAAACCTTTCCTAACCTGAAGGTGAAACATCTTCTTCTAATCTTAAAGGATACCCATAAGTCCTCTGAAATGACTTATTAGATGAACAATGCACCAGAGAGTTTATTATACAGTTGATTAATATATTTGTATAAGTGATCATATCCCTGTGCAATCGCCACTCCTCCAATGAAAACCTCCCTAACATTAAATCTCATTTGATACTCTGCTGCCTATTTTAATAATTTGTCTAGGTCTGCTTGCAGCAATACCACATAATTTGAAGTTTTCAAACCTCTGCATATTGTTTTTTCGTCAGCAAACACAGAGACCTTGCTCTTAATACCAAATTCTAAGTCATTTACAAACAGAATAAATAGCAATGGTCCCAGTTCAGAACCCTGAGGCACTCCACTGTTAGCCCTCATAGATGTATCTACATTGACCACTACTCTCTGTACCCTAGCCAACATACAATTCTCTATCCATTCATAAATGTTTTCTTTTCTAGGCCAAATGTTCTCACTGTGACACATTAGCAAAATCCAAGTATACTTCATCCACTGCTATAGCAGAATTTATATTCTTACTAACCTAATTATAAAAACCAAGCAAGTTAGTCTGACAAGATCTATTTCTCATAAATCCATTCTGGCTACTTCCCATAAGATCAGTTCTGGAAACAAAGTCCAAAATATGATCCCTTAACAAAGGGATCCAGTATCTTCCCTACGACTGATGTTAGACTTACAGGTCCATAGTTACCAGTCTGTGAACAACTACCTTTTTTAAATATTGGCATCATATTGGCTTTGTTTTCCAATTCAGGGGAACATTGCCAGACCAAGTGGAAAGCTTAGAAAGATTTTTTTTATATTCACTTTTTCTAATTGTTTCTGTACCATACACTCTGTCAGCCAGAGTGAATATTTCTCATATACCCTTCATATTATTACTGTCCCGTGTAAATTATATGCCCTTCAGTTCTTCTTTAACCTTTAGGGGCTTGTCTTTAAATAACTTCTGTACTATACAGAACTGCACACTTTATATTATGCTATGTCAGAAAGCCATCGATTTACTGTAGGACTTCTTCTGAATCAAATACCAAATAACATTCTTTTTACAAAATCTAAAACTGAAAAATTGCACACCATTCTAATGTTTGTATTAGGTTTACAGTAATAAAATAAGTTAACACAAAATTATTATTTTATACTGAAGGAGTTTTATTTTCAATGACTCATTGGAGTTAAACTTTGTCTGTGTGACCTAAAGCACCACCATTTAATTTTCCTCTTCTCCTATACAAATATTGTTTGGTTTGGAATTTTAAATAAGGGTACTGCAGACATACAAGGAGGAAATAGTTTTGATAAATTGGTTGACCTGACCTCTAACTTAAACTGCTAATCTGTAGCTGAGGAGGATTTAAACCCCAAGGCAATGAAGAATAAAACAGGCAGTTTAAGAAACTGAGGTAAAATATAAACTGGAAAGAACATATGATAAGGAAAACCAGGTACTGCATTCTAATGCTGGCCATCCACTAGGCAGTCATTAGATAGTCTGGAGGTTAGTCTATACATAAATGTCTAATCTATCTAATTAGTGTAAAGTACTTCATAATAGTGTATACTGCAAAGGGAGACTAATGAATGCATGCCAATGTGGCATTATATGTGATAATGATCTGATCCTGATTTTTGCTTGGCTTTGGCTTCTGTGGTCTAAGGCTAGGCACACATTAGGCAATATTTTGTTGGCATATTTTTGACAATCGTTTTGGTGCAATGGACCAAGATATGATTTGGGGAAGTTCAGTTGGACATTTCAGCTGAACATTGGTACATTTCATCTGATCTTGCAGTCTACTATGGACCGCATGATTGGTCATTCCAAAAAGTATTTTTTCTTTTCAACCACCAATATTTTTCTAGACTGACCAAACGGTCATGGCGGCTGGATGATATGGTCTAAATATCACCTCGTGTGTACCTGACCTTAAGCTGGATACACTCTTTAATGATAAAGGGCCGATTTCATCAGATCCGATGGAATGACCCCTTTATCTTTAAAGTGTTTACTGCAGTTCTGAGTATTTCTGAGGGGGACAAATGTTCACCGTCGGCTGTCGGGGTTGGCTTTCATGGTCGGGAGTTGGCCAAGGCTGATGGAAATGTGCAGTCCCATACGTTCTCCCTATACTTAATATAGGAGCAACACTTGGGACTGTGTGTAGGGTGATCTTTAAAAAATGACAGAATAGCAAAGATTGTGTCTGTCATCTTTTAAAGCTCTTTAGTGTGTGCACCCACCTTAATGCTTTTTTCTAGATTGTGATATCCTGCTATTTGCGGCACTGGCAAATCAAGGCAAGTCCACATAGTGGCATATGCCACCAAACATCATAGGGAAATGGGTATGGATTAGGAACCAAGTTGAGTGTATATAAATATAGAGAAAGAATGCAAAGCCACTATCTTTAGTACCACCAGTGTACTGATGGAGAGACAAGAATGGAATGGAGTGTGCAGATTTAAACAAGATGGTGCAAAATGGAGGAAAGGGAACAGAACAGAATGAAATAAGGAGAAAGGAGGGCAAAATAGAATAAGTAGAGGCAGAAAAAGGGAAGGGAAACAGAATGCAATGGCGGGAATAAAACAAAGAAAGACAAAGCAGAAACGAAATAGTAGAATGCAGAAAATGGTAAAGATCCTTTATCAATAAAGATAATATATTTTAGCAAAAAAATGTTATCAGCACAATTGATTTTATCAGGCACTTGAATGTTCAGCAGTTACAAAAACAAACTATCAATGATATCTAATTTGTACCTGCTAAACATAAATGCCCATCACCTGTCAGGAATGCTGGGAATGATGAGGTTAATCCACAGCTGAAGATTGCAGGCTGTACATTTCTGATTTAAAGCAATCATATTATGTTGGTGTAAATGTATTTAACTTTTGTAAAGTTCCATATCATTTATATGTGAGTTCAACTGACAAAATATAGATGTCTTGTCATTCCTTTGTTTTATCCAAGATATATTTTCTTTTCTTGGACCATGCATGTCACTTCAGTAATAGAGTATATGTTTCTTTCTGTTCAGGATGGCTGCATTTTTCAGTGTTCATTAAGCAAACCTTCTGAATTGTAAAGCCAGATTTCTTACTTGTCAATTACAAATTGCAGTTTTTACATAGCACCTTCCTGGTGATTTGCTGATGTGACACTGAAATATTGGGCAGAGTTAAATGTATTTATTTGAATAGCAGCAATAGCTGAAAATGCTATCTGCAGAATCAGACTGGTTTTGTTTGGACTGACTGACAGTTTAATATTATTTTTCAACCAGATCCATGTTTTAATAAGCTGTCATTTCCTTTTTTAAATTCTAATTAAAATAATAAGGGCCACTGCAGTTGGTTTACATATTTACCCAGAATGATATAAAATCCACAGCGCACACGTAAAGTGTCATTTACTACATACACACGTGACATTTCGGTGCCAGGCATTATATGACAGTATATATGTTTACATATATACCACCAGGGAACCCTGAGTGTAAGGGATTTTTCACACTAGACCTATTGAGTGCACGTTTTTAGTGGTACCAGTAATGCGATGTGTTGTGTGTATTTTTTACAACCTGAATTTCAGTTACATGTAAACGCAAAAAATGAAAACACATGCGAAAGCAAAAAAGCTTTAAAACCGTGGTGTCTCCGCAGTCCTGTAGCCATTTTTGTACATTTTTAGCAGTCAAGAATTCAGTAAGGTATTGTATTAAAATCTTTCAGTAAAGCTATTTTTCCATCTTTCGATTCAGAGCAGCAGCCGACAAACTAATGCTTAGGACTGCTAAAGATAGGGAAGATTTATGAGTTTAATTTATGATTTCTCCTCAGACGGCTTGAAATTCTAACATCTTTATTCTCGTATAGCAATCTTTTCTAGCACTCCTCAGCTCACAATTATTTGTGTCTGCAAATATTGCTGGAGTCATTAGCTGCATCTATTATGGATGAGGCCTGCGCTATTATCTGGCACACAGTAGAAAATGTATGTTATTATGAGATGATACACAGCTAAGATGACTGGGAGGGTAGATGTAGTAAAAATAATAACAAAAAAATTCATAAGAAGGAGGATCAAGACTTAACAACAATTCAAAAATAAAAATAAATTCCACATCCACTTGCTTTGATTGAAGCAACAAATTATTCTTAGATTTTCTAAAACTTCAACAGGCCGCACACTAAGTAATCCAATTAATAAAAATCGATTCCAATCTGGTTCAATTACAGTAGGCACTGCGCTCTGTTAATCAGTGTTTTTTTATGCAATCTGTTCTTTTTCTTCAGGTTGAAAATAATGTGCTACAAACATTTTTTTATTTGAATTCAATGAGCAATTTGTTCCCCTGTCATAATCTTTTCACTTTTCTGCCATTTCATTTTTGTCTCAAGTTAAACACTGAACACAGACGAAATGCAAATTTATTATCATTCAAAACTGAAATGCACCGGATACCATTAAACGGAAGTAATAGCAAAAATATAAATGAAAGAAAGAGTTATATGATTAGTAACTAACAGATAGGGGTATCTCTGAAATTGGTAGCATTTTAAAGAATTAAATTTTTAAGGGTAGGTCACAGACCCAGATATACAGCTGCACAAGCACATCTATCCCTTTCCTCTGCTCCAATGTCAAAGCTGTATACTAACTGGGTGACTATAGCTGCTAACATTCTCTTTAAAGAAGGAAAAAACATGGAAGAGGCATTGTGCAGAGCTGGGGTGAATCAGGTTATCTCTTCATAGCCTCTCTCTGCAGCTCAGAAGTGTCCCTATTTAAAATAGAATGCTGGGAGGGATAGACATCTGCCCATGACCTCTCTCTGCAATCAACACTGAGCATTAAGAAACCTATTGTTACTCATTAAGAAAGAGGTCAGCAGAAATCATGAGATACAACAAACCTATAGAATCAAGATTAGTTCAACACAATGCTTCTGATTTCAAAAGGAGTTCATTTACATGTTAGTTTTAGTTGTCCTTAAAGCCAAATGTGAAAATTATTGCTGCACTGCAAAGTACAGAATAAGCAGTAGAAGTTCCTGTTACTCACAAATGTCTATGTGGTCAGTGTTTAAAACCTTATCATTTTACTGCAGAAAAAATGTATGTATGTATTCTCACAAAAAAACATAGAATACTGTGTCTGCACAAACCTACCCAATAGACTATTGCACTGAAGCACATTTCTTCAATATGAGCAAGTTAGCCCTGCCCATAAATGCCCAATAGACTATTGCACTGGAACAAATTTACTCAATATTTGCAAGATATCCCTGCTCCTAAATGCCCAATAGACTATTGCACTTGTTCTCAGAATTTGCAAGTTAGCTGTCTAGTTGACAGTCATAGGAGCTTGGACACAACAGAAGTCAGGACATTTCTTTATGGCTGAAATAATGCACATTGTTATCATGTTGAGAACTACACACACATTTTTTTGCTATTTGCACAGAGCATTTGATTGCCATAAAGATAAATAAATCAAAAAACAAATATCCGCATCAACATGCCTTATCAAATGAGCCCTTTTGACTATGACCAAAAAACCATACAAAAAAAAGGGGAGGGGGTGGGGTGGGGGGGGGTCAGCTTTCTATAAAATCTAATAACACTCTGGTTGGATTAAAGATTTTAACGGATAGAAACAATTTTGAATCTTGGTGATATATTTGTTTTTTTTTCTAATTAAGTAGTTTCCTGCCAATAAAAGGTTTCTGATGGTTTATGTGTGTATGCTTGTGTGTCAACTAGCTCAGTGTGCAGATTTTTAAATGGTGTGTTTTAATAAAATAAAAACTGAGGTTAATATTGAGAAAATGAGGTTGCTGGATTAACAGTATGAAGCAATATTATACTGGCATCATATAGCACAGTGCCTCTAATTAGAATCCATTGCAGTACACCGCAAGATTAAGTGATTTTTTTTAATTCTTTATATCACATTACTCACACAACATAATTCAACAGTTCGTAAAATAAATTATTGACTGACCCAACATAGTGTGTTTGTTTCTTTGCTTTTTAGGAAAGTACCTTATTAAATCCGATGGATCAAATATTTAAAACAAAGAGCAGAATAAATGTTATTTTTTGGAAGAAAAAAAACAAAATATGTAAAGCTTTAAAGGGACTGTCCACCCCTCTTTTGAAAAATGAATATGTGGTAGATAAGCCCCCAAAACCTAGACATCGTTTAATTCTCAACCTTTAATTCGGCTCCCACACTGAGATATTATACTTACATCCTCCTCGCTCCACCGCCGCTTCCGGGTTCTTCTCCCAGTCTCCACTGTGGCCGCTCTGTTCTTTTTCTGTTCTCGAGCAGCCGCAGTGGAGACTGGTCCGGGAATGGCAGTCAGTGATTAGCTGTGACGTCACAGTCACGGCCTTTTTCTGCCTGTCAACAAAAGGAGGGAGGGGAGATGGTGAGGCTGCGCAGAACTTATTAGTGTTGCAGGCACTACAAGAAGGCAATGAGCAATTGATGGTGGGAAATAAAGAGCACTCACTAGACATGATTTACTAAGTACCATCCTTTTACTTCTCTAAAATTGTAGTTTCCTGAGTGCAAAACTGTGGGGAATCTTTTCATTCTGGAGTCTGCTACACTATTTCTCTGTAGGGATCCAAAAAGTTGAGCGCAAAGTAATATGAGGGCCACCAGGGTGTCCAAGCCGAGAGTACAGGATTAGTGGGACTTGTTACCTTTACATTTTTCAGTAATATCTTTACATCTTAAACACGCACATAATAAACATGCATGGAATATAATATAGTAAACATACTGTGTCAGGTTTTCTAGGATTGATGTGTAGGTAACTTACAGAAGCTGAACTGCATTGGGGCAGGGCCTGATGTGAATGTATACATGTAATTGTAAAGCGCAATTTAATAATAAATCACATAAGTGTGTTATTATGTGCCAAAGGATTTATATGGTAATTGAGGCTTATTTGCAATATTTGCATTGTTCTACATAGGTCATATTCAAGGTGATATCAGAAGTCTTAGATAAGTATTAGATGCTGAAGTGATAGCTAAGTTTTATAGTTAAAAATGGTGCTAATAAGGCCCCAACCAATCAGATTTTATTTAACATTTAATATCTAACATTTGATTGGTTGGGGCAAAATTAGCACTATTTTTAAAGGATAACTGTATTGCCTCAATGCATTTTTTATTTTTAATTGCTTTAAAAAGAGTAAAGGTATGCAGTCCTCCCCATTCATTTTCCCCCCTGATTTCGAGCCTCTCTCTGCCTTCAATTAGCCATGCTGTGAAGGGGGCATAACGATTCTGTCTGCTTCTAACTGTCACTCAAAGCTATCATGCGTGAAAACTCTCCTCCACTCATCCTTGATCAGCTTGATTATGTAGGCTGTATCCTAACAACAGAACTTTTCAAGTTTGTTTGACTGGCAGAGGAAGAGGAGGAGAGAGGTTGTAACAGACATTCCCACTAGCCAATGACAAGTGATATGTTAATCATGGCCCTGGGCCGTCTAGGAGGCAGGCTTTTAGCACTCATCTTAGCTGTGTGAATTCTAAGGGAGGGCAGCACGGCTGTAAATGTGAGTAAGTGATTTCAACTGCTGGAAGTGTGGACATGTAATGGGCGTGATGTTATTTTTTTTGATATAGTTGTCCTTTAACCATAGGAACTTTTATTGAATCTCACTGCAAGCTTCTAAAGGTACCTACATTGCCGAGTTCCTGGTGGTGTACCATGTAAATGCCATGTTTTTAGGAACAATAGCTCCTTAACCTTAACTGGCTGGACTTCAATCAGTACATTAAAGGAATAGTTCAATTTCGGAGTGAACTATTCCTTTAAACTATATTTTTATTCCGAAAAATATTTTGAGCTGCCAACACCTTCCTGCTAGATAAGAATCAATAGAATCTGTGTGATCCCTGGATGCATAAGAATGTTGATTCTATCAGATTTCAGCAGTATTACCATATATTAAACTTCTCAACATCACATAACATCACACAATATTTAGGATTTTAGGAAAGGTTTCTTTACAGTGAGAACGGTGAAACTGTAAAACAGCAGACATGGTAATGACAAGTTCATTGAATAGCTTTAAAAATGGCATGGATAAGTTTCTAAAACAAAAAAATATTGAGCATTACTGGTATTAATACATATACTGTAGAACTGGTTGATCCAGGGATACTTTCCCATTGCCGTTTAGAGTCAAGAAGGAATTCCCCCCAACTTTTTTTTTTAGCTGGGTTTTTTTGCCTTCCTCTGCATTAACTGTTAGGAAAGGTTAAAAAAAAAACGTGAATAGGTTGGACTTGATGGAGGTATGTCTTTACTCAACCTCAATTACTATGTTACCTTGGAATGTTCCTAACAGTAATTTCTACGGATTGGCTGTTGGATAGGTCAAACATGCTCAGATCTCTACTGAGCAACTGAATCAACCCAGGTGCTGGGTCAAGGACAAGACCATAACGGTTTCTATTAGGGCTCCTGCAAACAGGAAGTCAGTATTTCGGAAGCATTTATTTATACACAGACAAAATGCTGAATGGGCAGGTTGAGGTTATTAGGATGCTCTTTTTTCTTAAAAGTATATGTATTTGCACTGAACTACCCCTTTAAGTGCAGTCAATAGCTTCAGTAGTACTGATTCTAAACAATGGACTAGGCCATAATGATTTCTTGCAACTACTGTATTCAAGGTTGTTAGCAAATTAAATGTTAAAATATTCCAAGATCAACATGTATGGGACAACAGTTCTCTGGCATGGAAATTCCAAAAGATTAACTAAACTGGGGATTTTTCACCAGCGGTTCAAGATACCAAATTGAAATTCCAAAAATCCAATTCAAACCCAATCAAAGTGGGTTTTTGACTGCAATTTTTGACTTTTCGGCCAGTGACTTTTCAAACCGCGTTTTTTTTTCTTCTGAAAATTAGACCGGATCCGCAGATTTTTGAAACAGTAGAACCAAACCAAAACCAGGTTTGCTTTGAAACCAGAACTCATCTCCACACTCCATTACACACATTTACATAATTATATGATAGGTATTACAATGGCAATATCTGTCCACTGTTTAGCTTTCTTTTAAAGGGCATGCTCACCCTTAAAACAAAAAAACTGTTTAATTGTCCGTTACCTGCCCTCAACCCCACAGGATATATTTTGCACTTTATTACCTGCATTACTAACCAGATATTTAAGGATTACCGGTATTGTCCCCATTCTGGCAGAGTAAGCTGGCGCCTCCCCTCCCTCGATGCAGTTAAATTATTGCTGACATCACAAACAATGACTGACTGCTGTTTCACCTCCTCTGCACATGCTCAAGCATTTGAAAAGCTTTTAGAGCAGAGGGAGGAGGCAGATACTTTTGCCAGACAGGAATAGATCTTAATAGATAATAGTTAACAAATAAAAGATAAAATAACAATGGTAATTTACTAGAAATGGCTGTGGCACCTGAAAAATGGGGAACATGCACCTATCACCAAAACTCATTTAAACACTTATTTCTTCAAGATCGGGCAATTGTCGGGTTTCCATGTGCTACGTTTGAGGGTTACCGAACCCTACATTCAAGGGTTATCGAAAATAAAACATTACATTCGAGGGTTACCAAATTTGAAGGCTACATTTGAGGGTTATTGTAAATCGAACAGTACATGCGAGGGTTATCGAAAATCGAAAGTTACATCTAAGGGTTACCGAAGCGAAAGGCTACATTCGAGGGTTATTGAAAATCGAACATTACATTTGAGGGTTACCGAATTGAAGGCTAAATTTGAGGGTTACAGAATTCGGAGATTACATTCAATAATTATCAATTTTTTGATAATTAGCGGAAATAAGTCTGTGATTTTGGAAAACAGAACTAGTTCGGATAATAGAAGTTTGTCTTAACTCATTAACAGGGAGATTCAATAATAGTTCTTATCGTTAATAATGGTGCTAATTTTGCCCCAAACCAATCAGATATTATGTAACATTTGAAAGCTAACATCTGATTGGCTGGGGCAAAATTAGCACCATTTTTAACGATAAGAACTTTTATTGAATAACCCTGTAAGTTTGGCCTGAACTTGTGCTCGGATGTATCACTACAAGTCACTATTTTTTTTTTTGGTTTTTAAGGGTATGTCCACCCTAAAAATCATCTTTAAATATATGATGGATCCCACCTGCCCCCCTCCAACCACCATGCTTTTCTTTAAAATAATGATCAAAACATTACTTACAGCCCATTCGCTCCTGAGGTGCATTGATCCGGCTCCCTGCTTGGCGGAATATGCAATTAGGTGGCCAGACTGACAGCCACATCTGTGATTGGCTGATGAGCATCGCGGGAATGAAGGGCTGTAAGCACAGTTCTGATTATTTTAAGAAATCAGTCTTTAAGAAATCAGTCTTTAAGAAATAACTCGGCGGTTAGGTCTGGACAGGGGGCATCTATCACATAGTAAAAGAATTCTACGCTAGGTGGAAGGGGAGCGAGGATGGTTCCAGATGGTGGTATGGGGGGGTGCGCTGAGGGAGGATGAAGGCTGCATGGGAACAGATAAGTCACGGATGTGGGTGACATCAGACAGCTTGGATTTACAATGAGATGCTCCTGGTCTGTACAAAGAAGTTTGTAAAAAGGTATGTATCTTAAAACTGATTGAACAGATGTTTACATGGTTTGGCTTGTTTTAAAGCTAGGCTAATGGGCAATAACATATTATGGTTTTGGAGGTGGACATTTCCTTTAAGGGTGGACATGCCTTTTAAAGGATCATTTTGTTTGCATACATTAAATAGTCACTTTTTTTTAAATAGCATTCATTGCTTAGAAACAAATATGATGGTATTGACAAATGACAAGAATTTTCTGTTGTTGACATCTAAGCAGATATTCGTTTATTGGTATAGAAGAAACAAAATGTGAAATAAGTATGCTGTATGATGTGTGGCAATGATAACTTTTCATAAACAACACCTAATAGAAAAGATACATTTAATGACTAGTCTTAAAATAGTCATTAAAACCCTAGCAGTCATAGAGACTTGTGAATATTGCTGTAAATTAGTTTCCTATCTAGTAAAACAGAAACTAATGCCCCTTACCAATAGCTAAATAAAATACAGCACAGAAATATTGTACAGAATATTCCTCCTTTCGTGCATACACACCCAATAGAAATATCTATATTACTAAGTAATATAACAGTTTGTGATAGTGCTCTTTCCTCAGCAAAATACAGAATATATGTGGAGTCATTATTTAATATTATAATGGTGAGATAAGGAGCCCCAGGTCTCCTGCTTTTTAAATTAGGATACCATATTGCTATTGCAAAAAAAACCCCCAACATTCTGTACAAACTCTCCAAGTGTTATTGTAAACCAAATGGGTCAAAGATACAAAGTGACAAGAAACAAGCAATGAAATAGTCCAAGCAATATCAGCTCTTATCAGCTCTTTGTACTCAATGCACATTCTCTAGAGAGGAACATATTTCCTCTTAGAGCTATCTCATCCCAGCTGGTTAATAATATTTGCTGCCCTATAGGCCCCTATTTCTATGTACAGAAGCACTATGGATAAATCATAGGCCTTGTGTTGTTGTGTAAGCTACACTTAAACATGTGCTTTTAACACTGGTATTTGCTACAAAGCGTATATATTAAACTTCCATTTATCCACATAGCCCAAAAGCTAAAGCTTGTTTCTAGCCCTTTGTTATGTATTAAAATAGAACATACAACATCCCTAAATAGTCCTCTGGAAATCCCTGTTGGATGCTAGAATACTGTCTATGGAAAATACTAAGAAAAGGAAAAAGCAGAAAAGAAGAAGACTATATAGACTGTAAGCTCAGTGGGCAGGGTCCTCTTTCCTGGTGTATCACGGCATTACTGAAGATTAACTCATCACTTTGAGTAATTATATTATATGCTCTAGCTTTGTATGTAATATGTATGACTTTGTATTACATGTACTTCCCTGTTATGTACCATGTAAGACTATGTAATTATAAAACACTACGAAAGATGTTGGCACTATATAAATTCATAATAATAATATTATACAGTATATATTCACTATATATCAGAATAACAATATATCACATATTGCACACAAAACACCCACCAGGAAGGCTAAAAAACCCCAACAAATTTATGTAGGGGGAAAAAAGGCAATCAGAAATATCCCTGGATCAACTCTACTTTATATATCAATACCAGTAACTTGCAACATTCCTTGTTTGCAGAAACTCATCCAGCTTTTTTTGAAACTGACCAATGAACCACTGGAAGACAGTTCCATAGCTTTACCGTTCTCACAGTGAAAAACCCTTTCTGAACTTGAAGCCTAAACCTTTTTTATTCAAGTCTTAAGGGATGTCCTCCTGTCCTCTGACATGTTCTATTGGTGAACAATGCCCCAGATACTTTATTGTATGCTAAGCAAAGCAAATGTTCCCAGCACCGACTTGCCTTGTCACACCACAAAGTCCACAAATGTAAAAACAGTTTTCTTTATTTCATTCCTATTAAAAGCATGCTTACAGGTTTTCCGGTGAGCATACCATACAATATAAACATACCATAAGAAAAGCACCCTGCAGATCTGACGCATTTTAGGCTGAAAAGCCCTTACTCATAGACTGAAGGTTAGTACACTGGTACCTCCCATTTAAAAGATAACCAATAAAGAACTAAGTAAAGAGAAAATTTAACTCTTGAGCGTGCTTTTGTCACATTCATATACAAAGTGTCATTCAAAAGGTAACAATGGAGATCATATTTTTATTGCTTTTACAGTGAGATAAAAAAAAAGTTAAGTTACAGAATGATTAGCACATACAAAATTAGACACTACGTTTGCTAATACTAACTGTTTAAATTGTTGCTTGACTACATGTACTATAATGAAACAATATCACCACTGATGGCTATGTAATAGTTTATAGATGTGATAATACCTTATCCTAGCTGACATGCTGAAGAGCTACTTTTAACTAGAGATGGCCAAAACTGACGTGTTTCATTCCATTTTCGGATTTTGGAAAAATCCTGAAGATCCGAAAACGGAACTTAAAACCGGGATTCGGAGCAAGTTTTCGATTTTTATCGTACATTCAAGCTATTTTGAAAATTCTCGAAAATAGCCTCCAACGTTCAATAATACTTGAAAATATGATCGGAAACTATTTTTGAGTTTCCGATCGTATTTTCGCTCCAAAGACCCGAAATCCGAACAATCCGTCTCTATTTTGAACCTGGGAAAGTTTGCTTTCCTGAAATTAAAAGTCTTTGTTAACCCAGCGCACTTTTCCTTTCAATAACATTAAACAACACTATTTCATGGTCACTATTCCCTAAACCTCCAGTTACCTTTATATCTATAATACGCTGCACAATGTTAGATATTACCAGATCCAACAGAGCCCCTTTTCCAGTAGGAACTTCAAACACCTGTGAGAGAAAATTATCCTGCAGCAAATTCAGGAACTCATCGCCCTTTTTGGGGTTGGCAGTTCCACTACACCAATCTCAATGTCAGGGTAATTAAAGTCCCCAAACTTGCAGCCCTTGCCAACTGCATATAAAGCTGACTCACTTTCTCCCTGTTAGCATTTGGTGGCTTATAGCACCAAATGACACCAACAATGACATTACCCCCTTTCCAGTTGCCTAATTCCACCCATATTGCCTCCGCTTTAATATCCTTATCACCAGTTATCTCTTCTTTTAAATTTGGTTTCAATTCTTTTTTAACATAAACACATAATTCTCGCCCTTTCCTTTTTTCTCTGTCCTGCCTAAACAAGGAGTATCCTTCTAAATTTACAACCCAGTTGTGAGAACTGTTCAACCACGTTTCTGCTATACCTATTACATCATACTATCCCCTATGCTAGCCCCACCACCCTTTCCACCCACCACTGGCCAATCTACATCTTGCTTTCCTCCTGGACTATCTATCCCAGTGAGACTGACAATCTCCCCCCCCCCCCAACCCCGTTTAAAATCTCCTCCAACCCACTAGCCATCTTCTCTCCCAATACAGCTGTACCACCATCAGTGAGGTGCAATCCATACCTGTGAAAACACTACACTGGAGGTCCTTGCTCTCGGAAATCATGTTTAAGGACCTCTTAAGACTTCCTCATTTCAGGGAAGTACTAAATAAAGCTAGCTATATAAGAACAACATTTCTAATACATCTACTTACGAATTATAACAAAAAAAATCAATATTCATGCTCCAGACTCTCTAGAAAACTCTCTAATATTGGTACATATATAAGGACATGATTACCTCCAGGACTATACTATTCTTTAGATGCCTACAGGGTTCACATCACTGGCATAGCACCTTTCCATAATAATTTACTCACAAACATTATGGGACAGCAGCATGTGTGATCAGGTGAGCAATTTTACTGCTGTGTAAACTTACTGTCAGTCTCTTGCCATTACTCAAAGGCATGTAGATTGGATCTTTCCCAGACAGGCCTTCACTTTGACCCCCCCCCCCCCCTTCTATACAGCTGTACTTATCTTGATGGCGGAAATTAAGTGCAGCTGGGTGCCATAAGACCACCATGCACATGCAAATACCACTGCATATGGAATCTGTTGGCAATATACGGTGGCAACTGCATACACAGCCCTAATAGATTCCCAATACACATGACAATCGTATCGGCTACCTTTACTCAAAATAAAGGGAGTTGCTACTAACTTTGCGGAAATTTTTCACCAGTACCAAAGAAACTTGATGTCAACAATGGTAATACATCGGTAGTGATGTCTCGGTTTCAAAACAAACCTAGTTTCATTTTGGAACTGCTGTTTTAAAAAATCCGACTGAATTTTTGAAATTTTCGAAAACCCAGAACAAATCAAGTAATAAAAGTTTAAAAATGCTAAAAAAAATTAGATCAAGTAAACACTGAGATTAAAATTTTTTGAAATCTATTGGGTTTGAATTGTTTGTTTTGTTTTTTTGATTTTCAGAACTTTTATTAACTTTAATTAAGTTTCTTCCATGGCAAATATTTGTTTTGTTTTCCTTCATTCATTTTAATGGGTTTTAATAAAACATAATCTGTAAAATGATGAATTCACATTTAAAATATACCGCTTTGTAGTTGACATATTTTCTCTCTGGTGGAGACTACGTATATTTAGCTAAATAATTTATTTTTACTATGCTTAATTAATTGTATTTTGTTTACATCATTAGTAAAACTAAAATAATTCTTAAATAAAATTTGAAGACATGTAAATATTACTTTCATGCAGTTAATTTGAGTTGAAATCAAACATTCTCTATATAAATCCCATTATCACAGATCTAATTTATCCAATGATTGAGGACGATTTTCCTTGTCTCTTTACTGTGTCTCTTCACCTGTATATCAATATTACTAACATTTACAATGCAGCTGCACACATCAGCTCCAAATTAAGACATATTTCCATTTACATATGTACACCTATAAACACCTAAGAATGCATTTAACATTCTGTGTCCCTGCATACTCTTGATAATAGCAGAAATTATCCATAGGCTCACAGTGTAAACAGATAGTATAGGACATGTGTACAGTCCACGTATCAAAAGAACAATAGCAATCTAACAGGCTTCTTAAAGCCTGTTAGATTTTTTGTGATGTTTATAGTTACATAGTAATTGAGTTTGAAAAAAGACATACGTCCATCAAGTCCAACATTTTCACCCTCATTTTTAGCCCTACCTAACAGTTGATCGAGAAGAAGGCAAAACAAAAAAAAAAAAACAGCTAAAAGGGGAGCCCTGGATCAACTAGAACTGCAGTATATTTATTAATACCAATAATTCTCAATATTTCGTAATTTTAGAAACTTATCTAGGCCATTTTAAAAGCTATTCAATGAACTTGCTGTTACCACATCTGCTGGAAGACAATTCCACAGTTCTCACTGTGAAGAAACTTTTCCTAACCTAAAGATGAAATTTCTTTTTTTTCCAATCTAAAAGGATGTCCAAGTAGCCTCTGGTATGACCGATTAGTAAACAATGCACCAGAGAGTTCACTGTATGTGATTCCAAAACTGCACCACCTACTCCAAATGAGGCCTTACCAGTGCCTTATTAACATACTGTATGTGAGGCTTTCCATCTAGCTTTTTACTGAACTTATTTATCTTTAAATAAACTCTCTTATCGATAAAATTAATATTAAACAAGTGTAATCCTTTTTTACATGTATGGAGTTAGTGTTTATTTGAGTTATTATTATTATTATTGTGGCACTTTACAGTTGCATTAATATACTGTACATGCGGAAAACATACATGTTATGTACATGTTAAGTGTAGTGCAAGCAATACAAAGTGCAAATAATTTAAGTGCTGGTCCAGCAGCATTTAGTTTGGTAAGTTGTACAATAGGAAGGAGAGCTTGCAGTCTAAAGGAGATGGGGATGAAACAAGGTGAAGAAGGCTGTAACAAATGAAGGTTCTCATTCATCCAGGTCACGGTATATCTGTTGTATTCAGTTAGATCAACTGGACTTAAAGTTTAGTGAAAACGTCTCCAAGAACTAAACTTCAAGTCCAGTTGATCTAACTGAATACAACAGATATAGGCTGTAACTAGATTGTCAGTGGAGAATAACTAGCGGGTCTGCAATAAGTTAGTAAGAGGGTTAGAGGTGTCCAGAATGTAGTTTCATATTATAATAATTTGGATTTATTTACACGTGTTCCAGGAGGGAAGTGATCTCCGTTTGAGACTTGTTTCTGCATGTGGTGGGGGACAAGAGATAATTGCTGGTTGTATAAGGGTTCAGCTTAGAAGCTACCAACTCAAAATAAAAATATGTATTTATGACAAGAAATAGGGATGGCATAGTGCCATAGTAAAATGTTAATACCAATCAGTATTTTGCAATGTTAGGGCATAGTATTAAAATTAAAAAAAGATAAATGACCCTTGGTATGAGACCATGTACTTATTTCATAATGTACCACTTTTACTACAAAAAACTGCTATGTATTTATACATAACAAGATCTCTTCCTATAAACTAATAAAAACCAGAAGGCGATGAGGCTCTGTCTTCCATGAATAGATCCAGAGTAGGCAGACAAAGATGAAATTAATTATTGGGTACTTATCTGTCAACAATAGTAGGCATTAAGAACCCAATGAAGAAAATGCAGTGAGCACTTTAGATTAGAGATGAGATTTCCTACATCTGTTCTGCGGAACTTATTGAATTTCCGAAAATCCAATTCAAACCCAATTGAATAAGTGCTTTTAGAATTTTCTATCAGAATTTTTCGATTTTCTATCTAAATTTTCGAATTTTGAATAAAATTCTTAAATTTTTCATGCTCATTTTCAATTTTTTTAAGCAAAAGTTTTTATTGTAATTTCCCAAAATTCTGTATGACCCATTGAATTTCTGAATCGAAATTGGGGGCTCATCACTACTATAGATATTGTAAACATTCATAGGTAAAAAAAAGGTTTTGGTGAAATATACAGTATATACATGGCAGACAGTACAATGCTGTTTTGACACCTTACTCTGGGCGTTCCTATAACACCTCTTAGCCACTATCCAATCACGCCCTTAACACTTGGCTGTGATATTCTAATTGGGATTTTCCAGGGTACATAATTGCCACAGATACTTGTACAAGTCATTCTGAATTGAGAAAGCCAGTCGGATGACTAGCGAAACGTCTTCAAGAACTAAACTTCAAGTCCAGTTGATCTAATTGAATACAACAGATATACCATGACCTAGATAAATGAGAACCTTCACAAGCATACAGTATACTTATTGCAGGTAAATGTTTGCTGTCAATATATCATCTTATAGAACATATTTAAGTGATAATTCCATACAACGTTTTTTTTTAAATCATAAATATCAAATGTTAAACTTTGATTTTTTTTTTTTATTTGATAGCTTTATCTGTATGTGTTTCTGTTGAACAGTTGATAAACTTAAAAATGGATCCCAGTAAACAAGAAAATCTATCCTTTTGCTTCTTGGGAGATCCCATAATGTACCCTTTTAAATTGCATGGTTATTTTCTATAATTAAACTTTTAATTGTATCCTTAGAAGGAGGTAATTAAACTTTAAATTAGAAAAGAGAAGTAATGAAATAGTTTATTATACAAAACAGTTAAACAAATGCTTCCTACATCCTATTATGTTTTCAGTGATGCTAAAATACATTTGAGCTCTAAAAATGTCATTGTTATTTTTATCTCTCAGATAACTACAGTAAATTATTCTAACAAAATGATTTTAAATTATTATTTCTCATTTTCTTCATAAGTTATAATTTTGGATTGCCAGGTTTTTCGAAAACACAGAATGACCTTTATGCCTCTAATCTTTTTGGGTCGAGACATCAGGCAAATAACATTTTAATTAACTCATATTTTTGATTGATGAGCGAATTTCAAGCCCAGATTATCTCTAGAATAGGTAGGCTGATGAAACAACATGGTTTAAAAGATGCTTTATAAAACACAATTTATTTAAAAAAGAAATGTGGTCTGGCGTTAGTATTCATATTGACACGACATGATAGTAAGCTTCTCTGTGAAATGTCATTCAGTCAGTTCCAAATGTTTAGAAACATGTCCTACTAGACTGCCATGTTTTATTTGTCTGCCTCCTAACCTGAAC
Organism: Hymenochirus boettgeri; assembly: GCA_019447015.1. Lineage (NCBI taxonomy): Eukaryota > Metazoa > Chordata > Amphibia > Anura > Pipidae > Hymenochirus > Hymenochirus boettgeri. Next base: position 95,222,714 of record CM033471.1, on the reverse strand, counting down.
TACACCTGCATTTTTATATGGACCTCTGTGATACTGAACTATTACCACTCACTAATTCTGCTACGGTAGGTATACTTCGTTTGACCCATTGACTTTGAAAGACTTTTGACTGACTGCACTGCACTAAGTATAGTTATGGGTTGGGATGGTAGAAGAGTTTTTATATATCCCAGTGTTCTAATAAAGGATTTTTAATTTTTTAATTGGTACTAGAGTGTTGCAGTATGGTATTTTATTTTTATTTTCTACTGGTTTAACTTTATCCCTACTATTAAGCAGAGGTCATGATCAATGGGCTGTGCAAGCTAAGGCTGCAGAGCTTTTCTAGAGCTTACAACCTGCAAAGTCTGTAGAATGACAGCAGTTAAGATTTGTAGTAGACATTGATTGTTGCTATTTTACATAAGTAGGATAAAGTGTAGGATAAATCTATAAACTTTGTTGTGCCATGTAGATTATATCCAAGAACAAGTCAGGTTGTGTTTAAAACAAAAGGCTTTTGTTATAATTGTAGTTTATATAGTTATAACTTATGCATATAGTAGGGTTTTATTTTTTATATCTTTATTTTCATAAATATTCCAACCATTGTATGATATACAGGACCGTCTCCATGCACAAGATTTTCTTCAATCACTGATCAAAAAAAGATTGAGATTTCTGAACTGCCGGCAGCCACGTCTGTGATTGGCTGCCTGTCAACTAATCATGGATGTGGCTGCCGGTCTGGCACCCTGCTTGCAGTTTCATGCAAGCAGAGGGCCGAGCAGTACGGCAGAGGAAAGAGGGAAGGTAAGTAAAGATCGGGGGGTTTCTGGAAATAATAATAATGCGATTGGGACTGGGGGAGGAACCCTACAATATATTAAAAGTTAAAAAAAGGGGTGGACATGCCCTTTAAAAAAAAATTTGCAAAAGAATCAGGCACAGCAATTTACACAGAAGCATAACTACCAGATGAGCTGCCCCTGCAACCAGGGCAAATTTGGCTATTTCCTTCTAGATGCTCCACAAATGAACTTGTGGAGCATGTGCAGTAAATATAAGTATAAGAATGCCCCTTGGCAAATCAATGTTCATAAAACAGGGCCATAACTACCAGGGGAGCAGAATCTGAAGAACCGCACACTGTCTAATGAAGAACCGCTCACTCTCTAATGAAGAACTGCTCACTCTCTAATGAAGAACTGCTCACTCTCTAATGAAGAACCGCTCACAGTCTAATGAAGACCGCTGACTGTCTTATAAAGAACCGCACGCTGTCTTATGAAGAACCGCTCACGGTATCGTGATACAATAGGAAAGAGGACCCTGCCCAAAGAGCTTACAGTCTAGAGGAAATGGGGGTGAGAAATAAGGTGATGGGAATCGGTAGGCTGTAAATACATTGGAGTGAGTATGTTAGGATCAACATATTGATCATACACTGTGCACTGTCCTAAAATAAGTAGTCATTATTCACACAGAAAGAAAGTAATTAACTAATAACACTCCATTTTAAAAGGCAATACACCTTTGCCAGTTCTAGGCTTATTCTAGTTTAGGAGTGATTAAAGTGGTGACAGGAGGTTGTTTGGTAAACCTCACAGGAGTGTATTGCAGTAGTTTACCCGAGATATGATTAGGGCATGGACTATGGATTTTTGTAGCTTCTTTCAAGAGAAAGGGATGAATGCAGGAGATGTTTTTAAGTTGGAGCCGACAAGAGTTGGTAAGCGTGTTGACGGGTTTGAAGGCAAGATCTTAATCTAGCATTGTTTTCGGGCAACGGACGTGAGGAGATGGGGATATAGGTGTGTTGTTGATATTAATAGTGAAACTAGGGACAGGAACAGATCGTGAGGGTGGGAAAAGTATAAGTTTGTTTCTTTTTTATTCAATGTTTTTTCTTTTGCTTAAAACCATTTCCACTGAACGTACTTGCTGCTACAGCAATACGCATCTGTCAACTCATCTCATTGCCAGATCATAGCTATTCACTCTGATGAAAAAAAAGCATTATTCATCCATTTATCAGGCGGGAAAGTTAATTAAAAGGGTGATTAAAGGTGTAGCTCACTCCTAAATTAAACTATTCCTTTAATGTATTGATTGAAGCCCAGGAGGTTAAGGAGCTATGCCTTACCTCCTATTCTTCAATCAATAACTCAGGAGGTAGTGCCGAAGGTCCTGCAGAACTCAAAATTTCTGACCGATGTGAAGTCACGCGTGGTGTGACCGAGACGTACATTTGAAAGCAAAGGAAGCAGAATAAGCCAGGAGATCTCGTTGGGGCAGAGCTGCAGATGCCATTATTCAGGAGGAGGAAGCCAGCAAGTTTGAAGCAATAAAGGTAGGCTCTGGGAAGGGGGGGGGGCATTCAAAAAATTCGAACAGGGCACTGAGTGGTATATATAAACCCTAGTGGGTAAGAGGTGCAAATACAGCAAGATCAATGCTAAAGAAATAAAAGAAAAAAGAGCAGTATGCAAACACTCTAATAAATTGAATAAAAATAAAACAATCTAAAATCAACACAGCCACATCTCAAGTACATGTATATTGACAAGGATCATGCTGGTGTGTAAACACAAGTCTCAGGCATATATACACTACCCCCCCACCCAGCACATCTACCAGTCTGTAGTCCAGTCATTAAGTGTCATGCAGAGAACATCTGGAGAGATGGTCAGTGGTTAAAAGACAGGCAGTTGGGACGCATTTCGCTCTATGATTAAGTGTCCAGAGCTTTCTCAGCCATACTGCTCTGATTCCCGTTGGCATCCATCTTAAAACACGTGGGACCTGGAAGTACATAGCGCCGGAGTGATGTCACTCCGCAATCAACGTCGGTGCTTACCAGTGCAAAAAGCCAATAATATATATTGTATGATGTTTCTACTGTATGATTTTCTTTGTATTATATTACCCATTGCATACTAGATGTACTAATTTGTATTGGCTGCGTTCGTGGGATGGCTTTTGCACCGTGTACCTGCCTATATATATGACTGATAGTTTGCCTTTGTTGACTGGATAAGTAATAAGACCGGAGACATATGAAGTTTTAACTTTTTGAAACTTTGCCCCACTTCCGTCCTTACATAATTACCAATAATTTCTAGACCAACACACTTCCACTGGCACGACCAATTGGTATGCGCCAACGTTGAGTGCAGAGTGGCATCACTCTGGCGCTACATACTTCCGGGTCCCACGTGTTTTAAGACGGATGCCAACAGGAATCAGAGCAGCATGGCTGAGAAAGCTCCGGACACTTTGACATAGAGCGAAACGGGTCTCAACTGTCTCAGGGAGATTCAATAAAAGTTCTTATCGTTTAAAATGGTGCTTATTTTGCCCCAACCAATCAGATCTTATTTAACATTTGTAAGCTTACATCTGATTGGTTGGGGCAAAATTAGCACCATTTTAAACGATAAGAACTTTTATTGAATAACCCTGTCTGTCTTTTAACAACTGATCATCTCTCCAGATGTACTCTGCATGACACTTAATGACTGGACTACGGACTGGTAGATATGCTGGGTGGGGGGTACCGTATATGTATATATTGTGTTTACCCACCAGCATGATCCTTGTCAATATACATGTACTTGAGATGTGCCAGTGTTGATTTTAGATTGTTTTATTATGTATGTCCCTGTATATTAAAGGATATTTAGTCAATTTATTAGAGTGTTTGCATGCTGCTCTTTTTTCTCCTATCTCTTTAGCATGAATTAACTGTCCTCGCACACTTCATAAAACTATTTATGTTCATGCCATTTATCTGCATAAATGAACAGCAATGGGGATTTTAACAGTAATTTTCAATGCCTAAAGACATTTTTGCCAAAATAGATGTTTTTAACAGAAATCAACATCTTCATATTATCCTTCTCCATTACTAGGATGAAAATCACCTGAAGCTTTTATGTTTTTATTCTCTAAATGAGAATTACTAGCCCTTTTGGTAGTTTATATATCTTAATAGGATAGTGAGATAGGTGTGTAATGGAGTATGTTAGGATCGACATATTGATCATACGCTGTGTACTGTCCTAAAATAAGGAGCCATTATTCACACAGAAAGAAAGTAATTAACTAATAACACTCCATTTTACTTCATTAAAAGGCAATACGTCTTTGCCAGTTCTAGGCTTATTCTACATCTTTTCAGCCTTATCAGCTGTATTTAACTCAGCAGCATATTTTTAAACCAGGGGTATTCTTAAATATGGGGCAAATTAATAACCCTGGGGTATTCCTAAATAAAGAAGCATTAAATAACACTATCAGTTGGTAAATAACACTACTCATTCCTAAATAATGATGCCTAAATACTGATCTTTATTAAAGGATAAGTACACTCTAAAATCAACTGAATTGTATTTGGAAGCTGCGGCTTTAAGTAATCTGTTCCTTTTTTTCCCACTATGGCCCTCGTGAGCCTACCTGTGAAGATCTCAAGTTCCTGACATCTTGGATTATGCTTGCAGTGTATATAGCTCCACCTCCTGAGATTTCCTGCCTCTCCTTCTGTTGTGTGTCATAGAAAGCGCGGCCCGTTGTAGGCTCAGGAGGGCCCTAGGGGGGAAAAAAGGAACAGATTACTTAATACAATTCCAAATACCAAATACCTTAATTCCAAATACAATTCAGTTAATTTTAGAGTGTACTTATCCTTTAAGAATATCGCTCTTTAAAGGGCAATTGTGAACAAGTTAGGTTTACATAAAAGCCGTTCCATAATACCTTAATCAAATAAACCCTCAATCACATCTCTAGGTAAAACTTGTGAGAAATTATATTGCTGAAAAGGTTTAGCAAAATAACTTCCTGAACGCTTCCTGTTTTCAGCAGCTTGTAGCCATGTGACATGGCCCTTCTTGTCATGTTTGGGTACTTCTTATCTTTTCCAGCATTAAGTTGTAAGTGAGCTGGGTAGTAATGATAGAAGAAGTTTTGGTAAAAGTATGTATGGGGAAATTTGTGCCTGGGGGAGCTTAACATGTTTGTAAACATTCAGGGTGAGGGTTTAAACAAGATGACCCATCCCTAAATAAGGATTCCAGACCTGAAATCAGAATACCTTTCCTTAAATAATAATACCCCTACTTAAATAAGGTAGATGGCTGCTAGTCTGTTACATGGACCAGAACTGGTCACAGATTTGTACACTTTTAATTATAATTGCTCAAAGAAAGGAATTAAATACTGGGGGATCCACATTTGGAACATCTTGGCATCACCATTTCAGCATCAGTGACCCTGGATTGCTATGATCTGTATTGAATTACATCTGTTTCTTTCCTAAAAATCCATTACTGCTAAGGGTCTACATTGTAAGCTACTGCTAGGCTACCTATGCCTTCTTCCCCCATGTGGGGTAATACTTCTTGGACCAATGATAAATATCCTTGTACAATACCTTACAATAATTCTCAAAATCCAATGCAATGGTGGAAGTAATGTATTTTAGACCATGCTTCCATGACAATGCTATATATATATATCAGTTGCCTCCCTTATCTCTTGCTGGAAATCTTGCATTATAGATAACACCTACATACATGCTCATTGGAAATTGTCTCTTTGATATCAGCAGGTGACCTCAAATCAAACAGCCTTTTGTCTCCCCTACCAATTGTCTTCAGATATGTATAAACATAAAGCTTTCTCTCTAGCAACAGCTGCCCACTCAGATACCAGTGTTTCTCTCTAAATGATAGTTTTATTGTTGTTTTTCCACAATCAGTTTCTTTTAATTCCAGGCGAGTACATACTGAATTATTAATTGCCTTAATGTCAGTACACAATTATTGTGTGTACTTGATACACCCACTGCTACCCTACTAAGGAAAATAAAAAGAGGTTCTTGCGGGGGGGGGGCACTCCATGCTTCGCAGTTTATGTAACATCACAACTAAAGCATCCACAAGGAAATTCCCAGTGATGGCGGTAGAAATTTCCATATCCTTAAACGGGGATGGCCGCAATGCCCCTGACTGAAGGATTCAATCAAAGACATTAAGCACTGACCCCATTCCCAAAGAGAGCTCCACCAAAGCCATTCTCTGTAATGCCAGCTCTATAAACAACAAAACTGCAGTAATACATGATCTAATAGAAATCTCTGACCCCATTCTTACCATAAATTAACTGACCTACTCTCAAGCTGTGAGCTCTGCCACACACAAGAAAGTCTATACTCTTGACCTTATATTCCATACAAGATTTATAATCTCTGTGAAAGCAAACCCAGGTATGTGGTTGATCATCACATCACAATACCAACTATCAAACACCAAGTCAAAGAACTGGTAAAATACTGTAAGTTAAAAGGCAAATTAATCCAACACATTCAGGAAAACCTCAGCTTTGATGACTGACTGTGGTTCCAAACTAGATTCTATGGTACATAAATACAACAGCTGCATGTAATCTACTTCTGACATTGTTGCTCCCCTACTTTTAAAACTTACAACACAATATAATGCATGCTGGTTCAATGACACAATAAACAAGCTAAAGAAAGAAGGACACAGGCTTGAAAGGCAAAGGCACAAATCCCACTGCTTGGAAAACAAACTTTCCTTAAGCTGGGTAGTGGGTACACACAATGAGATATTTCAGTCCGATCGACCGATAGTTCAGTGTATCAGTCGATCGGACCGAAATGATCACATCCGAATGCGCCCATGTCCGACTGACCGTTCATCCGAATCGGACGAAAGGACGATCGGACATGGTGGAAAACCTCGTCCGATCGTGCGGTCCTCTATGGACCGCACGATCGGTCGCGGTAACTATCAGACACGGCTGCTTTTGCCGCGACCGACAGTCCTTCCTACTGGCCGATCGGTCGAAAGTATAAAACGGTCGGTCAGGAGGAAAAATCGCTAGGTGTGTACCTAGCTTTAGCCTGCCACCTGAAACACCAGCAGGCAGCCATCAAGAATATCTTGCAAGAGATTGCATCTGTAGCAAACAAACCAGACCAACTTTTTCGTAAAGTTAGAGATCTCTGTAACCCCTCTTGTCAAAAATAAAACTCCCAATCATCAAAGATCCTATGTAAAAAATGTGCCCAGGTTTTTGCAACCACAGTCTCCTCCATCAGATCTGGCAATAAAATGAAAGACTGGATGAATGACAACTGGCTGAACCTAAATGCTGACAAAACTAAGGTTTTTATTATTGGAGGTAAGCACCTTGCAACAAAACAACTCCATTCCCAATTAATACCACTAGAAATGGGGGGTTACAGAACTACACATCTCTAAGTGCAGATTGGATGTACTAACTAAATTTCAGAATTCAAATTCCAGCCACCATGAAATCCTCCTATTTATTTACATCTAAGTAATATTGCAAAAATAAAAAACATCACCCCATTAGAAAATCTACCAGCCTTAGGCCGTGCATTTATTATTTCATGTCTTCCACAGAAGGATTTGCACCACCAACAATTAGTACAGAATGCCGCTGCCAGCCTATTAAAAACTCGCCATTGCCGCATCACTCCGGTTCTTCCGCCTCTCCACTGGCTGCCAATACAATGGAGAATCGTTCTCAAGATTTGCTTACTGACATATAAATTACTTAACAACTCAGGCCCTGGTTATTTGAAAGTCGTGCTACACCCTCATAATTCCACCCTCAGATTTACAGGATTTGATACTTCCGTCCCCAGAATTAAAGTCAAAACCTTTAAAACAAGAGCCTTCTGCTATGCAGCCCCCACCCTATGGAACTCTCTACCCACATTTAGAACAAATATGTCATTCCGGGAGGTGTTTGAATCCAGGCTGAAAAGTCATCTATTTAACCTAGCATTCACTAAAATGTAGCTCCCTCCTCTGGGACAAATTATTAATCTGAGTCATGCCATGTGCTTTGAGTCCTATAGGAGAAAAGCACTTTATAAATGTTAGTGTTGGTAAATATGAATACTCTTACCTAAATTAGAGTTATTTAAACATACCCCTGCTTTATAAATATGGCCCCTATTTTGCAATTAAATAGTCTGAAATTTATTTTGAAATATTAACTTTTAATCTGTTTGTTATCTGTATATTGACCAATTGATAGGTGAAATTACCAACAAAAACACAGAGGAAAGATTTCTCAGACACAGGATAATTCCCCATTTCTTGACATTTCTATTATCCCCACTAGCAGATTATTTATATTATTTTCTTCTGCTTAAATTTTCTGTCAGCTCTTATCTCCTGCACAATTGTCCCTGACCTTGCAGGTTGTTAAGAGCTAAAAAATGAAGCAGACACAAGGACAATCAGAAGGGAGGAGAGAGAAGGAAAGTACAGATAAATATAGCTGCTGAGACTAAATAAGGTCATGCAGTTCCTGCGAATGAATGTATTAATTGTGATCCGATTAATAAATACCTGCTAATACAGAGTGAATATTTATGATGTGTTATTTTCCAGCTGCAGAAGGAGACACATTAGAAAAGACAGTAATAGCTGACAAAACCATTAAACCTACCTGTCTAGAGTAGAGGGATGCACCACTGAAATAGAATCTTGTCAAGGCAATAAACCTACTGTATCTGCTGACAGGTGCTACATGGTCCTATGATGTACAGTAATAAGAGGTTGCCATTCCATTTCACATTAACCGAAAAACATTTATTTTTCTTGCTTAACTATCTATATAATTTAACACTTATTCTAATTACTCAAGATTATTGGATAGGTTCAACCCAAGTATACAATAAATGTAATCTGATGGCTCCTTAGTGTCAGACTACGGTATTAATGGCCCTTCGTGGAAACCGATATCATTTTTCTATGTTGCCCTATTATCAATAACAAATAGGCCTACCTAGACCTGGCCCACCTTGAAGACTTCCTGGCATCCTTCTCATAGAGTTCAAATGGGGCTGTTGATAACGGAGATGAGAGATGCCTTGGCTGCATCTCATATATATAATTTAAGTAAAATTGACTGAATTATTTATTAAAGGGCATGTCCATTAGAAATGGGCCCAAGTGTGAACTTGAACGTGGTTCCAAAGTGGATTTTGCGGATCCAACAGAATTCATACTTTAAAGGATATCTATACTATAAAAATTAACTGTTTAAAAATGGAAAGTACCTGGGACAGGGAGGTCGGATTGATTATTCCCACCTCACAATATCATTTCGTTGAGGAGCTGCAGTGCCAACAGTTTTCATTTGCCAGGTTGGTCCTGGACTATTCCTTCATTAAAGATAGTGCTGAAGCCAAGGAGGAAGACTGGCAAAAGCAGTTTTCTTTGGGCTTGTGCTCCTCACAGAAACAATATTGGGAGGTCCTGTCAAAAGTATTTTTCAGTTTAACTGTTTTTTAAGTAAATTTTATACACACAACAGTTTTCCTTTAAAGATTTCTGACTTTCAGATTTTTCTTAACCGCCGAACTATTTTCGAAAATTCCTAGAAATTTCTAAAATTTTCAGTTTTAAAAATTTCTAAATTTTTGGAAAATACTACACGGAATACCAATAGAAAAAGCACATTAACTTTCCGGTACTGGACAGTGTTTTTTTTAAAGACTTTGGGCATTGATACATGTTACCCAGAGCATTTCCCAGGGCCCTGAGCCATTTACAGTAAGTTACCATTGCTATTTATACCTTAAGTTTAGACAAAATTTTCAGATTTTTTAAACTCCCATTGGCTTCAAGCAGAACGGATTTCGGTGAGTCAACCTTCTTTAATGTCTACCCCATATGTAAATTTTTTATGCAATACCAGGACCCCCCCAAAAACTGCAATACTTACTCTTTTCTCCTATGATCCTAATCTTCCAAATCCAGTGCAATCTCCTCCATCAGCTCTATTCTGTATTCCATTTTAGTGACATTGGGCCCTATTTATAAAAGATTGTTATCGTTATCGAAAAAATAACGATCGCTATCGTAAAATAACGACCATTATTTTCCGATAACGACCGGTATTTTCCGATATCATGTCCAATGATTTACAGCTAAAACCGAAGCCACCTCCTCTGCATCTACATGATCTCACAGTGTCGGACTGGACTTTTGGGGCCCACCAAGAAATTTGAGACTGGGGGCTCACCTGGACAAGGGGCCCACCTATAATTTCGTATCTCTATTATCACTCATTTACAATTCTATCTTACTCCTACTGATTTCTATTGTTTATTAAAATGTGTTTCTTACTGTCATTTTGGCTCTGTATTTAAATTTTAGCAGTTTTGACAGTTTTCTTAGGTGAATGAACTGTGGGCTCACCGGGGGATTCCACTGAAACCCTGTAAGCCAGTCTGACACTGAGCTCGCAAAGCCATCAGAGGAGGTGTGGGATCCTGCTGGATATGGACATTTAGGAGCATGTGAAAAAAGTAAGTATTATTGTTGGAGGGCATCCTAAAGTTATATATAAAAAAAATAACATCTGAGGTTTACTTGTCCTTTAGGTTTTTCAACAAAATATTATAAGGCATAGCAAAACAATTCAATATGTAGGACACATTATTTAGAATAAAATACTACAGGGAACAGTGCTGGTCAGAATAAATTGATTCATAGATGTGTCTTTCACCTCAGAAGAACTACGACACTATATCATCTTGGTTTCCTGAGGTCACTGCAACCTGTTTCTGGGTGGAGACATGCCAATAACCTGCACATACTCAGGGAGTCATTTCGACCCCCTTCCTTGTGCCAGAACTGTCTAGTCTCTGTAGGTTGGCCTTTTCTTGACATGGCCAAACAGTGATAAAACTAATTAGCAATCCCTTTGAAGAGGAAGGAAAGAAAAGTCAGAAGGCTGCAGAATTTAATATAATAGTGTAATACTGTTGATGTCTAAGGTGAAAGATACAGTGCTTACTGTTAAAGCACAAGCCCACCCCTCAAATAAATAATTGTATACAGGTAAAAACCCGCTAACCTGCGACGGATAAAACAGTAAAAGATATTAGACTAACAAACTGTCAGTCATGGACATGACAGCTGACATCACAGCCAATCAATGAATGCTAATCCAGTAGCTGACATGCTGACACCTCTAAGCACGTGCAATCTCATAATGAGCTCAGAAAGATAGGATAGTAGCAGTAATGACGTTTTTCTGCATAACAGGTTAGTTAGGTTAGTATGTGTCAGTTTGGGATGGTGGCGGCAGTGATTTACCCTTTTTCATTTCAGGGGATAATATTGCACAATTGAATTATGGAATTTAGACATACTGAACTTTTGTTCTTCAATAGTTTATTTCTGGCAAAGCCTGATTTACTGGACATTTCCATTCATACACAGACCATTGTATTTTGAATGACCATTAATGCAATTTTATTGTTGGGGATTAGCTGCAAACAGCATTTATTTTTATATATTAATAAAACATGCCCAATTTTGTCATTTTCTGTAGACATTTGTAAATAGGATTGCGTGTGGTGCTACAAAATTTCTTTTTCTAGATCAGCAACCAGGTAGATATTAATTGTACAGGGCAAAAACATACACCCCATAAAGGTGGGTACACACAGTACCAATCTGTCCAAGATGACAGACAGAATCTGTCATCTTTGGCAGATGGCAGTACACACAGTCACGATTGTTCTCCCTATATAAAGTATTGGGAGAACGTTTGTGACTGCCATAATCTTAATGATTATAAATCGCTCCACAAAGTAAGTTTGTAGTGGTCTTTTGGAAGACCCAGAAGAGGAACGGGATACTTCCGAAACATACGTAGGTCTTTGCCGGATTGCCATAGCGGGCGGATGATATAGTCCTATACTGAGGGCCATGCGATGAGGAACGGGACACAGGATTGCAGGACTGAACCTAGGTGGTAATGTATGGATGTTACATACTTACAGGGCATTTGCAACAATCTATGCCTACTGTGTTTGCTAACTTACTTTGTGGAGTGCTTTATAATCATCAAACTGTAAGCATTACTAGCCCAACCGCCTTAACCTGCTTGCTCGTGTCTTACTAACTAACCTGCTTGTATGTTCCCCTGATTGGTTTGTTTGCATGCGACTCCGATTACATTCTTAAATGGAGAAGGAATTTCAAGGTGCTTACCCCGACCCGATTAGTCAGTCGATGTTTGAGGGTTGTGCGGAAGGGCACACAAAGATATTTATATTTATTTATCTATTTGAAATTCATGACCCACTGAAGCTACCGGAAAGTTGTTTCATGCTGGGTACGCCCAGTTTTTCATGTCCATGGTTCAGGATTTTATCATGTTTATATATATATATTTTCAGTATGTGGGTGTTTTTTATGTATGTATTTAATATAGTTAGTTTGCTCTAATGGAATCTCTCTGGTTTAGTTTGTTATTCCAAGTGCTTGAAGTTCTTCTTGGAGATTGCTCATTTCCCCATTTGTAGGGATTTTGGTTTGAGTGCTTTCCTATTGAGGGCGTTAAGTGGGTCCTGTTTGTTGTATATACCCATAGTACCCACGTCTAGACATGTTTTGCCGGAACATGTGGGATTTTTAATACCTATATTGCCTTATATTTTTCATTATGTAGAATGATCAGATCTTCCAAGTTGGACCCAACCTAAACAGTATGTACTCAGATTTCTTATTCTCTGTCTGTGGTTTGCTTTTAGTACCAAGAAGCAATCTGGAAAGACTGAGGGGGAGATGCAATAAATTTTGCATTCACAACCTATCTTCACTTGTTCCCGTAATGTATTAACGGTTAGTTGCAAGCTTTTGAGCAGCTTTAAAGACACAATTGAAAAGGCGTTAATTTTTGTGTAAAAAGAGCAAAAACTAGGCAAAGTAAAAAAAAATTTGTCATGACGCAGGCAGCGCAAAACCTTCACTAACACGTTAGTACATAGGTTAGTGTGAATTTAGTGCTTATTTTCCCATTAGTGTGGGATATTGCATCTCCCTGTAAGATCCTATATTGTTGAAATTCTGTAGTTCTTTTTCCTAAAACTAGGGCCTAAACTACTCAGAGCTTCATTGATTTGTTATGGTAAAATCATATTTATATATTATTTGAAGAAAAAAAAAACATCCATGAATCCTGTTTATGTCTTTTTTTATTTGGGAAAGCAAATACATTGTTACTCCTGTTTGTTAAAAATGATTTCATGCATCTAGGCTTAATTGTTTAAATCAGCAATATTAAAAACTATGCATTATTGTTGTAAGAGTATCAAAATAGAAATTAATTGAACATCTGCTTACCAACAAGGTGCTTTCTATTACAGATGACTTGTTTTATTATGAGCCAAAAACACCTGAATTTAGCATTTGAGTTCTATCCAATGTCATTTTGTAAGCAAATGTGCGTATAAAATACTGAAACCTTACACAAATCTATCCAAAATATCAAGATTGGGTAGGGTTTTCGATTGTTTTTTGTCTTTCTGGTGGATTGTAACAAAGAATTAAGCAATAAAGGAATGTATGTACATCGAAATGCAATGTGCTGTTAGTTTGCTGGTAATTAGATTATTTCGTTATATTGCACTACACATTTAAACTGTGTGGTATTGTGGCAACATAGTATTTTTTTCAATAATTGATATAATTTCATTTTCTTCTTGTGGATTTTTTCACAGACAGTATATGCCAAATGCAGTTACATTGCATATTCCCTAAATGCCCCGTGTAATTTAAGTTGTGCTATAAACTAATTTAATTACATCAAACAAAAAGTGTTTTCTACAACTAGGGTGTTAGAAAAGAAATTCAGAATAATATTTTGAAAAGCAATTTCATAAAAAAGAATAAAAATCCTTAATGAAACTCAAATAGAAGTATGTTAAAGGTTTACCAAAACAAAACAATGGAGGTAGGTAAAAGGGATTTACATGATAGGATAGAGGTAATGTAAGAAGTTAATATCAGCAATAGAGATGGTCGAACTATTGAAAGTTCGGTCCGTTTTCGAACTATTGTAAAAGTTCAAAATTTCGAAAGTTCGAAAACGGACCCATTAAAGTCTATGGGAGGCAAATAGTTCGAAAAGTTCGAGTCAAATACAACTAAAATATTAATGGTAACTTAATGTAAATGGCTGTGGGACCTGGGAAATGGTCTGGGGAGCATGTTCCAATATCCAGGACTTAAGTAAAATCAATTTTACTCTCACGCGCGCTACTTTCGAGCTTTCGCGTTCGAACGTTCGAGGTAACATGGACATTTTACTCGCAGATTCGATACTCGCGTATAGGCAGGGGTGTCTCTAGGGATTTTGCCACCTGAGCCAAACTCTGATTGCGTCGCCGGCGGAGCAAAGTGGGCATGGCTTGTGTGTGGGCGTGGCTTTGCCGGTGGGAGTGCGGCTAGCCATTTTGTCATTTTGAACTTGGCACCATTTATTTGTACATTTCCTTTAAATAGACAATAATCAACACCATAATAACAGAAGAATAAACAATTTTGCCCAAAATAACCTGCCACCACGTTAAAGGGCATGTCCACCCCCAAAACTAAAATTTAACCCCTTACTGGCCACATCAAGTAGTTTAAAACAATCCTTACCTTACATTCCTGCTCAAAATAGTTCCCCTGCTGTGCCCCTCCAAAGTCCAGGAAACTGCTGTGTAGGAGCAGTGTGTGACTCATGCTGTGCCTGAGACTTCCTCAACCTCATCAAGGTTGAGGCATGCTCAGTGCAGCCCTCCCTGCCTCTCAGCCAATCACGGACGTGGCTGCCGGTCCCGCCCCCTGCTTTCAATTCCATGCAAGCAGAGGGCCTGAACACTGCAGCAGGGGAGAGAGGGCAGGTAAGTAAGAATCGGGGGACTTTCTAACAATTATATTAATGCGGTTGGGGCTGGGGGAGCATGCCCTACCACATATCAAAAGTTAAATTTTGGGGTGGACATGCCCTTTAAGGTTCCTTTTAATAGGGCCCTAACTTACCTAACTAGCCTAACCTAACAAACTATCTAAAGCTAACCTAACCATATGAAATGCCTTTTAACAATATTTAACACATGTACAGTGAGAACAGACTGTAAAGGTCCCATACAGTGAGAACAGACATTAAAGGTCCCATACAGTGAGAACAGACGGTAAAGGTCCCATACAGTGAATTGATTTATTGGTCAGTGAGAAGAAATTTCAGATGTAAGACTTCTCAATTAAAATATGACAGCTGACAAAACAGTTGAAAATGTATTGTTAAACATTAGCCCTTTAAGTCTCAAATATGATATAATAATTAATGTAGAAACAAAATATCTAACATACTTTATTGTATATATGTATACATTTATCCTGTGGCTATATGTAGTTTACTACATAACATCATGCAGTCCTAAACAATTATTCCAGTTTCAGTTTTGTAATACTCACCTTGGCTTTATGACTTTTCTAAATGAATCTTTTCTCTTGACCATTTGTTGATCGTCATAAAAGTTTTTTTGACATCCTAATCCAGTTGGATGCTCGACCTTATTTAGTTCAGTGTGTTCTAAAAGAAGAGAAACATGATTTAGAAAGGTTTGTGCCCCCCAAAACAGACTGCAATCTGTTTATTTTAGGTCTGTCCATAATTACAATTCAAATCTATAGGCTCTATGGATATTTAATGTTTCTTCTATTCAAATTGTTATATAATATATATTGTACATTATTTCGAAAATTTCTAAAATTCCTAATTTAACCAGGTTTCCAGAGTTGACCAAAATATCTTAATATAATGTAAGGAGATAGATTCACTTGTGGAAGAACAAAGATCCACTGTAACCTTTGTTTACATCACCAGCAATGACATTGTAAGTCTACAGCCTTGCAGGATCTATCAAAATCTAAATATCTGGTATATTTTATGCATCAAAGTTTGGGTCACATTTCTGCTGTATAATAACTCTGACTGTGTAAAAGCAGCTAAGAAAAGTCACAGTGACATTTTCATAAATGTTGACTTTTTCCCTTCAAACTATATTTTGATGATTTGTTTATTCCTGCTTCATGAATGGACAGTGGGTGTAAAAGTAGTATTGGTTATGTATTATTAGAAATAAAGAAGTTTAATAAACTTTATGGAAACCCTTTGTATGTGAAATGTTGCAAAACAGTCAACTATTAGTTCTGAATAGGCAACTAATGTATAAGCTAAGGTCTGTTTGGCTGGGTTAGCACATTTGTACATGGATAGAAAGTTGGTTAATGGATAGGATATAGAGAGTAGTTGTTAATGGGGCTTCATCAATATGGAAGGTTCTAAGTGGGGTGCCACAGTGTTCTGTGTTGGGGCCGCCTCTATTTAATCTGTTAATTAATGATTTGGAAGTAGGTATTTTCAGCAACGTTTCTGTGTTTGCTGACAACACAAAATTTTGTTGACCATTAAAAACTTTAGAGGATGTGCAAATGTTGCAAGTATAATGCTATATGATATGTTGAAGATCTGATCCAATGTTATGCCTATGTTTAAGAATAACTGTTCTGTTTTCTTAAGTTATTACATCGATACCATATTCTGTATGTTTGTAATTATATAAATATACTTTCGTAAACCTCATGACAAAACTTTAGTTAAAGGGGAACTGTGGTCTCCAAACAAGTTGAGTTTAAATGAAAGGCCAATTTCCTACCTTTAAAAACGAACCATCAACAACTTCTCCACATGCTCCACAGCCCAAGATATACAGAAATGACTGACCAGAAAGTTAATGGGTGGGTGGCTGACATGTGACATTCCTGAGGCTTCTCCTGCACAGTGCTGCCGGCAAGCACAGCCTCAGACCCCCACAGTGTGTGAGGGAGACAGGAAGTCCCTCCTTTCTGCTGTGTGAAGGACCTGCAGCTGCAGAGAAGTTAAGGGAATCTAAAGCCTTTCTCTCCCACTATGTGAAAACACCCTTTTCAGGCAGAGTTCATGGGGGGTGTGGGGGGGGGGTTGGGGTGGGTTGTCAGAGTGGCACACAGCAACTGTGAGGGGTGGGGCTAGGCACCCGCAAGGGGCAGGGCTTAGGCACCCGCAAGTGGGTGGGACTAGGCATCCATGAGTGGGGGGGGCCACATCACCACGAGGGGTGGGGCCACATCCACCCACGAGTGGGTGGGGCCAGGGGCACCCATGAATGGGTGGGGCCACATGGGGTGTAAGGGAATGGGCCAAGGGGGCCTGCAAATGGAGGGACCTGGGGTCCATGAGTGGAGGGACAGAGGGGGCTGCAACCGGGAAGGAGACACAGGGCAGGTTGACTGACAGGTTTCAGAGCCGGAAGCAGGAAGTGCAAGGGACCTGGTGATGCTGCTGCCCATATCCACCACAAAAAATGTAAATATCTTCAAAAACTATGTAAAATAAACAATGGACATCACTTCGTTGTAGGGGGATCTAGATAGATTGTCACATTGGGCTGCTAAGTGGTGTATGAGATTCAATGTAGATAAATGTAAGGTGATGCATTTTGGACTCCTTGTGCTGCTAATACTATCAATGGCTCTGTGTTAAGTGAATCCCTGTTGGAAAAGGATCTTGGAGTTTTGGTGGATAACAAACTTAAAAGTAGCAAGCAGTGCCAGGCAGCAACAGCTAGAGTTAGCAAGATGTTGTCTTGTATAAAGAGAGGTATGGATTCAAGGGAGAAAAAATGTATTCTCCCTCTTTACAAAGCATTGGTGAGTCCTCGATTGGAAGATGCAGTGCAATTTTGGAATCCTGTATCCAAAAATGACATCTTGGAAATGGAAAGGGTTCAGAGACGGGCAACTTAAATTATAAAGGGAATGGGGGACCTCGAATATGAAAACAGATTGGAAAAGTTTACAATTATGTACATCAGAGAAAAGGCGCTTGCATAGAGATATGATTGCTGTGTATAAATACATTAACGGGCCATACAATAAACTATCTGGGGCATTGTTCACTAAAAGAGCATGTCAGAGGACACGTGGTTATCCCTTAAGACTTGAAGAAAAGAAATTTAGTCTTCAAGTTCGGAAGGGGTTTTTCACTGTGAGAACGGTAAAATTATGGAACTGTCTTCTATTGCAAGTTGGGATGGCAGGTTCATTGGATAGTTACAAAAGAAATCTGGATGGGTTTCTGAAAACAAGGAATGTTGCATGTTACTGTTATTTCTACATAAAGTAGAGTTGATCCAGGGATATTTCTAATTGCCACTTGGAGTCAGGAAGGAATTTTTTTCACCTTCATAATTC